>JAWNMO010000640.1:587500-1287500 GCA_035043915.1 Drosophila paramelanica | reverse complement strand
ATTTGCGATTTTTATGGTTTTGTCGATACTCAGGGGAGGTATCAAAATCTGAATCTAGTCAAAACGCACACAACGGACTAAACTTGTTGCCTTTAGCTCCTTTAATTACCGAGATATTGTAAAAAAAAACATAAGGTTGCTATCGATATTAATGGTGGTCGTCGGCAAAATTTTGTTCCTCTCTTTAAAGGAGGTGGCCAGTTATCCACCCACCAAATGTGGTAACTCTAGCTTAAAAACTGTGCCTATATCTCATAGGCATTTCCGGCGGAGCGTTTGGAGCGTGGACACCAGCTACCTACATACCAAATTTGGTGGCTCCATTGCATAAATTGTGGGAGATATACACGTGTTATCGATTGGAGCTGCCAAATATAATGGGTTTTGCGTTGCAGGGGCGGGAGGGGGCGTGGCCAAAAAAACATCCTGTGATGTTTGGAGGAGCACTCGGTAATATATATCCCAAATATGGTGACTCTAGCTCAAAAACTGTGGAAGATATATGAATATCTGATTTTTGAGAGCGGGGGCGCTGGGGGGCGTTATAGTGGGCGTGGCCGGGATGTCAATGTCGCAATCTTGGGAGGTCACTATACACATACCAAGTTTGGTGACTCTAGCTTCAAAATTGTAGACTTTAGCGATATGCGATTTTAGGTGTTATCGGTTTGCCAAAATCCTTAACACTTTATCTGACGCGGGTACACACGAGTATATATCCAAAATTTCTAGCTTCAATAGCGGCAAAAATAATTGCGTTCATACGGATAGACGGACGGACGGACAGCAAGACCAAAGACAATATGAATACTACTAAAAACTAGATAGCTGATGACCTCCCCCATAGAATGCACCCTAAAACCACTCGGAAATCGTTTAAAACCGTTAATTATCACAGTCACAGTTCTGGACTGTACGATGTTTTGAATCGGTGCAGACATCTTGTATAATGATAAAAGTTATCACGAAACAGAGAATTGCACGGTCGTTCAATACTTAATTTACAGCACCATCTTTAGTATATTTCAAAATAATAAAATGTAATTCCACTCTGATAATGCAGGTATGCCACTTACTGATCCAATAATATTTTGGATATATCTGCCTACCATTAGAAAATTCAGTTTATTTTTAGTGCAAATCTGTTGGGTCAATTCATGATTTAATCCATTCGTTTAATTTACATGAACGAAATGTAAGTTGGTTTTGACTATTGCCATTACGGGCACAGTTTGACCCCACCCACTGGCCCTCCTCTGACCGCACACACATACACACACACACACACACACATACACACCCACAAAGTTACATTGTTGCGAGGAGTGTGTGCAATGCCATTGTTTGCTTCTAGCATTGTTGTTGCATTTAATTAAAACCCTAAAATGTAGGCACATGATTGCAGCTGGCTGAGTGGCCCGACGAATCCAGGGAGCTGGTGAGAGGTATGTGCCATGCGGGAGGATATTGGTAAGGAAACAAAAAATAAATAAATGTGGAGCGGTTGCCATTTTGGCAACCACAGCAACGACTTAAACCAACAGTAATAGCAACAACAGCAACAAAAGTCGCTTCAACGACTCACTTAACACAACCCCTTGACTCCCGCGTTTAGTCTCTTTCTCTCTCTCTCTCTCTCTCTCTTTCTCTCTCTTTCGCTCACTCTCTCTCTCTCTTTGTATCTCTCGCTCTCTCTATCCATCGCTCTTTCGGCATCTTTCGTGCCGTAATCGCTCAAATTGTTGAACAAACATTAAATCAGTTTTTAAGAAAATAGTTTAATCATTTTATTACGATGCCTTTATCAAAGAAAGCTTAAAAAGTACTGTCAGTCATCTGAACCGAAGCGAATAGAAAATAATATAAAGACCAAAAATATGCAAAAAATATATGTATCTTGAAAGCAGCAAAGACCACACCCAAAATAACGGACCTATGCAAGGCAGCTTATATTTCATTTAAAACTGTTATATGCTCTAGCAAAACAACCAATTGCACATATACGTATGTATAACCTGTGTGTAGTGTCATTTAATTTGCATAAATTATAGGATATTCCGTATATGTATATTTGATATAATGAATATAAAAGAATTACTTAAGTTTATAACAGAAGACGTGATGCTTGTGTAAGCCTCAAATAAAACTTAGTTTTTATTGATTTTGTCAACAATTATATTTATACCCTGAATTATGTTTATTTAGCCATGTCCATGTCCAACTACGGAAGCTAAAGACCTAGACTTTTCGACTTCAAAAGCTCCTAATCAGCTGGCATAACAAGTTTAAAATTGTTTTCGATATCTTGTCCCGGTTCATTGATATTGATCAAAATCAATTTCAACCTTTGTTTTTCTTATATCTCGTAGACTATTAAGGCTAGAGGTACCAAATGTGGTGCGTTTTGTTATTGAAAAACAGACGCAGATTTTGATTTTGCATATCTCCCCCAATCGGCCCAAATATCGATAAAACCAAAAAAAAAAGCGCAAATAATATACTACAGACTTGCAAATTGGATAGTACGTACATTTTAATGGTCTTAATAAGTCCTGAAAATTTCCCATCGATCATACGATCATACAGAAGAAAATCAAGAATCTAGTTTCTATAGTGGAGACCAAGTGCAGCTACCGAGTAAAATGCGTGCGACGTTCATTTATGTATGTGTTTGTAAATTTTTGTATGTATGTCTGAATGGGGTTTTATTAAGACAGTTTGCAGGGTTCAGGGTATCTCGTAGTCGGGCGCCCAAGACTAGAGCCTTCTCACTTGTTTTATACAATGTACAATGTCCGTCTTTCTTTTCGTCGGGCGGTCCGCCTGTGCGTGTGAACGCAGTTATTTTTTGCCACTATTTAAGCTAGAGCCTTGACATTTTGAAAGAAATATTTTCATATATACTAGTGTCTGACAAACTGTTGAGGGTTTTTGGGTCGCGCTTACTGGGGGCAGGGCTAACCGATAACATCTAATATCCCAAATCGTTGCCGTCTGTTGACATCTAATTTTTCAATGCTATTTAGAAAGAATCGTTATTCACTCCTCTCTATAAAAAAAGGAAAAAATACTGTTGTATTTCCAAATTGTCAGCAATACCTAAAGCTTTTGAGAGAATTATAAAATCTGTACTGCAATATTTATGCAGTTCTCTTATTTTCCCTTTCTAACATGGGTTTATGAAGCGTAGATCAGTAGCCACAAACATTCTACAGTTTTGTCTTTTCTGGGAGTTTATGGAGTTTAGTTCAGTAAGCCACTAATTGCTACTTGAGAACTAGTTCCCAATAAGTTATTTTTCGAAAAAAATGTATTCTAACTTTATCAAGGCGACGCTTGGGGTTTCACAGGGTAGTCATCTTTTCCACTTCTCTTTACTTTTATCATTAACGACTTCTTCGGTAATTTCACTTTCCGGCGTGCTAATGTATGTCGATGATGTGAAATTGGGTATCACATATAAGAATATGGCTTATTTCGAAGTTCTTCTCAAAGCAATTTTCAGGTCTGTAGTATTTGATTATTGATTTTTATGGTTTTGTCGATACTGGGGGCGATTGGGGAAGGTATCCAAAATCCGGAAGTATCAACATCTGCGTCTAGTCAGAACGCACATAAAGCAGTAAATTTTTTGCATCTATGTAGCTCTTTTAGTTCCCAAGATATTGTAAACAAAATGTTGTTTTCGATTTTAATCAATATTAATAAAACGGAACACGTTATCGAGAAAAAAATGATAAAGTTTTTCTGTGTATGATATGTACGAACTGAATGAGACCATGATCAGCTTTCTACCTTTTGTAGTTTCTGTAATCGCTGCGTCCATTCAGACGGACAGACAGACGGATAGACGGACATGGCTAAATCAACTCAACGATACCTGAACCATTTTTAAATACTGACTTTGCTGCCACACTCATACATTAAAACTTAAATAATTTGTTATATCTTTAGAAACAACAAGTAAGAACGTTGCAGTCGGGCGTTACCGACTGCGTTATACTCGTTCACGTTCGTAAATATTGCTATTTTAAAAAATTTCGGTATTTTGCAATTTGTGTGTTGCTGGGGGTGGGGGAGAGTGGGGAGTGCGGGTGGGGGTGGTCGTTGGCAACATTTTGTGCCTCTCTTTAAAGGATGTGACCAGCTATCTACCCACCAAAAGTGGTAACTCTAGCTTAAAAACTGTGGGAGATATAGGCATTTCCGGCGGAGCGGGGGCGTTATAGTGGGCGTGGCCGGGATGTCAAGTGTGCAATCTTTGGGGGAGGTCATCAGCAATCTTCATATTAAATTTGGTGCCTCTGGCTTTAAAACTGTACGAGATATGGATTTTCGCGTGTTGCGGGGGCGGAAGGGGGAGGGGGGGGGTACTGTCCGCAAATATTTTTCTGTAACTTCTGGGGGAGCTTCCCACTAATATATATCCCGAATTAAGTGACTGTAGTTTAAAAACTCTGGGAGATATAGGCATTTTCGATTTTTTAGGGAGGGGGCGTTTGGCGTTCTAGTGGGCGTGGGCGGGATATCAAAGGGTCAATCTGTGGGGGAGGTCACCAGCTATATACATACCAAGTTTGGTGACTCTAGCTTTAAAATTGTGCAAATATGCAACACTTATCGATTTGACCTTTCAGGTTTATCGGTTTTCGCGATTATGGGGGCGGGAGAGGGTGTGGCCAAAAAACTTTTTTTTAATATTTGGGGGAGCATTCCTGCAATATATATGCAAAATTTGGTGACTCTAGCTCAAAAACTGTGGGAGATATGTGCATATCCGATTTTTGAGAGCGGGGGCGCTGGGGGGCGTTATAGTGGGCGTAGCCGGGATATCAAGGTCGCAATCTTTTTGGGAGGTCACCAGCTATATACATACCAAGTTTGGTGACTCTAGCTTTAAAATTGTGGACTTTAGCAATATGCGATTTTAGGTGTTATCGGTTTGCCACGCCCCCAGTGGGCGGAGCTCAAAATCCTTAACACTTTATCTGACGCGGGTACACACGAGTATATATCCAAAATTTCAAGTCTCTAGCTTCAATAGTGGCGAAAATAATTGCGTTCATACGGACAGACGGACAGACGGACGGACGGACAGCAAGACGGACATTGCACAAAACCAATATACTCTTTTCACTTCGTGAACGAGTATAAAAATGTTAAATTTTAGTTGATATATATAAATTTTTATTGATTTATCTATAGATTAGACAGGCCTTATCTTAGTCCATACCACAGAAATTCGTAGCTGCTGTACGTATACATCATATAAGTTAGGCGTTTCTGCATTTTTTTTAGTTAATAATATCTTAATAAATTGTGCATAAATATATTTATGTGATTATAAAGTCAAACACGTAGTAAGAACTAAACTAAATCGGCAAGAAAGTGTCTTTAAAATGTTGTCCTATCGCTATCTTATTTTCCATTCCAATGACTTATATTTTAAAAGCCGCCTAATGAATGCAACTTTGTTAGAACATGGGCGCAGAAGAATCGAAAATGTTTTTTCGTTTTATCCTTGCATTTTAGAGTAAAAACATAACACATAAAAATAATTATTTTTTCTAATTAAAAATTGTACGGTTGCAAAATCAATCACGAATATAAAAAATTATTTTTAATTTTAAGATAATATTTTTAATTTTTTTTCAACTTATGTGTCATATATGTAACGGATAAATTAGGTTTGTTAAGTTACAACAAAACTAAATGTTGTTACCTTATGCTATTTTTAAATTCACAGTCAACGATAAACTTTATTTAAAAAATAATTTTTTAGTATTTTCTCTTTGACCAAACTCGTTTAAGCTTACAAAAATGTAAATAAAATATATTAAAAACATACATAAGAAAACAGAAACTTCAGTAGACACATCCAATGTTTTTGCCCAAATAAAATTGCTTTATTTTTATTAAGACGTATTACCGCACAAAAATTAGATAGTTGTTCATTAATTTTAATTGAATATGTATCATTTTTATCTTTTAGTTGACTTCAACGGTCTTTTTGAATGAAAAGTGTTATTGAATTATCAAAAAAATATTTATTTGTTATATTATATTGTATATAAACTATTATTTATTGTATTAATTAATGTACTTTAAATAACCTAAAAATTAATTCATTGAAGCTTAGAGTAGGTACAAATAGTACCCAGAGTTTTGGGATCATAACCAACTTTCTGGAAATAAAAGTTTTTCGCCAACGTAAAGATTTCCAACATGGCTAAATTATAACTAATCAACTACAATAGCATTCTATGACTTTCACTAACCAAATATGTACACACATATATATTTAAAATACTATAAAGTTTCTTTAATCTTACCTTGGCACAAAACAATTTTTAAACTGCGTTGACTGTAGCTAAAAGAAGCGACTGTGAAAAAAAATTCGTTCCCGTTTTCTTAACTTTAATCGTTGCCCGATTTTCGCTTCAGTTTTTATTTGTGTTTTTCTCTCGCCTTGCTTATTTGCATTTAGTTTTTTATTTTTCTAGTTGAATTTTTGAAACTTAGAGCACTCTTTTTTTATTTGGTTTTGGTGATAGTTTGCAAACAAAACAAAAACAACAAAAAAAAACAACGACGAACTTTCCGAAGTATAAAAAAAAGAAGAAGTAAATATCACACGAATTTTTCAATTGTTTTTTGCACTTTTTAACATTTTGTGTTTCTTTTCGCCGCTTTGTTGTTTTGCTCTGTGCGCTGTGGCCAAACAGCTGAGCTTAAATTAATAAACATATAGCAATAGCAACTGCAAAACGGTAACAAAGCGCTCGCGGTTTTGCATTTTTTGTTTTTAACATATGATTTGTCTTAATAACTGACAGCAACAAGTTGATCTAATTTAATTAAGTTAATAATTAACAGAGGGATTAACTGCTGCACTTGTTAATGCTTATTTTCTCGTGGTTGCTGTCGCTGTTATTCCTGCTACTGCTGCAATTTGATTACGAAATGTTGACTTCAATTTCCTAACTGACTCACAATTTCGCCCCCTTTTTATGCTGTTGTTGCTGTTGCTCTTTATCTATGCCTTGGCAGCTTTGTTAGCGCGACCTCCGCAATGACCGTGTAACAATTTTGCAGCTCAGTAGCAGCAGCAGCAGCAATAACAAACAAAGCCAAGAAACGCGCGCGCGCCACAAAGTAGGCAACGACAACATTTGTGGCAACCACACGGACTTTAATAAAAAAAAAACAACAACAACAGCAAGCACAGGAGCCAAATACTGCGCGCCTTTTTTAAGCTAATTTATTTTAAATTCTCGTTAAATTGCGTTTTTTTTTGGTTAACAGCATTCGCTCGTTTATTATTTCTCCAACTAAATTTTTATTGCCGCTCAGCAGTTTCGACAACAACTACAACATGAGCTGCAGTAGCAGCAGCATACACAATACTTATGTAAGCGTTTTGTGCGCGCTTTTTGTGCGTTTTTGCAGGCGTCAAATGCCGTTTCCACAATTAAAGGCAGCCAAAACAGCTCTAATAGTTGTTGTTGCTTTTATGTTTCCTCTGGCTATTGCTTGTTATTATCTGTTTGGTTGATGCTGCCATTGCAATTGCTGCTGTTTTTGTTGTTGTTGTTGTTATTGTTGGCAGCAGCAGCACCAGCAGCGGCAATTCATTGAAACTCACAAAAACCAACGCAGCTAGCAGTCACATGCGCGACACACACAGACACAAACGCACACACTTACACATACATATATAAAACTACACACACAAACAAACACACACACACACACGCACGCACGCACACACAGAGGCAAACACGCGCACAGACACAGCAAAACGGCCACGGAGACGAGACAACGACTGCGACTACGACAACGACGGCAACTGCTGCGACTGCGACTGTGACTGCGACTGTGATTGCGACTGCGACTCTCGCGTTTGGTTCTCCTTAAAGCGAAACGCGTGCCGTCTGCGCTGAGTCCTGTTTCATACTATTCTTCATTGGTTGCTGCTGCTGTTGATGATGCCACTGCTGCTGATGCTAATGCTGCTGCTGTTGCTGTTGCTGCTGATGCTGCGGCACAAGAATTTCCCTTTTGACTATGTTAAAATTTCCCTGGCATGCGCACCGTGTGCAACAGCAAGCGCCTTACAATAGTAGCCGGTCACACGACGTATACGTAATATCTGGCCAAGACCACACAAATTGTTAACAGCAGCGTAAACAAAAGTCCGCGTGCTGCCTCAACACAGATCCCAAATAGATCCCATTAAAAAACCATTAAATTCCATACAGATTTCAATGGGTTTTTTTGCGCAGTTTTCATTGGAATTTTCACTAGCGTTGTAAGTGGGGCTTGCAGTGAATTTTCATCGATTGTCAGCTTCGTAACAATTCCTTTTAGCCAATAAGCTGGTATTGAACCAGCAGTTAAGCACAGTTTACCACAATTAAGAATACCTTGGCCAATCAATTTATTTATGAACATTTTCAATACTCATTTCATTGCGGTGCAGCACACGTGCATTGCATTAATGCAAATGGGTTGCTGCTGCCACTCGACTTGATGTCAAATTGAATTATGTTGAATGCCAAAAAGGTTAATGAAAGCGCCATGCCCTGCGTCATGCCCTCTTTTCTCCCCACATCGCAGTCTCTGTGTGCCACCCGACTGCATTGTGGATGAACTAGCATCGTGCTCAGAGCTTGGGATAGAGGTGGGTACTTGACGTATTGGCTTTCGTGACAATATGATGTGTTCGTGTTGAAATAAAATTAAATTTCGCATTCGTTTCGAGCACGTCAAAATGATAACATGACTTGACAAAATTATTTAAACAATAATTCCCATTCTAGTTAAACACAACTTAAAATTATTTTTAAATGAATTGATTGCATGGAAAAGTCAAGTGAATAAGAAAATAAAATACTCTTATGTATATAAGTTGTCATTTCGACACCTAAAAAACATGTATCCGAGTTCGTATCCTGTTGATGTAGTCTAAACTGAAGTCCGAAGCAACCATTGCTATTTAAAAATATTATCACATTATTGTTATTATTATTGTTTTTTACAATTAATATTTATGATGTTTAAGAATATGCGGGCTTCGGTATCTTCGTCCGCGGCCATCTCTAGCTTAAGGATTTGAAGCTGCAACAAAACCGCACATAGATGTGCAATCTGCATTGTGGGATGCGGGATTGTGCGATGCGGTGGCCAATGGACAATACTCGTTGGTCAGTCCTTGCAAATTGATGGGTTTTGTTGGATTTTACACTATCTTTAGCTGCGCAGGCAACTTGATGCGTCTGCCACAATGGAAATTTATTCGATTGTAAGCGCAAATCTGACAGCGAGTATTAGCGTGCGCCGCCACGCCCCTTTAACATATTTCTTATTTGCTACACTTGCATCGGGTATTACATGCGAATTGGTCATTGAAAAATATATATGTTATATACATAGTTATATATATGTCATAGTTATACATTTATATACATCAAATCCTTTATCTCTTATATATAAAAATGACCTTAATTTAGATAAAGAACAGACCAACTTTAATAATCTATCGCTTAATTTCATAAATTGTACCAAACTGCTTAGTTTAAGTACATAAAAAAAATCATTACAAAAATTTTACTAAATATACAAAGGTTTTAACCTAAGCACGTTTTTATAGTTGTTCGCGAAGTGAAAAGGACTGGCTTTGTACAATGTCCGTCCATCTTTATATAATTTCGGTACTAAAGACTTTGCATATATATATATACTTTTGTACCCCCCAGATAAAGTATTCAGATTATTTGCCTACGTCCACTGGGGACGTAGCAATGCCATAAAATGTATTTATCTCTTTTAATTTCCAGATAGCTCTGGAATTTGAACTTTTCCGTTTTCAACGATTGTTTATATTTTTTGTATAATTTTAAGTGGTTGATGGATGTCCAATATACAGTTTGGTTTGTAATGGGCTCTTGTTTGAACTCTTCATTATTCTTTATATATCCGTTAGATTAAAAGATTCTAGAAAATGCAAAAGTCCACCTCCCTTGGATTGGTTTTAAATTATGGAATGAGTTACTTCCCCATAACTTCGTTTATCCAGCTTGTTAGTCGTATAATTTGTCAACAACATCCAACAGGGTATCTACGTACAGGTATATTTTAGTTTAACCGCACATCTTTCGATTTTTTGCGGGAGAAAACTTATATTTCCACCGGCAGGTGGCCACTGACCAAAGCCAAAGGCTAGCACAGCTTCTCCGCTAGCGATCATTACAAACCGGCAGGTGAAGCTCTTACACGGCACAAAGCTCATCCCGATGCCCCCTTGACTTCAGCTATAGCTTACATTGTAAATGATTATGATTAAATGATTAAATGTGCGCCTGCTTTGTGTCTGTGGTTTGTTTTGCAAACCGCGACCTACCAGGCATATTTTTTCCAAACAAGAACATGAACAGCCAGCAGGGCCATATGGAGACGCCATCGTAGGGTACCAAAGGGGACGATGATGTCGATAAAGATGGCGACAGCGAAACTTGACGACAATTAAATTAAATAAACTCGCTTAAAATGTTATGTAAATGCATCGCGGCGCGACTAATTGAGTCGTCCCCCTGTCAGCGAACCTCAACTCGGCTCCCTGCTCCATCCCTTTGACCTGCCCCCGGGCATAGCCTCGGCTTCGACCCTATACCTACCTATACCCCAGTCCTATGCCTGGCCCCTTTGCCTTTTCGTATGACATAAATGATGGATGAACTTAGTTTTTATTGTGCGACCTTGAGAAGCCAAAGTCTTTTCAGTGTACAATCTTTACAGACCCAACAACAGCAACAACAACAACAGTATTGAGCCTACGTTATTAACCGGAAGGGAAATATCAATCAGCATTTTACACTAGAATGCCCCAAAGACAACGAACAGACGGGCGGGGAGGGCATATAGCATGAGAAATGGATGAATGTAAATGGAAGGACCTCTTGTCTCTTCATTCAGCCGTGCCTTCATCTGCAGCTTTCTAAAACATTAAAACAAAACATTTTTATTAATTGTGGCGGAAAGCTCGGTTGGTTTTGTTGTTGTTTTGCCATCGGTTTTGTCGGCTGCATATCGTCAAATCAACTTGTCGCAGCTGGCTGGGCGTGGCCATAGTAAATTTGGTTTTTGTTTGTGCCCAAAATGCGCTTAAATGGAGCCAAAAAAGATTTATGTATGTATACATGTGTGTTGTATTAGCTATTAAACCAGCTTTTACCTATACAAGTAATCTACACAAGTAGCTCCGCTAATGGTGCAATTTTAAGCGATTGTCAACGATTAAGTGATTTCGTTTGACAGGCGTGTAAAATCTTGAATAGCCCAATAGACTGACTTTACCAGAGTGGGTAAGTACTTTATATACACGGTTCAATAAATTGCAGTCGGGCTTATTGTTTTGGGCAGCACGTGGCATTTTCTGTCAGATCTTACAAATTAGTTGCGCAAACCGATCATTGTCTAAGTTTAAACAATGTGATCCAACATAATCAGTTTGCGCATATCCGTCTGAAGTCAAAATTTGTACACAAACCGCTTGTACGAGTCGAGAAAAAATCAAAAACAGACGCGCCGAAAATAATATTAATCGGACAGATATATTAACCCATCGATTTTCAGATGCAAGCCACTTTTTAAACGTTATATTAAAAACAGAGTATTCTGCAGTCGCAAGGGTGCCATTCGTTTCTTTTCAAAAAAGATTTTAATTTTCTATTCATTGCCCCTGTCTTGACTTTAATGACCTTTGTGTGGCGTGTGTAAGTGAGTGAGTCTGTGTTGTTTTTATTACAATAGAACTGGCTGGCAGCAGCTCAGCTTAGCTTAGCAGAACAGAACACATTGCTGTTGGTGTTGCTTTCAGCAAATTGCGTGCGGCACAAGCGCAAGTTTCAAGGATACCACTTACAGCCACTGACAGCTAACGATGTTGCCCAACGTCCTAACATTCAACGCCGGCACGCTCCTGCTCGCACACTCTCCAAAATAGACCTAACTAAAGATCAACACTCGAGCGAAAACTTTGGTCATTTACGCGCCAAATTTGCTGGCAACGATAACGCCCAAAGTAGACACCGCCCCTGCTGCACCGACGCGTCGCAACGTCCTGCACCCACTGCTCTAAGATATAGGCAGGGCCTTCCATAATTGAATTTTCACAACAAGCGCTGCGCTTCGAATTTTAAAGCAAAATACATACATTATACTAGATGGGTCGTGGGCGTCACGGCAGTGCGGAAGAGAGAAGAATTGTTCAAAGACTACGAAAATCGTACAAAACTAATGCCAAGATCATGAAATGTTCAGAAAATGTTGTTAAAAATGCATTACAACCTAAACCAACGGTAGAAACTTAGGGTGCCCCCTCAAAACCTCTTCAGTGACCAACAATTACATAGTAACATTGGTCAAGCGCGACCCGTTCCTGTCTTCCAGGAAAATCACCAGTGAAATTGGCAACGCTATATCATCAGCAAACATCAGGCGACGTTTAGAAAATGCAAATCTACCAGGAAAAATTGCCCGTAAGGTACCTTTGCTTCGATCTGCAAATTGACAGATGAGGCAAAAATGTGCATTGGATCGCAAAACTGGGTGCGGACCGGTGGGTGAGAAAAAATGGCGAAATAGACTCTGGAGCGATGAAACAAAGACAAATTTGTTTTGAAATGCTGCTAAAAGGAATCTTTGTCGGTCTAAGGAAAAGTAATTCCATATGATGTTCATCCAAAACACCGTACAGCATGGAGGTGGCAGCCTTATGGTATGGGGCTGTTTTTCATGGGAAGGTGTTGATCCGATACATCTGAATTATGGTACTATGGACAGATATTTTACAAAGATTTATTGGAGACCATATTCCGAGGATAGCATGCCACTTTTATGGAAGTTTCAGCAGGATAACGATCCGAAGCACTCATCCCGATTTGTAAAGGATTGGTTCCAAGAGCATATGGTGGACGTTCTCGAGTGGCCAAGTCAATCCCCAGACCTCAAACCCATTGAGAACCTCTGGGGAGAGCTTAAAAAAGAAGTCGGAAAAACTGTTTGCCGAAATAAACCCCAACTATAGGAAAATATCCAAAGAGCTTGGTACAATATTCCAATCCGAACATGCAGGAAGCTTATGTCATCTATGCCTTCACGAATGGCTAAAGTGTTGCTAAATAATGGCGGATACACATGGTATTAAATGGAATATAAGAGCTCTATACCAAACGGGTCAAAAACTGGCAATATTTTGAAGTAATTAACAAAAATAAATGATTACACCTATTATTGTGGCCAGCTGAAATATGAGTTTTTTATGAAAATATTTAATATTTATTTTATTTGAAAGCTTTTAAGGCCAATCCTTTTTTTATTTTAACATGATAAGAATAAGTTATGAAATTCGTATTGCCTTTTTTTTATTGATCGAAAAATATACGTAAAATAAGCTGTTGAACACAAAAAAAAATTCACACCTATTATTTTGTCCATGTGTGTATATATAAAATACGAAGTTTGACATCTCGAAGATACAATAGCTCTAGGATTGTGGGCATGCCGAGTACCTTGTGAAGGTTAAGCTCCGGGCGACGACATATACATATAAAGCAATGATAATGATCTAAAAGTTACAAACCCAAATTCGCTTAAATTATAAATTCGACAGTCAATATTTCTATTCTATATTTCTATATTTCTATCCTCCACAAGCAGGCAAGGCTGTGCCATAAAATATTAAATTAATATTTTCATATTATGTTAATGCACAATATAATATCGCACCTTTCAATTAGATTTGTTCTATCTTTAGTCAGACTCCAACGTTCCTAAAATTTTGTAATATTAATTACGTGTTTTTAAAATATATTTTTCAAAAAAATGTGGTTGCTGCTCTGTAAAAATTTAATTATGATTTTCTATCGTAAAATTATTTTTTTTGCTCGCTGTATATTTACTTCAGCTTTAAGTTTGATCGGAACATCGATATAATAGAATTCGATTACCATGTTAGGTGGTACCTTACTATAAATTCGTGCATTGGTTATGATGGAAATTATGAAATATGGCCCAGACACAGCGAGGGTATTTAAAGTAAAGCTTGTGAGGACGGGGCGAAGGCTACACTTCGCTCCAAGATGAAAAAGATGAAAAAAAAAATTAAATTAAATAAAAATTAAACAATGAACATGGCGCAGCGAATTGAATTGAAACGCTAGCTCTCGTCGAGGAGCGGCATCAGCTGCTACAGAAGCAGCTGATGGAGAGGGGAGAAAAAGGGGAGAAGACAGAAGCGTATAAACAGGCGGATGAGTAGCTCTCGTTGGACGCATTTGTGGGCCATCCAACAGTCGTTTGTCCAGTCCAGTTTTCATTTTTAACTCACGCCAGCTAAAAATGCTGACATGGTCAGGACACGACGAGCAGCTGTAAGTGGCAACCGGTGCAAGGAGAGAGTCTATATCACAATAGCTATATTTTCACTATTTGTATGAATTACAAGCGACACACATTCTCAGCACTCAGTTTTCTGTTCTCAGCTCTCAGCTCGTTTTATACTGATATGCTATACCATACTATGCTATGCTGTGCTATGCTATGCTGTGTGCGCCATTTCCGTTTCCGCTTTCCACTTGCTGAGTATTTAGTATGCTTTCCCAAACCCTCTACGGGCGCCCCACCAGCCCCCTTGCAATTGTTGTACTTCTGTACTTCGCTTGTACTTTCTGTTGTCGCTGTGATTTGGATTGTCGGATTCGCTACCACCGACCGCTCCGCCCGCCGTCACCTTCAACCGCTATTGCCCCATCAGCCCATCCGCCCATCCGCCACGTGTTTGATAAAAAAAAACTGAAAAAAGTATCTTATAGTTGAAAAATTGGTAATGGGCTTTAAAACCAGAACTGGGGTACTTAAAAAAAAATAGTCCCATCGCTGAGCACGGAAGACATTTACCATTAATAAATTCGATTAATCGCAGCGCATTAAAAGACCGTTAAATGCAAATTACAGTGGAACGCAAAGAAGCATATACAATCAATAATAATATAATAATATATATATATATAATAATAAACAAAAATTAACATGAAAGAATAAAATGACCTGTTTTTATTAAGTGTAATTATTTAAGTATTGTTAAGAAAGATTGCTTAGAGATGGCAATCAGTGTTGTTAAACTTAATGTGTTAAATTGTTAAGCTCTCCACAAAAAGCGGGTAAACTCAACAAAAACAAATAGGCTAGGCAATTTAAGCGTTGTCGAATATAAGAAGTCAATG
The DNA here is from genome assembly GCA_035043915.1 of Drosophila paramelanica. Lineage (NCBI taxonomy): Eukaryota > Metazoa > Arthropoda > Insecta > Diptera > Drosophilidae > Drosophila > Drosophila paramelanica. The sequence continues at coordinate 1,272,216 of JAWNMO010000640.1, read as the reverse complement.
CAGTTTGCGAAATCAAGACTGAATCATACGCCAAATAACTAAAAGATGTAAATATTTCTTTTCAGAGTTTTCAGATAAAAACGGCTGTTTCCTCTTAGAAACCCTTTCTTCTGATAAACAAGATATGTTTAAGCTAATGCTGCTAAGGTTTTTGAATTATTTAAAAATATTACATTTAAATTAATTGCAATGTTCGCATTGGATGAAGGATACACCAAATTGTAGAAATTATTTACAAAAAATTTATAGTTTAAGCTACATCCTCTACTTTAAACAATATTACATTTTAACTTTTAAAATTCTTTAAAAATTATCCCATGTATTAAGATAATACACCATTTTGCCTTAGAAACTTTAAAATTAAAATGCAGCATTCAAATAGATTGCATACACAGTCATTAACATATGAAGATACTATGAAAGTTATATTAGAAGACCCTTGACCCTACCTTGAAAGTAGGAAATAAGTTATTGTAAATACTAGAATGGAACCATTGCGATAACTACTACCATAAATCAGTTGAGACATTAAACATATGACATAATTTAAAATCTTGAAACACATTCAATTAAGTCAGCTAAATATATTATTTTTTATATTAGTTGATATGGTATGCATCTGTTTATTATCCAGTAATCGCAATTTTTACATGTTCTTCGTCTCCTTCCTTTTACTTTCGAATTTTAGCCACTGTAACGCATTATGGTGTTCTGCGATCCGTTTGTATCGTTAACGCGCGCATTAAAATTGAATCGTAAACGATTTCGAAGTCAAAATTCACAAGGCCATAACAAACAAAACCAATAATGAACAAGCCAAACACGAGCGCAGAACACAATCTTTAAGCGCTATACAAATAAAAGGAATAAATAAAAGTAGAAGTTCTATAATGTTGAACAACTAAATTTTGATTTTGCCAAAATAATGAAAGCCTAATGAGCTTTCTCTTAATGATGGCAGCAGATGTTACTGTCGTAGCTTTTACACCTTGAACTTGAATTTTAACGAACATTATGCCACTAACTTATTGCATTAAGAGGTAGTGAGTGAGTGGGCTGCAATGAGTCAGCATCTGTGATCAATAACATGTTGGGCAACCTTTAACTGAGACAACGTTGAAAACTTTGCACGAATAATTTTCACAAGTCTCTGATGCTAGAGCAATAAAATTCCCCACACAAAATCCAATAAATAAGGCAAATAGGGGGCGACAGGACATGGAACATGAACATGAGTCAAGAGGACAGGAGACAACAACAACAAACGACAGCCGCGCGACAAAAGATGGTAAATGGAAAGTAGAAGATGGGAGGGTGGTGGCTCTGACTGCAGGAGATTGGAGACATTTGATGTCGAAAAGTGAAAAGTCAGCTTGGCGGCAAATCGAACCGAAAGTTTCTCTTGCATCTGGCAAGATGGGAGCGAAGGGCTGTGGCTGTGACAATGACGGTGGGCGTAGAGAGGTAAACAAACATGCAAACTGCCATTAAAAGTGACAAAAATTATAGCAGAATTCACAACAACAACAATAAAAGCAATCGAATGAACGATGAGTTCCACACAAACTTTTATTCGGGCGTGTAAATCAAGTATAAAAAACAAGAGCACAGTACAACGGACGGAGGGATCACCTGTTGACATTCAATAAAAATAGGGAAGCAACTTACTCTGTCCAAACGATAGTTGGAAACTTAATAAACGAACCAAAGTATTTCCACTAGATGCGATTGATTAAGTTAACTGGAAACGCAAATAAAAAGTGCTTGTTGACAGCACTTATCAAATGAAAACAAATAATATGACATCGACGATATTTCTTGATTGGGAAATGTAAGCATTTTAATTGCATATAAGCGATTGTACTTAATGCTCTCAAATGGGAATTCTTAGTTATAGGCTGCAATTGTATGGATGCCATTCGGAATATAGGATGATAAAAACAAGTATCGAACAAAATCAACTTTGCTTTTACAAAAATTCACAATCGACGAATTGTTCCTATATAAGCATTATGCAGAGGAAACAAAAGTCAGCGTGTAACGCGTAGTGGCTGTTTCTTTAATGGTCTACTCTGTTGCTCGGACACTACCAGAGTGCTTGTCATTGGACATAGAAAAAAGAACGTACATATTAAACACAAATTGTATTAATTATATCAACTGTCACTTAACTGTCTCAAGAGCAGCTTCCATTGTCTCTTTGAGATTACTTGTGATATGTTACTGTCAAGTTAACATGAACTTGAACATGTTGTTACCTCTGTCTTTTTGATAGAATAATTATTCAGTACAAATTAAGCATAACGCCGTGATTAATATTTTAAAAGGCATAGTTGCCACATGACTCCGTTTTTGAGATCACAACAAACAGCCGCACAACAAGCATCAATGCTTCAAATATTGGGGCGCTGTGAAAACAACATTGACATTTGATTGAGAAAAAAATATATGTTTTGGTAGTAACTTATTATATAACTACCAACTTATGGCATGTTTAATGCTGCGGCTATGACCCTTCAGTTCTCTTGGTGGCGGTTACTCTGTTTCTCTTGTAGCTCTTTGTGAGCTGCGAATTTTTTGATCCAAACTAATGCAGACGGAAATGCTCAGCGAGCGCATTGAACGCAAGCAAAGAGAGAGAGCAAGAACGTCAGACTCTCTGGGTATGACAGTAACAAAACGCATAGCAAACCCGGTATTATCCGTTTATCTATTTTGCGTTTAGTTTCAGTTGCAATTCGGCATAGCTGTGTAAAAATCTGCACATTTTTTGGCACGTATATAAATTACATTGTGCAATTATATTTATATTGCAGCGGCAGACTGTTTGTTCTAGTGTCGGCCACCAATCAGTCTAACTATAAGGCAGCTGCTGCTATGATTGGAGCTTGATTGTTCCTTTTACATATAGCATATGTAGCTGTTTGTTTTGCAATGTCTGCATCGATACCAGGCCACCAGACATATTGTCCTGCAAGCTTATTTATTCTGATTATACCCTAACCAAAATTTGATCTGCACAGTGGCGCAGCCAACTGTGTATAATGGGAAATACAACTATAGTAATAATAGAAATAATTTACCTTGCACATGCCCGCTTTTAGTTCCGGCAGATTTTCCAAGACTTGACGTCCAGACCGATCCGGAAGAACGCCCTTTGCACTTATGCGATTATATAGGAACTCTATTTATTCTCCCATGAAGAAACATTTATTATTGTTATATTTTATATTATTGTCTTTATACCTTTATTCTTTTTAGCCTCCTCCCAACAAATTGAATTAACTATTGATCGTTCAGATAGGCTCAGCAGAACAATCTACAAACTAGCTACAATATCGATATAATTCTATGCGGGAATCCCAACTCGGAATAATCTGGATCATCTTCCCCTACTAATCATATTACACACCAGCCATGTACAACACCAAAAAATAAACTGCCACTCCTGTTAATACGGACATAAAAAGGTTCCAGTCCGTACTCAATAATTTCATCAACATCAACACATCACCTTAACTTTTCTCCACGCCAAGATTCGAGCTGCATTCATACGAACCGGTAAACCTGGAATGAACAGCATATACAACAGATTGCAGAATGTCTTTGTAGCCATATGTAAACAACAGTTTAACAACAAGCAGATAACGCTCAGAAACTGCTAGAACAGAATACAACCTCTGGAAACTTACACAGAATTTAAAAAGGAAACACATTTGATTAAGAGTGATGACAGCCAGGGTCTGGGCCCTCGCAACATATCTCGAAAAGAGGATAAAAACTTTTGATACTATAGACTCAACAGAAGCAGACAGAATCGACAGGTTACTTGGTTCATCGCTTCAGTCTGACGTGCCCACAGCTCCTGTGACACTAAAGGATGTTCAAAGTCAAATCCACATCCTTAAGACCAGAAAGAGTCCCAGCTCCAGCAAACTACATAGACAATAAAATGGGAAAGATTTTTATTTGTTTATTGCTTTATCTTCAACACAATGCTACGTATCGGACACTTTCCAGGAGAATGGAAGAGCATATTGATCCCAAAAGCAACCAAGGCTGACGCAATTCGACTTTTATTAACCAATCGGTCTAATGTCAATCATCGCAAAATATTCGATCATATCTTTGGCGATCTGGGCGAAGGATTTCTCTGGTTGCGCAAATATCTTTTCGTTGAGGGCCCGAGTCTTCTTGCTGAAGTCCGGAAACACGCTTTTGGTTAATTCCATCTTCTTCAGTCGCTCTGCTTTGCATACGCTACCTTTGCTGGGAGGCCGGGATCTGGGATCTCAGATGGCTTTTTAGGAGCTTATTGTTGTATTCTTGTAATACTCGTTCACGAAGTGAAACTAGTATATTGGGTTTGTGCAAAGCCCGTCATGCTGTCATACATGTGTTAAGATTTTTGAGCCCCACCCCATTTGGAGGCTGAATATTCGATAACATATCGAATATTTTCCAAAATTTTAGAGATAGTTCCATTAAATTTGGTTTATAGATAGCTGATGCCCTCTCCCACAGATTGCACCCTTGGTATCCCTCCATGCCCACTAGAACGCTCTCCAGGGCCCTTGCCCAAAAAAAATGTAATACTGGGCTACCTTTGAAAAGGGCGCCCAGCCATGCCGACTATCGCAGAGGTCGTATGACACCACAGTCGCCGACTATGACTATGAACTACTCACCGCTTTTCGGCTATTGATCATCCTTTGGCAGCACCGTTCCTCGCCCTCAAACGTCGGTTACGTGAAGACGATGTCACACGATGCCACGATATGTTAGACAACATGACTTCTAATCTGCTTCCGACTAAGCCCACATCTTTTGTTAGCCTCATTATCTACATCATCTCCATAATTGGCCATTTCCCATCTCAATGTACATATTCACTTATAATAATGATACCGAAACCCAAGAACTCATTGTTGTAAGGATTATACTAAACAGACCATCCAATATTACACTTGTCGACAAAACGATCCTGAAAGCTAGGATTTCGCAAAAGCCAACATCTTTGAAGAATATGAATACTGCGTTTCGCCGTTAGCGACATTAGAGAAGCTTTCAATCGAATCTAGCGTAAAGGACATCAAATCATTGCTTCCTCCTAAACTGTTTCCCCAATCCGAAACCTTCTCTCAGCTATCTTATCACAGCTAGATTCCCTCAAAGAAGTCTAGCTTCAAACTATTTACATATCAACCGGTGGGTGAATCCCAAACTTTACAAAATCAAGCTGTATGCCACCTTTGCATACGCTGCCATCGCCTCCAAGGCAGACGAACGAACAACGAACCTGCTGCAGACATACATTCAACAACAGATGGCAAAGCCGCATAAATTCAAATAAATCCGTATGCGTCACGTTCGCTCTTCAACAGCAATCTGCATCAGCATCTTCCAAATCAGACATATTTTGGCCTCCAACTGGAGCGAAGACTAATCTGGATAAAATCATCCCAGAAACAAAATAGGCTTAAACGATACCATATACTGAACCCAAACAGGGTTCTTTAAACTCTAAACCAACTAGCAAACTTCGCGAACATTAGCTATTATAACTTAATAAATTGGTTCGTATTTCACACAAAGCTCAATAGCATTAAAATGCTAGTGTAAACTATTAACAAATTTGTTTAAAATTAAATAAATATGTATACGTATATATATGTGATCAGCCATCCAAGCGACTCAATTGCAATTACTACGCTCGCTGCATTAACATCATCACCATTTTCATTATCGTCAGCCACATCGTCATCATCATCTACATAGCCATAATCAGCGTCTTCATATACATGGCCGCTTGGCCGCACCTGCGGGCGTGTCATAACTTTGTCAAGTGCCATTCAACACATGCACAGATACAGCTGTATTTGTCCAGCTACGAGTACAAAAACAGATACTGCCACACATGCAGATATAGTCGCAGTTACAGCTGCAGATTCAGATTCAGAACCCGAAGCAGAACAAGTGAGATTGCTCTAGTCGGGACCGCCCGACTAGTAGATACCCTGAACCCAGAATTAATGAGTATTGAGCCTGTTAAAAATAATAAATAAAATTTATTAATAATTACCAACCAAAAAAAAACATTCCCCAACCGGGAGTTGAACTCGGTACTCCCGTGATAAGATGCACGACTCTTACCAACTGCACCACACTACCACATTTTTCGCGAATGATATAACATTACTTAACCATTGCAAAAAAGTCAAGGAAAACGAGAAGTTTGCACTTGTCATTAAAATGGTACAAATTAATAATAATAAAAATAATAATTATAAATAACGAAAAAATAAAGGAATTCAACATTGCTCAACCGTCGCTGGACAACACAACTCTTACCCACTGGACCACGCTCCTATTTGATCTGGCTGTGGTAAAATTCAACTTAACCGTTGCAAAAAAAATTCCTAGAAAAACGCAAGACAAAATTCTACATATGCATATGTATGCGTGCACATGTACACAGAAATTGCGAAGCAGCTGCGCTTTGCCCCCACTACTGAGAATAGATTCTTGATTTGCTCGTAAACTAAATGTTCGATCGTTATGAAATTTGTAGGACTTATTCAGATCATCGAAATGTATCTACAAACCAATTTGCACGTGTGTAGTATTTGATTTACTTTGTTTTTTAGTTTTATCAATATTGTGGGGAGGTATCCAAAATCTGAAACATTCAAATTCTTCGTATGTTTTACGCGAACATAAAAAAATAAATTTGGTGGCTCTAGCTTTTATAGTTTGGGAGTTATGCTTAATAAACCGAGTCAAAAAAGCCATAAATATCGATATTAAGAAAACGGAAGGAGTTATCGATGTTTTGAAATAAACTTGATCTGCGTATGGAATATACGAACCGAATGAGACCAAGATCAGCTGTCTAGCTTTTGCAGTCTCTGAAATCGACGCGTTCATACAGACAGACGGACAGACAGACGGACATGGCTAAATCGACTCGGCTAGTGATGCTGATCAAGAATATATATACTTTATGGGGTCGGAGATGCTTCCTTCTGCCTGTGCACAAAACCATTATACCCTTTTTTACCCATTTTCAATGGGTTCAGGGTATAAAAAGAGAGAGCGACGAAGGGCGCTAGGAAAATGTGTAAAGTGAAATCAATGTGGCGACGAAAGGGACGGTAAAGTCGCGCTCAGCGAAAAAAAGAATAAACGAAGAGGTTCAAAAAGAGCAGCCACCAACGAGCTGCGCTATGTGTCATGTGGAGCAGCAGGAGCGGCAACAACAACAACCGCTCCTTGGCAAGCAGGCAGCTAGGAGGGGAAGGAAAAGTTTGTGTTGCTTTTATGTAGCTGGTACTGTTGATTTTTCAGTTTTTAATTTTAGAGCGCGCCTTTTGGGTCTGGGTGCTGACCCAAGACTCCCCGCCCCATGCTCGACAGGGCGACACACAAATAAAAATAAATAAATAAATCAAAGACATTTAATTTCATTTCGTAGGCGCAGCAAGGCGTGGCACTCCACGCGTGACACACACAGCAAATGCGTAAATACAAATAACACAACAACACTGCGAGGAGCGCCGCTCAACACTTAACTATTGGCAGGGCCTACAGATAAGCCAATCTTTATAGCAATTCTTGAGCTAGGCATAAGTGGGCGTGGCAGCTTTGCATTGCCGTAACTTTGCTGCGTGGTGTCGTTTGACGTCTTTGAGCAGGAAGAATCCATGTGGCAATGTCAAGAACACACTTTGTCAATTTCGTGCGTGTGCGTGTGTGTATGCGTGTGTGTACGTGTGTGTATGCGTGTGTGTATCCATGTGTAAGTTTGTGCCTAGGCGCACGTGCCGTGTCTGAAAATGGTCTTTGAGAAAAGTAGCAGCTCGCAGTCCGTTGCCCTGTTGATTTTTCTATCAGGTGGCAATTTATTTCAACAGCGTTTGCATTTCAAATGCGCTAGCCAAAAACGTGGCTAAAGTTTTTTGGTGCACTGTGATTTGAGTGGCCAGAACTAAAAGAACCAAAGTGGGTCTGCAAGAATGGAAATGCATAACTAAAATAAATTGTCACAAACAAACTGCAAAAGTTGCCAACCAAAGTCTGACAGCTACCAAATTCTATAGATGAGCTAGATCAGAAATAGACCACGCACACAGGAGGCAGCTATGAATAACGACAATAACAAATATTTTGGTAGTACACTTCGAGAAAAATAGAGTTCTAAGACCGAACATCAATGGTATAGAGTTCGACCAAAATTCGCCGTAATGAAAGATTTTGTTGTTTTAAACATTTTACTAAGAACTGTATTTATGTCTTATATTCAGAAAGGTTAGGAAATGCTAGGAACATGAAACACGTACTTGTTAAAGTCAAGTATTTGCGTAATATTATGACTTAAATGTAGTACAACATTTAAATGTAATTATACAGCACTGGACATAACGCGATATTATTATTATTATTTATCTGCCATGTCTTAATTCGTATTATTATATTATTTTTTTCTCTTTTTTTTATCGTAAAAATTTTTGGCAACTTAAACTAGTTTTACATTTAGGGGAAGGAAGAATAGATCACAGATGGAACATACATACAATTTACATATGGGGAAATGTACAGTGCCGCTCAACTGAATAGGTTTGACTTTTTTTTTAGACTTAGAACATAATATCTTCATAACGAGCACTCGGATTTAAAGCAAATAAATTTTTATACTCGTTCACAAAGTGAAAAGAGTATATTGGTTTTGTGCAATGTCCGTCTTGCTGTCCGTCTGTCCGTCTGTCCGTATGAACGCAATTATTTTCGCCGCTATTGAAGCTAGACACTTGAAATTTTGGATATATACTCGTGTGTACCCGCGTCAGATAAAGTGTTAAGGATTTTGAGCTCCGCCCACTGGGGGCGTGGCAAACCGATAACACCTAAAATCGCATATTGCTAAAGTCCACAATTTTAAAGCTAGAGTCACCAAACTTGGTATGTATATAGCTGGTGACCTCCCAAAAAGATTGCGACCTTGATATCCCGGCTACGCCCACTATAACGCCCCCCAGCGCCCCCGCTCTCAAAAATCGGATATGCATATATCTCCCACAGTTTTTGAGCTAGAGTCACCAAATTTTGCATATACATTGCAGGAATGCTCCCCCAAATATTAAAAAAAAAGTTTTTTGGCCACACCCTCTCCCGCCCCCATAATCGCGAAAACCGATAAACCTGAAAGGTCAAATCGATAAGTGTTGCATATTTGCACAATTTTAAAGCTAGAGTCACCAAACTTGGTATGTATATAGCTGGTGACCTCCCCCACAGATTGACCCTTTGATATCCCGGCCACGCCCACTAGAACGCCCTCCAGCGCCCCCGCCCTGAAAAATCGGAAATGGCTATATCCACAACAATTTTTAAGCTAGAGTCACCAAATTTGGGAGATATATTACCAGAATGCTCCTCCATACATCACAGGAAAAAATTTTTGGCCACGCCCCCTCCCGCCCCCGTAATCGCAAAACACGTTATATATGGAAGTTCCAATCGATAACACGTGTATATATCCCACAATTTAAGCGATAGAGCCACCAAATTTGGTATGTAGATAGCTGCTGACCTCCCCCAAAGATTGCACACTTGACATCCCGGCCACGCCCACTATAACGCCCCCGCTCCGCCGGAAATGCCTATATCTCCCACAGTTTTTAAGCTACACATTTGGTGGGTAGATAGCTGGTCACCTCCTTTAAAGAGCGGAACAAAATGTTGCCGACGATCACCCCCACCCGCACTCCCCACTCTCCCCACCCCCAGCAACACACAAATTGCAAAATACCGAAATTTTTTAAAATAGCAATATTTACGAACGTGAACGAGTATAACGCAGCCGGTAACGCCCGACTGCAACGTTCTTACTTGTTTTAAGTAAAACTATCAATTATTTATAAAATACAAAAAAAACAATTTTTTATTTGGTTTGATTTTTATATTTTTTTTTATTAGTTTTTCAAAAACATAGCTGAAAATCTACATAATTTTTGGCTCAAGTGAATAGGTTTGACAACTTGATTGAAAACATATAATTTCTTTTGTCTACTTAAATTTAAAGTAATTGCTATCATTTTTTTTTTAATATGGGTCGGGGAAAATCTTTAAATGAAAGGCTATATTGAATCTGGCCTTAAACATAATGAAATAGCAATGAAAATTGGTCGAAGACAAAACGTGGTAAGCAATTTTCTTCGTAATGAAGCCGATTACGGGAAAAAAATGAAAGGAGGAAAAAAATATGCTACATTGGCATCAGAGAGGCGACAAATCCTTCGAACTGCTTCGAATTCGCACCTCTCTGCCAGTAAAATCAGGGAATAATGCGATGTAAATGCTAGTTTGGCAACGGTAAAATGAGTTATTCGGAGTTCTAAACACTTAAAGAGATTAAAAATAAAAAAAAAACCTCCTCTCAATGATGCACGGGAAGAAGCGCGACTTCGATTTGCGCGGGACCACATGATATGGAACAAGGAGTGGAAGGCTGTGATCTTCTCCGACGAAAAAAAGTTCAATCTCAACGGGCCGGATAGCTACAACTATTATTTGCAAGATTTGGGAAAAGAGGAATGCTTTTTGAGTCGTCATCACTCCTGTACAGGAGGCGTAATGGTTTGGGGAGCCATATCGTTTTATGCAACTTGCGAGCTGCAGTTTATTTCATCAAAGATGAATGCAAATGTCTACAAGACTGTGCTCCAAAAGGCTTTTCCCCAGTTTTCCGAAATTTTTTGACCTATTCAATGGACGTACCAACAAGATAACGCCCCCATCCATACGGCCCGGGATACAAAACAGTGGATTAAGGACCAGAATGTCAACTTGCTCGAGTGACCGCCATACTTCCCAGACATAAATATTATCGAGAACATTTGGGGACTTTTATCCAGGATAGTGGGATAGGGGGAAGACAATTTCAAAAGTCGGCGACCCTGGTTGAAGCGATTACAAATCACTGAGTGAAATTGAAAAATATTACGATTCCTTATCAACTCGAATCTTTGAAATAATTAAGTATAAGGGTGGTCATACCAAATATTAAATAGTGCAGAAATAGTGTCTTTTAATATTTAAGTTACCAAGTGCCATGAAATATTGCTGTGAATAATTTTTTTTTATAGTTTTGTTGGTCAAACCTATTCACTTGAGCCAAAAATTATGTAGATTTTCAGCTATGTTTTTGAAAAACTAATAAAAAAAAATATAAAAATTTTTTTGTACTTTATAAATAATTGATCGTTTTACTTAAAAAAATTTACTTGCTTTAAATCCGAGTGCTCGTTATGAAGATATTATGTTCTAAGTCTAAAAAAAAAGTCAAACCTATTCAGTTGAGCGGCACTGTATATTATTTATAGTATAGCATATATAGTATATAGTATATAGCTGTGTTCATTAAAATAGCAGTGCAACAAAAGGTCACATATATAGCTGTTTTTTTTTGCATAATCCTTTTCGTAGGATATCTATTGCACATTGATTTTCTAAAATATAAAAAAGAGAAAAACGCAAAAGTCCCGTTAGATTTGCAATGTTTTTGTGTTTTGTTGATATTTTTGCGTATTTCTGTAAGTTTTTGGCTGTTCATTAAAATAGCAGTTTTTGATCTTCTTCGACAAAAAGTCGCGAAAAAATTTGTAAATTTATAAAAAGTGAGTTTAATTAAGTTGATTATTATAATTTATATATATATAAATAACAGTAGAAAAATTAAAATTTTAGTGGGTAAAAGAACTCACTGCTCCAAGGAAAAAAGGCAGAGAGAGAGAGAGAGAGAGAGAGAGAGAGAGAAAGACAGAGAGACAGAGAGAGAGACGCGGCAGTCATGATGTGTAATAGCTGGTCCGCCCAAGTTCCTCCCTATCCCTTAGCGTCAAATAGACGCATACGCAATCTCCCAGACCATGGCACAGGCTTTTTGCTAGCTGTTCATATGACTGACTGACTGACTAACTGACTAACTGACATACTGATTGTGCGACAGGCGCCGTGGGTTGAGGCATTATTGAATGTATCTATGTATGTGGTATACGTTTCTTGACTTTTGACAGCGCCGCCCACTCCACAGGCCCCACATACCCCCCAAGGCCCCACTTTATAGGCTTCACAAATGCCTGGGCAAACTGTGTTGCCAAAATTGTAGCCAGAATCTCTCGTTCCTGCTGCCATTATTTTTTCGTTTTCCATTTTGATTTTGCCCCGCTGCAAAGAGAAGTGTGGAAACACATTCGTTTTGCCAACGCTAGGCGCTCGCTTTTCTCATTTTTTTTTCTGTCTTGTTTGCTTGTATTTATTTATTTATTTTTTTTTTTTGGTTTGTTTCTTGTCAGGCAACTTTGCTTTCGATTTGATTTGCTAAAGCCGTGGCAAATACTCGACAGCTTTTCACATTCCGTTTGATAGCGCCGTATCGCACTTGAGCCCGCCTAAGTATTGTCTTGGTCAGCATTCGGGACTGTTTAAAAATTTATTTAATTGAAACTAATTTGTATTGGGTTGTTGATTTTCTGATGGCATGAGACGTAATGCAGTTGCCCATAAATGCCCCATCAGAAAATATGCAAATATCCAGTAACAACTTTCAAGGCAATAGTTTGTCTTATTTGTATAACTTGAGTAAACAACATTCTCGAAGAAACCGTAGGTAACCTTATGCGAATAAATGTAATATTTCACTATTTCTATTAACCGTATGTTCGTTTACTTGACTTCCGTTCTCACAATTCTTTTTCGAATCCCAATCTCGTTAATTTTTTATCTTTTAAAACGCATTCATGTTTTAGTAATGTTGTTCTGATATTTATTGTTATTATGAGCCTTTGAGTCCTTTTCTCTTTGCTTAATCGTTTGTATAGCTAAATTATTTTTATACTCTGAACGCATTAAAACAGTATGTGTAAATTTATGTAATAGGCGGAAGGAGGTATTTCCGACCCAATAAGGTATATATATCTTGATGGACGAGCTGAGTTAACTTATACATGTCTGTCCTTCCATCCATATGACAGCAGCACTCTCGGATACAAAGCACTCTCCAGTATTACTTCGCAGGAACGGGGTTCTTATTTTCGGCAACCTCGATTTGCCGCCGCTCTCTTTCTTCTCAGATCGCTCTGAATTTTATTCAGTTTTCGTCTCCTTTGGTGGGGAAAACGCTTCAGTTCTATCTCTGTACCTTATGCAGTGGTACATAACGTGCTCCGGCTCTTCATTTGACTTTAGAAAACTTCAGCATTCTGGGCTGTACTCGTACCTAAACTTGTGTAGGAACTCCCAACACCTGCCATGGCTCATGAGAAACTGGGCAGGTGGGAATTTATTTTCCCCTTCGTTGTCGAATCGACGTCGCGATTTTTGGAATAAGCCCGCGAGTCCACCTTTCATTGGTGCTCATCTCCCACCTCACTTACCATTTTACCATCGATGCCTGCCTCTCAACTCTTTAAATTAGATCAGTCAGCAGTCACACAGAAGGATAGAAGCACGACATTAAGTCGTCCTTCATTCGGTTGCATCCATGAGAGGGTTCCATGCATCCCAAACGCGTTTTTGCTATTCATTTTTGCTCGTTCTATTGTCTATTATGACTTTCAGGTATTTAACGGATTCGTTTGACTTGATTGTCTCTGTGGGCACCTGCAATCTTATGAACTCCACTTTTTTTTGCACGTGATTGGTACTGGCTCTGTTTTGTGACTTTACAAGTCCTGCGATAATTGTTATTGTGGTGTTTGCAGCCGCCTCTATAAAAATCTATAATAATATTGTTCCACAGCAGTCTTCCTAAGACCAATCCCTGTGGTATTGCAGTCTGACGGCTACTCTTTTGGCTTGTTTCCTTGGGGCAAGAAGATAAGCTACTGCAGCTTCCATCTTTTAGGAAAGGCTCTCTTCTGGAGAAAACAACTATATACATCCACAATAACGGCAGGTCTTGTTGTTATCGTGAGCTTAAGATCTTTATTTTGGATCCTGTCCGGTCTAGGGGACTTCCTTTCTCCCATTTGACTGCATGCCGCCCCCACTTCCTTTCTGGTCATTTGCTGCCATGGCTCTAGTATGTATGGACGTATGGAAAAATTCTGCGGAGCAGGAGAGAACATGTTACGGTTAGCGTTTCTGGATAGCTTAGCTTTTTGGGAACGACCTTATAGGCCGTTACCCAATTAATATTGGCCTCCTTGCATATGTGCCTGAAGCAGTCGGATTTGCTCGCCCTTTTGGCTAATTTAAGCCCTCGCTTGGCCAACCGGAACTTTTCGTGCTTGGTACCTTGGACAGCTTCTTCTAGCTCGGTTCTGAGGTGGCCTATCTCCTTGTTTCACCAGTAGCAGGATGTTACACGTCTCTTCGGCTTCCTTCTGGGCATGTATTAATGAGGCTCTATGAGAGATGTTGTGCCATGTCTTCGGCTAAGCCTTGGGTCGAGTTCCACGCGAAATGGCACTGGAAACCCAAAAAGGTTTATTCGTCGAAATGGCTGACCCTTGATTTGGGAATGGTTGTCTTGGCTCGCTGCTGAATACGCTTTGCTCCACCGATGTCGAAGTAAATCGCCTGGTGGTGGCTGAAGGTAAGCCGCCGCTTATTTTCCATGTAAATCGATGACAGATCATGAACCAGTATTCCAGGACATATATTTTCCTTTTATCACTTTTCTCTTCTCTTCTCGTCTCTTTCGTAAGCGATCCTTCGTTTTTTGTTGTGTCTACTTTGAGGTGGTTTTTTTCCAATGTTGATTGGCACTGACATCTTCTGAGTGGCCTCGCCACCACTAGTCTTCAGTTTCTAAGCCTCTTTTCTCCACAGGTCCTTTGCATCTGTTTGTGTGGGAAGTTCGAGCACCGATTTGTTGTTTCGTTTTTGATGTCTGTGAGAATTGGTACGTCTTGATTACCGTCTTCGCTCCTCTGTCGTGCAACTGTTTCGCTACAAGCCCTTGGAATGCTCTAATGATCTCAGTTTCATTATGTGTAGGCTGGTTGATGGACTGCCTTTTACCTCTGGGTGGTTCCGGCTTTGCTAGTCGTGCCTGGCTGCTCGCTAACCAGGGATTTTGCCACTCTGCTACTCTTAGCAAACTCACTCTGTGTATATGTTTTTGTGTGTGTAAGTTTACAAATAATATTAAATCGGCTTGTTATTGTAGTAGACGACCGTTACAAAGAACACATTAAAACACACCGCATAGACTCGCACTTCTGCTTTATTTCACTGCTCGACTTAGACTGAATTGATGTTGCTTGTAAGCTTACGTACTACATGTGAGTGTGAGCGAGATAAGTTGTTTTCGCACTTGTCGAGCTCTTTTAACGTATATAATAGTATAAAGAACTTGGGATACAGGGATATCATAGAACAGCCGTGAATAGGCTGATTAGTGAGTGTATGTACTAGTATATGCGTTTGTCCTACTACAACTCTGCCATCCTGCGATCTAGATCCCCTGATCCTAGTTTTTTTTTTTTACAGTAATTTACAATTGGTATTCTTATTACCTGAACATTGCTCACTAACAGTTGAATCTCCTAATAATTGTAATTTCATTTTTATACTCGTTCACGAAGTGAAAAGAGTATATTGGTTTTGTGCATATCCGTCTTGCTGTCCGTCCTTCCGTCTGTCCGTCTCATAAAGCTAGAGACTTGAAATTTTGGATATATACTCGTGTGTACCCGCGTCAGATAAAGTGATAAGGCGTGGGAAGCCTATAAAACTTAAAACCGCATATCGATAAAGTCCACAAAAGCGAGAGTCACCAAACTTGGTATGTATATGGCCGGCGACCTCCCAAAACGATTGCGACTTTGATATTCTGGCCAAGCGCACTATAACGCCCTCCAGCGCCCCCGCTCTCAAAAATCGGATATGCCTATATCTCCAACAGTTATTGAGCTAGAGTCACATAATTTTGCAGGAATGCTCCCCCAAACATCACAAAACAAATTTGTTGGCTACACCCCCTTCCGCCCACATAATCAGACAGCCGATATATCTGAAAGCTCAAATCGATAACTGCTGCATATTTGCCCAATTTTAAAACTAGAACGCCCTCCAGCGCCCGCGCCCTAAAAAATCAGAAATGCCTATATTCCCGACAATTTTTAAGCTAGAGTCACCAAATGTAGGATACATACTACTGGAATGCTCTTCCAAACATCACAGGAAAAAATGTTGTGCCCCGCCCCGTAATCGCAAAAACCGTTATATTTGACAGCTCCAATCGATAACACGTGTATATCTCCCACAATTTTTGCGAGAGCCACTAAATTTGGTATGCAAATAGCTGGTGTCGTGCCCCAACGCCCCTACCCTAAAAAAGCGGAAATGCCTATATCCCCAACAGTTTTTAAGCTACAGTCACTTAATTTAAGATATATATTAGTGGGGAACTCCCCCAGGAGATACAAAAAAATATTTGTAGCCAGTACCCCCACTTCCCACCCACCCCCACAAACCGCGAAGATCTATATCTTAAACAGTTTTAAAGCTATAGTCACCAAATTTGGAAGGTAGATAACTGGTCAGCTCCTTTGAAGATCGCTGAAACAAATTTCCAGCGACGCCCCCTTCCGCCCCCGCAAACCGTGAAAATCTATATCTCGTACAGTTTTAATGCCAGATGCACCAAATTTGATATGTAGATATCTGCTGACCTCCCCCAAAGATTGAACACTTGACATCCCGGCTACGCCCACTATAACGCCCCAAACGCCCCGCTCCTCCGGAAATGCCTATATCTCACACAGTTTTTAAGCTAGAATTACCAAATTTGGTGGGGTAGATAACTGGTCACCTCCTTTAAAGAGCGGTACGAAATTTCGCTGACGACCACTCCCCACCCGCACCCCCACTCTTCCCCACCCCCAGACCCACACAAATTGCAAAACACCGAAATTTTTTCAAAATAACAATATTTAACAACGTGAACGAGTATAACGCAGTCGGTAACGCCCGACTGCAACGTTCTTGGTTGTCGTTATGTTTATATATTTTAAATTATATTCTAAATAGTTTTCGAGATGAACAACAAGCAAGAAATTTATTCACTATTTTAAGTTGACAAATTGCTCGTTAGGGGAACTGGGGTATAGGATAATCGAATACCTTACGTTGAACTTAGCTACCCTGGCCCATAATTTAGGTCATTTACGAGGCCATTATCCTTATGCTGCGCCACTAAATCGCTTGTGATGAGTAGCATCAACGACGGGGCGATTGGTTGGGTAGATGACGCTGCAACCGAGCGTCATTAGCCAGCAAATATTGATGAAGCCATTGGCTAGCCATATATCACAAATTGCAGCACGCGGCACTAATTATTCAATGTCATTGCGTCAGCTTCGGAACTCCTGTCCTTGTCCCAGCAATGGCAGTCGATTATTTATAAGTATAACAGGTACATACACCCACCCACACATACATTCACACACAAACATAATTATTGGGCATAGTCCAGTTTCGAAGGGTTGTTAGTTTTCTGAGTATACCACGTCTTAAATTGGCCCTTACGGCGTTTTGGCATATTTTTTGTGGAGAGTAGAAAGTTTCAAAAAACTCAACTGATGACGTTGACTCGTCCTCAAGTTGATAGACGCCCGCCTGCTAGCGGCCGCTGGGAGTTTAAACGTCGACGCACTTAGCGGCCGCCTCTACGAGTTGTTAAAAATTTTATTCCTAAAGTGCTGGAAAATTGCCGAGTGCCCACTTCTAAAGCAGCACCAACAGCATCAGCAGACCCAAAGCATTGCGCTTACCCGCCGAGAATCCGTTCATCCCTTAACCATCCGACCGCGCCAGCGCCTAACCACAAAGAACTTTTCGGGCCAAAAGTCGTTGTAGCAATCAAGTGGCGTTGGCCAGAGGTGCGGGATGTGCAACGCAAGACGCAGCATGAGCTGCAGTAGACGGACGATTCAACTGGGGGTCTGAGCCGGGTGCAAATGTCAGAAACAGTTCCGCCTGCACTTCAGCTGGCTGCGCTTGACTTTCCTCCTGGTTTCATCTCGCGGCTGCATATTTCACTTTAGTCTGTGTGGCAGCGACAAGCTTATCGATTTTGTGGCCAAGCATGTGGCAGCTGGACCAAACGAAGAGCAACCGATCGGTAGCTCATAAGGAAATTGGCTAAAGCCTCTAATTAATTACATAGAGAGAGAAAAAGAGCGAGAGAGCTTAAGAAAATCATAAACAATTTGCATATATCTAATCTTTTCCACCTAATCACACCGTTTATACAAATTTGTGCATGGCTTCTTAACTACTATAAAAAACTGCCAAAAAAAAAGAACCAAATGCACTGCAATAAAAAATAGCTTAACAAGTTAGACGAGGTTAAAGCTTTAAATTGAGCAAAACATAAAAAAAAAATCTTAACATACATTGGACGACCAGAGCAACTTAGAGCTCAGCTATAAGCTTAACTTTTAAAGTTTGTTTTACTTAAGATCACTTCAACAGTCTTTAGCTTAAAGCCTAAACGTGCACAATACAGAACTTTTAATTTATTATTAAAATCTTATTAAGCAGCTAAAACGATCGCTTCTTGGATTACAGACAACTGTGATAGGCTTTACTGCAGGGTACACGCTTAGACCACAAAGCCAAGACAATTTCGGATTTAGTTTGGCATTGGGTTTGCCTGCGTATTACTTTCACTTTGCCAGCAGTTTAGAGCAGCAGTTTAAAGTGCTGGTGCTACATATTCATTTATCATTGATAAGAAACATAATCAAGGAAATGAATGAATGGCTGACTGAGAAAATGAATGAATGAGCAATCCACAAACACTTACAAGTTAGAAACCTCTATCTGTGCTGCTTGTTTCGACTAGAAGCTAGCACTGCTCCCATTTCCGTCCTCCGTCGTGCCGCCACTTCACTTGCAACTGAAAATCTGAGCAACGCCATGTGGCAACTGTTGCCACAACTGTCCTCACACATCCATCACCTAATCTTTGGCTGCCTTTTCATGTCTGCTAACTAGTCTCTTTCTCATATTTTTTAGGATACAGACAGGTTTCAAGTTGACTCGAACCGTATTTGAAGCCCCAATTTTTTTAACATAACAAAAAAAAATTCCAAAATTATTTATTTATTTTAAATTCATATACAGTCTAATATTTGATCACTCATACTCCGATACTCACTGTAACCGTAACTAAACTGCTAGTACATTAAAAAAAACCTCGTTCATCGTAAAATTTTCATACACTTTGGTCGCCTTGTTAATTCGTACTTTATATGCAATTCAATGAACATTAAACCTCCTATAAATGTTAAATCATTTTCAAAACCTCTACAATTCGTAATGCAAAGTGTAAAATAAAAACGTTCTCACTTTAACTACGGTTAACCCTTGTGGACAACATTATCGCCTTCATGTCGCCTAAAACGCTGCACTTTGTTCGATTCTGAATTTCTCTTGTCTTGGTTTTGAAAAGTTTGGAAAAATCAGCTAAAGATAGTGTCGATAAAAGCCTTAACCAATCAAAAATTACTATCTTTTTTTAAGTCCAATATTTATACCCTTAACCCATTGAAAATGGTTAAAAAGTGTAAATTGGTTTTGTGCAAATGTATTTAACAGGAAGAAGGTAGCTTCTTTAACTCCATAAAGTATATACATTCTTGATCAGCATCACTAGCCGAGTCGATTTAGCCATGTCCGTCTGTTTGTCTGTCTGTCTATCCGTCAGTCTGTACGAACGCGTAGATTTCAGAGACTACAAAAGGTAGAAAGCTGATCTTGTACTGACTAAGTTCGTATACACCATACGCAGATCAAGTTTATTTCAAAACATCGATAAATCTTTCCGTTTTCTTATTATCGTTTTTTTTTTCACTTTTTGACTCGGTTTTTTATGTATAACTTCTAAACTATAAGAGCTAAAGCCACCAACCGTAAAGCATACGAAGAATTTAAATATTTCAGGTTTTTGATCATTCATTTAGTTTACGCAAATCAAGAATCAGTAGTGGGGGCCAAGCGCAGTTGCTTGGCTGAAGCGCAAAAATCTTCTGTGTTGATGTGCACGCATACATACAAATTCAGAATTTTGTGTTGCGTTTTTTATACCCTGAACCCATTGAAAATGGGTAAAAAGGGTATAATGGTTTTGTGCAAATGTATGTAACAGGCAGAAGGAAGCATCTCCGACCCCATAAAGTATATATTCTTGATCAGCATCACTAGCCGAGTCGATTTAGCCATGTCCGTCTGTCGGTCCGTCTGTCTGTCCGTCTGTCTGTCCGTCTGTCTGTATAAACGCGTCGAATTCAGAGACTACATAAGCTAGAAAGCTGATCTTGGTCTCATTCGGATCGTATATTTTATACGCAGATCAAGTTTATTTCAAAACATCGATAGCTCCTTCCGTTTTCTTATTATCGATATTTATCGCTTTTTTGACTCGGTTTTTTAAGCATAACTCCCAAACTATAAAAGCTAGAGCCACCAAATTTTTTATGTTCGCGTACAACATACGAAGAATTTAAATATTTCAGGTTTTGGATACCTCCCCCAATAGCCCCCAATATTGAAAAAACCATTAAAGCAGCAAATCAAATACTACACACATGCAAATTGGTTTGTACATACATTTCGATGATCGTGTAGTATATCTACCCTTCTATTTATATAAAGTAAAGGGTATATAAGTAAATGATTACATTGTGACACTTTGTCAAATGCATACAAACACATAAATAACCAAAGACCACATAAACTCACAAGCGCATATGTCATACGATCCGCACTTATATACATGCCGATCGTAGCGCGTGAGAACGCTGAGCTTGCACTTTGCAGCTCAAGTGGTCAACTTATATACAACATATGTATGCCTTCCGCATACATATGAATACTACTTATATATACATATATATGTTAGACTTAGATATAAGCAATGCATGTTTCGGGTTAGCTGTACCCAACATGCAAAACCAGAAATGATTATTAATAAAGAAACCACGCTGAGCAGACGCTCAGCTCTTCAACTGAATTCTGGACATCAACTAAATGGGAGAATTTCATCTAATTACATGGCGACCGTGACAAGTGTCACGAACATGTTTAGAGAAAAATAATAAAGTTAAAAACAATTTAAAACAGCCGATCATACACAACAATTAAAATTCAACGTGAACCAATCCAATATGTTTGATCAAAAAGTGCACCAATCAACAAAAACAATTTAAAACAGCATATGAATAAAGTTAACAACAACAACAATAACATGAAGAACAAATCGACTATATATTTAATTAAAGCAAAACTAATAACAACAATAAATAATTAATTATTATTGTGACAAATACAACAACAACCACCACAGTTGCTTCGCCGAAGTGATGAGTATATCTACAACTGCAACAACCGAACGACGATAGTGCAGCAGCGCAGCCAACGTCAGAAGAGCACAGCAGATGCCAAACAGTGAATCAACAAAATTCAATTTATGAGCGACGACAACGCAAATTCTGCTCCTATCGAGCAAAGGGACACACCATCCATTCAGGAGTACCTGGAGGTGTTTCCCAACGATGGACCACGCCCACTCACAATAGCTGAGTACCGGGCACGACAGGAAAGGAATAAACAAGAAGTAAAAAAGACAAAAAGAGGAGGAGTAGTTAGGAAACTACTCCAGCAAAAGCGTCTGGAGCAGGAATTACTGGCTGCAGCAAGGACACCTGAAGACCGACAGCGCTGCATAGAGCGCATCACCGAATTAAAAAATCAATTAAAACTTCGCAACCGAGCGAAGCCACGCAAGGGGGCCGCAGTGATGCGCAAGCCCTAACTTGCCTATAATTTTAATTCCTACCAGCGAATTGATGCACATTAGTGCAATTCGCAAACTACTAAAAACTGTTAGGCTATTACTAAAAAATGTGGTTGGAGAATTTTTTATTGAAATGTATATTGAATTGTGAGCCAACCACATAAAAAAAAAAAACTAATTTTTCCACGTCTCTGGCGCTGAGTATTTATACTCAGCTGCAACTTTTAAATATTTGTGAGTAAATTTTTTTTTCTGATATATTGCAATAATTTCATTGCAATGAAAATATCACTCCGAAGTCAGTTTTTTTATTTTCTTTCAATTTCCCAATAAATTACAAAAAACAAATTTGAAAAAAAAAACAATAAACAGTTCATTGAATATATATAATTAGCAAAGAAAACAAATTTTTATTATTAATAAAATTCAAATAAACAAGTAATGGGTTGGTTTAGCGACTCCAGTGAGGCAAAAGACAACACTGCCAACGTTGTCAATAACTTAAAGATAATTGATCACACAGACGACATAAATTCGTTGTGGATCCTATTACTCATTATAACTATAGTATTAGTTTTGCAATTTTTGCTTACTATTTATGTAAAGCATAATAAAATAATAAAGAAAAGATATATGAGTAGGGCAAATAATTTAGATAGAGTTTAAAAAAAAAATATATAGATATGAACAAAGAAATAGTAGATAAGGTCTATGAAAGCTCTCCGAATTTTCGCTTAAATGCAATTCGAATTTTACATTCGAACAAAGAATATATATCAGTATACAAATTTGAAACTGATTATATGGAAGCTTTCGACCTTAATAGTAGCCCACTCATCCACTGCAACAAAGCAGAAAAGGCAATGGTACTTTCAACACTACCATATGTCAGAGTAAAGCTACTAGAAATAGATAATCAATATCTAGGTATAGAAACAATATACTTAGTACGCTTACAAAAGTAAGATGATTCCATTAAAATAATGGAATGGAACGAAATAGCGAGACATATAGACGCATTTCGTTTCAAATTTGACAGGTCTTACAAGTGCATTAATAAAGATGCCGTCATTAAAGCTGAGACTTTAAAATACCACATTGAAATTCTGGTATGGGAATACAATAGTATAGTAAACCTAATAAATCGTTTCGAAAAAAGATTAACAACTGAGCACAGAAACAAATGTTTAAGGGTAATAAAATCCCTAAACACAAGATTAATCACTGTCACCAAAAGGCGACATATTCAAATAAAAGTGCCAGAAAGTCTAAATCAATTGGCGGAATTTGATCCCGACCAATTGAATAAATTAGACGAATCAATCCAGTCAAGCGACGCTGATTCTGATAGTGACATTGAAACACTAGAAGAAAGCGAGCAAATAGAAACGAAACCAGAATCAGTAAAAACCCCAGAAATGGCTCAATCAGTTGTAGATTTTATAAAGCTAGCCACATCTCTATTACCCGAGTTTGATGGCAAGCCTGAAAATCTACAGAGTTTTTTAGATTCTTTGAATCTATTAGAAACCTTAAAAGGCACACACGAGCTAACGGCCGTAAGCCTGATCAAGACAAAACTCAAGGGACATGCCAGAAATTTGATAAGTAATGAGCAGACAATTTCCGCTATCATTACACAATTATCAAACGCAGTAAAAGGAGAATCAGTAGAAGTTGTTTCTGCTAAGCTCCTTAACCTGCAACAAAAAAATAAAACGGCTAACCAATATACACAAGAGGTGGAAAAGCTGACAAAGGCCCTTGAAGGCGCCTATATCAGCGAAGGTTTAAGCCAATCGCTTGCAAACAAATACAGCACTACAACAGCTGTAAAGGCAATGACACAAAATTGCTCCATTGATAAGGTAAAACTTATCATGCAGGCAGGCACATTCACTAACATGAATGATGCCATTTCAAAATTCGTCAATAGTTGCACGGAGGTAACAGGTCAGAGTAACACTGTCCTGTATTACCGAAGAGGTGCAAATAACAATACCAGAGGAAGCCGAGGTTACAGTCGTGGCAGAAATTTCAACCACAACAGCTATAACCGAGGCGGTAACAACAATAATAGTTACAACAACCATGGAGGAAGACGAGGCCAATTCCGAGGAAGAGGCCGAGGAAACTCCAATCAAGGTTTTAGTACTAACAATGTCAGAGTGGCGCAAAATACGCCGGAAAACCCACAAAACCCTTTAGGAAGCAACCAATAAATGCTAAGGTTCATTCAATCAACTATAGTCTTAATATATTTGTCTCTTTTAATAACCATTTAACTCAAAACAAATTAACCTTCCTAATAGACACTGGTGCAGATATTTCACTTCTAAAAGTAAATTCAGACAACTTCCAAATTCAAAATGAAAACATTATAAATATACAAGGCATAGGCCAAGGTATAATAAAATCTCAAGGAACAACATTAATAGAAATTCAAACTAAGCAATATATTATTCCACACGAGTTTCATTTAGTAGATTCAGATTTTTCAATACCGTGTGACGGAATAATAGGCATTGATTTTATCAAAAAATTCAATTGTCAACTAGATTTCAAACCAAGTGAAGACTGGTTTATAATTAGACCTCAAAATTTAAATTATCCCATTTATGTTCCGATAACATACAGTGCTGGCAATAATACAGTCCTTCTGCCAGCCAGATCCCAAGTAGTCCGAAAAATAGATATCAATACGGCAAATGACCATATATTTGTTCCTAACCAAGAAATACATAATGGAATATGTGTTGCAAATACAATAGCAGCATCCAAAAATGTATACGTTCGCCTTCTAAACACAACCAATTTCGACCAGTTGGTCACACTAAACAAAATCCAATACGAAAATTTAATAGATTACGAAATTCATAGTACAAATCCCAAAAGTAGAAGCGAACAAGTACTTTCAAAGTTAAAGAAAAATTTTCCAGAACAATTCAAAAAACAGCTTACAGAATTATGCACTAGGTATAGTGATGTGTTCGGACTGGAAACCGAACCAATAGCGACAAATAATTTTTATAAACAAACTTTAAGACTTAAAGATGATGAACCTATTTACATTAAAAACTACAGAAGCCCTCATAGCCACATCGAGGAAATCCAAAAACAAGTAGGAAAATTAATAAAAGATAAAATCGTAGAACCATCTGTATCCGAATATAACAGCCCACTCTTGTTAGTTTCGAAGAAATCTTTACCGAATTCGGAGGAAAAGAAATGGCGATTAGTAATTGACTATCGCCAAATCAATAAAAAACTTCTTTCAGATAAATTCCCACTCCCGAGAATTGACGATATTCTAGACCAATTGGGCAGAGCTAAATATTTTTCATGCCTTGACTTAATGTCAGGATTCCACCAAATAGAACTTGAAGAAAATTCAAGAAACATAACATCTTTTTCAACGAGCAATGGCTCATATCGCTTCACGCGATTACCATTTGGATTAAAAATAGCACCCAATTCATTTCAGAGAATGATGACTATAGCATTCTCAGGCCTAGAACCCTCCCAGGCATTCCTTTATATGGATGACTTAATGGTGATAGGATGTTCCGAAAAACACATGATTAAAAACCTAACTGATGTTTTTAACATATGTAGGAAATACAACCTAAAGTTGCATCCAGAAAAATGTTCATTTTTCATGCATGAAGTGACATTTTTAGGTCACAAATGCACCGACAAAGGAGTAATGCCAGATGACAAGAAATTTGACGTCATCAAAAATTATCCTGTCCCTCATGATGCGGACAGCGCAAGACGATTTGTAGCATTCTGCAATTACTATCGTCGATTTATAAAAAACTTCGCCGATTATTCACGGCACATAACTAGATTATGTAAAAAGAATGTTCCTTTTGAATGGTCAAGTGAATGCCAATACGCATTCCAATACCTTAAAGAAAAGCTTATGCACCCCACAGTACTACAATACCCCAATTTTAGCAAAGAATTTTGCATTATAACAGATGCTAGTAAACAAGCATGCGGAGCGGTTCTCACACAGAACCATAACGGAATTCAACTCCCAATAGCTTATGCATCTCGATCCTTTACAAAAGGGGAAAGCAATAAAAGCACAACAGAACAAGAGTTAGCGGCAATCCATTGGGCAATTACCCATTTTCGACCATATATTTATGGCAAACATTTTACCATTAAAACGGATCACAGACCCTTAACATACTTATTTTCAATGACTAATCCTAGTTCAAAGTTAACTCGCATGCGGCTAGAGCTTGAAGAATACGACTTCACTGTAGAATACCTAAAGGGAAAAGACAATTTCGTAGCAGATGCACTTTCGCGCATCAACATAAATGAATTAAAAGACATGCAAAACAAAGTCCTGAAAGTCACTACCAGGCAACAAAGTAGACAGAATAAAAACTGTACAGTAAAGAATAATGAACTTTTGCCAAGGCAAAGTCATAAAAATGTATCCAAGCCCAACGTACATGAAGTCATTACAAATGATGAAGTACGAAAAGTAGTGACCTTGCGCATAACAGAATCTAAATGTTTATTTAAACATGGAAATAAAGCTATCGCAAGAATTGAGATTAGCGATTTATATACTAATGGAATTCTCGACTTAGGTCAGTTCTTCCAAAGGCTCGAAAAAGAAGCCGGTATATTAAAAATCAGCCAACTCAAAGTGGCACCGAGCGAAAAGATCTTTGAATCAGTTTCAATAGATTCTTTTAAAAACATGGGCAATAAAATATTAAAATCATTAAGAGTAGCGCTACTCCAGCCGGTGACCCAAATAAAAAATGAAAAAGAGATACAAAAAATACTGTCTACATACCATGACGATCCAATACAAGGAGGACATTGTGGCATAACAAGAACGCTAGCGAAAATAAAAAGACACTACTACTGGAAAAATATGGCACATCATATAAAAGAGTACGTACGTAGATGTCATAAATGCCAAATGTCAAAAACAAAAACGCACACAAAAACTCCCTTGACTCTCACAGAAACACCTGTGAATGCGTTCGATATAGTGATAGTGGATACAGTTGGTCCGCTACCTAAATCAGAAAACGGAAATGAATATATAGTCACATTAATTTGTGACCTTACAAAATATTTAGTAACCATTCCAGTTAAAAGCAAAAGCGCAAATAATGTCGCTAAAGCAATATTCGAAAATTTCATACTCAAGTTCGGTCCAATGAAGACGTTCATTTCGGACATGGGAACAGAGTATAAAAACCAGATTTTAACCGATTTATGCAAGTATATGAAGATCAAGAATCTCACCTCTACTGCATATCATCACCAGACATTAGGGACAATAGAACGAAGTCATCGAACATTCAATGAATACATTCGTTCGTACATCTCTGCAGATAAAACTGATTGGGACGTTTGGATTCAATATTTCACCTATTGCTTCAACACGACACCATCAGCAACGCATGAGTATTGTCCATATGAACTAGTATTTGGCAGACTACCAAAACAGTTCATAGACTTAAATAAAACCAATAACGTAGATCCTATTTACAATCTAGACGACTATTCTAAGGAAATAAAATTTAGACTAGAAATAGCATATCAAAGAGCTAGAATTATGTTAGAAAAAGCCAAGGCTTATAGAAAATTAGCATATGACGAAAAAACAAAAAATTTTGAATTAAAAATAGGAGATAAAGTACTCATAAGAAACGAAACAGGGCACAAATTAGACCCAGTATATTTAGGACCATATATAGTAGAGAAAATAGAAGATAATGATAACATTCTTATTAAAGATAGCAAAAATAAGAAACAAAAGGTACATAAGGATAGGCTAAAATTATATATTCAATGAAACGTTTCAAAAAAAAAATGGGTCTGATCAACCTAATAAAAAAAAAACAAAAAAAAATAATAAGTAAAATTAAAATTCCTCCAGAGAAGTTGAATGAAAAAAAAATTAAAATTGAATGGAGATAAAGTAATTAAAAATACTAACATACAAAATTTTGTATCAATGAGCACAAATATTTAAAAAAAAAGAGATAACACATTCTAAATAACTTTATATATATTTTACACATTCTTCATATACACTTATAAAATAAGACACAAAAAAAAAAAACAAAAACAAAAAAAAAATATTATTATTACTATTAATCTCAATATTTTTAACACCCTCTAAATGACTACATATATTACGTCATTTCTTTAAAAAGGGAGGTGTAGTATATCTACCCTTCTATTTATATAAAGTAAAGGGTATATAAGTAAATGATTACATTGTGACACTTTGTCATAAACATAATAAATACATAAACTCACAAGCGCATATGTCATACGATCCGGCACTTATATACATGCCGATCGTAGCGCGTGAGAACGCTGAGCTTGCACTTTGCAGCTCAAGTGGTCAGCTTATATACAACATATGTATGCCTTCTGCATACATATTAATACTCTAATATATAAACATATATGTAAGACATAGATATAAGCAATGCATGCTTCGGGTTAGCTGAACCCAACATGCAGAACAAAAGATTATTATGAATAAAACCACAGAATTGAGCGGATGCTCAACTTCTATGAACCAAAGTATTTTTATTGCAAAAGTATAATTACAATCGTACATTTAGTTTACGAGCAAATCAAGAATTTATTTTTTTTAGTAGTGGGGGCAAACCGCAGCTACTTGGCAATTTCTGTGTTCCTGTGCACGCATACATATGCATATGCAAAATTTGTCTTGCGTTCTTCTAGGAATTTTGTTTGCAACGGTTAAATTGATTTTTTACACGACCAATCGAAGTAAGAGCGTGGTCCAGTGGGTAAGAGTTGGGCCGCGTTACGTGGAGGCCCGGGTTCGAATCCAGCAATGGTGTGGTAGAGCAATGTTGAATTTCTTTATTTTTTCGTTATTCATAATTATTATTATTATTAATTTGTATCGTTTTAATGACAACTGCAAAATTTTCGTTTTCCTTGACTTATTGCGATGG
The DNA here is from genome assembly GCA_035043915.1 of Drosophila paramelanica. NCBI lineage: Eukaryota > Metazoa > Arthropoda > Insecta > Diptera > Drosophilidae > Drosophila > Drosophila paramelanica. Next base: position 1,243,422 of record JAWNMO010000640.1, on the reverse strand, counting down.
TTAACTAATGTTATATCATTCGCGAAAAACGTGGTAGTGTGGTGCGGTTGGTAAGAGATGTGCATCTTAAGACGGAGAGGTAGTTCGAGCCCCGGCTGTGGAACATTTCTTTTTCCGCTGGTAATTGTATTTTTTGTTTTTTTAATTTTTAAAAGGCTCAATACTCATCAACTGCCGAGATTTTGTGTGTATGTGTTCATTTCTGGGTTCAGGGTATCTACTAGTCGGGCGGTCCCGACTAGAGCAATCTCACTTATTTTTTACAAATCTTTTCTTTCAACGGGTATGTTGAACTTTAACACAACATAGTAAAAGAGTTGTGCAGTTAGTAAGAGTTGTGCCGCATAACGTGGAAGGTCTGGGTTTAAGTCCCACCCTATGAGTGAACAATGTTGAAATCATCTTTTTTTCGTTATTCATAATTATTATTATTATTATTATTATTAATTAATTTTTATCGTATTAATGACAAGTGCAAAATTTTCGTTTTCCTTAACATTTTCTTTGCGATGGTTAAGTAATGTTATATCATATGTAAATTGGATGCTAGTGTGGTGCAGTAGATAACAGTTGAGCAACTTAAGACGAAGCGGGCTCGATTTCCGGTTGGTAATTATTATTAAATATTTTTATAATTTTAAACAGCCTAAATACTCATTAAATGCCGAGAGTTTGTGTACATGTGTTAACTTCTGGGTTCAGGGTATCTATTAGTCGGGCGGTCCCGCCTAGAGCAATCTCACTTGTTTTTATATTTTTTAATGTTTCTGTTTATATTTATACTCGTTCACGAAGTGAAAAGAGTATATTGGTTTTGTGCAATGTCCGTCTTGCTGTCCGTCCGTCCGTCTGTCCGTCTGTCCGTCTGTCCGTATGAACGCAATTATTTTCGCCGCTATTGAAGCTAGAGACTTGAAATTTTGGATATATACTCGTGTGTACCCGCGTCAGATAAAGTGTTAAGGATTTTGAGCTCCGCCCACTGGGGGCGTGGCAAACCGATAACACCTAAAATCGCATATTGCTAAAGTCCACAATTTTAAAGCTAGAGTCACCAAACTTGGTATGTATATAGCTGGTGACCTCCCAAAAAGATTGCGACCTTGATATCCCGGCTACGCCCACTATAACGCCCCCCAGCGCCCCCGCTCTCAAAAATCGGATATGCATATATCTCCCACAGTTTTTGAGCTAGAGTCACCAAATTTTGCATATACATTGCAGGAATGCTCCCCCAAATATTAAAAAAAAAGTTTTTTGGCCACATCCTCTCCCGCCCCCATAATCGCGAAAATAGATAAACCTGAAAGGTCAAATCGATAAGTGTTGCATATTTGCACAATTTTAAAGCTAGAGTCACCAAACTTGGTATGTATATAGCTGGTGACCTCCCCCACAGATTGACCCTTTGATATCCCGGCCACGCCCACTAGAACGCCCTCCAGCGCCCCCGCCTTGAAAAATCGGAAATGGCTATATCCCCAACAATTTTAAATCTAGAGTCACCAAATTTGGCAGATATATTACCAGAATGCTCCTCCATACATCACAGGAAAAATTTTTGGCCACGCCCCTCCCGCCCCCGTAATCGCAAAACACGTTATATATGACAGTTCCAATCGATAACACGTGTATATATCCCACAATTTAAGCGATAGAGCCACCAAATTTGGTATGTAGATAGCTGGTGTCCTGCGCCACAAATTGCGCCCTTGATATCCCGCCCACGCCCACTAGAACGCCCAACGCCCCCTCCCTAAAAAATCGAAAATGCCTATATCGCTCAGAGTTTTTAAACTACAGTCACTTAATTCGGGATATATATTAGTGGGAAGCTCCCCCAGAAGTTACAGAAAAATATTTGCGGGCAGTCCCCCCCCCTCCCCCCCTTCCGCCCACGCAACCCGCGAAAATCTATATCTCGTACAGTTTTAAAGCCAGAGGCGCCAAATTGAATATGTAGATAGCTGCTGACCTCCCCCAAAGATTGCACACTTGACATCCCGGCCACGCCCACTATAACGCCCCAAACGCCCCCGCTCCGCCGGAAATGCCTATATCTCCCACAGTTTTTAAGCTAGAGTTACCACATTTGGTGGGTAGATAGCTGGTCACCTCCTGTAAAGAGAGGAACAAAATGTTGCCAACGACCACCCCCACCCGAACGTGAACGAGTATAACGCAGTCGGTAACGCCCGACTGCAACGTTCTTACTTGTTTTCTATTTAATTAATAGTAAGATGTAAATAAATATATGTAAAAGTCCACTGAAATATAAATTTATTTTGTTATACACTGAACTCATTGAAAATGGGTAAAAGAGGCTATAAAGGTTTTGTGCAAATGCATGCAATAGGCAAAAGGAAGTATCTCCGATTCTTGATCAGGTTTAACAGACTAGTTGATTTAGCCCTGTAAGTCAGTTTGTAAGAGCGCGTCGATTTCGGAAACTAAGAGATGGTGCAAGGAGTTTCATGATCCTAACACTCAAAAGATACTTTTTATATCTCTTGTCCGTCCCATTCTTGTCTTTGGGTCATGCGTATGGTGCCCACAATACACGGTATAATACCGAAAAAATGTTTAAACTCGTTCACGAAGTGAAAAGAGTATATTGGTTTTGTGCAATGTCCGTCTTGCTGCCCGTCCGTCCGTCGTCCGTATGAAGAGAGACATGAAATTTTGGATATATACTCGTGTGCACCCACGTCAGATAAAATATTAAGGATTTTGGGCCGCGCCCACGGGGGGCGTGGCAACCGATAAAACGTAAAATCGCATATCGATAAAGTCCACAATTTCAAAACTAGAGTCACCAAATTTGGTATGTAGATAGCTGGTGACCTCCCCCACAGATTCCACCTTTGATACGCCCTCCAGCAACCCCGCCCTAAAAAATCGGCAATCCCCAACAGTTTTTAAGCGAGAGTCAATTAATTTGGGATATATATTAGTGGAAGCGGGAGCTTCCCACAAACCGCGAAGATCTATATCTCAAACAGTTTTAAAGCTATAGTCCACCCCCGCAAACCGCGAAAATCTATACCTCGTACAGTTTTAAAGCCAAAAACACCAAATTTGTTATGTAGATAGCTGCCTACTTCACCCAAAGATTGCACACAATGCCCCCGCCCCGCCGTCATTGCCTACATCTCACTCAGCTTTTAAACTTAAGTTACCACATTTGGTGGGTAGATAACTAGACACCTCCTTTAAAGAGCGGTACAAAATTTCACCGACGAGCAAATTGTACATAGTTTAATTTTGTTGTGATTCGTGGGGTCGGTTATACAACTACGCCTCTCGGTCATTTGGGCAGAAGGTGGGAAGCTGAGCATAGCATCGGAATTCACGTAAAAAAAGGATTAAGGCTGTCTTCAGGCGAGGCCCCCGACTATAGTTTTCTTTCTTGTTATTGTAGGAATTCGTATTGGGAATCCCTAAGGATTATTAATGCACGCACTCTTGCCCGTTTATGCGGCCCTCCCCCCCTGAATGGTGACTCTGTTTAGTTGGCTCAGGCAGCGCACGCGAACACTTTTCGTTGACAATTATGCAACTGCAACAAGCAAATTGGCATACAATATTAACGGGCATGTGAATTGGGCAATGAAAGAGGGCGCAGAGTGAAGTTGGGGTCATGATATGGGCTATGTTGGGCGCATGTGCTGGTTAAAAGTCAATTAGTCTAATTGCCCGAAATGCAATGAATGTCAATTTTAATGGGGCCAGCGCACATGGACAGCCGAGCATTAGGCAATATTCAGCTACCACGCCCCCAAATAGTGGAACGCTAAAAGCCGAGAGCTGAAAGCTTTTCTCGAGACAACTTTTCATCACTTTTCACTTGAATCACAACAAGAGAACAACAACTACAGCAACAAGAGCAGCATAAGTTGGCTTAAAAAGGACACTGGTAAAATTTGCACCTCACTTTGCTAATGTGGCAGCTTAGCAGCAACAACTAAACGTTGGTAAGGGGAGAGAGCCAAGGGTAAAGGTAAAGGGGTACGGCAAAGAAGCATTTTGTTTTGGGTATAAACTAAAATTCATTCGACACTCACAGAGAATTAAAAAGGTTAAGGGTTGACGCAAGAACATGGCAACAAAGGGGGTGGTGAGAAGGTGAACGAGATGGTCTGTGCAGCGGACAGCGGCACTAACCAAAATGATGTGCCAATTAATTAAGTTAATTTTTGAAGTTTTATGCAAAGAATTTCAAAAGTTTTGTTTGCGCCCAACAAATTTGCCAGCACACACACTTTTTATATCCTGAACCCATTGAAAATGGGTAAAAAAGGGTATAATAGTTTTGTGCAAATGTATGTAACAGGCAGAAGGAAGCATCTCCGACCCCATAAATTACATATATGATGATCAGCATCACTAGCCGCGTCGATTTAGCCATGTCCGTCTACAAAAGCTAGCTAGTTGATATTGGACTCATTCGGTTCGTATATAGCATACGCAGATTAAGTTTATTTCAAAAGATCGATACCTCTTTCCGTTTTCTTATTGTCGATATTTTTGACACCAAATTTGTTTTATACATTCGCGTAAAGCATACGAAGAATATTTCAGATTTTTGATACCTTCCCTCAATAGAGTCCCAGCGAATGAGCAATGTTGAATTCATCTTTATTTTGTGATTTATAATTATTATTATTATTATTAATTTTTATCGTTTTAAAGACAAGTGCAAAATTTTCGTTTTCCTTCACATTTTCTTTGCGATGGTTAAGTAATGTGATATCATATGTTAATTAGATGCTAGTGTTGTGCAGTTGATGAGTTATGGGTTCAAGGTATCTACTAGTCGGGCGGTCCCGACTAGAGCAATCTCACTTGTTTGTTGTGTGTATGTGTGTGTGTCTGTCTGTATAAGTGTGTGCGTGCATTGTGGGTTGTGGCGGTAGCCTGTAGCCCGTGGTGTTGGCTCTTGCGGCTCTGTTCATAAATAGGCCACATTCATGCAGGCAACGCTGAATTTGAACCAGGATTCGATGAAACCCAATTGCAGATGGCGCTACAATCGATTTGTATGCTGTAGCTCGATTTTTATACCCTGAACCCATTGAACATGGGTAAAAAGGGTATAATGGTTTTGTGCAAATGTATGTAACAGGCAGAAGGAAGCATCTCCGACCCCATAAAGTATATATATTCTTGATCAGCATCACTAGCCGAGTCGATTTAGCCATGTCCGTCTGTCTGTCTGTCCGTCTGTCTGTATGAACGCGTCGATTTCAGAGACTACAAAAGCTAGAAGCTGATCTTGGTCTCATTCGGTTCGTATATACCATACGCAGATCAAGTTTATTTCAAAAAATCGATTACTCTTTCCGTTTTCTTTCTATCGATATATATCGCTTTTTTAATCGGTTTTTTAAGCAAAACTCCCAAACTATAAAAGCTAGAGCCACCAAATTTATTTTTTTATGTTCGCGTAAAACAAACAAAGAATTTGAATTTCAGGTTTTGGATACCTCCCCCCAATCGCCCAAAATATAGAAAAAACCATAAAAACAAAGCAAATCAAATGCTACACACGTGCAAATTGGTTTGTACATACATTTCGATGAACTGAATAAGTCCTGAAAATTTCATAACGATCGTACATTCAGTTTACGAGCACATCAAGAATCTATTTTCAGTAGTGGGGGTAAAGCGCAGCTGCTTGGCAACTTCTGTGTTCATGTGCACACATACTAAGCAATGCATAAATTACGCACTATAATTCAATTAAAACCAATTTTGGGCACACACGCACTACCAATAACCTGCATCAGAGATCCTGTCTGGCGCCAGAATCAACTCATGTTTTCAGCACTTTTTGCCATTTGTTTGCAGTAGCAGCACAACCAGTATCAGCGCCATCATCATCTTCATCATTAACAGCAACATCAACATCATCCGCAACCCATTCGGGCACTTAATGGACAACTGTGACAAATTGCTCCGCGAGGCCCACAAGTCGGCGACAGTTGCCTAGCATCGGACATTTCTGCTGACTGCTGCACGGACCGAGTGCTGTTACCTGTGGCTAATTATTACGATGTTTTCAAGTTTTTGTTGGCCACAATTCGAACGCCGCTTGAGAGTCTCCAATTAATCAGTGCCAAGAGTCCTGTAGTAAGTAATGAGATTATGCACTACACAACAATTTTCGTTGGACACGAAGTGCAGTATTCAAAACTTTTTAAGCCGATATGAAGCTTGGAGAACATAAATCATACAATTTCCGCTTAAATTGACTACAAGCATTAACAAAATCCGGTAAATTTTGTTGACTTCCGAACACATTGTAAATGGGTAAATAGGATATTATTGTTTTGTGCAAATCTATGTAACAGGCAGAAAGAAATATAACTTATAAAGTATAAATTTATTCTTGATCGGTATCAACAGCCATGTCAATTTGCCTGTGCGTCTGTCAAAACCTCTATTCCCCTTATACCCATTTTCAATGGGCTTATAGATTCTTATATACTTATGCTTGCTCTTGTCGGGGCCCCCGACTGGTGATACCCTGAACCCAGCATTTAATACATACACACATACTCTCGGCACTTGATGAGTATTAAGGTGGTTAGAAATTAAAAAAATTTAATTAATTATTATCAACGACAAAACAATGATTCCACACCGATGCTCGAACCGGTGACCCCTCAGCTTCCATTGCATTCCCTTATGATATAATATAACTTTACTTCTAAAATAAAAATTTCAAGGAAACACTAACAAAACTCTGCTTATTATTGATAATTAAAAAACATGTACTCGAACCGCCGACTCTTCGGTTTCAGCTGCTTAACTCTTACCGGTTGCGCCTCACTTCCATTAAGTTCTATTGTGATAAAATTCGTCATAAGCATTTCAACCCGTTTGCATTCACACATACATACACAAATTCGTAAATACACACACACATATACACACATATTATCGAAAAAAAATTATAAACTCGTTCTGCGTATCATATGTACGAACTGATTAAAACCAAGATCAGCTTTCTTCCTTTTGTAGTTTCCGGGATCGCTGCGTGCATACAGACGGACATAGCTAAATCAACTCAGCTCTTCGTCCTGATGAAGAAGATATATACTTTAACTACAATTTGGTTTGTATATGTATTTCAATGCTGTTAATAAATCCTGAAAGTTTCAGAACAATCATACATTTAGTTTAGCAGAAAATAAAGATTTCGTTTCTATAGTGGGCCACGCGCAGAAATGAGTAAAGTACGTGCGGCGTGCATTTGTGTGTGTGTGTGTGTGTGTGTGAATTTGTGGGCGGGTTGAAATACTTATAAAGACAGATCGCAGGGTTCAGGGTATCTCCTAGTCGGGCGGCCCCGACTAGAGCCCTCTCACTTGTTTTGTAAATTAATTATCAATAAGTAGATCAGATGGCCGTTTTTAAATGTCACACAGCCGATGTATGTATGCCTTGGAATGTTTTTTGGTAGGCCATTCATTTGTATTAAAAATTAGATATACTTCGACACTGATTTTTGAAACATTTTTCACTACGCTTCGACACTTTTAGTATTAAAAGTCAGTTCATTACCCAATTTTCCGATTTTAAATTGCAAACAGTAAAAAAGAGGACTGAGGTCTATGTAAGACAAACGTTCCTATTAAAATTAACTAAGATAATTTCGATATAGAAGACCACAAAATTATTCGAGTTAAATGCGCGTGCACCTCGACCGAGGAACGGCGCTTTAATAAAACACGTTATTCGTTTTGGCTTAATCCAAAAAAGACCAGTTAACCAATCAGTAGTTGCATTCGCCGGGCGGTCAATGCCACAATAGAGTTTAATAGACCAGTAGCCACTGCGGATTCCCAATCGACTAAGTGAAGGACGAGGTAAAGCCACCGATATTATGAAGGCCGATCAAATTAATCGGTTTATGCGTGTCAATGGACGTAAAAATCTGTGGTCACTGCGCAACACCAATCAACTATACGAGAATGCGGTGAAGAGCTACTATGGCAGAAGTACATCCCTTCTACCTTATAATCCTGGTGAGTGTAACGGAATGGAAATATGCACTGCGCTCTAATACCCTGTACCAGTTACAAAAGTGTAAAATAATATGCGAGATATCGCTAGCTCTCTAAGTCTTACATTCTTGATCAGTTTTATTATTGACTAAGCAATATAGCCATGTCTTAATCAAACTTAGCCCTTGTGTCCAAAATATTCTCTATTAGATCGGTTTTTCCCATAAATTCCAAGAAAAGAAATCAAAAGAAAATAGCTATATCATATTTTGAAAGAGATTTAGGCTCCAAACTGTCCGATAATTTTGAAATACAACTGCAAAGAATATATAAATTTGCAGTGGAGTTCTTATGGGAAACATACTTCGATGTTGTAGATCTTAAAAGCTAGCACAATCTGTACGTAGGATCGTATTGTATGCACAAAGCAAGGCTATTACATTTTTTTTTAATTACTCCTCACGCCTCCCAAAGCCTATCAAGGTGGTATTTGCTTTCATTCTGATAGATTTTATATTAAAGAGCGGAAGAGAAGAACAGTTTTTCAGTAAGCGTGCAACGCGGCTCTGCATACAGGGTATCTTCTAGTCGGGCAAATTCGACTAGAGAACTTAAACTTGATATAAGTGAGAAGACAACTATTTGCATGCAATATATTACAATGTCGTCCAACCAAAGCGACACAAAATGCGAAGGTACGTGAGGAGAATCGAGCACCTGTGCGGGAACTGTCAATGCGACAGGAGTGCAGCTCAACTTCAGACTATCCACGCAACCACGTGCAAATGGCCGAGCAGGCGGCCTGCGCCAATTCGGGGCAACTGCTGGATACGGTGATTAAGGCGAACCGGCGTCGCTCCATGTCGTTCACAGCCGGCGGTCTGCGGATGTACGGCAAACATATGCTGAACAGCAGCTTCGGGCGGGGGAGAGGTAGCAGCTCGGACGATAGCAATAGTATGATTGGTGGCAGCAGGCTGAAAGGCAGGGAGCGGCTGGCTCAATCGCCGGATGGCGATAATTTCGAACTGACCATGTTAAGTGGGCGCTCGATGAGCTTGCCGCCGTGCACGACGTTGGAGCTGGGAATAGGATATGGCCTTGGGAAAGGCAAAGGACCGCCAAGCTGTAAGCATCATTTACTTGCGATAGAAAAAACAGCCAATGCCAGTGCAGCTTCATTGGCAAGGCGCCAGCACACCGACTATAACCGCGATGAGGACCAGCTGATGGTTGTCGATGAGACGCTGAAGCAGCGCCTGGCCATTCGCTTCGATCGCCACTCCGAGGACAAGCCAGGAGCGGCGCGCTTTCGCCTTGGCTTTGGCAGCGACAGCTTCATCGATGGCCGCCAGCTGCCGAAAGCGCCCAAATCAATGCGCGGTGAGCAGGCGACACCTCACAGCATCAACAAAGAGCAGACACGCTTCCAGACACTCGGCGAACGGATCAAGCAGTTTAAGGTTATACAATTTGCGGACGGGCCAGTCACATATAATGCATTCAATCGCCGCCAGGGCTACGCCGGTGCTCGCATCCAACAGTACGGAAACCGGCATTTACCCAAGCAGGAACCGTGCCTCAGCTTCCACAACGTGCTCCACACAAACCACAGGCAGCGCAGCCTCAATTTTCAGACACGATCCCAGTCACTTGAAACGAATGTGAAGCCGGTGACGAAGACGAAAGAAACAAAGGTCGCTGTGCGAGCAGTAAATAGTCAGCACAATACCACGTCGCAAAAACCGCTGGGGCCGCAGGCGAACAACTGGTCATCACAGCAGCAACATCAGCACAAGTTGGATGCCATAGCCCGTCTGGCCCCAGCGGTACCATTGTCCCTGTCGTCGCAATTTTTGGGACTGAAGCTCAAACCATCACAGCCACCGGAAAAAAGTGGTAAGTCCAAGTCAAGGCGATCCAACAAGCAGGACAGCAGCAGCAGAAATCTGAAACTGACCAGCAGCAAGACCAAAACTAGGGTCAAGGAGCAGGAAAAAGGGAAGGAGAAGAAGAACGGGGTGGATGCGCAGAGCGAAGAGACAGAGGCGAAGCGGAAAGCAGAAGTTCCAGGAGGGGAAGATCCCACAGAACATCTCAAGCTGCAGTCCACGGCTAGACAAGACTGCTACAGCAGCGATTCGATGCAAACAACCGCCTCCAACACACTGAGCCGTACCAACCACCTGCTCTACATGAAGGATAACGCCAGGCGACAAGATTTGCCCGCGCACAAGCAGACTGAGCAGCCGCAGGCGGTCAACAAAGTGAAAGTGCGCAAAGAGCACGAAGTGCTACCCAAGCAACCGCAGTTAACCAAAGGCGCCCACCACTTGCTGGCAGCGAGCGCCACACAGGTGTCCGCCTACAAGCGCGCCTTCAAGAATCGCCAACAGATACTCCAGGCGGAGATGCTCCACGTGCACGCCCAGCGTTTGCCCGAGAAACACCAACAACGACAACGCCTACAGCAGGTGTACCAACATCAGCAGGAGCAGCAGCACCAGCAACAGCAACGATTAGTGCAGCGGCAACAACTGAGCAAAGCACCGAGCTATTTCCCACCGGCCGCCAAGAAGCAAATGACGTCCCAGCCAAAGGATTCGCCGCTCGCGAAGCAATCGGTAAGGATGCAAACTACGAAAACGGCCACGAGGACGACAGCACCGACGACGGCGACGACGCAGCAGCATCAGCAGCAGCTTCAGCAGCAGTCGTCAGTTAAGGAAGTGGCAGCTAAGGGGAAGACACGTCAAGAGCCGGAGTGCAAAACCGCCCGCCCGACACCACTGCCGCCAAGCCCGTCCAACCCGCCGCGGGCCAACAATCAGAAATTAGCAGGAATCGCAGTGGCCGTTGAGGCAACGGCACATCTAAGTCGAAAACCTGTGCCGCGTCTGGCCTACACATACCAGCCTGCTGGCCACGTGCCCGCCACGGAGCAAACCAAGTCAGCCAGTTATCAAAGGCAACAACAACAACAACAGCTGCACCAGCAGCTGCGCCAGCGTCGACAGCAGCCTAACGAGAGCCTCTGGCGTCACACCTAGTAATGGCAAATCCTTGGTACACACAAGTAGAATATATATACACAAGCACACGAACACAGAAATACACACATATACACACACTCACACGCGCACACACACACACACACACACACACACACACACACACACACACACACACACACACACACACACACACACATGCACATGACCTACTTGCGCAGCACTGCATTGACCTGTCCCACACAATACATAAAAACCAAACGGCACTCGTTTTGCCCAAATAAAAATAAACGCTAAATGTAAACATTGTGAACTGTGGAAACTCTTCCAGAAAATTCGTTTTTCAAAAGCGTACTTGAATTTCCCGCTTTTACACACTAAAGTATTGACACAGCATGCATATTGCATTATTTTTGTAATCGTATACTGATCAGAAGAGTGTTTCCTTTATATCCTGACTACTAAATTTAGCGTACACATTTTTAAAATTACCCCAAAATGGTGTAATTGAATTTTACATAAATATGAGCATCATAAAATTATTTTTAAGAACTTGACAATATAACATTTTGTTGGCAGCCAAACTCTGGGTGCGGCAAGACTCTTAGCCGTATTATAGGATAGCCAATATTTGAAATCACAAGCCGTATAATCCCTGCTCAGTATACGTTTCTTCATCGTGCAAAGATTATAGTATTCTTTTACTCGATGATTTTGAGTCAGATATTAATCTTTTCAACACAACAGTTCAAACTTTAAAACAAAATTTACTTTATTAATTTAACGGAAAATTGAAAATAAAATTGAAATTTTAAATTAAATAAAATCATAGAACGTAAGTTTGTATACTCGTTCACGAAGTGAAACTAGTATATTGGGTTTGTGTAATGTCCGTCTGTCCGTCCGGATCAACGCAACTTTTTTCGGCGCTGTTGAAGATAGAGACTTGAAGCTTTGAATATATATGGACATTCGAACAGGATAACGAACTAAAACACACCAGCAAACTGGCTGAAAATTGGCTAAGCCAAGAAAGGATCGACTTAATTGCATGGCCAGCTTAGTCCCCAGATCTTAATCCCATAGAAATCTTATGGGGAGACATCAACGGTTTGTTTTAAAACGATCCCTGACCGCATCTTTGGAAGGTTGTTCAGGAGGCATGGGCGCAAATTCCTCTTAAGCGTTGTCAGGACTTGGTGGACTCCATGCCACGTAGGTGAGAGGCTGTAATAGCCCAAAAAGGATATACAACTAAATATTAGGGTATAACCAAACTATTATTTATGAGTTTTGAGTTTGTAAATGTGTTATATTGAATTCTCTGATGTTTTTTGTTAAAACTGCTATTTTACTGAACAGCAAATTTTATCGTTTTTTTGTATTATTCATCAATTTAAAAAATATTGAATAAATGAAAAAAGAAATATTGTTAAGTTAAGTGAAAATAACTATATTTCACTCTTTAAAAAAAATTTAGCTCCATAATGGTCTTTATATTAGGATTTATCAATCTTTAAAGTGCAGGTTATCTGCACTGCTATTTTAATGAACACAGCTATATATAAGAAAAATGTTTTTTTATCAGTATATGATCACAATCATATTTTGTGTCGTGTTTATTTCTTATGGTAAGAGTTCAGTACTGATTTTACTACTGTATTTGGGCGTTTAAAAACCATTGTTTTGTGCTCCAGTAAAAAAATGCTCATTTTGGCCGGATTTGCCCAACGTTAACACGTGACGTAAGTACTAAATTGTTAATAATTTCTCTAAGTGATGATTGCGAATGGGGATGCGAATGCGAATGTGAATGCCAAAGGCCAATGCTAATTTCAATAGCCCAGAGGCACGCCCACATACACACACAAAAACACACAGACATACAGCATTAATTTTTTATGCAGATTTTACCGTTACATGACAGGACCAACTAACGATAAGCCGCCGCCGAAAAACCAGCGAAAGAAAATGGCGACGGCTTTGGTTTAGCATAGCGCCGCGGCGGAAGCAACGGGTATGCGAAGAGGGCGGGGGTTGGGGACGGGGGCGTATTATGGGGGTCGAGCAGTGCCACTGGCTTGTCAGCCTGCGAATTGTTGCCACGCGTTGATAAATGATGATGCGTAGTACATGACTTGCCAAATACGAGTGGTCCGAGCCGCTGCCGCGCACTAAGAGCAGCAAGAGCAGCAGCAGCAGAAGCGGCAAAAGCGGGAGCAGCCTTATAAACATACTCTGAACACAGGACACACCAGAAAACTTACTCACTAAGTGACTGACATGTTGGGTGTATATCTGTTGTGGGGGCTTGATTAACAGTGTGACAAACGAACATATTGACGCCACAAAACAACAAAATTAGGACAACGCGTATTACAATAACAACAGTTTTCTGTATCTGTCAAGGAGCCTACAGTCTCATAACGCGACATATACTATTAATGTGTGCTATTTATTATAATATGCTATACTATACTAAACTATACTATGCTACACTTGATATTCGTTCACTCTTTGTCTCCCCATAAATCTTGCTCAGTTTTAGAGATAAATTCACTACTGAGTACCCCTTCTAGAGATGGAGCTAATACAATTTTGACCACCCCTAAACTCGCCCCAACATATTCCACAAATCTAAACATTTCACAAAGTGAAATGTGTATTTTGAAAAGAGTATAGATTAGCTGGAGAAAGCTAGCTAGCTGGTGACTTCCCCAAAAGATTGCGACCTTGATACCCCGGCCACGCCTGCTAGTACGATCCCAGCGCCGCCGCCATACAAAATCGGATGAGTTTTTATCTACCACAGTTTTTGCGCTAGAGTTACCAAATGTTGCATATATATTGAAGGAATGTTCCCCCAAACATCACAAAGAAAGTGTTTGCCCTCTTGGCGCCGTAATTGCAGAAGTCTATATACGTTTATATTTCCCATCATTTTAAAGATAGAGTCACCAAATTTGGTATACAGATAGCAGGTCAGCGCCCATTTCACGGGTTGATCGCTGTTAAGCACAGTCAGATTTTAAATTTTGGATTTGGTATACATTCTCCCAATAGCCCTTAATATCAATAAAGCCAAAAACCGAAAATCAAATATTACACCGTTATGTAAATTTATTTCTATGTTGTAAACAAGTCCTAAAAATTTCAAAGCGATCACACTTTTAGTTAAGGCAAGCCACTGAGTAAAGTGCATGCGGCGTGTTTTTGTGTGTTTGATTTTGTGTGTGTATGAATGCATGTAAATGGATTGTATGATCGTAGTGTTCAGAATATCTCGTAGTCGGGCGGTTCCGACTAGAGTCTTCTATCTTTTGTAGTTTCCGAGATTGTTGCGTGTATACAGATGGACAGAGGGACGGCGGACGGACATGGCCAAATCAAAAAAGCTCGTCGTCCCGATCAAGAATATATATGCTTTATGAGCTTACATTAGCCCCTTTTAACGCATTTGCAATGTGTTCAAAGTATAACAAGTAAAAACGTTGCAGTCGGGCGTTACCGACTGCGTTATACTCGTTCACGTTCGGGTGGGGGTGGTCGTCGGCAACATTTTGTTCCTCTCTTTAAAGGAGGTCACCAACTATCTACCCACCAAATGTGGTAACTCTAGCTTAAAAACTGTGGGAGATATAGGTATTTCCGGCGGAGCGGGGGCGTTATAGTGGGCGTGGCCGGGATGTCAAGTGTGCAATCTTTGGGGAGGTCAGCAGCTATCTACATATTCAATTTGGTGCCTCTGGCTTTAAAACTGTACGAGATATAGATTTTCGCGGGTTGCGGGGGCGGAAGGGGGAGGGGGGAGGGGGACTGCCCGCAAATATTTTTCTGTAACTTCTGGGGGAGCTTCCCACTAATATATATCCCGAATTAAGTGACTGTAGTTTAAAAACTCTGAGAGATATAGGCATTTTCGATTTTTTAGGGAGGGGGCGTTGGGCGTTATAGTGGGCGTGGGCGGGATATCAAGGGCGCAATTTGTGGGGCAGGTCACCAGCTATCTACATACCAAATTTGGTGGCTCTATCGCTTAAATTGTGGGATATATACACGTGTTATCGATTGGAACTGTCATATATAACGTGTTTTGCGATTACGGGGGCGGGAGGGGGCGAGGCCAAAAATTTTTTCCTGTGATGTATGGAGGAGCATTCTGGTAATATATCTTCCAAATTTGGTGACTCTAGCTTTAAAATTGTTGGGGATATAGCCATTTCCGATTTTTCAGGGCGGGGGCGCTGGAGGGCGTTCTAGTGGGCGTGGCCGGGATATCAAAGGGTCAATCTGTGGGGGAGGTCACCAGCTATATACATACCAAGTTTGGTGACTCTAGCTTTAAAATTGTGCAAATATGCAACACTTATCGATTTGACCTTTCAGGTTTATCGGTTTTCGCGATTATGGGGGCGGGAGAGGGTGTGGCCAAAAAACTTTTTTGTTAATATTTGGGGGAGCATTCCTGCAATGTATATGCAAAATTTGGTGACTCTAGCTCAAAAACTGTAGGAGATATATGCATATCCGATTTTTGAGAGCGGGGGCGCTGGGGGGCGTTATAGTGGGCGTAGCCGGGATATCAAGGTCGCAATCTTTTTGGGAGGTCACCAGCTATATACATACCAAGTTTGGTGACTCTAGCTTTAAAATTGTGGACTTTAGCAATATGCGATTTTAGGTGTTATCGGTTTGCCACGCCCCCAGTGGGCGGAGCTCAAAATCCTTAACACTTTATCTGACGCGGGTACACACGAGTATATATCCAAAATTTCAAGTCTCTAGCTTCAATAGCGGCGAAAATAATTGCGTTCATACGGACAGACGGACAGACGGACGGACGGACGGACGGACAGCAAGACGGACATTGCACAAAACCAATATACTCTGTTCACTTCGTGAACGAGTATAAAAATGATGTTTACAAATTTGAGGTTGCTTTAAATTTTTTATCGATTTTACGTTAGCAGTAAGAGCTTTCGATAATTTGAAACTAACTTGCTTTGTCATGGCCGAGTCTCCGGCTTGTACAGTTTCCGAAATCGACATGTTCATACTTACGGTTGGATGGGTGGCAAGGTGAACAGAGAGGCAGGCCGACGCCCATGACTAAATCGACTCGGCTTTTGATCCTGTTCAGGGTATAAAATATAAAAATAACAAAAAGGAAAGTAAACGAGTGAGGAGGCTCAAGTCGGGGCCGCCCAACTAGGAGATACCCTGAACCCTGCGATCTGTCTTCATAAAAATTTCAGCCCGTTTGCAATCATACTTTACTCGGCATTTGCTGACCTATTTAATATCAAAAATTCTCGTTTACACAAACATAATGAATGTTGTTTCTAGCTCTTATTGTGTCTGAGATATGGTAATAGAAAACAAAAGGTTGTTATCGATTTTTATCGGTATTAATGAAACGAAGCAAGTTATCGAACAAAAATTATAAAATGTGTGTGTATGATATATACGAACTGAATGAGACCAAGATCAGCTTTCTAGTTTTTGCAGTTTACGAGATCACTGCGTTCATACAGACAGTCAGACTGACAGACGGACGGACGGACAGAGAGGCAGATGGACCTGGCTATATCAACTCAGCTCGTCGTCCTGATCAAGAATGTATATACTTTATGTGGTCGGACATGCCTCGTTCTTCCTGTTACATACATTTGCACAAAATCATTATACCCTTTTTACCCATCTTCAAAGGGTTCAAGGTATAAAAAGTGAGCAATTTTCATCGGCTTAAATGAATACAAATCATATGAAATTAATTCCAACCAACAGCGGCATGCATCAGTATGGCATCCTCTCACCCTTCACCCCCCCCCCCCCCCCCCCATCCCATCCCCTACCTTGCATCCTACTCATGCGCCCTTACCCCTACTTCCGCATCACCAATTGCCCGGCAGAGTGCAGCCAAGCAGCAACTGACAGCGAGCACACATAAAAGGCTATAAAATTAAATCAAATCAAAAGAAATGCGCCTATGAATGGCGTTTTATGAGATGCGCGCCGTGCCAAGGGAGGCGGGCAAAAAGGGGGAGGGTGTGTGTGGCAGTAAAGACAACTCAACTGAACTCCAACTTCAGCCGCAGCAAAGCAACAACCAAACGGATTAAAGACAACCGCACAAAAGGCGACTTGGCAGGCAATGGAAAGGACCAGGAGCTAAACTGGCACAACAGTTGCTTGGGTAATTTCTGTCTTTCCCCGTAAACCGCCCCATCCCCTCCTTACGCCAATCCCCCTGCCAACCTACCGACGCATCTAAGCGTTTGGCAATAAAATAAATCCACCGCAAAGCCTCTGCGGCTAGATTGCTCGGTTGACCCAAAACTCTCTGGAAGACAGGCCAAATGTGCACCCCATCCCCTAAAAAAAAGCATCCCAAGCACCTATCCCCACGAATGTAATCGCATGCTGACAGTCGTCGAGCAGACAGTTGCCACTTGGTCAGATGGATAGTTTTTGGCGGCTAATTTCGCGATTTGGGTGCTGTTTTTTCTGTCCGTTGTTGCTTTAACTTAAGTTAATGTGGCTGCCATTTGTGCTGCAGTGGCATGCAGCAGACAGTAAGAGAAAGAGAGCAGACTGGTTGAAGATGAGACTATTTCACATTGTTGCATGTTGTCCGGGCTGCCACCTCCTGCACATAGTTTGTGTACAGAAGAGTATGATAATTATGGAAATTTAGTAGGCCGGAAATAAATCTGTGATCCCATAAAGAATATATAAACTTGAGTTTATTATTAAACTATTATTGTTTATTATCAGAAATTATTGTGTACCTTATTTCCTAAATTTCATTTATAACTATCCTTAAATTATGTTAAAATCCTTCTTCAATTCAAAATCACCCGTCAAGGTTGCCTTAAAAGAACAAAATCATGGGAACGGTAGCCCAGAGCTGGGTATAGGGTATCTAATAACTAACTTGTTCTATGGCTCATTGTACACCGCGCTATCCATTCCGTATCCGCTTGCTGTGTGTTTGTCATTCGTTTTTGTGGTCATTTCAAATTTTCATTTCATTTGCCATAAAAAGGAAATTGGTTTTGTATGCTAGTTGCCTCTGTCAGTGCCTTTGCTTCTGCATTTCCATTCTTCTTCTGCTCCGCTGGATTGTGAATCAGGTAGTGGGGTGTGGGGTGTGCTTTAAGTTGATTGTCATTGCCTAACTAACTGCATGGCCATCCAAGAGACACACACAGACAGATATACACACAGTCACACAACATGACGACAGCCAAGTGGCTACCTACAGTCTCCCCAGCATCGCAGAACTTAAAATTGTATTGTTCCCGGTTTAAAGGCTTTAGTCTGTGGCTCCCATTCGACTCCATTGACAGCCAAGATATACAGTTGTGGTCAGCGGCTGGCGGACGTGGATGAAAGCGCAGACATACAGGATAAGCTGCAACAGAGCCATAAAGCAAACCCCTAAAGGTGTTCAGCTCTAGAGTGCCCGGCTAGATGATACTCGGTACACAGTTTTGAGGAAAACATCTAGAATATCCTAATTCATTGAATCGCAAGTTAGTAAAAATACATCCAAAGCAAAATAAAAAAAGGTAAGAATATTTAAAATCAATTAATCTTTAATCTTTATCTCAGCTTTTGTTTTCAGACACATAAGAGGTTCGCCAATGTCTTCTTCTCCGCGTTAATTTATGCACGAAGCTCTTAAACGCTTTTTAACCAAAATGAATATGCACATATTCAATTCATATTCATAACAAGATTCGCCATTTGCTTTAGCCTCTGCTATCATGTAAGCAACAATTTTCTTGCCATTGCCTTATCTGGGTGTCTTACTATTTATCTGATCCTTCTCCTCTATCTCTCTTTAGCCTTTCCCTCTCGTCTCCTCACACCAGTTTTAACCCTCCCACTCGCGCTCATTGAAACTTACTTAAACAATTCACTTCTTACAAAAATTTTAAAATAAGCTAAAGGAAAACAAAAGCGAATATTAAATTAACACTCACAGACAGTAAGCCTGACTGTGCGTGTGTGCGTTTCACTTTCTGATTTGCCGCACAAAAAAAAAAACAAACAAGTAAGAACGCTGCGGATTGGTGTAACCGACAGCACAATACTCGTTCACAGTGTAAAATAACAAGTACCCTAGAAAAAATTGAACACTTGAATGCAATGTAGAAAATAGATCCTGAACAAAATCAAACATTAAACATGAAAATCGGTTCAGTTTTGACAATCCGCGAGCTTTACGTTTCAAACAAGTCCAATATACTCGATTTACCATGTGAGCGTGTATAAAAACTGCGCAAAATTTTTAGAGTTAAATTCAGGTCAGGGTTGCCAAGCGCCGCGATGATGGCAATGCCAGAGCAGCCACAGCTACAGCAACAACTACAACAACAACTGCAAGCTGCATAAAACAATGTGGGTAGACATACACCTACACCAACTTACACCCACCAACGCACTTACTCACACACATAGCAAGAGAAGCGTGCAGTGAAAATGTAGTTCAAAGGCTTTGGGCACAAACAAAAGCAAAAGAGCAAAAAAATATTTTAAAAACACCAAATATAGAACAAAAAGCCAACAGCATACCAAGTACCATTATGCAATAAACATTTACCTGTAGCCGTCAACATCGGTAGCAGAAATAAAAACTCGTGTTGGCGCAATTAAAACTTGCTATGCCTTAAATAAATCACAGCCTCCAAAATTATTCACAGAACCCTAAGTACATGTATCCACCTCTAAAAAAGAACCGAAACAAATAAAAGTGCTCTAATCGGGAAGGGTCGTCTAGGAAATACCGCTGACGTCACAATCATTTAAACTACATACCTTCATACTACAGCATACACCGCTTGCGCTTGCTGCAAACTGGCTTGAGAAATGACTTTCGTGTCTTTTAACCGATAGATTCTAAAGCCATAATAATATAATATATGATCCAAATTGGGTTGATCTGCCTCTCATATTCTTCGAAAGGAAAGCTTTAAAAAGTTGGGTGTGTTGCAGATTTTTATCGTCGGGTTCTCCTCACTTGAGGAATCTTACTTGTTATTTTTGAAAAGATTATAGTGAAATCGAATTAACTTCTTTAGCTAAATGAAAAATATAATATATAATTGTTTTATTAAAGAGCCATATAACAAACCTAAAGGCAGATCATTGCTTCAATCAATCTGCAATATTGTGTTGAAATATTTGTCGAAAAAATTATAATAATCTTATGTATGTTTATCATAACGAATATCAGTGCACTTACACTTAAATATTACTATTCGGATGGGAAATGCTTTCTTTCATATATTACACACACATGCATAAGCTAATTATACTCCCTTAGAGCCATTTTTAATATGTACGTGGTATAAAGATATTAATAAATCCATATAAAAAAATTACCAATTAATTGTTTGGAAAGTACACAATATAGCAGTCATATCTGTTATATTATACATTTAATTTTAGAAATAGCGTATAGAATTGCTAATTCTATGTGGGTAGACATATATTCATATTTTACATACATATTTTATATATACATTGTTTTTAAAACACTTCATTCTGCAGTCGAGCACGTACACCGTATGTACTTGCGTAGAATTACATTATCGAAAACATTTCCTGCTTAATTCAATTACGATGTCATCTGCGGGGCATTAACACATACATACATCAAAATCAACAATATATAATCAGAAACCCGAGGATGAATAGTACACACGCTTTAAGGATTAATAATGAAATTATTTATATTTTTATTAGACAAGAATAAAAACCACTCGAATATCGCTCAAGCAGCGCATTTGCATTTAACTACAGCGAATGTGCAGATTTGCGAATGTTGTGTAAAGTGCAATAAACAATTGTACGCAATTTCCACCGCTACTACAACGCTTCTCCCCTATTTAACCCCCGCCCACTTCGACTGACACCCACACGCTCACCCAATCACGCACACACATGTGCGTGGGCATAGTGAGTGCATAAAGCTTCCCTCCAGTCCTGCGTCATTCGGTTGCCTTGCCCACCAATATACGAGAGTGCCACGCCCAACGCCCACACATGACTAGCAACTTATGAGGTCGCCTTTATTGCAAGACCGAAAATAAAGAAAATGCATTCGACGATAATCATAGCACCAGAACCGAGATTTGTATGCGTTAAGTTATTTTATCAAACTGAAAGATGCGATGGCCTTTTTAAACAATTTAATGGCACGTTTGGTAAACACAAGGAAAACTGTAAAATGAAAAATGGTTGTTTTTCATCCTCATTTTTCCAGTTCTGTGTAAATTTTTAAGGAAGAAGAGCTAGATTATAATCTTGCCAGAGGCGGGAATTAAGTGGAAAAGTAATAGCTTAAACTAAAATATTAGGCTGAAGCCATGTAATACCTGCTTATATTATATAAAGTACAAAATAAAACACTCTGTTAAAGCCAGTACAGAATTCGTTTCCAGCACTCTTTAATTAACTGTTAACCCAATTTGTATACCCTTGCAGCGGGTGTTATAATCTTGTCACTAAAAGTGTTGACATAAAAGGAGGCATCTTAGTTCCTATAGTATCGCCTGCCGCCAGCTGTCAAAGGAACAACCAGTCAATCACAATATAAGAACTTTGTATGAACAACGGTTTCCTTAATTTTTGTGTATATGCTGCGTTAACCACTTTCTGTTACACTGTCTTTTGATTAACTTCAGGAAGTACATGAAATTAATAAAATAAATACTTAACTATAGCCTTACAAAGAGTGACATAGTTTTCGAAATGTATATATATAAAAAAATTTCCAACCAAAATCAACAGAAATTAAAAGTCAGGCCCAACTTTGACAAAAACTGATATGCATTCTATATTTCCTATATTGTATATGTGCTGGGTAAAAAATATATTTATTATTTATGTAGTCCTATGCAATTTAAAACTAAACTCGAATCGAAAGCTTTTTTAATTAGCTGAATTTATTTTCAGAACATTCAAAAATTTTAAAATTGCATTCTAGAAATCAAAGGATACAGTTCACTATATTTAAATTAACAAGTGCGATTGCTCTAGTCGGGACCGCTCGACTAGTAGATACCCTGAACCCAGAAATGAACAAATACACACAAAATCTCAGCATTTGAAGAGTATTTAGCCTGTTAAAAATAAAAAAAATTAAAATTTACTAATTATTACCAACAGAAAAAGAAATACTTCACAACCGGGAATCGAAGAGCCCGTTCCCTCCGTGTTAAGATGCACAACTCATACCAACTACAACACACTACCACATTATTCATGAATGATATAACATTACTTAACCATCGAAAAAAATCAAGGAAAACGAAAATTTTGCAGTTGTCATTTAAACGATAAAAATTATTAAAATAATAATTATGAATAACGAAAAAATAAAAGAATTCAACATAACTCTACCATCGGTGTATTCGAACCCAGGCCTCCGCGTTCTGCGGCACAACTCTTATAAACTCGACCACGCTCTTAATTGGCTATGTTGTGTTAAAATACAACTTAACAGTTGCAAAAAACATTCCTAGAAAAACGCAAGACAAAATTTGCATATGCATATGTATGCGTGCACATGAACACAGAAGTTGCCAAGCAGCTGCGCTTTGCCCCCACTACTGAAAATAGATTCTTGATTTGCTTTTCAGGACTTATTCAGATCATCGAAATGTATGTACAACCAATTTGCACGTGTGTAGTATTTGATTTGCTTTGTTTTTATGGTTTTTCGATATTGGGGGCGATTGGGGGGAGGTATCCAAAACCTGAAATATTTAACTTCTTCGTATGTTTTACGCGAACATATTAAAACAAGTGAGATTGCTCTAGTCGGGACCGCCCGACTAGAAGATACCCTGAACCCAGAAATGAACACATACACACAAACTCTCGGCAGTTGATGAGTATTGAGCCTGTTAAAAATAAAAAACAAGTAAGAACGTTGCAGTCGGGCGTTACCGACTGCGTTATACTCGTTCACGTTCGGGTGGGGGTGGTCGTCGGCAACATTTTGTTCCTCTCTTTAAAGGAGGTGACCAGCTATCTACCCACCAAATGTGGTAACTCTAGCTTAAAAACTGTGGGAGATATAGGCATTTCCGGCGGAGCGGGGGCGTTTGGGGCGTTATAGTGGGCGTGGCCGGGATGTCAAGTGTACAATCTTTGGGGGAGGTCAGCAGCTACCTACATATTCAATTTGGTGCCTCTGGCTTTAAAACTGTACGAGATATAGATTTTCGCGGGTTGCGTGGGCGGAAGGGGGAGGGGGGGGGGGGGGGGGGGGACTGCCCGCAAATATTTTTCTGTAACTTCTGGGGGAGCTTCCCACTAATATATATCCCGAATTAAGTGACTGTAGTTTAAAAACTCTGAGAGATATAGGCATTTTCGATTTTTTAGGGAGGGGGTGTTGGGCGTTCTAGTGGGCGTGGGCGGGATATCAAGGGCGCAATTTGTGGGGCAGGACACCAGCTATCTACATACCAAATTTGGTGGCTCTATCGCTTAAATTGTGGGATATATACACGTGTTATCGATTGGAACTGTCATATATAACGTGTTTTGCGATTACGGGGGCGGGAGGGGGGGTGGCCAAAAATTTTTTCCTGTGATGTATGGAGGAGCATTCTGGTAATATATCTGCCAAATTTGGTGACTCTAGCTTTAAAATTGTTGGGGATATAGCCATTTCCGATTTTTCAGTGCGGGGGCGCTGGAGGGCGTTCTAATGGGCGTGGCCGGGATATCAAAGGGTCAATCTGTGGGGGAGGTCACCAGCTGTATACATACCAAGTTTGGTGACTCTAGCTTTAAAATTGTGCAAATATGCAACACTTATCGATTTGACCTTTCAGGTTTATCGGTTTTCGCGATTATGGGGGCGGGAGAGGGTGTGGCCAAAAAACTTTTTTGTTAATATTTGGGGGAGCATTCCTGCAATGTATATGCAAAATTTGGTGACTCTAGCTCAAAAACTGTAGGAGATATATGCATATCCGATTTTTGAGAGCGGGGGCGCTGGGGGGCGTTATAGTGGGCGTAGCCGGGATATCAAGGTCGCAATCTTTTTGGGAGGTCACCAGCTATATACATACCAAGTTTTGTGACTCTAGCTTTAAAATTGTGGACTTTAGCAATATGCGATTTTAGGTGTTATCGGTTTGCCACGCCCCCAGTGGGCGGAGCTCAAAATCCTTAACACTTTATCTGACGCGGGTACACACGAGTATATATCCAAAATTTCAAGTCTCTAGCTTCAATAGCGGCGAAAATAATTGCGTTCATACGGACAGACGGACAGACGGACAGACGGACGGACGGACAGCAAGACGGACATTGCACAAAACGAGTATAATAAAATTTACTAATAATTACCAATAGAAAAATAAATACTCCACAAGCGGGAGTTGAACTCGGTACCTCCGTGATAAGATGCACAACTCTTACCAACTGCACCACACTACCGCATTTTTCGCGAATGATATAACATTACTTAAAGTCGCAAAAGGTCAAGGAAAACGAAAATTTTGCGCTTGTCATTAAAACGATACAAATTAATAATAATTATAATTATGAATAACGACAAAATAAAAGAACTCAAAACATTGCTCTACCATACCAGCGCTGAATTCAAACCCGGTCCTCCACGTTGCGCGGCACAACTCTTACCCACTGGACCACGCTCTTACTTCACTTCGTTGTGTTAAAATTCAATTTAACCGTTGCCTAAAAAAATTCCTAGGAAAACGCAAGACTTTCTGGACGTGCATATGTATGCGTGCACATGTACACAGAAATTGCCAAGCAGCTGCGCTTTGCCCCCACTACTGAAAATAGATTCTTGATTTGCTCGTAAACTAAATGTACGATCGTTATGAAATTTTCAGGGCTTATTCAGATCATCGAAATGTATCTACAAACCAATTTGCACGTGTGTAGTATTTGATTTACTTTGTTTTTTTGGTTTTATCAATATTGTGGGCGATTGGGGGGAGGTATCCAAAATCTGAAACATTTAAATTCTTCGTAATTTGGTGGCTCTAGCTTTTAAAGTTTGGGAGTTATGCTTAAAAAACCGAGTCAAAAAAGCGATAAATATCGATAATAAGAAAACGGAAGGAGTTATCGATGTTTTGAAATAAACTTGATCTGCGTATGGAATATACGAACCGAATGAGACCAAGATCAGCTTGTTAGCTTTTGTAGTCTCTGAAATCGACGCGTTCATACAGACAGACGGACAGACAGACAGACAGACAGACAGACAGACAGACAGACAGACAGACAGACGGACAGACAGACGGACATGGCTAAATCGACTCGGCTAGTGATGCTGATCAAGAATATATATACTTTATGGGGTCGGGATGCCTCCTTCTGCCTGTTACATACATTTGCACAAAACCATTATACCCTTTTTTACCCATTTTAATGGGTTCAGGGTATAAAAATATTAAAATTGAAAAATTGACACTAAATATATATTGTGTTTCTATTTAATATAAACTCATGTGACAATCTAAAACCTAGGCTTATTATTGTTAGCGGGCTTACAGTTTAATTAACGACTACGATGGATATATATATGTATG
The DNA here is from genome assembly GCA_035043915.1 of Drosophila paramelanica. Lineage (NCBI taxonomy): Eukaryota > Metazoa > Arthropoda > Insecta > Diptera > Drosophilidae > Drosophila > Drosophila paramelanica. The sequence continues at coordinate 1,217,802 of JAWNMO010000640.1, read as the reverse complement.
TATATATTTATATACATGCAGTATATACAGTAGGGTATCACATTTTCTGTACAACTCTAATTCGTTTTCTCGCCTGTTTTATTCATTTGGCCGCAGTTATATCCGTCTTGTTGCTATTCTGTTTTTTTTCTCTCTTTCTCTCTCACACACACTAGCTCTCTGCCTTTCTCTGGCTCCCTCTGTCTCCCTCTCACTTTGTTACGAGCATTTGGAATTTTACGTTCAATTGCATTAGAAACAAAGACTATTGGGCGGCTTGTTTGCTTAGATTCAGCCAGACGCAGCTGCTGTTGTTTTAGTTTTAGTTGTTGTTTTAGTTGTTATTGTCTTAGTTGTTGTTTTCTTAGTTATGGCTGCAGCTTAACTTCTTTGCATAGTTATTTGTGCGCGTAGATCATTGAAATTTTCGGTGCTGTGAACAGTGTTTGGTTTTGGGTTTTAGTTGTTGTGTGAATGTGGGTGTGTGGGTGTATTTAAGTGTGATGTGTTGCTTGCTTATAAGCATGCACACACACACACACACATTTCTGTGGCGCAGCTGTGTGTGTTGAAATTTGTGTTGCCTGGCTAGCAGGCGCACTCTCATGTGCACACACCTATGGCTGGAAGTATGCGTGTGTGTGTACATTTTACCGCCTGCACTTTCTTTCTCATTCTTTTTTTTGCTTTTTTTTTATTCATTTTTGCCTTTTGCTGTTGCCTTCGGACTTTGGCATCGGCGTCGCTTTTCTTTTGACTTTTTGTTGTTGTTGGTCTGTTATTGATGCCTGCCTAAATATATATATATATATATATATATGTATATATATGTATATATATATATATATGTATATATATAATTTTCGGCTTTCTATGCCACACTCTGTTATATTTTGTCAATTCACAGTGTGTGCCTGGCCCTGTGTGTGTATGTTTGTCTGTGTGCGTGTATGTATGTGTGCTTGTGCTTGTCCGCCTGACAAATTGTTTGTTTTTTCCTGCTGATGTATTCACAGTGTGCTCAGTGTTGAATGCTGCCCTCTCGGAGCCACTCAGACCAGTCCCACACACAATTTCAGACGCATGCTCCACCCTGGCATGCATACATATTTATTTATTTGTTTGTGCTGATCAAATTTCTGGCTCTTACTGCCAATTAAATGGCAGGCATTGCCATTGCCTGATAACTGCAAACAAAAAAGTGCAGAAAGAAATGAAAAACAAAAGCCGTGTCATCATGCGACAGGTGGGCGTGGCCCTGCCTCATTTAGCCTTTCATATTTTCATATGTGAAGCGTCAATTTGCACAGATGCAAAGTCAACTGAACTGAACTGAATTACAGAAGGTGCCTCTGAAGACCCTCGACCTACCCCACAACCCCAACCCCTTTGTTCCAACCCTGTCGAACAGCCTTCTGCTTGCCACTTTAACCGTTTTTTAGTGTCTGTCTGCTACATACCCAAAGCCGAGCACCTCGCCCACCCTGCTCTTGCCCATTTCACGGGCTGAGCTCTTCAAACCCTGCTGCCTGATGCTTGTTTGTTTGAAGTTTTCACCTCCCCCACTTAAGTGGCAACTACTTTGCACGTCTGCCATTCACACGTGCACACACACAAACACTCTCTCTCTTTCTCTTTTTTGCAATCTCTCTCTCTCCCTTTTTCTCTCGCTGTCTTGCTTTCTATTACTCTCCCTTTACACGCATTTATGTGTGTGCAAATTAAAGTGTTGGTATTTGCGGCCTTGAGCTTTTTTTTTCACCTTGGCATAGATGTTTGAGGTATAGCTAAATACACACATCTGTGTGTACGTCTTCCACGAGCGTGCGTTTGAGAGTTTGTGGCACATAAATTATTTGATGCAACGCGGCGTATACGTAATTTACATAAACAGCCCAATGCAGGATGCAACAAAAAAAAAAAAAGTACCACACGCATTTCTCTACCAAAAAGAAAACAACAGCCAACTAAGAGAGCTACCGAAATTGACGAACTGGCTATTTCCTCCATCTATCGCCTCTTCTCCATTTTCCCCCCAATCGCCGCACTACACATTTGACCAACAATTGTTGGTTGCAATTATTTTCGCAACAAAACAAATTTTATATTAATTGTGGCTGGCGAACAACGTTGAGTAACAATAGCAACAACAAATTTTATGGACACTCTGCACTGCACAATACTCAACTTTGTTGGCGTCTGCAAATGTGGGCGTCATATAAGTATACCGTAATTCTATTTTTACACGGTTTCGATACAACCTATTTTGGGCTATGTTCCATGAATTTCCCTTTTTCTTATTCCTTAAATATTATAAAGCTTAAGTACGCAATATATTTTTCTGATTAATCGAAATGCGTATTTTGTATTTTCCCAAGTTATACATAAAGTAAAGACGTTCTGTATTTGACAATTGAATTGAGACGACGCGTTGTTTAATTAGTGCGATTGTTTAAATCAACATGCGCAATAGGGATAATAATAGAGAAATCACTTCTCGGAATAATACTCAAAATATTTATAATAATAGCAGTCTTACGCGAAGGTATCCGATTATTGTCAAAAACTGATGATGTATAAAATTTTGTTGTGTCAATTTTAGTTTTACCTTTTATATCCTGAACGCTTTGAAAATGGGTAAAAATCTACAACATCCCCTTTTTAAGCTGATTTCGCATATTATAAGAGCTATTCAACAACATGACAAAAGTCATCAATGAAAATGTATGGTAAATATCGGCATATTTGCAATAATTAACTATCGATAAGCCCGAAGCCCCGTTTTTTTTCTATCTGTATTTATCGGTTTTAGGTCCTGGATAAGCATATCTTTAAACTATAAGAGCTCGAGCTCCAAATTTGGTTTAAAATAATCTTGTAAAGCATACGCAAATCTAGAAAATTTCGGATATTGGATACATACCCTTGCCCCAGATATGAAATAAACGGAATTGAAGTACAACAACTTTTTGCTTTGGTACGTACATAGCTTTAATGCGCATTTCAAACCCTTAAGATCTCTTAGATTCGAAGTTTTCAAGAATAAATTTTATATAGTGGATACCATACTCAGCTCCGTGTGTGTGTGTGTGTGTGTGTGTGTGTGTGTGTGTGTGTGTGTGTGTGTGTGTGTGTGTGTGTGTGTGTGTGGTGTGTGTGTGTGTGTGTGTGTGTGTGTGTGTGTGTGTGTGTGTGTGTGTGTGTGTGTGTGTGTGTGTGTGTGTGTGTGTGTGTGTGTGTGTGTGTGTGTGTGTGTGTGTGTGTGTGTGTGTGTGTGTGTGTGTGTGTGTGTGTGTGTGTGTGTGCTGTGTGTGTGTGTGTGTGTGTGTGTCTGTGTGTGTGTGTGTGTGTGTGTGTTACCTCACAACAAACAATAAATACATGAAAAAGCTTGAAAACAAGAGAAGGCATCGTCGGTCCGACCAAGGATAACGGTCCACTGTTAAATGCCAAAAAGCAAATCGAATATTCTACTTTAATCTTTCGATAAACAGAGTATGACGACAAATTCATGAAGGCACATAAATTATGGTATACATGTGTGTGTGTGCTTGTGGGTGTATTAAAACGTTGCGGCTGTTTTAATCAAGCGACATTGTTTAATTTATGATGCATACGTAAATTTATTATATTTAAACACTCAAAGAAACTACAACAATTTAATGTGATTAAATCAATTGAAAGCATTGTCCCAATTAGGCCAAGAGGGAAATTACAAACTTGAGACAAGATTCCTATTCCTACTTTAGGAACGTACAAGAAGCTTTTAAAATGAAGAGAAACCTTACGAATTCTAGTGCATCGTTTTTCTCTAAGTGTAAATATACATGTAATTCTGTTGAATGGAGGCGCTGGCCACGCCTAGTTCCCGCATTAGATACTAATGATTAAACTAACTTCTTGAATAACTCACACGTTACAGCACACACACACGAATACAGGGGCTGCAATTCTAAAAGGGCAATAGAGCAATGTATGTATGTGGTGAGGTTGGGATAGAGCCGAGGTGGGGTGGGATGGGATGGGGTATATGTTGGTGCTGTTTGGAAGCTTTAGTTGGGTTTTTGGGGCTTGCGGCTGCCAGGGCAAATTGATGCATGTGCAGCGGCACGTTCCGGCGGCTTCGTCGCAAATCCCCGGCACAACAGACGCCAAAGCCACAAGGGAAACCAATGCACCTCGAGCGGTAGCGAGGGGTGTGACTGGTACTATTTGAAAAAGCAGCATCGATATTTTATTTGCATGTGTCGTGGGTGGTGAAAATCCCAATACCGTGGCAACTTTTAGCAGGCAACCAGTTTGCAGCAAGCGCGAAACTTTCTCAGCAAGTTTATGCATGAATAAAGTGAAAAGCTACAGGCACACAACACACACGCACACATACGAATTTTCATTATATATGTGTGTAAACACATATGTATGTACAAAAAAAAACCACAATAACGTTGCAGTTGGTTGTACCTACTGCGCTATACTCATTCACAGTATTATAACAGCTTTGAAATGACACAAACGATCGTTTTTGTAACTTGTGGAGTTCATCAGGGAAAAATATGTTTCACGCTATCTTAAGAGGTCTGCCAAACGCAAATGTAGATAACATCAAATTGAAACGATATTTTGAACCCAATATACTATTTTCACGTCGTGAACTAGTATAAAAAACATACTATATGCATGACATACATATGCAAACAAGCCAAGGCACTCGCGCACACACATGCACACATTTTGCTGGGCAATATTGTAGCACCCCATTTCCGTGTCTGTGTTCGCATAATCCAGTCGCATATGTTGCTCGAGTTTCGCAAAAGTTGCATTTTTATTTAGTGCTTGTGCCAAGGCAAACGGCAAACATGTCCCAGCTAATGCTAAACTGCAAATTCGCATTAGTGGCTGTCATTGCTATAACATGTGAAATTTGGGTCGGAAGGCGAAATACAATGACAGTAACATTGAACATTGATATTTTAATCTTTTAAAAGTTGCGCCATTTAGCAGTGGCCTTTGTAGCTGCCAACTCGCTATTAGACGACTGCATGCAACATATCGATAACACAGCGATGAATTGGTGCCCATTTAAATGCAGTGTGACCGCAATAACGCAAAATACAAAATACACAATTTCATTTATTGCCATAGTAGAACTCCACATCAGCTAGAATAACAGAAAAACAAGCAGAACGAGAAGAAAAGCAGCGACAATTTTTGCCACCCTAACCAATAGAAATGTCAGCGGCTGGAGTTGATGACGAGTTAAGCGCTGCCGAGGCACAGCAGCCACAGCCGCAGCCGTCGTCAACAACGGAAACAACCATAACAGCCACAGCAACAACAACGTCACCGACGACAACGTCGACACCAGCAGTGGCCGAAATCGCCGCATCCAGCGTAAGTTGGCATTTGATGACGACGACGAAGACACGTCAACGCGTTGTTTTTATTACCGCACCCTGTACGTTTACATTGATCATGCGGGCTTTGTTTGTTTACGACACAGATACGATCCGGTTTGGCCGAGCTGGAGCTGCGCTCGTCCCAAGTATTGCAGCGCTTAGAGAACGTTAAGGCCGTGCCGGGTTCTCCGAGTAAAGTGGACGGCGGCGAGGCGCGCGACAGCCAGAGCAACGGCGACTGCCAGGCGCTGCAGGAAAACCAATCGGCGGCAGCCGATGCTGTGCTATCGACGCAGCTGCGCCAGGAACACCGTGTGCCCTCAGACATACTTAAGTCGCTGGAACAGTTGGTCGCGTACTCGGACAGCGACGATGATCCAGAGTTCCCGCTGCCCGCGCTTGATGACGTCTCCCACTTGGCGCTTATCTCGCATAGCATTGTCGCCTACCTGTCGCACTTGGATCGCCAACATCTGCTGCGCGTAACACACAGCATCGCTGGCGACGCCACACGCTGGCTAGGCACGCTGTTTCATTTCGGAAATGCCGCCAGCAGTTTCCATGCGGACAACGCAGATGCCGTCCTGCGCACCGTGCGCCTGGCCATTGTGGCGCGCTGTCCGGGCTACCTCGAGGGCGGCATACCCGCTCTGGCCCAGCCCTGCTTTTACATCTCGGAGAATACGACGCCGGTGCGATTGCAGTACGCCTGCCGACAGCTGGGCATATCCCTAGACGCCATCAAGATCATACCGGAGCACAGCACATATGGCACAATGGATCTAACCCAGCTTCAAAAGCAGGTGCAGATCGATCTGGCCGCCAGTCGTACGCCGCTGCTGGTCGTCGCCGACATCGGCGCATCCCTCTGCGGCTACGTCGACAACCTACAGAGGCTGCGTGACGTCTGCAAAGCGCACAACATGTGGCTGCATGCCAACGGCCATGGACTGGCCGCTCTCGTTTGCGCTCAGAGTCCGGGCAACGTGCAGGACGTACTGCACTCGATGGCTCTTAATTTGGGCAGTTGGCTAGGCGTGCCCAGTCTACCCATTGTGCTGCTCCATCGACCGCTGCAGAACAGTGCGCTAAGTGCCTTTGAATCGGACCCAATCCTCTCGCGACGCCTCAACGCGCTCTCGCTCTGGACCAGCTTACAGGCGCTCGGCCGCAAAGCCATCGCCGAGCGGCTCCACGTCGCATTCCAGACATGCAGTATTCTCTTTGAAATCGCCTCCAAATGTGAGGGCATTCATGTGCTGGTAACGTATCAATTTCTTTTTTCTCTCTCTCTCTTACACTTTGTCTTGGCTTAGTTTTTGTCATATTTCAAATTTTCAAAATTCAGTTAAACGTGTATTTAGTTATCTCTATTTAGGTTCTATGAAATCGAAATTTGTCTTCATAAAAACTTAAAAGAGCCATTTCTTACAAAACAAAAAGTTCAATTCAAACGCTTTCCAACAATTTTAAAGACCTTGGTGTATGTTTGTTTTTAATACATAAATATGAACATAATGTGCCAAATTCCGGAACCAAAAGTAACTAACATAGGTAAATGAAACTAAGATTAAAGACTAATTATAGAGAATATTTGTAACAGATAAAAGGATTACACCCATGTTTCTATTTTAAAAAGAGCTTTCTCTATAGTCAATAAACTTTTTTGAACAATCAAAAACAATAAGAATTATTTCATGACCGAAATAAAAATTGAAACTTTAAATTAAATTATAAAACTTTATTAAAAAAAATTTATATTTTAAAGTTAAAACTTGCAACAGTTCCCTAATAAAAAAAGATTCCCAGCCGTAATGCTGGACTCTAAATGCATTATCAATGAGTCATTTAGTCAATCAAAACAGATTTTCTGTAGCCGGATCTATCGACATTGTATAAAATATTCGGATGGCATCTAAATATTCAAGGAATAGGTAGAAACTATAGTACATTTTCGATAACGTCTTCAATCAAAAGTAATCGAACATGAGTGATTGGTAAAGTTAATCAAGATAAGAAAAAGATAAGATCATAAAATAACAAATTTTTCTTTGTTCAAGAACCTAATCTTCTGCCAATTGCTTGTAGCCATTTATCTGATATGGTTAACGGACCTTCAAAAAGAAATAATAATAATATATATAACTGATACATTAAAATACAAGTGGTTGAGATAAATGAATACTTAGGTAGCTGAATTAAAATTCTGAACAAGAAATTGATCAATTTAGTTTATCTATTTATAATTTTAATATACCGAATATATAAATCAATCACCCGTGTGTAGGTCTATATGCTTAAAAGCGATTTTCGCTGCTATTAACTCGTGTACTCGTTTACACTGTCCTAGGTATTGTTAAAAATTTTTGTCATGGAGAGTGGATTTAATCTATATATATCCTTCAGTTAAAGGTAGGTTAAGCTAGATACATCAAATTTTGTCAGACACATTACTGATGACCTCCTGAATAATTTCATAAATAACGCCACTGGAAGTCAAGTCAATAAAAATCTAAAGAACCCACTTCCGCCCCCCTAAAGAAGAAAAGTGATATTTTCCAAAAGTAACAACGTTGCTCTTACATATCACTATCAGTATAGAGACATCTGATCATATTATATGCTTTTCGAAATAACAAAACCAAATAATTACACCAATTACACTCAAATCACTATACAATTTAGTCATAGTCAGGTTGCCGACGTAGCAATCGAATATAATTTATATATTTTCTGATCTGTACGTTTCAATCTTACTCTAACCACATTCAGAGTCACTCCCCGGGCGCACAAACAGGAGCCGCTCTGTCGGACATCATTAACAGCGCCTTCGATGTGAACGCACTATTCGATGCTGCTGCTCCTGTGGTCGTCTATCAGTTCGATGGGAGCACTACCATTCCAATGACATCTGGTGCCGAGCCAATTGCCGAGACCGGCCTCAAACCGCTGGAGAAGGGTAACAATGCTTCGTATTTTGACCGCCTGAACTCGTGGCTGGGCCAAATACTGCAACGCGACTGTCCCAATGTGAGTAGTTGTGTCCATGTCCACTATCCATCTAGCTTTGATTGGTGCTAACCATGTTTTTCATATGATTTCAGTTTGACTTCGAGGTAATTGAGCATCCGACGCATGGCAGCTGCATTCGCTATTGCCCGCTGGAGCTAGGGTTGGGCGAGCAGCCACCCAGTTCGGAAAATCTGGAGAGCTTTGCGCAAAGCCTAGAGGCGCATGTGGATATACTGCGTGCTACGATCAAGCATAAGGCACGTTTTATGCATTTAGTTGAGCGCAGCGAGGTGCTTAGGCTGGTGCCGCTGCCTGAATGGGCGGGCATGGGCGGTGTTCGTTTTGTGCCAGAGGGTTGGGAGTCGCTTCTAACAGATCAGGCCAAAACAGAGCTAAACAAGCTCAATATCGACCTAGTGGAGGCTCTCAAGTCAACGGACAATGCCTTCTCGCTGGGCGAGGGCACCGACGGGCTCATCTGCGTGCGCTTCGGCATGGTCACTCACGAAACGGAGGTGGAGGAGCTGCTGGACCTCGTTGTCACCGTTGGCAAGAGCGTGCAGGAGAACTCACGCGTCCTGGACACCATGTCGGAAATTGTGAAGAAGGTAAGAGCATACAGAAATCCAACCAAATTTCATTTTGTGACTGTTGGCTGTTCAACTGCAGGGCATTGAGGCGGCTACAGCGGATCTACAGCGCGAGTCTGAGGAGAAACTCTGGCAGGAGGGCATACTGCGCCATGTGCCGGTTGTGGGGCGCGTCTTTAATTGGTGGTCACCACCCGCCAAGGAGTCGGGCATTAAGGGACGCAGCCTCAATTTAACCCAGGGTGTTGTCGAGAGTACCGAAAACATTTACAAGTGAGTTGATAGCTCCCATTAGCGTCTGGCTGCTGCAATGCGGGTTTTCTCGCTTCCACAGATATCATATGCAAATGTCCGGCGAAACGGCTCATCAGCTGCCGGTGAATCGTTCGCCGCCAACGCCAATGATACAGACTCCAGTTGTGTGCACGGCCACGCCGCCCGTATTTCCAACAGTGGAGCCTGTAACCGCTGAAGCGCCCGAATCTACGTCGCCGAATGCTGTAACACCACCAACTGCAGCAACAGCACCTGCAACATCAGCAAGTTCAACTATGCCAATATCGGCTACGGCATCGGCGGCAGCAGCAGCCGCTGCGATTGGCAACCACGTTGATCATGCGCGCACCGTCAGCCAAAGCAGTGCTGGATCCTCATCGGTGCCGGAGCTGGTGGCTGTGGCTGTCAATAATGCAATAAGCAATAAATAACTAATTCGTTTTGGACGCAGGCACAGATTGAATGCTTATGAAGAACAACGACAAGATGGAGCAGATTTCCCACACACACACACACACACACACACACACACACACACACACACACACACACACACACACACACACACACACACCCTCCCTCCCTTCCCCGTATCCTCTCCCTTATTATGGCACGCCTCCGTTTTAAATTCTAGCGACTTAAACATTATCTAACTATAAAACCTTAGATTCCAAACGAAATTCTGTAATTCCAAAGAAATCTTGAGGGACACCTGCCCAAAAACAAGCGAATGTTTGGCTTTTATGTATTTCTACTTATATTTATTTATATATATATTTATATATATATATAAATATATATTATTTGTATTTATAATTATTTACTCTGTTGCACCGTTGTTGTTGTGGTTGTTCTTGTTGTTCTCTTCAGGGCGTTTTTCAAAAATCTTTTTATTACATTATCCTTTTACTTTTTTTTATATTATTTGAATTTCTCTGTGCGTTCAAGTACCTTTTGTTCTAGTAATAGTTAAAGGACAATTGCTTCAATGGTCAATTGTGTGTTGCAATAATTTGCACTATTCTAATCTTATTTGTTTAGGCGCTAAGTGAAAACATAACATCAACCGCTAACTGTTTAGTAACAAGTAATATACATATATAAATAAATATATGCATACACATATAAAAATGAGAAATATATTTATTATACAAGTTGAAATAAAGTATGCTGCTGAAAATGTGCACAATGATAAAGAAAATTAATAATTGTTTTATTAATTATATATAAACCAACCTTAAAATAAAATCTTAAGAAAATTAATATTACAAATTGTTCAACTTACTTAGCAGCTGGGAAAAGAGACAGATAACTAATGCTATACTCTTCATTTCCATTCAATCAATAAGGGAAGGTTTGGCAAACAACACGAAGTCCTATTTTTTTAACAAAAAACAGCAGCTATGGATGCTATAGACCCAATTCAATCCTATTAGCAGATCATCTTTTAATACAGCTTGCTTTTATAAGAAAGCGAACATAAACTTCCACTTATTTTTTCTTAGTAATTTACATATTGATTTATTTTTAGCTGTACTGTTATCTGTTGTATATATATATATATATATATATATAGATATATATATATATATATATATATATATATATATATATATATATATATATATATATATATATATATATAAATGTGTATGTTAAGAACTCGCTGACTTGTCGGGCAGTGTTCGTGTGATTTTATAGTTGATGAGACCTGCTGCCTGGCCTCTATTCACACTGTTCGTTCACAAAATTCCACTATCAACTCCGCTAACTAACTACGCAAGTGTTGAATTTTATATCCATTTGTTACTTTTGCTCTTTCTATAATTATCATAATGCTGTAGTCCATCTATGTATACATATGGTATATGCACATATGCATGTATACACATATATCTATATTATTATATAACATTGTAGTTTTTCTTGTTTCTTTTTGCTTTGTCTTTTCGGTTGCAGTTTGCTTCGGCTCAGCCGAATTTTGAAAACAGTACTTTTATTTCAGTTATATTGCTATCTGTTTGCAAACGATCTGGGTATATATGTGTGTGTACATACTCCAGTATTCGGTTTGTTTTAGGCTATGCTTTTACTTTGGTTTAGCTACTGCTATTAAATATACAGTTACTTGTATAGCTACATATGTATATAGTATGTATATGTATATGCGCACTCGGAATGTGCTAAGTATTTAGTTTAAATTTTTAGATTTTCTGGGTTTATCCGCCTTAATAGCACATATTATCTGAAATTTAAAAACAAAGTACACTTCCATTAGAAACAATTGCAATAATTAATTAAATAAAAAAACACTTATTTACAGTCAGAAAAAAAAATTGTCTTAATGTTTTATTAAGACATTTTAGAAATGTAATAGTTGGTATAGTATCGGATTCTGAAAACATTAAAAAAATATGAAAAAAAATTAAAAACAACTTTAACTATCCACAATTTCCTTTTACATCAGCTTATGTAAAAAAATAATAAGACAGTTGATCTTTAATTTTAATTAACGGTTTACTAAAACCATAAACAATGAAGAAATAAAACAAATTGATTTCAAGAATGCGTATTGCGCTTAATAAAAATAGAATTGTAACAACCGAAGATGTAGTAGTTAAATTTAAACAGATGTAAAAGTTGTAAGATATTTAAGAGATGTAACAATTTGTTGTTTGATATGGTATTTAATTTTATCCAGAGTCCTTGGTAAACCTGTTGCTTAAGAAACCGAAAAACAAGAAACGGGCTTCGAATCCCAGCCGAAGGCCCTATACTATATATATACTATACTATATATATACTTTAACTAATAATAATAATACATTTCATATCAAATTAACTTACCCAAAAAATATTTATCGAAAAATATTTATCGACATTCGAAGTCCGTCCACTCCATTGACTAACTCCAACATAAACCTAAATTTAACCCATATAAAGTAAATTCCAAACGTGTTTTGTAATTGAATTTTATCATTTATTTTATTTTTAATAATATTTTTTGTTTTTAGCGTTTTTTATGTTTGCCGCTTTTTGCTTTTATGGAATTTCTCGGGTTTTGTGCCGTTTGTTTTCGTTTTTTTCTTTTCTTTTATTTTTATTTTGTTTTTTTTTTTCTTGTAGTTCCTACTTTGTTGCGCATAAAATACCATACCATACTATCGGTTCCGTTCCCGAACTCAAATTCACGCAACTTGGCGAAATTTTATTGCGGTGTCTTTCATTTATGATTCTTGACTTTCCTTACGAATTAAAATTTTTTTTCTTCAGTTTTTAAATTATTTTCATTTTATAATTTTTATAAATAATTTTGTTTCTTGTTTTCATTTCAAGCTTCTGCTTTCGCCTCTTCTTTACATTGACTTTAACTATTTATGCATATACAGTAAATTCATGCATATGTTGTACAATTTGATCTTGCCACGCCCTGCGACGGCCAATGCCAGCCGCTGCATTCATGAACGCCTTCTCAGCTGCGAAAATTTGTTCGATATCTTTTATATTTTCCCATTAATAACTACAACGCGTACGATGACAACATTTAACACAGAAATATATTTACGAGCTAATGTGTTATTTATGTATATGTATATATTTATGTGTGTGTATATAGCTTCGATCGACTTCTGTCATGAGTCCATTCTGCACTTCATTCTACCAACCCAAAATTGTAGTTCTTCCATCAACTCCTTTTTTTTAGAGCCAAGATGTCTCTTAAAATCTCCTGTGTTTTCGATATAGTTTTTTTTTTTATTAATCCTTTAATACCCTTGCAGAGGTTTTCTATATACATACACTCAGAAAAAATTCCGTTCCAACATTTCGTTCCTTTATATTCTAATATTTATTATTGTTTAATAAACGACCGTTAATATTTCCAATAACAAAAAAGTATTAAAAATGATTTAAGAGCAAAATACTTATAACAAGAATTTTTATTCTGGAATAAAAATGTTGTTCACAAATTGAAAAATATCCACCTTAGCCGGGTTTTCGTAACGCCTACGCTTGACTTAAGTACCAAAATGGTTTTTTTTTTCTGAGTGTATGTAATTAAGATTGGTTAATCGAGCTACTAAAACGCACACAGACCATACGGATTAATTACAGTTTTTATTGTTTTAAGAGTTCGATAAAAGTCGAATTGCTTTTATATTATATAGCCTACGTAGGAATAATCAGTTTTAGTTTGGTTTTTTTTAAAGAGAACCCAAATTGGAAAACCTTTGCTCCCAACACCACTCGACACTGTTTGACGAGATGTTTTCTTAGGTCAGTGCAACATAATATATGTATATGTCTGTCTGCAAGGGTAATCAAACTTCAAACAAACGAAGACAACTGATTTGGCGAGAGCCTTTAAGTTGATGGGGGAACAAAGCGGGGGCAGCTATGGTCGTGTCATATCTTTAAATAATTTATAACATTATGTATCGTAATTGTACGTAAGCTAATAAAAAACTTGATTAGGCCGTTTTTCGTTTTGAAGTTACTTTACAGATCTATACATACGTATAAATACTTAAAAATGTAAGTTTATCGAATAAATTTTCGAAATCGTTTCGGGCTTGTGTTTTGTTTTGCTTCTGTTGTTCCTATTTCGTTTACGCTTTATGTGTTTTATATATATGTGTATAATTATATAATATATGTGTGTATATTATACAATCAATGATCATTCCCGCTGTGCTCTAAATAGTGTACAATAGTAGTCTAGTAATAAATCTTTAGCTGTACTGTTATCTGTTGTATATATATATATATATATATATAGATATATATATATATATATATATATATATATATATATATATATATATAAATGTGTATGTTAAGAACTCGCTGACTTGTCGGGCAGTGTTCGTGTGATTTTATAGTTGATGAGACCTGCTGCCTGGCCTCTATTCACACTGTTCGTTCACAAAATTCCACTATCAACTCCGCTAACTAACTACGCAAGTGTTGAATTTTATATCCATTTGTTACTTTTGCTCTTTCTATAATTATCATAATGCTGTAGTCCATCTATGTATACATATGTATATGCACATATGCATGTATACACATATATCTATATTATTATATAACATTGTAGTTTTTCTTGTTTCTTTTTGCTTTGTCTTTTCGGTTGCAGTTTGCTTCGGCTCAGCCGAATTTTGAAAACAGTACTTTTATTTCAGTTATATTGCTATCTGTTTGCAAACGATCTGGGTATATATGTGTGTGTACATACTCCAGTATTCGGTTTGTTTTAGGCTATGCTTTTACTTTGGTTTAGCTACTGCTATTAAATATACAGTTACTTGTATAGCTACATATGTATATAGTATGTATATGTATATGCGCACTCGGAATGTGCTAAGTATTTAGTTTAAATTGTTAATAAATGCATTGTTGTTAAGCTTACGGTTAATTACAATAAAATCGCAAGGTCAGAACTGTTCTAACCGGATCTAACCTGGCGCACAACCCAATAACCCACAAGTCCCAACGCGAAGACGCGCACACTCGCGCACACCCACTCACCCACCCACCCACACATACATACACCCAAGCACACACTCCGCTATCTGAACATAATTTGGAAAAAATTGACTCGACTAAATGCCTTAAAAAACGATTACTCCTCGCCACAGTTGTGCCCCAGCTGTTTCCTCTATAACCTGAAGTAACGTACAGTGGACACTCGCTTTATAGAATTTGACAGTTATTGAAAATTTGTATACCCAAATTGAAGATCTTAAAAATTAAGTTCTTATCCAAATTTTTTATAAATTTAATGCGTCTAACGCTTTGGAAATAACGATTATTTCTTCTGAAAAATTCTCTTTTCCGTATATTGTAATCTGCAAGCGACGACTGTACATCTAAACGCAGTTATTTTTTTCGGACCGTAAGTATAGATTTTTTTTTGAATTAAAAAACATTCAATTTTAATTATCTACGTATATCCTTCATGAATTTAAAATTGTCGTGTTTTTATGATATTTCCCAAGATCATCATTAGCAATTGTACACTAACACTCAGCTAATAGTTAATAATATAATAAAGCATTTGTTGAAATAAAATTAAAAAATAAATATTTTTTAACTGAAATTACGATTATGAACATATTGACTTATTAACTAGGGAACATGTTTAACAGATTCGACTTGGTTCACTTACTGAGTTTATAAAATGGGGTCATAATTGGAAATTGTATTTTGTCTTTGAGCAAAATAAAAAACATTTTTTTTTTTGCTCAAAATTCTTCATTACTTGCTGAGTCTTATGATACAACCTACAAATATATATTATTTCGTTACCAGAAAAAATATTAATTTTTTAAATTTTTTATAAAAGTCCGTTTAAGTTTTTGGTATGGAGAGGGCTGGCTATATGTTACAGGAGTTTAGTTTTCTGTTGGTTTTTCTTTTTTATTTTCTACTTGTCTTTTTCTTGTTTTCTTTTATAAGTTCTATTCTTTTTTTGTGGGTAGTTCCGGCCTACATGCATTCCTACATATAACTATTTTTATTTCTATATACGCATATAACGCTATATAATACAATATGTTTTCGCATATTTGTTTGTTATCCTTGCATGTATTTTGCTTCCTACACGTGTCTTTTATTTTTTCGTTTCTGTCCAGCTAAAATTGTAACATTAAATTTTTGCGATCATAAAAATGCCTATTATCAAAAAGATAAGTATCGTGTATGTATAGTATACTTGATAGATACATATATGCGTTTGTGTTTATGTATGTGTGTGTGTGTGTGTCTGCTATAGTTAGTATTTGTATGTATGTGTGTATTTGTATGTATATATACAAAAGTCCAGTTGTGGGTTCTTTTTCATCAGTTTGTAGTAATCTTTTTTCTTTTTCTCTCTTGTTTTTCTTTGGCTAGCCCTAATTTAAAGGATGCATAAGAAATGATTAGGATTCGAAATGCAAATCAATAACCAAGGAACACTCAAATGGTAATAAATGCCAGATCTGGCCTCCCCCACACTGTTTCCAGTCATTAGCTGCTCCGCTTACAGTTCGGTGACTGCATAGTTGCTCTCGTCGGTTATCGCCGGCGGGGGCGGGGGCAGGTCATCGTCATCGTCCAGGACGCCAGCGTTGCCAACACTGCCAGCTGCTGTTCCGCCGCCGCCATTGTGCAGAGCGAGTCCATTGCCGGCCTTGCCGTTGGCGGCTTGGACACGCGACTTGGGCGGCGTGGCATCCACGGCACTGGTCAGATGCGTCTGCGCCTCCAATGGTGGTGGTGGCAGGGCGGCATCATCGATGCCGCCATTCAGCAGCGCCGGGTCGGGCTGAGTGGATGATGGCGGCGGCGGCGAGGTGGGCGTGCCAATGCGCGGCGGTGGTATGGCCTTCATTTGCGGCGGCAGCTTCATCGGTGGCCGTTGCAAGGTTCTGCATAGAATATAGAGGGGAATCGGAAGGTTTAAGGCGGCGCACGAATTTAGCTGCTAACTTACTTGGAATAGTTCTGTCCCTGGTGCTGGTGCTGATGCTGCTGTTGTTGCTGCTGGTAGATGGACTCCACCTTGGGCTGCTCCGCATCCTTTGGTATCTCGGGCAGTGGGCAGTTCAGTATCGATGGCTTGTACTTGGGATCAAACTTGCCGCCTTGGCGCAGCGTAGAGCACTTGTAGATTTGCTTATCCCTGTCGTATATGGCCGCATCCATGGTGGTACTAATAGGCACCACTTCCGGCTCCGGCGGCTGCTGTTGCAGTGGCTGTTGTTGCGGCGACTTGAGCTGATGTTGCATCATTTGCTGCTGCTGCGATGGCGGCGGCAGCTGCTGTGGCGCCTGCTGCTGGTGGGCATGCGGATTTGGCTGCTGCTGTTGGTGAGGATTTGGCGGCGGCTGCGACTGCACCGGTGTCTGATGGTGGTGCGCGGGTATTTGCGGCCCACCCTGGCTGTTCTGGCGGCGCATCGTCGCCAAATTGGACACGTAAATGGATCCCTGGCTAACCGCGACCAACGGCTGGTAAATTGAATGCGGATTGCCATTGGGCGCCAGCTGCCCAGCTAGATGCGCCGGTATCTGCTGATAGATCTGGCTCTGACCCGGCGGCGGCAAATGATGCTGCTGAGCATGATGTGCCGCCGCGGCTGTCGTATATGTGCCATACTGCTGAGCCTGGGCCTGTGCCTGGGCTTGAGCCTGTGCCTGAGCCTGGGCCTGAGCCTGTTGCTGGTGGTAAATGGCGTGCTGATGCTGTACGGCGGCGGCAACGGCTGCCGAGTGTGAGTGGGGATGGGCGTGCGGATGCGCGTGCGGATGCTGATGCGGATGATGGCAATAGATTGGCTGTGGACCCAGCTGTTGTTGTTGCTGCTGCTGAGCCTGGGCGTGAGCGTGAGCCTGGGCCACCTGGGCCTGAGTGGTGGGCGGTACGGAGGAAGCTGCTGCGGCGGCGGCTGGCGACGATTTTCAGTAAAAGTCATTGGCTTCCAAAGTTTTGCATTGTTTGCTTAGGGTTGCATATTTACCGTTATTGGGACCTAAAATGTACACACAATTAGCAAGGCGGATGAGGATTCGGATACGGATGAGGCGGATTCGTGGATATCGACGGGCGTCGGACGCATGGAATGAGAATGAGGACAATGAGCAGAGAAATCAAAAAATTATAAAACAAAAAAACAAAAGACATGTGAAAACCCGTTTAGAAACGGTTCGCAAAATTGTTACTCGTAGAAAAGATTTATTGAATACTTTTTCCTATTCTTATTTAACAAAAGAAATTTCACCGTGTGGCTTAGAAAGTAGCGGAAGCTACATTATGGTATTCGAAAACATTCTTACATTTACAGATACATATGTTGCATTTAAAGATGTTTATGTATATATGATCTTCACATCGAAATCTTATGTGAAGGCAAATGCAAATGTACCATTAACAGTACTGTGAGCGAAATTTATTTCTAAAACTTGACTCGGTCGGGTGTAAACGACCGCAGAATACTTATTCATTCATCATCAAGCACGAGTATACATTCTAGATTCAATAGCGGCTAAAAAAATTGTGTTGATATGGACGGACAGACGGACAGCAAGACGGACGCTTTATTTCATTGAGTATAATAAACGTTCAAATACTTCTATTAATTACTTTTCTTATATATATATATATATAAATATATATTATTGAAACTGAAGACAACATCACTGTTGAACCTCTAGTAAAAGCTAAGACATAATAAATATACATACATCAAAAATATCTATTGACATTAGTATGGGTTAAAATCGAATATAATAGGGTTCATAGTTCGGCTTGTACCATATAACTATTAAACTAAAATTATATATATGTATATGCAAGATGGTTATTCAGATCAAGATGTGGTGTGATATTTAAAAAAGCATAGAAAAGTTTGATTATTTTATAATTTAATTTCCTCAACCCAAAGTTAACCAGATATAATTATTTGTTCATGGCGAAACTTAATTCTTAATATTTTTTAAGCTCAATATTATACTGTAAAGAGAGGTCAGAAAAAAAAAAAACAAAAAAAGAGAGATAAAGTGAGTGACAGAAAGGGAAAGGTCAGAATGTGGGATCGTGTTGGTGAAACTAATAGTGCTACTGTCTGTCATTTTGGTGGTTCTGGTGACAATGGTATTGATGCTCGACAGTTGGTGGCAGTCGGAACTTACCAGTCATGTGGGTGGGGCTGTGGTTATGCGAGGGCAGTCTACCCAGCGTGTGGGTGCCCATTGCCCGCATGTTCTGCTGGATGTGTGCATGTGCCATCATCTCGTGCTGCTGTCGCTTGTTGGGGTGCTGCAACGTGTGGGAGCCACTGATCACCGGTGGACTGAAGTGCCTGCAATGGAAGCGGTTTTCCAAGCTGCAATTGGATCAGTCTAGGCAACACTTAACACCTACCCGTTATGATTGCGCGGCAGAGTGCGAGCCGCATTCATCATCTGCTGATGGTTCTGTGGCGCCGGATGCGATATATACGATGGCTCGTCCACCTGCGCATAATCGTTGCGCTTCCGTATGTAGATCCACGTGTGCGAGTCCACCCACACCATAATGGTCAATAGTATGGCCGCTATGAAGCTGGCTATGAGCATCAGCACCAGACCGAGCAGGCCTCCCTCGCAGAGTCCTCGTGCTGCGGCCAGAAAATTATGATGCACCGCCGTGCAGTCTACCAGGGCGGTCAGCTGGGTAAGCAGCCGTTCGCTGCTGTTCAAATCGGCATTCACCGCACCCAATTTCGGCTGGAGGCCCGAGCTCTTAAACAACACAAGCGAGATCTTCATCACGGTGGCCATCGCGCTGCGCGCATTGTTCAAGGAGTTCTGCGATTCGCGCAGCCGCTGGGTGAACGGATTCGTGTGTCCTGGCTCGCATTGTGTGTAGTGCAGCAGTACATTGGTGGGCAGATCCCGTGGCGCTGTGGAGACCAGAAAATCGGCGGGGCTAATGCATAGATCACCCACAGCCACCGACGAGGACAGATACAGGCCGGACATCAGCCAGGAGCCGGTGACAGCCAGCAGACCACAAACGCTAAACAGGATAAGGGCGCAGCGCGAGTGTCGTGCCACGCCCACCAGCAGTACAGCACAGAGCACAAGCAGCAGTGCCAGGGTCGCCACCGTGCCGGGCCAGCGTATAAGCTCCCATTGATCGCCCCGCTGAGTGTGCAAAAGAGAAAGGGAGAGAGAGCAAAAGAGAGAGAAAAAAACGAGAGAGATGGAGATGAGGGGCTCATGAAGTGCAGACAACGGTACTCACAGTGAGAAAATGGGTCATCGAGATGCCCATCAGGGGACGTCGTATATCGCTAGCCGCATTGGTGGCCAGCGTCACATTGCCCTGCACAATGTTAAGCGAGACGAAAAGCTTTGAGAGCGCCGTCTGATTGGAAACCGGCTGATCGAAGATGTCCGCCAGCTCCACCAGCTGAGGCCGTATGCGATTGGTCAGCGTATTCTCGAGTATGTGCGTCTGATTTCGAATGGTTGTCACCAAATTGTCCACCTTGCGCCCAGCAGTCAGCACCTCCAGCAGCCCATTGTGCAGATCGTCGTTCCCATAGAGACCCAATCCGATCGCCGCACAGCACATCACCGTCACTATGGATAGCGCCACCTTCAGGCTGGTTATGGAGTGCGCCGGACGAGGCTTCCGGTCACAGCAGCGGGTCATCAAATAAAAGAGCAGTCCAAGCAAAGAGACGATCAGCAGCGCTGCCGGTACCGAGCCCAGTATGCCCAGGCTCTGCGGTCAGACGGAGAGAGTGCGTTGGCGAGAAAATTGAATAAATGATTAAGCCAGTGCACGTTCTATATGGTGTACTTGTTTAATATTGATCGGCTCTGTAGCCCAAAATGATTTAAAATAGCCGGGCACACATATATTTTGTCGAAGTAGCAAAGCTAATAAGCTAATTGACAATAATCTATAAAAAAAATCAATAAATAATCTAAAATTGTATCGATGTCCAATAAATCGATACCTGCACAATATAGTAATTTGATCTTTCTAAAATCTTTCCGAATACTTGTAATTGGGGAAAGCAGTTAAACTAAACTTAAAAATATTACATACCAGCCGCAGCTTAATAAAGGCGATGGTTCACATAATTTAATAATAAATTGCATAAATTGCCTGCTTTTATTCGCATTGAAGATTTTCAACTATTTATGTGCGTGCCCCGGAATCGCCCACTTAGAGATCTGTCTAGTTATATTCACTATATTGAACGTGAGTTGTGTATGTGGGATAGGGCTTACCTCCAGGTAGATCTCATCATTGGGCCGGAAAGTGCTGTTGATCTTGTGAAACGTGATGTTGTAGTGAGGCAGTGCGTGCAGCAGCGTGGCTATCACCGGCACTTTGTACTGATCGGTGAACTCGTGATAATCGCCCATCCTGGAATTGGGACTGGCCGTCTAATGCGTGCGATGTGCTTGGACCGCGTTTGTAAAGCGAGTGAAGTGCTACGGCGATTGGAGATGGAAATTGGGACGGTGTGGAGTGCGCTGCTCCTGCAGGTGCCGTCCTCGTCCTCGTCGTCCTTATCGTCCTCGTCCTCGTCGGCGTCGTGCTCTCGGGGCAGAGTTCTAAACTCTTGACATCAAACTGTCGCACACTGCGCCAACATGAGGATACAACAACAAGCAAACATAATTAGTTTATAAGGTTCTTCAAGGATGTAGCTCATTCAACAAAATTTAGGCGTGGTTTCGGCACGTTTCAACTGCTGTTCAAATATCTATGGTGTGGCAAGTATATAGTATGTACATATATATGTGTAAATACATACATATGTGCACACACATCTGTGTATGTACATATGAATATGGAACGCATTTAGATAGTATGTATGCAGGGACATGTATATGGGAATAAAAAATAAATGAACCGAAAAAAACTACTACTATCCCAAAAATTTGCCTTTTAATGAATACAAGTTCCAAACGTGGATGGAGAAAACTGTATCTCGATATAAGAACGGCCGTGTCTATTATCATACTTTAAACACTTTCAATTGGCTTAAAATAAAATTTCAGTAATTTAAATTGAGACACAAAGACTCTTTTCTTTTTTACGGTCTTGTACACATTTTCAGGCTTTAAAGAAAACATTTGTATGTCCGGTCCAATTGGATATCATTGTAAGCTTGTATGTACATATATACATATCTGTGCATGTGTGCTGTGTGAGTGTGTGTGTGTGTGAGTGAGCATGGACTTTATTATTTAATAAGCATGTGGGCGTACGCTTGCAGCTCAAATTGAGCCATGTTGCAGCACTTTAATTAAAAATTGTCTGTGCAACGCGTTCTTGCTCTCAATTTTTTTTTTTTGTATTATTTTCTAAATGCTATTTCCACTCAAGAACTCACTCACACACACACACACGTACGCGCCCACCCTTAAATCTCAGCTCCGACGAACGCCCGCACGCTGTGTTTGTGCTCATGTGCGCTCTGTTATTGATGCTGCGGCTGCCCAGCGCAATAGCAATTTTGTTCACTTGTCTTCCTCTTGCTGTTGGTCTTGCTGGCAGCAAAAATGGCAACGCAAAAAGTGCGATTACAAGTAACGGTAAAAAGGTAACGGCCAGGCGCGCACTCATTGACACGCACTTACTCCCGCGCATGATGCCTGTCTCTCTCTCTCTCTCTCTCTCTCTCTCTCTCTCTCTCTCTCTCTCTCCCTCTCTCGCGCGCTCGCTAAGCTCTCTCAGAAACTTGCGCGCCTCATTCTGTTATACTTTTCTTTGTTGTTGTTGTGCCTGCTGCTGCTCTCTCGGTATTGTTTCTTTTGTCCTGCTTCTGTGCTCCTCGTGGCGTTTGGGTGTGCTTGTGTTTGTATATCTATTGATTAAAAGTTCGCACTGTTTCCTTATGGCCTATGCTGGGTCTCGCGCTCTGCTTGGACCACACGCTCGGTAATTGCAGCTGTCCCCTGCTGCTGACCATAACCCTGCGAACGCCAACAAGCTGGAAATGCAGCGTAGCTTCTTGTCCCTAGTTAATTGTAGTTGCGGCTTTGCAACATTTGACAGTTTCCCCAGCAGCCCTCCGATGGCGATCTAAACGCCCACTACACGTGTGTGTGTATAATATATATACACTTGTCTATATATGTGTATATAAGATGTAAATATGAATATGTAAATGTATTTAGATTGCCTGTTTTTTGGGACACGTATAGTTACACGCACGCCCACGTATCTCTGACCGCGGAAGCTTTACAATAACAACGCTTTACGACAGGATCTGCATTCTGTGTACACACATATATGAACATATTTTTCCTGTGTATGTGTATGCATGTAATTAACCGCATTTACATAGTTTTCATTTATTTGGCGTGTCGCATTTCTGATTACAAAAAAAATACAAACACTCCCTTTTTTCAAAATGGGTACACACAATTTTTCACAACAAACAAAGCTGTAAGCTCAACGATAAACGGTGAACTCTGAAGCTCTGCGTCCGCCGCATTCACAATTTGCTTACTTTTAAATCTTTTGTCTGGCACGAAACCACGAAACGGTTATTTAAACGCCCATATAGCACTTTCTTTAACCAGTTTTTCGCATTTTCACTGGAGCTATTTATGATTCCTGTTTAATTCAGTTTGCTTTATTTTTTTCTTTTTAATTGTATTTTTATAAGTGCTTGCAACGGCGCTGAGACAAATGTCCTGCAGGAACTTCACATTCCGAAGACTAAGCAGAGTATGAAAATTGTTTGTCGTTCAACTTGGTCACACCCTCTAGAATATGCATGCGATGTTGATATGCCATCGAGGGCACGCGTCGCATATACAGGATAACAGGAGACTGAACTCCTTTCGGTGCTCTCGCGCTCCGTGCGCACTTTCCCACCCTTTCCCCTCCCAACCAACAAGAGTACAGTATATATCCAGTGTGTGCATACACATGTATGGGTCATCATATATCGGCAGCAATCACACAGTATGTACACACTGGCCAACGTTTTGCAATTAAATTTCTTACGGGCGCCTTAAAGACCATTTCTTTAGCCATGTATAAAAGTCTGTCAACATTTTTGAAAATATTCAGCAATTTAGACTTTCTGGGTATGCACATATGTTTATGTGTTGATTATTTTTAAGATTTGCTTTGAGAACAATTGTTACCCTTCTTATTTTACTCTTATTTTAGCGTTTCTCTCTCTCTCCCTTTCTTTCATTCCCAATTGATCACAAAGAAGGCTTTGGTTGCAGTTCGTTTATTTTTCAATGTCGTCAATGTGAGCATTCGACTCTTGCTTGATAAGATTGTTCTGACCTGTTGACATCAGTCCGTTACGGCCTATGTTGCACATTTATCTTCGGTCAAAAATAGGGATGCAACAAAACTTTCGGATTCGCAATATTACAAACATTATTTAAGCTTTAAAATCTACAATATGTATTATCGCAGTATTTTATTCAACTTTTGTTTTGAAAGTTTTTTTTGTGGAATGTAAAAAAGATAACACAACCAAATACACTTCATTGAATTATATGTGTAAGAATTTGTTAATAATAAATAGGGCCGATTTTATTAATTTAATGTTAAATATCGATATATGTCAGTATGGATTATCGTACGAACGACAGTATTTTAAAAGTATTTCAACAGTATTTTTGCAAATATTGAATTGGACTTATCAATGTGATCGATACTTTGGCCATCGCTATGCACAGGCACAGGCACGTATTCATTGAAATATAGCAATAACAAGAACGGGGCTAGCAGCCGTTTTCTCCGTCCGCCGCCGTGTCCGTGACGCAAAATTGTTACTTTTATGCTACTCCCTGCACCCGCACAAGAAGCAGAAGCAGCAGCTCCGAGTGCTTAGCATATCCACGATGAGCGTTTTACCGTTTGTGCGCGGTGTTGACTTTACGAAAAATGATTTCAGCGTAAGTACTGTGTGCTGTTGTTGTTGCTGTAGAGCTAAATGCGGAATGTAAATGCTAAATTAAGTGCTAGGCTGCTGGCTGCTTGCTGCTTGCTGCTTCACAAGCGGGTCAACCTCAGCCTTAGATTAGCGGTTTAGCTATTGCTCCAAATAAGAAAAAATAAAATAAAGATTAATGAAAAAGTATAATCATTCACGCCGAATTTGTCATCAGCAGCGCACAGCTGCTGCAGCTGCTGACGTTGACGCCGGCGTTGACGGCGACGCCGACGCAGCACTGACAGAGCTGTTTTGTTTACATGCATGGCCATGTCAGTTACCGTTATAACCATTGATTGTTGCTTCTCTGCTCGTTGTTGTTGTTGTCTTGCAGAAAACATTCCCCAGCTCCATGCGGCTTATGTCGAGTGTTCGGTGGCTAACACTGGATCACACACAGTTGCAGCAAATACCGGAGGAGCTGGGCCACCTGCAGAAGCTGGAGCACCTGTCGCTGAACCACAATCAGCTGGAGAAGCTATTTGGCGAGCTGACGGAACTTAAATGCCTGCGCTCGCTGGACCTGCGCCACAATCAATTGAAGAACAGCGGCATTCCGCCGGAACTGTTTCAGTTGGAGGAGTTGACAACATTGGATCTGTCGCACAACCGGCTGAAGGAGGTGCCCGAGGGCTTGGAGCGCGCCAAGAATCTGATTGTGCTCAATCTGAGCTATAATCAAATTGAGAGCATTCCCCCAGCCCTCTTTATACATCTAACGGACCTGCTCTTTCTCGACCTGTCGCACAATCGCCTGGAGACGCTGCCGCCGCAAACGCGTCGATTGATCAACCTGAAAACACTCGACCTGTCCCACAATCCACTCGAGCTGTTCCAGCTTCGACAGCTGCCCTCGCTGCAGAGCCTCGAGGTGCTCAACATGAGCAGCACCCAGCGCACGCTGCTCAACTTCCCCACCAGCATCGACAGTCTGGCCAACCTACTCGAACTGGACCTGTCGCACAATGCGCTGCCGAAGCTGCCCGATTGTGTGTACAATGTGGGTACGCTGGTACGCCTAAATCTCAGTGACAATGACATCGGCGAGCTTAGCGCCAACCTGGAGCATTGGCAGCGTCTCGAGTCGCTCAACTTGTCGCGCAACCAGCTGACCGCCCTGCCCGCCGCCCTCTGCAAGCTGTCGCGACTGCGCCGGCTCTTTGTCAACGACAACAAGCTCAATTTTGAGGGCATACCGTCGGGCATTGGCAAGTTGTGCGCCCTCGAGTGTTTCTCGGCGGCCAACAACCTGCTGGAGATGGTGCCCGAGGGCCTGTGCCGGTGCGGTGCGCTTAAGCAGTTGAATTTGAGCAGTAATCGGCTGATCACGTTGCCGGACGCGATCCACCTGCTGGACGGGCTCGATCAGCTGGACCTGCGCGACAATCCGGAGCTGGTGATGCCACCGAAGCCCAGTGAGGCCAGCAAGGCGACCAGCCTCGAATTTTACAACATTGACTTCTCGCTACAGACGCAACTGCGCCTGGCCGGTGCCGCGGTGCCGCCCACCATGCCGGCCGCTGCGACGCCCAAGGATGCGACGGCGCGCAAGATTCGCTTGCGACGGGGGCCACGCACAGAAAGTGGACAGGATGGCGGCCAGGATGCCGCCAAGGTACTGAAGGGCATGAAGGATGTGGCCAAGGATAAGGATAGGGAAGAGTGCGAAGCTCTGCCCACCGAATCATTAAAGCCGAAACGATGGGATGAATCGCTGGAGAAACCCCAGCTGGATTATTCTAAATTCTTTGAGAAGGACGACGGCCAACAGCCGGGCCTAACTATTTGGGAGATCGAAAACTTTCTGCCCAACAAAATCGAAGATGTGGTCCACGGCAAATTCTACGAGGGCGACTGCTACATTGTCCTCAAGACCAAGTTCGATGAGCTGCACACGCTCAACTGGGAGATCTACTTTTGGATTGGCAACGAGGCGACGCTGGACAAGCGTGCCTGTGCCGCCATCCATGCCGTAAACTTGCGCAATTACCTCGGCGCCCGGTGTCGCACCATACGCGAGGAGCAGGGAGACGAGTCCGACGAGTTTCTGGCGCTGTTCGACACGGAGGTCATTTACATTGAGGGTGGCCGCACGGCCACTGGGTTCTATACCATTGAAGAGATGATACATATAACGCGACTGTATCTGGTGCACGCGTACGGTGCGAGCATTCATTTAGAGCCCATGGCTGTGGTGGTGCAATCGCTGGATCCGCGGCATGCCTTTGTCCTCGATCTGGGCACACGTATACATATCTGGCTGGGCAAGCGTTCCAAGAACACGCTCAACTCCAAGGCGCGCCTCATGGCCGAGAAGATCAACAAGACGGAGCGCAAGAATAAATGCGACATTTTGGTGGACATGCAGGGCGAGGAGAGCCCCGAGTTCTGGGAGGGATTCGATATACTGCCCGAGGAGGTGGCCGCACTGCCATCGCCCGTCGAACATATCGATGAGAATTATGCGCCGGTGCAGCCACGCCTCTATCAAGTCCAATTGGGCATGGGCTATCTGGCGCTACCGCAGGTAGAGCTGCCGGAACAGAAGCTCAGCCACACGCTGCTAAACAGCAAGCACGTCTACATCCTTGACTGCTACACGGATCTGTTTGTGTGGTTTGGCAAGAAATCGACCCGTCTTGTGCGCGCCGCCGCCATCAAGCTGAGCCGCGAACTGTTTGACATGCTGAAGCGGCCCGAATGTGCGCTAGTTATGCGCGTCCCGGAGGGCAATGAGATGCAAATCTTTCGCACCAAATTCCCCGGCTGGGATGAAGTGATGGCCGTTGATTTTACGCGCACAGCCAAATCGGTGGCCAAAACGGGCGCCAATCTAACGCAGTGGGCGCGACAACAGGAGACGCGCACAGACCTGGCGGCACTGTTTATGCCGCGCCAGTCGGCCATGCCGCTGGTCGAGGCCGAGCAGCTTGAGGAGGAATGGAACCTCGATCTCGACGTCATGGAGGCCTTTGTGCTCGAGAACAAGAAGTTTGTCCGACTGCCGGAGGAAGAGATGGGCCATTTCTATACCGGCGAGTGCTATGTCTTCCTCTGTCGTTACTTCATACCTGTCGACGATGTCGATGCCGGCGAAGGTGGCGCCGAAGCAAACGGTGACGACAGCAAGAGCGCGCCGCCCGAGGACGAGACCGAGTGCGTAGTATATTTTTGGCAGGGACGCAATGCCGGCAACATGGGGTGGCTGACGTTCACGTTCACCCTGCAGAAGAAGTTTAAGGCAATGTTCGGCGAGGAGCTGGAGGTCATGCGCATCTTTCAGCAGCAGGAGAACCTCAAGTTTATGTCGCATTTCAAGCGCAAGTTCATCATTCACACGGGCAAGCGCAAAGATAAAGCTCTCACGCCCGATGGCAAACCAGCCGTTGAGTTTTTCCATTTGCGCTCAAATGGCGGCGCCCTGACAACGCGACTTATCCAAATCCAGCCGGATGCAGTGCATCTGAACTCGGCGTTTTGGTGAGTTTGCAGTTTTTTTACTCCTTCACGAACTAAAGCGAAAGGTTTGTGCAATATCCGTCCACATTTAATGTAATATCGGTATTTAATATCGGCGCCAGATAAGGTATAAATATTTTTAGGCTACGTTTACTGGTTTATTCCTTATATCTCCGTCAGTTTTATAGCTAGATACATTTGACGATGTGGATCTACATATATGAAAACCGCTTCAAAGATCTTTCTATTTTTATGATTATTTTATTTTTCCTTTTTAATTTTAATTGCAGTACTTTACGTGATTCACGATTTTTAAGCGACTTGTTTTCATGCACTTACGTTATTCATTTAACTTCATACGAATGCTACTTATGAAATTCGTTTTAGTTTTAAATTTGATCTCAAGGTCATGTCATAGAGACTTAAAATTAACTGCTTCTCAAACTATAACATCTTTTGCATTTTACTTTGAAACGCTTGCTGGCCTAAAAACCGGCTAAAGCGCAACCATTTCAATGTATCAACGATCACCTCGATGACCGCAATTCCATTTCCCTCAGCTATATTCTCCATGTGCCATTTGAAACGGAGGACGATTCTCAGTCGGGCATTGTGTACGTCTGGCTGGGCAGCAAAGCGTGCAACGAGGAGGCAAAACTGGTGCAGGATATAGCCGAGCAGATGTTCAACAGTCCCTGGGTTAGCCTGCAGGTGAGTCGCTCAAGTCAACTCAAATTAACCATTGGCCATAATGCAAATATTATTCATCACACACAGATACTCAACGAGGGCGACGAGCCTGAGAACTTCTTTTGGGTGGCGCTGGGCGGTCGGAAGCCATACGATACGAATGCTGAATATATGAACTACACGCGACTGTTCCGCTGCTCCAACGAGCGGGGCTACTACACGGTGGCTGAGAAGTGCGCCGACTTCTGTCAGGACGACCTGGCCGACGATGATATTATGATACTCGATAACGGCGAACATGTCTTCCTCTGGATGGGGCCACGTTGCAGCGAGGTGGAGGTGAAATTGGCGTACAAATCAGCTCAGGTCTATATACAGCACATGCGCATTAAGCAGCCGGAGCGACCGCGCAAACTGTTCCTTACCATGAAAAACAAGGAATCACGACGTTTCACAAAGTGCTTCCATGGCTGGAGCGCTTTCAAAGTGTACATTTAGAAAGCCGGGCGGTGCCGTGACAGAGTAGCCACCGGACATGACAATTTTCGACTGCAATATACCTACATACACACACACAAACACACATATATATATATATATATATATATATAATATATATAATATTTAGACAAACAACACGCATACATACGACACAGAATCGCCAGCAAATGTTTGTACTTTTATAATGTATTTAATTGTTTATTATTTTTATTTAGAGCCGTTGTTTATTTTTTTTATATATTTCGCCGCCCAAATAATTAATTAACTCATCACTCGCCCTTGTCTACGCAAAGTATTCTTTTATCTATATATGTTTACATAGCTATTGTATGTACTACTTATTATATACATATTTATATGCTGAGCCGGCGAAGTTTTTGTGCTAGTCTTGCAGGTCTTATCCTGAGAAATTGAAACGTTAACGAAAAAATTGCTAACGAAACAATTGCTAATTGCACAATGTCTTGCTGCCTGCAAAAATTCGCCAACTAATTGTACAAAATCATATTTATTGCAATTAACCAATTATAAAATGAAAGTAAATAAAAATGCCAATTGAAAACTAATTTCAGTTTTGAAAGTCTTTCAAATCACGCGCGCTATAACATCGATTATAATGGCTGCCAGTTATCCAAAACAGTGTTGCCAATTTGGTTCTTTTTGCATCGCATCTGGCGGATAGCGATCACAGTTTGCAGGCGCCGTGTTTTCATGTAATCGAAAGGAATAGCTTAATGCAAAAAGAAGTTAACTATATATATATATATATTATTTGATTTACATATGTATCAGTTTAGGAACCTGGTAGACAGATCAAATGGATGGCACCTTTTGAGTCTTTTTTTCTCGGCTTGGCAGTTAGACGTCTGGCAAGCGCGTTGGGGTAATAGATATTTGGTGCATTGCATATTCGCCTTAGGAGTTTAGATTAAGCAACACTATTTTTATTTAAATTAGATGTTCTCCACAATGCCGTGCATTTGTAGTGCATATTTCCATATTAAGCTTAGAATGGATTTGTAAATGGTGACTTTGCTGTAGAATGACATCTTATTCCTCGGAGCCAGTAACCACGCCACCTTACCAGCCTTTGCCGGAATTATTGACCGTCGAACTATTGTTGTTTGGGCTTTCAAATTAAGTTCCCTACCCAGTACGACACTCAGCATCATAATTCCATAATAAAGGTTTCGTTTGCGCATTTGCTGCTGTGGAGTCCTCAAAGCTGCATAAGTATTGTTGCAAGTCTTCGGTAGCTAGAGTAATGCTTGAACTTCTGGTCGGCACAGCAGTGTCATCGTCTAGGCCATATTATTAAATGTTATTCGATACTGGTAATATTGTGTAGTATACCCACTATATGGAAAATGTCGTATTGCACTTGCAATGGTAATCGATTATTTGACTTCGTTAAAGCTGTTGCGCAGACATTACTCTTAATAAGGTTAACGCAAAAGAATATTAAATTAAAAACAAATATCCTAGTTTCTATAGACAATTATCTGTCTGGTGTTTTTATTGATTTCTCATTTAAATATTTGAATAGTGCTTCTTTGTCAATACTTATGAACATTTATTAAAATATTAATTTATTTTTTCGTTTCTTTTTTGTTTTTAGTTTTCAGTATGCTTCCTCCTCAAACATACAAATGCAATTTTTTTTAGCTGTATATGTACAACTTATAAAATTGTACAGGTTTTTATAAGCCTCCATGATATAGAATTTAAAAGTAAAGGAATATTGACATATTACTAATATACTAGTATAATACTAATATACTATATATAATACTATTATCATAAGCAAAATTTTTAACAGCAATAAATTTTACCAAAATAACTATTTTCAGCAAACAAATACTATAATTTCAAGAAAATTCTGGCATGCATAGAGAATAAATATTTGATTGCCAACTGCTGTGTCGTCAAGTGTTATCGAGCTACCTATAATTATCGCCGCGCTTGAATCGATGTATCGATAGTTAACTTAACATCACCACAGCGGCGTCGGTGTTTCTCTGTAACAGAGTAGGAGTCCGCGTTTATTTCTTTTTTGCCACTCAAATTTTGTTAAGGGAAATTATTGCAGCTGAGGTGGGTGTATTGAAAGGTGGCAAATAAATGCACCAACTTAAGCGCGCGGCCAAAATTGATCTAACTTACGTTTCGCATTCCGATTTGCATTGTGTTTGTCAGTTTTGCCCACGCGTGTTATTTTCGCGCTTCGGTCGCTTTCGGGGCAGAAGCTGAAGCGGCTCTAACAATAGTGTCGATGTGCTTGTGGATGCAATTAGATAGCTAAAGCCCATCAATCGCACACGCACAGAATGGATCTTTTTGATTTTGTGCGATCCGCACCGCCACCGCAGAGCGTTCGGGACACAGCCGTCAAGTCAGCGACAGCGATGAAGGACGAGGCTGAGGCGGGTGCAAATAGCAGCTCAAAGGGGAAGCTTTCGTCGCCATTGCCATTGCCAATATCGCCCATCTTTAATCCAGGTGTGTTTTAAAATCACGATCGAAATAGCTCAATTGAAATCTATGCACAAAATTAAATTGCAGAAGATGAATCCGATACCGAAGCAATTCCAGCCCCACCATCGCCCATTTATAAATTGGGTAAGTGAGAAGATTTATACTGTATAATAAAACATATAAAGTACAACAATATTTTATAGCAGAGGATAAACCAGACAAGGACAGCGTTGCTGCCGATGATGATAAACCCAACTCAAGTCAAACCAGTAAAATCAAAAAAATAGGCTATAATGATGATGATGATGATGATGATGATGAGCAGGTGGTGGAGGGCGGCGGGGACGGGGAAGGGGACGAAGACGAAGAGGGGCAGCCACAACCACAACCGTCCAAGACAAAGGCGCAACAGAAAATGTTTGCAGATCTGCCACTGCTCTCGAAGAAGTCGAGCAGAAGTTCCGGCCGTATCAAGGAATGCATAGTGCGCATCAAGCGCTTGAGCCGGACAGAGATTAAGCGTCGAATGATAAGTGGACCAAGCAAACCCAATAAACGCGGTAGGCCGCGAAAATCTCTATCAGGCGGCACAGAATCGTCATCTCTGGAGGATTCATCGTCGCCGACGAAAAAACAAAAACTCGTAAACAAGGTGCATGTTAAGGTGCCCTGGCTGCAGAACGGCGCCAAGCAGCGCACCATGCAGATAATGGCCCGTGCCCACACACCGCCGCCAAATCAGAACAGATCACCCGGTCAAAGCGGGCCATATGGCGTCAGTAAGGCACTGGTCCAGCGATACGGCCGACGGTATTTTAACTGTGTGGTCAAGTTGAAGCGCCTCAAAGGTGTCGACAGCGGTGCTTTGGCCAAGCGCACAAAGCGCAAATCAAAATCAAAGCTATCTGTTTCCTTTAGCGAGGCTGTTGAGATACTCGGCAGCAAGCCGCGAAAATCTTCGTCCATTGCGGGCACGCCCAAGTCCGGGCAGCAGTCCAAATTAAGCGATTCAGTGCCTACGCGTCTGCAGCGTGTGGATGCCACTGGCAATGTACTCGAGGACATTCAGCTTGCGCCTAACATGGTGCTGAACTCTTCGGACCGCTCAGCCAGCACAGGCAAACGGGGCCGCTCGGCTGCTGGCAACAGAGGACGACGTGGCGGCAAGCTCAAGCGGCCGCCTCTGCCTGTTCCGGTCACTGATTTAGCCAGTCTGCGCATCGACGACAGCCAGGAACGTGAAGCAGACAATGTTGCTGAAGGTGAAGAGTATATTGGTAAGTCGCGTAAAACCCGATTGGCTTGGCACTTAAAGCAGAAGTTCCCCGTTACAGTGCCCAACGAACTTCCCGATTGTCCAAGTTTGGACATGCGCTCTGGCACTCCGACTACAGTGAAACGGGTAACGGTGACAACAACCGTAAGCGATGAGGAAGGTGCCGAGGGCCCCGAACCTAAAATTAACATCAATGCAACAACAACATCTTCATGCAAGGACCAGGCAACAGGCGAGCAACAGGCTGAACCAAAGCAGGCTAAACAGAAGCTTGTGGATGCAGAGCCAAAGCTGGTGAGTCCAGAGCGCGAACAGAAGCAACCGGAAGCTGTACCGGAGCAGATCGTGCAGAACGATTCGAATCCAACATCACCCGTCCCGAATGTCCTCGCGGATGACACCACAAGCGATGACATATTGGAGATTCAAACATCTCTTGAGGATGTACGGGAGCTACACACTCCACCCTCGCGTCAAAATACTCCGCAGCCGCTTAATCGTAGCACACGTTTCGAATCGCCAGAGTCAGACACCAGCTTTAAGTCGGCCCACGAGCAAGAGAGCAGTAGTGCACCAATGCAGCACGCCGCTGAGCAGAAGCAGTCGCCAACAACGCTGGCACGTCAAGAAAGTGCGTTAGACTCGCTGGACATAGAGCTGACACAACCTGATCTACCGATCACGTTCAATGGCAGTGAGCCGGGCACAGGCACCAGCAGCATACCACAGCCGCCGTACTCGCCGATTGGTGTAATACCGAATTTAGATGACGATGAACTGGGTCAGATTGTAGGTACGTGTATGCGTTTTCTACTTTTCCACTTGTCTTAGTTCTTGAGATTACAATCTTGTGTATTTTCTAGAGCCCGATTTTCAAATGAGCAGCAGTCGCCTTGCAATCTCGAAGGGAACTCTGAATGATATTATGACAACGTTTGAAACTTAGTAAGCCAACGACATCAGCGCCCCAGGCAAAAGGTTATTAAACCGCTTAGTTTTGTGGCTCTCTAAATGTACCCTATATATGTGTAAGGTGTGTGTGTATAAGAAGCAGAGAGGGAGAGAGAGAGAGAGAGGATATTTGTATGTGTGTTATCTTTTGTGTCTTTTATGTTCATTCTCTGCTATCTCAAAATGCACGTATGTTTCTTATCTTTTCTAAAGCACGGATATCGTGCTACATTTCTGCCAAGCATAACTGTCAACAAAATTTTAGCATAAAGAAAGTATATATATTTTCTATAACTAAAAAATTGTTTGCAAAGCTTACAAGCTTTTTGTTTGTTTTAGTGATTTCTAAGTTTCTATTTTATTGTTATTTTAGATTAACCTACATAATTATTGTTAATGGAAGCATAATCATAAGCTTAATTTAACGGCATGCATTCTCCACTTTTAATTAGTTTTTGTGTTACAATTGTACATAATAAAACTTATTATGATGATTCCCCATTCCACGCTTAATTAACCATTACTTATTTATTATTTGTTGACACTTGCTTTTCATTATATATATTTAAATTTAAAAACTTAATTTATTTTAGTTATATTCTTTTTTTTTTAATAAACAGTTATTAAGTTAATCCAAATGCACATTTGTTTCTCGATTACGTTTAACATGAATTACTTTATCTATGATTAAAGAGGTACTGTTAAATAAATATCCCCATATGGCAACTGCTTAGCTATAATTTCAATTAAATTTTTATGTTGTATATTTGTTGTTTGTTTCGCTTTTTTTAACTTTTTATTTTTATTTGTATAACCTTTTAATTGTTAAGAATAGTCCTAATTGTGAATCACCCGAACTCCACCGCTGGCTCTTTGTTAAAAATATATGTTTGAATTGTGTCAATTGAGAGTTAACTTATGTGCTACAACCGTGTTTATCTTTATTTTACTGTTTTTTTTTTATCAGACATCAATTTGCCTTGACGTGATGCCCTGGGCGTGAACATTCTAAAGGCTATTGGAGGAACTCGAACAACGCGACAACCCACTAATTGAATTAAGTTATTTTTGTTATTCGTACACATATATATTATTATTAATTTTAATATTACATTATTATTTTTCGATCTACCTACCGTTTAGGTACTAAACTCAGAAATGTATGCATTGTTGACTATGTACATCACAAATGGTACAAGTGTGTCTGATCGCAAATGTTTTACGTAGTTGGCGACAGAAGAGGAACAAACCGTTCTCATCTGCTCACTTCCATTAAAAGCTCTAGTCGCGTGAGCTCTAAGATTGAAAGATTTTATAAAACGAACATGGTTACCATGCATAGCAGTATCAATAACATTATTTTTTGAAGCGGTTAAACATAGTTTAGTTTGTTAAGCTGTTCAAACACACATCGGAACACACGTTCACAGAAACACCTCACTGAGCAGCATACCTTAAAGAACATTAACTCGAACTGCTCCATTTGGACTTTTCTTTAAGTAGATGTAAATCCAATGAATGTATTATTAATTAAATAAAGTCATTATGTAAATGAAAATGGTTTATTTGAATGGTTTCAAACTTTTCATATAATTCTATATAATTATATAAATCTAGAAATAGTGTAAACAATAATTGAGCCCAATCTATCAAAAGATATGTATCTTAGCAATCTCCGCTCTCAGTATATCTTCTAGTTATAATCCGCATCATATTAAGTGTGTGATCAGTTAATTGTTTGTCGTCTGTCTTTTCGTGTAAACGATATTTTTTCGCCGCTATTGAAGGAAGGAGAGATAGACTTGGAATATAACATCGTTTATAGCCGCGTTATATAGTGATTTTTGAAGATTTTAGATAGACTCATCAAAGTAAGTAGACAGTTTCCCGATAACCTTCTCTAAAGTTTAAACTTAAAAAATTACGAAAACAGACATTTCCCCAAACTAACTAACAAATTCGATTATTTGCGACTGTTTTACAGGATGAAAACTTTAATCTGGTCTAATAAATGATTGTTGAAATTTAAATTCTATTAAATATTAACTGTCTTGCCATACCAAATAGTTTTAAAGTTTTTGTATTGGTTTTTATACTTAGTAGAAATTTTATTTTATATTATATTTTACCTGTAAGTTTTACCAATCTATATTGCGCAAAAATAACAAAAAGTTGTTCCTACAAAAATTAATTTTTTGAACCGGTAATTTCAATTGGCAAAATTTTAAACATTTTTAATATCTATAAGACAATTTAAAATGCTTGAAACTTAATAATAAATAATAATAATTTTTATAAGCTAAATATCTAACTTCTTAGCGATATACAGAAATGCATTAATCGACTTAGCAATTGATTCAGGTCAATAATATTCATTATGGCAGGATGCATTACCTTTTAATATAAAACAGATTTTTTTGACACTCAAGGATTCTTTCTCATTTTCATATTTATTTGTTTCTCAATTTAGTGAGAAACGAATATATTACTGTAACAACTATTTATGTTTAAATAATATGTTCATAAAAACACAAAAAAGGTATTTTGAATGGAAATAACTTCAGTTAATACTTAACGTTTACAAGTCTTAGATGTCGCATTTGAGCAACGGCTAAAATATAATTTTAGGCATATTTTTATTTTTTGTGGTATAAATACAAGTGAATTTAAATATCCCTACCGTTTCGCCTAACATTGCTCGCAGTAAAATTTTATGTAAGCTAAAATGCGTTGGACTCAAAATGGCACTGTTCTTGCCCAGAGTTCTGTTAAGCTGTTAAGGTTGCCGTTGCTTTTACTGTTGCCGTTGGCGTTGCTCATACGCCTCGTTGGCCGTCGTCGAGTGCGGTTGTTTTTGGTTTCCTTTGGCTGTTCGCTTCTTCGGGCGTTTTCACGACGGGACGTTTTCCTTGGCGCGTATTCGAACTGTATGCGAGCCATTGGAATTAATTGTGATTAATTTGGACAATCATTGGCAATAACTGCAATGCTCCGAGACAGTTTAAGCGGTGGGCGCTGGGCGCCTGCTTATTGAAGGGACCACAGCTTAATTAGAAAGTACAAATTGTAAATATTTTCAACACGTAGTGCAAAGCGATGCCCACCAAGGCCAGGTCGCCAGCCGACTACGACTCGCAGGATGAGGCCAACACTGAGCTCCTGGAGAAGCTCAAGCATTTGGATCGACGTGTGGAGGCTGTGGAAAACGGCGGCGGCTTTTGCAGTCGCAGCTCCGCCTGCTGGCAGTCAGTCAAATGGAAGTCAGCCTTAAATCACATCGGATTGCTTGTCTCACTGTCCATCTATTGCGGTGTGGGCGGATTGGTAAGCAACTCATTCGACATATGAAATGTGGTTCGCGCGTTCCCAGCCAGCAGCAAACAAACAACTAAACAAACAAACAAACAAATCATTTGCATATTTAAAAAAATGTGAAATAATTTTAATTACAACAACGTGTTTTCCTACTGTGTGTTACATGTTTGTTTGTCTGTGCACTAAGAAAAACACACAAATTTATTGCAAATTGAAAATACAAAAAATTAGCTCATAATTAAGACATAAAACTATTCTATACATTATTTAAGTGCCGACCGTAACTGCCACGCCCACGTCTCGCGCTTGCCTCCCTGTTTAACGCCCCCGCAATAAACACGCCCAACAGCTATTGCCTATACAATTCAAATTCATCTCCAGGCACTGGACTGTATGTGCTGCATCAGTGACTACATTGACAGCAGGCACAACCATAGCCATGTGTGTATGCTTGTTGTTGGTTCAGCCATTTAGACAAGTTTAAATAGTTCTTGTCTAAACATTTACATTTTTGCCAATGACGTCGTCGTTTATTGGTCTCCCCAAATTTGGCCAATAATGAAGTCATAATACCCATCCATGACTGCATCGTCAGCTGGGACATGGCCAACAATTGCATCCACTACTCATTGGCAGCACTAATTGTCGACTTCCGGACCAAACTATAGGCTGTTCCATATTTAATATCAGGTACTAATTTCCAGCCTAATCTACTTAAAGGAAATTTACCTTGGCTCCGAGAACAAGTCTGCTTTCAATTGAGTTGTTGTTTATGTTTCGCTCTTAACTTTTGACCCTGAACCCATTGAAAATGGGTAAAAAGGGTAGAATGATTTTTTTGAAATGTATGTAACAGGCAGAAGGAGGCATCTCCGACCCCATAAAGTATATATAGCTGAGTTGATTTAGCCATGTCCGTCTGTCCGTCTGTATGAACGCAGCGATGTCTAAAACTACAAAAGCTAGAAAGCTGATCTTAGTTCCATTCAGTTCGTACATATCATACGCAAAACAAGTTTATAATTTTTTTCGATAACTTTTTCCGTTTCGTTAATATCGATAAAAATCGATAACAACATTTTGTTTTTTTACAATATCTCGGTAACTAAAAGAGCTAGAGGCAACAATTTTAGTGCGTTATGTGCGTTTTGACTAGACGCAGATTTTTATACCTCCGGATATCTCCCCCCAATCGCCCCCAGTATCGATAAAACCAAAAAAATCGCAAATCAAATACTACAGCTGTTCCGAACCGCAGAGCAGGTTTGTAGGACCGTGTTTGCTCACAGTATCGGAACTGGTAAGCCGAAGTGCATAAAAATAAAACGCACGGCTTGTTTGAGTGAATAATTTCAACTAACTTTATTTCTTAAAATCCTAGACTTATATAGGTGTAGCCTAGACCCCTTGCTGTGTTTCTTGCAGCAGCCGTGCCAACAGGTCTGGACGGTTGCTCAGCTGTGGGTGCTAACACTACTTCTATTTTTATATATCCTCTTATAAGTTACATAGTAGATGTATCTATTTTTATTCTTAGGTTAAGGTGTTCATGTGTGAACATTCTGCCAAGGGCCGACAAATGTGATGGCCTGTAATCTTTGGCTTAAATTTATTTTTCTTATGATGTATATTACAATAATTATGACTAAAACCATAACCACTATTAACGAAGCATGTCCGGACACGTGATGGAATTTTAATTCATTGAGCTCAATATGGCTTTCTTTTAATTCCTTAACTTTATTTAACAATTTTTCGAATTCCTTAGATGTATTTATCTTGGCTATGGTTAAAGGGTCCCACATAATTTGTGGGACCTCACTTACGTCTCCTATATATGTATGACGGCGTAATGGTTTCCTGTCTTTATGAATGCATCTTATGGTGACCGATTAGCATCTTATCTTTAGTTCTAGCAGTGCAGTCAGATCTAATTGTAAGTACTCCTTGTTCTGGTAAGGTAATGATTTCTTGTGTAGCTTCTCCACACTGAACTCTCGCTGTTGTCTTTTGTGGGGTTTTAAATAACCAGCTACTTCTACTTTCTAGTTCTACCCAATATGTTTTGGAAGTTACTATCGATCTATATATACAATTTAATGGTCTATTTGGTTTGAAAGGTGAGGTTTCGCAAGTATTGTCACTGGCACAACTCCACGGCCAGTTTCCTTCACACACTCTTTTGTTTGACTGCCATCTCTGACATTTATTTAGAGTTGATTTACTCATTAGGTGATATGAGTCCATTTCAAAGTTATATACTAAGTACTCGGAATTTATATTAATTATAATCATTTGTTCCTCTCTTTGTATTGGTACTGTGTTTGATACTTGGCAAAACAGCATAAGTGTCATCATCAGTGTGAGTCCTACTTTTGAAAGACTATTCGGACTTTTTCTTCTTCTACTATTCACTTCCTGCATGTTTTCTTTTTCTTCCTCATTAGCCTGCACGCCAATCAGTGGACAAACTTTGGTGATAGTTCTTGTGGTGAATCCATCTTGTAGCTTTATTTTAACAACTCTAACCTTTTGATCTTTCCCTTTGTGGACTTCCTCGATTCTTCCCAAAGGCCACCTTGCTGGATGACAGTTTTCGTCTTTTATTAGTACTATTTTCCATTTCTGTATATTTGGTGCTTGCTTTTTCCATTTATTTCTTTGTTATAATGTGTATAAGAAGTCTTCTTTCCACTTTGACCAGAATTCTCTCTTCATTTTCTGAATTAGTTTCCATCTATCTAAGTTGCCTATTCTTTTTTGTATTTCTGATTCTATACTATCTAAAGTTGGTCTACTGATTAAGAAATGTCCCGGCGTCAATACTTCGTTATCGTCAAAGTCTTCATATGTATATAATGGACGTGAATTCGACACTGCTTCGATTTGACATAACAATGTTGACATTTCTTCGTACGTTAAATTACTGTCTCCTATCACTCTTTTGAGATGATATTTTACAGACTTAACTCCGGCCTCCCATATACCTCCGAAGTGGGGTCCTGCCGGCGGGGTAAAATGCCACTGAATATCGTCTTTTTCTAAAATTGGGGCAACTTTACTATTTTCATGAATTGCTTTATTCTTACAATTCTTTGCTATCTCTGCTAGTACTCTTGTTGCTAAATATG
Source organism: Drosophila paramelanica (assembly GCA_035043915.1). NCBI lineage: Eukaryota > Metazoa > Arthropoda > Insecta > Diptera > Drosophilidae > Drosophila > Drosophila paramelanica. Next base: position 1,177,287 of record JAWNMO010000640.1, on the reverse strand, counting down.
GAGCTGATGCAGTCGCGTATGTGACTGTCGTCAGTTTATAACTTTTTATTTTTTTGTTTGGGGCATCCCTCCATAGATTATTTAAATATTCTTGATCGTTCTTGTCGATGTCAATCTGCCTATACATTTTTTCTATGTCTGCAGATACTGCAAATGGCCTTTTGCGCCATTTTAATACTATGTCGAAAATATCTTTTTGAACTCTTGGTCCAATCCACATAATATCGTTTAGACTTTTGCCATTTGTGGTTTTTGCTGAAGCGTCAAAAACCACTCTTAATTTGGTTGTGAGACTAGAATCTCTTAACGCTGCCTGATGAGGTAAATAATACCTCCCATTTTCTTTGGACTCGACCATGTGTCCCAAGTCTTTGTATTCTTTCAAAAATTTTGTATAGCTTTCTTTAAGCTGACTGTTCGGTTGTAACCTTTTTTCTAAGTTTAGGATCCGGGCCATTGCTTGTGGTCTTAATTCTCCTAACTCTTTTTCTTGTTTAAATGGAATAGTTACTACGTATCTTCCGTCTTCCTTTCTTTTCGTTATTTCCGTAAAGTTTTTCCCACAGATTTCTATCTCTAGTCTTCTATGTCTTCATCTTCTATTTCTTAAAATCTATCTAAGTCTTTTACTTCAATGGTTGTTGCAACTATGGCCTTTTCACCTTTGGATTTCGTGCACCCCGACATGATCCACCCAAATTCTGTATTTTGACCGAGAAGACAGTCGATTTTAATAACTTCATTCTTTAAAATGTGGGTATACAGGTCTGTTCCGATTACTACGTCTACTCGACCAGGTTTATCAAAATGAGGATCTAGACTTTTCATTAGTTTTGGTAAAACTATTGCTTTAATTTTGAGTGGATCTTTACTAGGATCTTTAGTTTTAATTGTTAAATTATCTTTGTATTTTGCTATCCTAGACTCTGTTGAGGATATTCCACTAATTTTTGTGTTGACCCTTAATCTAGGTAGTTTTAATATCTGGACTGCTTCCTCAGATATTATTGTTGCTTGTGATCCACTATCAATTAACGCTCGCAACTGCTCATACTCCCCAGACATCGATTTTATTTTTACAATTGCTGTTGCTAACAGCGATTGCTTTTCAGCTACACACGTGTTCACTTTTTGTCTTTTTTCAAAGTGAAGCATCGTATAATGCGCTCTGTTGCACTTTGAACAATTGTATTCATTTGTGCATTTCTTGGTACTCGAATGTTTCAAACATCTTGAACACAACTCTACCTTCCTAGCCATTTCGGCTCTGTCTTCTGGGTTTAAACCCCTAAATTGAAAACATTGTAATGCATTATGTCCTGTTATTTTTCATATCGGACAATATTCTGAAAAGCTATTATGTGCTTTTTTGAATGCTTTCTTCTCCTCGTCCTTCAATGAGCATAGAGCACTCAACCTTTGCTCTAAAAAGTCCATTACGTCGGACGATTTTTGAATTTCTTTTGCTTTCTTCACACGACTTTCGTAAGATTCCAATACTTCTCTATTGAACTTACGATTAATCATGTGTGCAAAGATTATATCAACATCTTCTGACAAGAGTGATTTTGCTTTAATTAAATGTATTGATTCATTGATTGAATCAATAAACATTTTCAGGTTTCTTGCGGAATGGCAATTTAGCATCGGCATGTCTATTAGCCTATTTAATTGCTCGGAAAATATTTTACGCTTATTTTCATAGCGCTTGGTCAATTATTCCCAAGTGCTATTAAAGTTATCCGCGGAGCCCACCAACAAGTGCGAGACCATGCATCTTGCTTCTGCTTTTAATGCGTTTTTTTACGTAGTTGAACTTTAAGGATGGACTCAGATCATCCCTTGACTGAACCAACTCTATAAATAGTTCTGAAAACAGGTCCCACTCTTTGGCATCGCCAGAGAACGTAGGTACCTGCATTTTAGGTAGCATTGGTAGCTCTTCTATTTTTATCTTGCAACTCTCACCTTTCTGCTGACCTAAGTTTTCTTTTTTAATTCTTTTTTCTAACGCTTGTACGCAATTTTGTACATCGAAATCTAGTATTTTGATTTCACTATCGAAGGTACTATTACGCTCATATTTATATTTAAGTAACTTTATTTCTTCTACTATGTCCTCCCAATGGAACAAGACTTTATTTTGTCTTATCCCAAACAATTTCACATTATTTTCCCTAATGTCTGGGTTTCGTTAAGGTATTTATTTAGCCTATCTACTTTCCTATCAAACTTGCGCTCTTTTTTCTAGAGCGTCTGGCTGACGTTTCGCTAACTGTTCGATGGCTTTATTTCTGTTTTAGCCATCTTGGCTTTTAAGTTTTCTATAACAGACATTGTCTCTTATTGAAATAGTCGTGGACTGTATAAAGTGGTGCAGTTTTTTTTTTTTTTGAGTGCCAATCTTTTTATTTCCGAAAAAAATCTTGTTTATGTTTTTGAATGTAAGGTTCTTAATTTATTGGTTAGTAAGATGGACTGATTTTTAAATTTTTTATTGCGAGGGGATCTTGGTCAAATAAGGCACTTTCTTTATTTTGCGCTCCAGCGCATCTACTGCTTCCCACAGTTTGTTGGCGTCTTCCCACGGTGGTGGTGGGTCATTGTTTATTTTGTCCAGGAGAGCCTTCCTTTCTCGTGTCTGCCTCACTGTGGCCCCTCCTCTCCTTTTTGGAGCCTTGACGACCACACGCTGCTCCTCTTTTTTCTTCTGCGCCGCTGCCGCTGTCCAACCGCTGTCGTTGCCACTGCCGCTGTCGCAACTGCTGTCGTTGCCGCTGCCGATGTCTCAATCGCTGTCGCTGCCGATGCCGCTGCCTTTGCCGCTGGTTGCTGCCGTCGATCGCCTGCCAGTGCTGCAGTCTCTAGTTCCTCTCGCCGTAGCAACCCTTGCTTTGGCGTAACTTCAAGTGCCGTTCCAAGTGGCCACTCGCAAGTCGTAGGACTTCTCTACAGGAGGAGGAGGTGCCTTTTACTCCGGAACTCTCTTTGGATAGAATTCGAGGTGCCGCTCAATTGAATTTGTGCGGCGTGAATTTGTGTGTGTGAACTTGTGTATGTATGTATGAACGCAAACGGGTTAAAATGCTTATGTAGACAGATTTCAGGGTTCGGGGTATCTCCTAGTCGGGCGGCCCCGACTAGAGCCCTCTCACTTGTTTTTATACCCTGAACCCATTGAAAATGGGTAAAAAAGGGTATAATAGTTTTGTGCAAATGTATGTAACAGGCAGAAGGAAGCATCTCCGACCCCATAAAGTATATATATTCTTCTTCACTAGCCGAGTCGATTAAGCATTGTCCGTCTGTCTGACCGTCTGTCCGTCCGTCTGTATGAACGCATCGATTTCAGAGACTACAAAAGCTAGAAAGCTGATCTTGGTCTCATTCGGTTCATATATTTCATACGCAGATCAAGTTTATTTCAAAACATCGATAACTCCTTCCGTTTTCTTATTATCGATATTTATCGCTTTTTTGACTCGGTTTTTTAAGCATAACTCCCAAACTATAAAAGCTAGAGCCATATTTTTTTATGTTCGCGTAAAACATACGAAGAATTAGCCCTTCAGGATTTGGATACCTCCCCCCAATCGCCCCCAATATTGAAAAAACCATAAAAACAAAGCAAATCAAATACTACACACGTGCAAATTGGTTCGATGATTTGAATAAGTCCTGAAAATTTCATAACGATCGTACATTTAGTTTACGAGCAAATCAAGAATCTATTTTCAGTAGTGGGGGCAATTGATTTTTAACACAACGAGGAGAAGAAAGAGCGTGGTCCAGTTGGTAAGAGTTATGATGCGCAACGTGAAGGTCGAATTCAGCGTTGGTATGGTAGTAAATGTTGAATTGTTTTATTTTTTATTTATTTATAATTATTATTTTTATTAATTTGTATCGTTTTAATGACAACTGCAAAATTTTAGTTTTCTTTGACTTTTTGCGATGGTTAAGTAATGTTATATCATTCCCGAGAAATGTGGTAGTGTGGTGCAGTTGGTAAGAGTCGTGCATCTTAAGACGGAGATAGCGAGTTCGAGCCCCGGTTGTGGAACATTTGTTATTCACTTGGTAATTGTTTTTTAATTTTTAAAAGGCTCAATACTAATCAACTGCCGAGAGTTTGTGTGTATGTGTTAATTTCTGGGTTCAAGGTATCTACTAGTCGGGCGGTCCCGACTAGAGCAATCTCACTTGTTTTTATTAAGATAATTCGATTTCAGTGAAGTTATTAATTGTCTTACCTAATTTGCTTTCGATTCTACTATTTATTTTGTTTGAAATCAAATTGAGTGTTCAGTAAAAAAAAACATTTACTGCCGAGTGCCCGAACATGATTAATTTATCATTTGGCTTTTAATTTGTTTGCAATTAAATTGCTGGCATGCCAGTTTGGACCATTCATTGCCTGATTCATGGGCAACATTTGAACTGAATCTACGGACAATATTCTGTCAGTTATTAAAGACTCGCGGATTTTTATTTATGTTGTTTGCGTTTGAATTTGATCACTGAGCGATTACCATGAATAAATAAAAAAACTGACCCTCCTTCAACACACAAAAATACACGCACGCTCCAGCATGTTGGCGCACTTTAATGCCAGATTGATCATCAAATAGTTGAAAATTTCAATTTCAATTTCAATACGAAACCGAATTGAGAGCATTTGTTTTATTTTGCCTGCTGCTGCCCTTTGATTTGGGCATTCGTCATGCGAGTTCATAATCAACAATCCAACTAGCAACCAGTAAAATGTGACCTTTTCAACAACTGCTGGTCAGGTGCTTTTACTCGGTGCGTATGTATAATCTCTGCAAATCATCAAAGCAGCAGCCATAAACGTTCCGCAGTATACGGGCTTGATTCATAGGATTCCTGCTATACTGGCTGCAAGGTAATGTTGGTTGCAACTTCCTCTAAAGCCACTTCTTCCTACTTCTTTCTTTTCTTTTTTATTGCACACACTTTTCATTCACTTAAGCTTCATCCTGCAGCTATGGCAGTTGCCACATTTAGACTAAACTTGCATCCAGCTTCGAGTGGCAGCTACCAAATGAAACGGAAATGATTGGCCCAGCCACGCATACACACATGAATCAAATTGTGTAGAATAATATGGCTTTGGTTACGGGTTTTATGCAAACGTTGACCGGAAATCATCTGCCAACCAACAAATCGAGTGACCAACATAGAAAACACAAGTAAGAGGGCTCTATTCGGGGCCGCCCGACTAGGTGATACCCTGAACTCTGCAATCTATCTTCATAAGCATTTTAACCCGTTTGCATATGAATTCATACACAAGTTCACACACACACAAATGCACGCCGCGCGCATTTTGCTCGGTTGCTGCGCGTGCCCCACTATAGAAACGAAATATTTATTTTCTGCCAAACTAGATGTATGATCGTTATGAAACTTTCAGGATTTATTAGCAGCATTGAAATACAGGTAGTATTTCTTTTGCGATTTTTTTGGTTTTGTCGATACTGGAGGTCTCAATCTGCGTCTAGTCAAAACGTACATAACGCACTAAAATTGTTGCCTCTAACAAAATATCGTTATCGATATTAATGAAACGGATAAAGTTATCGAAAAAAAATTATAAACTTGTTCTGCATATGATATGTACGAATTGAATGAGACTAAGATCACCTTTCTAGCTTTTGTAGTTTCCGAGATCGCTGCGTTCATACAGTCGAACAGACGGACAGTCGGACAGACGGTCATGGCTAAATCAACTCAGCTCATCATCCTGATCAAGAATATATATACTTTATGGGGTTAGAGATGCCTCCTTCTGCCTGTTACATACATTTTAACAAAACCATTATACCCTTATTACCCGTTTTCAATGGGTTAAGGGTATAACAAGTGAGATTGTTCTAGTCGGGACCGCCCGACTAGTAGATACCCTGAGCCCAGAAATTTACACATACACACAAACTCTCGGAACTTAATAAGTATTGAGGATGTTAAAAATTAAAAAAAAATGTACTTATAATTCCCAACGAAAAAAGAATTTCTCCACACCACTCCACAATCAAACCCGCTGATCCTTTGTCTTAAGTTGCACAACTCTTATGAACTGCACTACACTAGCATCTAATTCACATATAATATAACACTACTTAACCATCGCAAAGAAAATGTCAAGGAAAACGATAATGTTGCACTTGTCTTTTACTTTTACCGTTTACATTTAACGCAAGACGAAATTCTGCATTTGTATGTATGCGTGCACATGACACAGAAGTTGCTTGCGCTTCACCCAAGCAACTGCGCTTGGCCCCACTACTGAAAATAGATTCTTGATTTGCTCGTAAACTAAATGTATGCTCGTTATGAAATTTTCAGGACTTATTAAATCATCAAAATGTATGTACAAACCAATTTGCACGTGTGTAGTATTTGATTTACTTGGTTTTTATGGTTTTATCGACATTGGGGGCGATTGAAAAAACCTGACCCGTATAGAAAACCTGAAAAATTTAGATTCTTCGTATTCTGTACGCGAACACATTAAATAAAAATTTTGTGGTTTTTATAATTTGGGAGTTATGCTTAAAAAACAGAGTCAAAAAGCGATAAGTATCGATAATGAACAAAACGAAAAGAGTTATCGGTCTCTTGGAATAAACTTGATCTGCGTATGGTATATACGAACCGAATGAGTCCAAGATCAGCTTTCTAGTTTTTGTAGTCTCTGAAATCGACGCGTTCATACAGACGGACAGACAGACAGACAGACACACGGACGGATATAAGAACTAAATGATCTTATCCGGCTTCTGTTTAAGGGGTAGCCGTAGGAATCTCATTGTGTGACCAAGGTAGGGTGGGCACAAAAAACGGTAAGCCCAACATCTCCTTTACCCTAAACATCGATCAGTCATACGCGTGGCAACAATTCGATTAGTGTGGTACCTATACATCTGTTTTATTTTATCTACTTTAATTTACAGTATTGTATGTAGTATAGTGGGATGAGGAAGAGCCATATATATATATATATATATATATATACATATATATATATATATATATATATATATATATATATATTGCCACCAATCAACAGCAGTTAAACAAAGTTTGGCATTGCCAGTCCTATACATTTTTCCTTTTAGATAAAGGCGGTTGAAAGCGGTTTAAGGAACACTTGCGAGTAACTCTTAATTGCTTTGTGCTTTGTGCTAACTTTGTCGATGAAACAATCGAAATTTATCTGTTTTGTTCTCCTCTTTTTTAGTGTCTGTCAACGGCGCGCTAAAAGTTTATTTATTAATTAATTCCTCCCCGAAGGATATGTTTAGGATGTGTCGTGAGGTTTCAAGTGGACTTACAGCCGAAACTCAAATAACACAGATAAACACACACACGCACATACTCCATACGCTTAAAATCTGTCATTATGCCATGGGAATCATCCAATAAATCACTTTAATTAGCATGTATTGTGTATGGGGCTTTGCTTGAGGCGTTGCTTTTGTAAATCGCGTTTTATCGATTCGTATCACGTAAAAAAATATTTAGTTTGTCAAATGCTCAAGTCACCTTTGCAGCTACTGGCAAAAGCCAAGGGCCAAATATATTAAGTTGTTGGCCAAAAAATATAGAAGGCAATTAGACACAAAAGTCAAACACACACACACGCACACACACAGACACACACACACATATTTATATACGTGTTATCTGATTAACTGTGCCATCTAGGCGCAGGCATATATGATTTTATATTAAGCCAATGTCTTCTTGCCTATAAAAGAGACCAGGAACTAGGCAAGGCCACGTTTCGGATGTTTACGTTTTGATTTTGACCAAAAACCAACTAAGGAACACACACACAGACTCACACACAACCAGACACAGAAGAAATCACGCCAGGCGCGCATTAGGCGTGTGACAAGCGGCCATTGGATTGTGCGTCGCTTTGTTTCGCGTAAACTGGACTTTCCTGTCCATTTGCGACTGACTGATTTGCGGCGCGGCGCGTCTGCAAATTAAAGTTGTGCAAAAACGCTGACTTGAATTGGCCGCATTATGTTGAGCAGTCAACAGTCAAGTCTTTGTGACCATCATAACTTAATATCCGCCACAAAATGATCTCAAAAAAATATATTTTTACTCTTAGCGGGGATATTCTTATAAAGCATGATATATAGATGTTATGAGCAAAATCCCAAAGCAATAAGCTGCATCATAGTTCGAGGGATTGTATTTTTTGCTTACAAATTCAGTGGATTCCAATCACGAACTGAACCACATTCATTGATGCAAAGGCTTGCTGTGCAATGTGAAATTTATATAATTGCAGAGTCAATCTAGAGGACTGGTTACGGCCAAACCGCCAAATCAAACCACGCCCCCGTGGCGATTCCAAAAATCTTAACATTTTATCTGACGCGGGTATACACGAGAATATATTGCAAGTCTTAAATCTTTAGCTTCAAATATTGGATTGCTACAGAATTTTGCGATACAGAAGTGGACGTCGATAAATTAATTTAACTTAATCGTTAGAGAAAATTACCAGAAAGCTACCTGATTATTACTATTTGACCATTTCCAAATGCACTTGGCCAATAAACCTTATGGCAGCAAGATAAACATTGCATCAATTTATGAAATGCGCCCAAAATATGATTCGTTTTTCATTAACTCACACAAGTTCAGCAAACTGTCACGAAATTAAGTGTTCTTCATTAGTTTGCATTTGGGCAATGGTGCAAACACAACCCTCATTTACGTAGACCAAGGGCCTCAATGGGAGTATTCTATTGTCTGGCCAGTTATCCGCAATTTCATTTGCATGGCGTTTAATGAAACAATTTAGCTGTGACGCCTTGTGTTATGCAACACTTTGAGCTATTTGCAAATTCCAATCATGTCAACACCCCAGAAAACAAAAAAGAGAGAAAAAAATAACAGAATGGGATGCGTGTAAATGAGTCAGGAATGACAAGCGACATACCCAAAATACGGATAAGAATCGCATCCATTGATGCTCGCCGGATCAACGCAAACAGTTTGCAAAGTGTCTAAGTGTATTAGTGCGGAGAGAATAGGGCAGGTTATTGCGAGGGCTGTCAGGGTGTGATGACCATGAGACAAAGTTCTGCTCTTTGGTTTTTGTGGGTCATCTCTTACTAGAGATGAACGCGTGTCATATTTGTTTCTTAACACGACTCAAAACGAACACGCGTCACGCAGGCTAAAAGATATCTTAGTAACGGGGCACGACAAGCAACATTGCATAAAGCGGACATGGATAAGATTATAACATTCAAACTTATATTAGAGATACATTTTCGAGATGTAAAAATCTTAAGCTTATACAAATATTTCTCTTATCCATTTTTATATTTTAGTTTTTTTTTTAGCAATAATTTTAACATCACTTTAAGTTTATTAGTTTGCTTTTTTGTAATATGTTAATATTTTGTATTTTTTTTTTGTTCCATCGATCAACGATAAGCGGTTTAATGACTAACTCCTTTTAGACTTATCTTTCATTTTATAAAGTTATAAAAAAATACTTGTCAACTTTGTGTGTCCAATATTTTCTCATATTCTGTCATAAGGCGGTTTGTCGGATTGTCGAATTTGATTTTTAACACGAACACGTCGTGTCACTAAAAAGAGCACGACACTCCCGCTACTCTACTTCTTACGCATAAAGCATACAAATCGAGTGTCGAGCTGTCAGTATGAACATTTTCAATTTATTTACAGCAAAAACAAAAGCAAACAGAACTCAGTGTGAACGAATCTATATTTATATATACATATGTACATATGTGTATATTTATGCACATAGTGTAAGTCATAAAATCACTTGGCCACAACAAAAGCAACAAAATGACTTTGGCTTTTTTGATGCTGGCGCTTTATAGGGGTCGGCCGAGAGCCGTTGAGCGATTTATTTACGCATTTTACACGCAAAAAAAAATTTATCAATTTGTACACGTTCCGATGAACACTTTGCAGACGCCGCCGAATCGATGACGCTGCCTGCGGCTACTGGCCAGCAATTGGCGCCTGCATGTGTGTGTGTGTGTGCCAAGTTCTTAAGACGCTATGAATTAACAAATTACCCGACGACAGGCAGGTGACAAAATTCGACAGATTTATGCAGCAGGCGCCATTAAAATTAAAACTGCCGGATTGCTGAGACTTTCAGCGCGTGCCATTTTCTATAAATAGACATAACGAAATTCGCGCACCCGCTAACTCATAAATTCAGTTGCCATTTCCATGTGATGTCTGCGAAAACATTCGGATCGTTGGCCTTTCTACGGTGCCGACTATAATTTACGTACGTTTTACGGTCACCTCTTTTCCGCATACGACTTCGAATTTTTGATTATTCTACATTACATGGAGGCTATAATTCAAAGTTAAACTTTCAGTTGTTCGATACACTGTTTGAAAAAATACCATTCGTTAATTGTTTTCGTTTGTTTTCTTTAAAGAGGTAGCCGAACTTCGAGTGTTGTCTTAAGGGTCGGATTGAATCAATTTGGAATATAAGTTTCTCGTTATACTGAATTGAAATTAAACAGGTTAGAACATAAAATATGAATTGGTTCAAGCTAAGATTTTAGAGCAACTGCTTTAGCTAAAAATTAGACTAATAAAAATATATGGAATTTCCAGCTGAAATGTGTTCTATGTTTCGATTTAATATTAATTTTAATAATATATAATAAAAAATATTTTTTAAACAATAAATAAGTTAGGTTTTAATTATAGGGTAATATAATTATTAAAGTATTAATCAGATTATTTTTTTGCTTAGCTAAAGATAAAACTATGTAAGTTGTTATTCCTCCGTCGGTATATAAAGAATCAAATATGCAACAAAAAAAATTATGTTTATACCTATCCTAAAAGACTCTTCTAATGACGCGGCTTGCGTTTTTTCAGCATATTGCTTTAAGTTTTAGTTCAAAATTTGTAGCTTTTGCAAGCGAGGTGGTAAACCGAAAATGTATGTTTAAGATTTCCTTGCCACAATTTGGGGCATTCACACTTATTGGAATGCAAATTGGATGACTTTCATTTGCAACATGTTTATCTTCAGGCGTTTATATACAGATCTCTACCTTTTGCCAGCTGTCATTGCCCCTGGCCAGACAGGGCAGGGCACATCTTCAGTCACACACATAGACAAACACACACACACACACACACACATCATATATGCAAAAGTGAGATAAACGGACGGACAGTCCAACAGTATACATCACAATGCTTTTCTGTTTCAGCACTTTTGATTATTGTGGCCAGCCGCACTTAGGTGTTGCTCGCAATGCTTCAGTTTACTGTTGCCGCCGCTTGCCCAATGTGGCGTATGAGTAATATTTCGCGTACCACAACCCACGAGCAGCTCGAAAAAAGCAAATAACGTAAAATTATTCAACATATATTACGTATAGGTAGTTTTCTTAGTTGTTGTAGTTGTTATTTTTTGTTGGCAAGCAAATAAATTTGAAGAATTCTGCATATGTTTTCTTTGTTCCATTTGATTTTTGGCTCGATTTTTATATATCTCTCGTCGCTGTGCCTTGTTGCTGTTATTGTTAATGTTGTTGGTGTTGTTGTTGCTCCTGGAAAACAAAAATAAAACGAAATTTAAAATAATTTGTAAACGGCAGTAGTTGTTGTTGCTGCTTTGGCCAAAATAAATTATATCTATTCAAAGCTTGCATTAATAATTTTCACAATTTATTATAAAATAATAAACTACAAAATGTGCTCGCAATTTGTTTGTATGAGTTATTTATTTATTTTGCGTATCGCACACACACACACACACACACAAGGTGTTATTATATATCTTGCGGTCCATATGGGGGCGTGCCAGCTAAATAAAACGCGCCAAAAATAAATTGAAAAAAAATACTAAAAAGAAATTAGAGCAAAATCAAAGCCAAGTGCAAAAGTTTATGGGGAGTTGGCGTGTCAAGGTTGTTGTTTTTAGCAATATAAGAGATGTTTTTCTTGCTCTGGTTAAATTATTGTTGTAGTTGAAGCAATTGTTAGCACTTAGTGGCAGGAAGTTGCCCATAGCAAAACATTCGACAGATTAGCATAATTGAACTTGACTTCATAATTTATGATGAACATTATAATGCACTCTAATATAAGGCAGATGGCAATAAATGGATAAACGAACGAAAAAAATAAAAATATATAATCGAACCCTCAACAAGAGAATGAATTTATAAATGTGATAAATTGCAAACTATAAAAGAACAAGTGAGATTGCTCTAGTCGGGACCGCCCGACTAGTAGATACCCTGAACCCAGAAATGAACACATACACACACACTCTCGGCAGTTGTTGAGTATTGATCCTGTTAAAAATAATAAAAAAAAAAAAACAATTACCAATGGAAAAAGAAATGTTCCCCAGCCGCCGGGGCTCGAACTCGCTCTCTCCGTCTTAAGATGCACGACTCTTACCAACTGCACCACACTACCACATTTTTGACGAATGATATAACATTATTTAACCATCGCAAAAAGTCAACGAAAACGAAAATTTTGCACTTGTCATTAAAACGATACAAATTAATAATAATAATCATTATAAATAACGAAAAAATAAAATAATTCAACATTCCTCTACCTTACCATCGCTGAATTCGAACCCGGACCTCCGCGTTACGCGGCACAACTCTTACCCACTGGACCACGCTCTTACTTCACTTCAATTTAACCGTTGCCTAAAAAAATTCCTAGGAAAACGCAAGACTTTCTGGACGTGCATATGTATGCGTGCACAGAAATTGCCAAGCAGCTGCGCTTTGCCCCCACTTTTGAAAATAGATTCTTGATTTGCTCGTAAACTAAATGTACGATCGTTATGAAATTTTCAGGACTTATTCAGATAATCGAAATGTATCTGCAAACCAATTTGCACGTGTGTAGTATTTGATTTGCTTTGTTTATGGTTGTTTCGATATTGGGGGCGATTGGGGGGAGGTATTCAAAACCTGAAGGGCTTAAATTCTTCGTATGTTTTACGCAAACATAAAAAAAAAATGGTGGCTCTAGCTTTTATAGTTTGGGAGTAATGCTTAAAAAACCGAGTCAAAAAAGCGATAAATGTCGATTATAAGAAAACGGAAGGAGTTATCGATGTTTTGAAATAAACTTGATCTGCGTATGGTATATACGAACCGAATGAGACCAAGATCAGCTTTCTAGTTTTTGTAGTCTCTGAAATCGACGCGTTCATACAGACAGACGGACAGACAGACAGACAGACAGACAGACAGACGGACATGGCTAAATCGACTCGGCTAGTTATGCTGATCAAGAATATATATACTTTATGGGGTCGGAGATGCTTCCTTCTGCCTGTTACATACATTTGCACAAAACCATTATACCCTTTTTTACCCATTTTCAATGGGTTCAGGGTATAAAAAGCGAATAAAACGGATTTTTCAAATATCACTGTGCCAGTGGCGAAGCACCACAGTGTTCGACTAGAGCTGTAGTTGATTAGGAAACAATTTAAGTTTTTTGAGCTAATGGAAGTTATCAGCAATTCATATCGATATTTAAGATATTTATTTGAATTTATTTATTTATTTTAGTGTTTTTCAAGGTCCCGATGCACTGTGAATAATTGGTTACAAATTGTCGCCTGGTTTTTACTTAGGCTTACCTTAAAACTAAGCTTTAGTTATAAATTGTTATTAGTAAGAAGATTGAAATGAGAAAGTGTGAGTCATGATAAGTCGGGTGTGTGTAGGTTGATGAGAATGGTTGTGGATGGATAGGGGGATAGATGTCTAAGATTCTTTTTTTTAATAGCCTGCTTTGCAACTCTTTGACGAACTTGTTGGCGTGCATTTTTAGGCTGCGATTATAGTTGACGTGTATCGATGTTTGGTCTTCCACTCAAAGTCTAGAGCAGTAGAATTGAGCCTCGGTCATCTTGCGAATCATCATATAAAATGCTTATTACCAGAACACTTATGGTCCGCTTGTTTGTGGCTTCGGAAACTTAGCCGCAGGATGCCTCCCAGGTAAGAAGCGTTTTTGTTCCCCACTTAAGGCTTGTTGTCCAGCCTGTTGTTGCAAAGCAGGTTCAGAAAGTTGTAAGCTGCGTCTACAAAAACTTCTGAATCCAGAAACTGCTTGCCGACCCATGAAGGAATCTACGCAGTTGTCTTTTTGTGAAAAGCTTCCAGGGCATGATTCACTATGCTGTGAAGCTGCGCAGTTGTCCAAAAATTTATGTATGACTATAAAACGGAATTGGAAGCGGGTCGGCTACTGAAAGTGTAGATGCAGCAGCTCTAGTTTCTGCGACCTCTCTGTTTGTGGCGCTCCTCGAGGTGGGAAGCTTATGAGGCTGTCTTCTCATTACCCCTTAAAGTGCCTTGACCATTGGGCTTGTAGCTTGCAACGTAGGCCGTCTGCAACTCTTTGCCAGTTGGCTGTAACAGCGGGATGCCAAGTGCATGATCACACTTTTCGCAGCAGGTCAGGCAAGAGTCTGTAAGTGCCGTCTCTGTGCCTATTTTGGGTGGGTTCTGCACGTTTGTCTTCTGGAGTTGCTGCCCGTATTTTGTTGTTAATGCGGGTTTTCGGATGGAGCATGCCAATTTACTAACGGCTAAAGAGTTCAATGTTGCTTTCAGGTCTCGGATAAGACATGCATATGGTGTTAGTGGAAATGAGCAAAAGCAGATGGTCTGAGCTCACATCCGAACGCAACTCAATGTTGACGGTACGCAAGGCCTTTATAAACAGCGAAGTCAAGACATGAAAGGGTATGGCTTTTCTGAGGCTGGAACTTTGTGGTTCTGTTTGTGGCTAGACACTCAAGATGCGCATCATTCATGGGCGAATCTTGTAAATCGGGACGTTGAGAGGACTGTTGAATTCTCCATCGCTGACAAGAAAACTATTGCTGCATTCATTTTGCTCCTTTAGTTTGGCTGATGGTGGTGGTGGTCCTCAGTTTAATATGCATTAATCCGACCAGCTGGAGGTTGGTCCAACGACGGCCAATTACTGCTTGGGGATTATGGAAATGGGATCTAGTTGATTCTCTTTGTAGGCGACGGCTAATTTTAGCTTTTTGCTTGCGTTGGTTTCGTCTTACGAAACTTTGATAGCCAAATCAAATGAGTGTGGCGTGCGCACTCGGTCGATTTATTGCTGATCTTGACATTACAACGGACGTGTTTTAAGCCAGCGGCTGACTTCTTTAATGTAGCATATCTGGCCTGCGAAGCACCGAGCTTTAAGATCTTGTATATGGGGTGAGCATATGGGCTTTATTTAAGCTATTCTCACAAGAGTTTGTGTTGCTCTTTGGCATGTTTATAATGACTTGTAATCACGGTGTTATTGGATATACATATAAGTTTGACTCGCACTCGCGAGCTGCAAAATGTTGCCATAGACAAGCGGTGTTTTCGAATCATTTTACGATTTTTTTAGTCTTGACAAGCAGTGTTGCAAAACTATTATTCGATAACTCATCGGTCGTCGGCAAATTTTGTTCCTCTCTTTAAAGGATGTGACTAGTTATCTACCCTAACTCTAGCTTAAAAACTGTGGGAGATATAGGCATTTCCGGCGGAGCGGGGTCGTTTGTGGCGTTATAGTGGGCGTTGCCAGGATGTCAAGCGTGCAATCTTTGGGGAAGGTCAGCAGCTATCTACATATTAAATTTGGTGCCTCTTGCTTTAAAACTGTACGAGATATAGATTTTCGTGGCTTGCGTGGGCGGAAGGGGGATTGGGGGTTACTGCCCGCAAATATTTTTCTGTAACTTCTGGGAAGCTTCCCACTAATATACAGCCCGAATTAAGTGACTGTAGCTTAAAAACTCTGGGAGATATAGGCATTTTCGATTTTTCAGGGTGGGGGCGTTGGGCGTTCTAGTGGGCGTGGGCGGGATATCAAATGTGGAATCTGTGGGGAGGTCACCAGCTATATACATACCAAGTTTGGTGACTCTAGCTTCAAAATTGTGGACTTTAGCGATATGCGATTTTAGGTGTTATCGGTTTGCCACGCCCCCAGTGGGCGCAGCCCAAAATCCTTAACACTTTATCTGACGCGGGTACACACGAGTATATATCCATATATTCGTATATTTCAAGTCTTTAGCTTCAATAGCGGCGAAAATAATTGCGTTCATACGGACAGACAGACGGACGGACGGACAGACAGACGGACGGACAGACAGACGGACGGACGGACAGCAAGACGGACATTGCACAAAACCAATATATTCTTTTCACTTCGTGAACGAGTATAAAAATAATAAAATAAACTAAATCTGTATATTTTTTGTGCCCAAGCTTTTAAAATCTAATAAAAATTTTCAGATTACAAATTTAATAACAGCTGTAGACTATGTTATTTATTTCTACGGGCTCAAGCCGATGTGCTATGGTTTGTTTAAGTGTTCTTTTCTATGTATAGAGAAAGAGTTTAAGCCAAGGGCGTTGGCTCGAGCCCGAACATCAAAAATTACTTCTATTACGAGGCCAATCTTGAACCGGACCAATTGACCATTTAAACAGGCGAAGCGCAACGCAAGTGTTTTTTTTTAAGCAATGTGGTTAAAAGTTGTAAATATTTATCAATTATATCTATTTATAAATTGTAGTTCATAAGGAAAGCCCTGCTCCAAGTCCTTATAAATTGGGCGCTAACCATTAGTTTTTGCTAACCATAGAACAATTCGGATATTTTAAATTACAGATGAAATTCTTTGCCTTAAATTAAAACATGATGCAAAACAAGCCCTGGGTTAAGAATTGTGAAACATTAATTGAGCCCAACGTTTGTTAAAGCCATGAATCGAAGCCACAATTAATGAATTCATCTTATGTAGAACAAGAGCTAAAGTCAAAAGCTCTACAAAAATAACCTTTATTAAAACGTGAAAGGAATAACCCAAGTCCGCAGCAATTACGAAAAGAGTAGATAGAACAAGACTTTGGAAAAAACCACCAGAACAACTTTGGGGCCAATTTAGCGCCTCGAAACTGCCGTTCGCAACGAAAGAAAACAACGTTGCGTGCAGTGCATGTCTTGGGCAGGGGTAGCTGCACGGCTGTGGGAGGGGCAGGGCGAAAATTTTTAGCCACATGCCCAGCAATTCAAACGCTTTGGTGTTGCTGTGATTGCTCGCGGTCGCCAGTATTTGGCTTCTTTTTTTTGGGTTTTCGTTAGCACGCAAACAGCTTTGGCTATTCAATTTGGACTTGTCAGGGTATTAAGTTGAGTTCCTTAAAAATCCTTTGGATGTTGAATCGCGTGCAGAATTTGCATGTCGAAATGGCATTGATTGATGATACGTTTCATGTATGTATGTGTGTGAGTGTATGTGCTTTATGTTTTACTTAAATGCACATAATGCGCATACGCAACATGGCACGCTGTCAATGACGTTCAGAAACTTCAACGCTTGACTTAACATATTTTTCAAGACAAGCGGTAAACAGCACAAAAAAACTTGTCAAAACTCACACAAGCACATCAACACACGCACACATACACACACACATGCATTAACATGCACATTGTTGTGACTTGCCCTGCAAAATATTGCAGGAAAGCATCTGATTGTGTTTAACTGGCAAACAAATAAATCACTATCGGAGTTGGTTATGAATGAACTGTCTGTGTATATATCTATTTTTATACCCTGAACCCATTGAAAATGGGTAAAAAAGGGCAGAAGGAAGCATCTCCGACCCCATAAAGTATATTCTTGATCAGCATCACTAGCCGAGTCGATTAAGCCATGTCCGTCTGTCTGTCCGTCTGTCCGTCTGACCGTCTGTCCGTCCGTCTGTATGAACGCGTCGATTGCAGAGACTACAAAAGCTAGAAAGCTGATCTTGGTCTCATTCGGTTCGTATATTTCATACGCAGATCAAGTTTATTTCAAAACATCGATAACTCCTTCTGTTTTTTTATTATCGATATTTATCGCTTTTTTGACTCGGTTTGTTAAGAATAACTCCCAAACTATAAAAGCTAGAGCCACCAAATTAATTTTTTTATGTTTGCGTAAAACATACGAAGAATTTAAATGTTTCAGATTTTGTATACCTCCCCCCAATCGCCCACAATATTGATAAAACCAAAAAACAAAGTAAATCAAATACTACACACGTGCAAATTGTTTTGTAGATAGATTTCGATTATCTGAATAAGTCCTGAAAATTTCATAACGATCGTACATTTAGTTTACGAGCAAATCAAGAATCTATGTTCAGTAGTGGGGGCCAAGCGCAGCTGCTTGGCAATTTCTGTGTACATGTGCACGCATACATATGCATATGCAAAATGTGTCTTGCGCTCTTGTAGGAATATTTTTTTGCAACGGTTAAATTGAATTTTAACACAACGAAGATAACTCAGAGCGTGGCCCAGTGGGTAAGAGTTGTGCCACGTAACGTGGAGGTCCGGGTTCGAATTCAGCGCTGGTAGGGTAGAGCAATGTTGAATTCTTTTATTTTTTCGTTATTTATAATGATTATTATTATTAATTTGTATCGTTTTATTGACAATTGCAAAATTTTCGTTTTCGTTGACTTTTTGCGATGGTTATAATGTTATATCATTCGTAAAAAATTTGGTAGTGTGGTGCAGTTGGTAAGAGTCGTGCATCTTAAGACGGAGAGAGCGAGTTCGAGACCCGGTTGTGGAACATTTCTTTTTCCGTTGGTAATTTTTTTTTTATTTTATTTTTAATAGGATCAATACTCATGTGTTCATTTCTGGGTTCAGGGTATCTACTAGTCGGGCGGTCCCGACTAGAGCAATCTCACTTGTTTTTCTATAAATTTTGCTGATTTTAAGTTGTTTGTATAAAAACCATTAAGAAAAGTTATATAAAACAATCTATTTATGTTAAAAGAATATGAGGTAAATATTTTTGGATATAAATGTTGGTAAAGATACCATTTATTAATATGTTGATACACAAACTGATAATTACTTTGCTTGCGATTTTTTCTATCAGGAATTATAATTTATAGATTAGAAAATGTTAAGCACATATGACAATATTGAAAAGTTACGATTTGTATCAAGAAAACTTGCCATAATCTAAATATCAAAATAAACGCAACTAAAAGCGGTTTCATAAACTTGTTTATTATAGACTATATTGGGCTATTTCCGAATATTCATTTTCGTAATATAGATATTACTATATATGGCTTAATCGCCAATTAAACAAATTTTGTGGTGTCCAAACTTGTAAGAGTATCTGTGAGAGCGATTGCATCACCTCTACCAATACAAAAAATGCTCACAACACAATGTCAATTAATGTTTTTGTAAATCTGCCCATCGCTCAATAGTTGCCCTGTCCTCCCCGCAGCCATCGATCTATGGACGGCTGTTAAGAGCTGAAAAACACCAAACTAAGAGCAAATATGTTGGCTGTCAGAAATTGTTGTTTTTTGAAATTAATACACATCATGTTTTTTGAATTTTCGTTTTTTATTTGATTTTTTTTTTTTTTTTTGGATTGCTATTTAATAAATGAGTACGAGCGGTTAATTAAAAAATCTGAGCAAAAACAACTAGCCAGCTTGAGCATCAATGTGAACATCGCTGCGACTCAAATTTCTAGTTGGCTCGTCATGTGGCACGCAAACCAGCGGAAATCCTTTTGGCAGCTCCAATCTCTGGCTAGCGTTACGCATACCCTATGCCCCGTTCCCCTATAGATGCCCCACATGTGCCTATCAACCAGGCACCTGCCATGTTTGGCTTGCACGCATCAAAATGCGAAAAACTATAAAAAGCAGCTCACGAATAAATGTGTATAAAAAATAAAAATAAGTAATACTTATCATAGCATACTCGATATAAAGTTACCCTGGTATGTTAAAAATTTATTAAGGCATCTGAATCAGAAATAGGAAGCCCGGGCTTCGATTTGAATCTTGGCTTGTCACATTTATCAGAATTTAAAACTAAACAACTTACTATATTTTGCGTAAGTACGCAAATAATTTTGTAGTTTAACGTAAATTAGTTTGTTTTTTCAACCAAAGTTTTGAAAATTTAAATCTAGTTAGATTTAAGACTAGTCCCTGCTGCTTTTTGGACAACTGGCTCGATTTGAGCTTCAGTTGATTGTAAGATCTGATTCATTCCCATTGTCATAGGCATTTCAACCTCCTTGCATTCTATACATTCTTAAATAATTTCTAAGCTGACCTAAACTTAAAAAGAGCATCCAAATGAATGTACAAGCCAAAGCACAATGCCAAAAGTTGGCTGAAAGAGATCTCGTAGGTTAAGTTTATGCCACTGACCTGATTAGTGGTGTGGCGGAGTGGACGTTGGGCGCTTGCTTCAATACTAGCTTATTTGTTGTTGCATTCAAATCGCGTGGAATTACGTTGATTTTATTTAACGTCTTTGTGACACGATAAAATGGCTGTCACGAGCGCAGGACACGCGACATAAGCGGGTCAAAGTGAAAGTGTGCGCTAAATGTCCAAAAATTAAGTCTGAGACACGACTTTGGTTAAGTTTTCACATGTTCAGTTCTATATTGAATATACATTTTAATTGAGCTGTTCTTGCATGTATATGAAAACAACAACAAAAAAACAACAACAACAATTAAAACAAGTAAGAACGTTGCAGTCGGGCGTTACCGACTGCGTTATATTCGTTCACGTTCTTAAATATTGCTATTTTAAAAAATTTCGGTATTTTGCAATTTGTGTGTTGCGTGGGCGGAAGGGGAAGTGGGGGGTACTGACCGCAATATTCCCACTAATATATGTACATCCCGAATTAAGTGACTGTAGCATAAAAACTCTGGGAGATATAGGCATTTTCGATTTTTTAGGGAGGCGTGCGCGGGATATCAAAGGTGCAATCTGTGGGGAGGTCACCAGCTATATACATACCAAGTTTGGTGACTCTAGCTTCAAAATTGTGCAAATATGCAACACTTATCGATTTGACCTTTCAGATTTATCGGTTTTCGCGATTATGGGGGCGGGAGAGGGTTTGGCCAATAACTTTTTTTTTTATATTTGGGGGAGCATACCTGCAATATATATGCAAAATTTGGTGGCTCTAGCTCAAAAACTGTAGGAGATATATGCATATCCGATTTTTGAGAGCGGGTGCGCTGGGGGGTTGTAGTGGGCGTGGGTCGTGGCAAGGTCGCAATCTTTTTGGGAGGTCACCAGCTATATACATGCCAAGTTTGGTGACTCTAGCTTTAAAATTGTGGACTTTAGCGATGTGCGATTTTAGGTGTTATCGGTTTGCTACGCCCCCAGTGGGCGCAGCCCAAAATCCTTAACACTTTATCTGACGCGGGTACACACGAGTATATATCTAAAATTTCAAGTCTCTAGCTTCAATAGCGGCGAAAATAATTGCGTTTATACGGACAGATGGACAGACAGACGGACGGACAGACGGACAGACGAACGGACGGTCAGCAAGACGGACATTGCACAAAACCAATATACTCTTTTCACTTCGTGAACGAGTATAAACACGAAACGCTCCCTGGACGCGCCCAGGCTGGTCTCCGTCTACGGGGAAATCAACACATACGAAACCAGTCGAAAGTGACTAACTTATACTCTGTAATATGCGAGAAAGCATATGAAAGCATAAGAAGATGTTTATAAATATATATACTATATGCACATATATAAGTCCTATAAATGTATGTTTATAAAAATGTAAAAAAAGAAAAATATTTTAATGTGGTTACCTTTGTAATGTCAGTTCACACTTGGATGGTGTTTTTTGGAAAACTCCATGTCACTGAATAACGATTTGTGTAAATATATGTTATTGACTTTATTTGCCATCAATGAAAATATAAAATAGAATTGCTTCAATTTTAGTAACTCAGCTGAGTACAGGGTATAAAAAGTAATTGTGTTTCTGTTGGTCCAGCTGGCTATTATCGGATGTTTCTCATTATCTGCTGTTCACCATTGGTAAATGTCAACCTTTGGAGGCGGTTGACTACACAACACACACAGGAACAACTGCCGCCTGGTGGCCGCCTCCAGTATTAAATTGTGTATTTAAATTTTTCTACATAATTTGTAACTCACCTAATTATAGATATACATATATGTGTATTATTGGATAGCATCGCCAGATGAGTTGCTTGACTGATATCTGTCCAATATATCTGATCCGAAATAGAAATGTTGTTTAACATAACAAGGATAATTGCTCTTTTCGTTAGATAGTTGCTGTCTGTCTGTCTATGGGTTGGGTATTTGGGTCGAGCGTCATTTGCATAAAATACACATACAATGGCACTTAGGAATGGACGTGGACTGTGCGACATTCAGTAGCTGCTTAAAGAGGAAAGCCACAAAAAACAATAGCAACAACAACAACAAAAAACCGGTAAGATCTGTTAATTACCGGTGGCACAGGTGGGGCGCACTTTATTATCATGACCAGCCGGATTTTTGGGTGGTTTTTAGTCTGATTTCTCTGTACACTGCACACATTGCTCTTTAATTGTGCGGCATCTACTTTTTGATGGCCCTGGCCATAATTCGTGAGCCATAACAATTATGCATAAATATGTCAAGTTCAAAAGTACCAAATGAGTTTCATTGAGGGCGCTCCCCGGGACGGCTGCTGCTCGCGGCCATAAAAGCGGAGAATTTACTCGTTTATTTTTGATTTAATGGTTTTCGTTTCGGGTCAGCAGCTGCCTCCAGCAGACGGATGCACACAGCCGGAAAACACTTTGGATTATATCAATGATATGCAATTTGTTACGATTACCATGCCATCCACTGAGACAAATAGTCAAGTTTTTTCAAATGCAAAATATACTGGTGCGTTTATCTTGTGAATCAGAAATAAGTATTGTCATCTTCCTATTATACTATATCTGTCAGTATATTAAATCATGTACAAACTTTGCCAAAATGCCAAGGGCATTATTTAAAGAATGTTTTTTAAATCCCAAAATATTTAAAAATTTGTGACTCAAACACAAAAAACGTTGTGCCAATACTGCCTGCAAATATTTTTCTGTAACTTCTGGGGGAGCTTCCCACTAATATATATCCCGAATTAAGTGACTGTAGTTTAAAAACTCTGAGAGATATAGGCATTTTCGATTTTTTAGGGAGGGGGCGTTGGGCGTTCTAGTGGGCGTGGGCGGGATATCAAGGGCGCAATTTGTGGGGCAGGACACCAGCTATCTACATACCAAATTTGGTGGCTCTATCGCTTAAATTGTGGGATATATACACGTGTTATCGATTGGAACTGCCATATATAACGTGTTTTGCGATTACGGGGGCGGGAGGGGGCGTGGCCAAAAATTTTTCCTGTGATGTATGGAGGAGTATTCTGGTAATATATCTCCCAAATTTTTAAAAATTGTTGGGGATATAGCCATTTCCGATTTTTCAGGGCGGGGGCGCTGGAGGGCGTTCTAGTGGGCGTGGCCGGGATATCAAAGGGTCAATCTTTGGGGGAGGTCACCAGCTATATACATACCAAGTTTGGTGACTCTAGCTATAAAATTGTGCAAATATGCAACACTTATCGATTTGATCTTTCAGGTTTATCGGTTTTCGCGATTATGGGGGCGGGAGAGGGTGTGGCCAAAAAACTTTTTTTTAATATTTGGGGGAGCATTTCGGCAAAGTATATGCAAAATTTGGTGACTCTAGCTCAAAAACTGTGGGAGATATATGCATATCCGATTTTTGAGAGCGGGGGCGCTGGGGGGCGTTATAGTGGGCGTAGCCGGGATATCAAGGTCGCAATCTTTTTGGGAGGACACCAGCTATATACATACCAAGTTTGGTGACTCTAGCTTTAAAATTGTGGACTTTAGTAATATGCGATTTTATGTGTTATCGGTTTGCCACGCCCCCAGTGGGCGGAGCTCAAAATCCTTAACACTTTATCTGACGCGGGTACACACGAGTATATATCCAAAATTTCAAAATTCTCTAGCTTCAATAGCGGCGAAAATAATTGCGTTCATACGGACAGACGGACAGCAAGACGGACATTGCACAAAACCAATATACTCTTTTCACTTCGTGAACGAGTATAAAATTATGGTGGAAGGAGCGAGTTCGTTTTCCATTCATAAATAGGCTTAGCTCGTATTTTTGTCAGTGTAACTCGTTGCAAAGCGCACGATCAGCTAATTATTTATAAATAAGACAAAGCACCACTTAAATTTAATGAACTGACAGCGATTTCTGTTGAAAACAACAACATCAACAAGAATGGCAGCAGCAAAAACATAATAATAAATTTATATCTAATTTGGTATCAAATCATAAGCTCATAAAATCATAAATTCAACAACGGCAAGTGTAAAAACAACAAAATTCAAGTACATGAAAATTTGTGGCCGTATAATATAACCGGCCCGCGGCTTTTAAGGCGCACGACCGATGCGGAAAGAGAGCCGTACCACATGGGAAATTTGTGCTGTCTTTAAACAAAACAAAGCAAAACAAAACACGAACACTGCAAAGCAACATAATGTTAACAATTTTCACTCACTATTGATTATTAAGCATCAATTTATTATAGAATCTAAGAGATAAAAAAAACGAGTAAGAACGTTGCGCGTCGGGCGTTACCGACTGCGTTATACTTGTTCACGGTCTTAACTATCATTGTTGTTTTGGAAAATTTTGGTTTTAGACCAGTAATCTACTTTAAAAATTTGGGGTCTCAGCCCTAAAACTGTGGAAGATAAAAGCTTTCGCAATTTGTGGGGGCGGTGTGGCTGGGGGAAGAGGTCACCAGCTAAATACCAAACTTGGTAACTCTGCGTGGCCAGGAAATTTTTTCTATGATGTTTGGGGGAGCATTTTCGTAATATAAATATGCAAAATTCTGTGATCTTACCTTAAAAACTGTGGCAGATATGGCTATTTTCGATCCTTAATCCTTCAATTTTAATGTCTATAGCTTCAATAGCGGTGAAAAAATTGCGTTCATAGGGACAGATGGATGGATTTTCCGGCCACGATAAATATTTGTGAATTTCACTTAACTTTACTTAACATCATTGCCAACACCTTATAATTAATATGTGTCGATTGCTGAGTTGAATAAGAAAATATATGCTCAAATACACATGCACCAAATACAAAAAATCCTCCTTTTACAAAACTAAGCCTTATCATACGTTTTTATCCATGGCTAATCAAGGGTCAGGTCAGGGTAGAAAAAAGCAGTGTTCAAATATTTAACATTAGAGCAAAACCATTTCATGGCGCCCTTCAGACGCCGCTAATAATTTTCGCATTTACACCGCGGTTCTGTTTTGGCAGGCTACTCTGTGTATAGTTTCTTCGCTCAGGGCCTAGACCTAAACCTAAATACGAGCCTCATCCTAGCCTCTCGGCCAGTGAAGGTCGTGATTTGTCATGTTGTTGGCCAAGGCCGGTCGAACTTCTACGTACATTGCTTGTTGCTGTTTCTGCTGCTCTTGGCGGAGGCTGGCAACGCCCGGAACTAATTTGTAATAAAAAACTATAAATTTTTATCATTTTATGCGGAACTTAGCTAGAGGCATCTTGTTGTATAATAAGAATAATAATAAGAATAGCAAAAGCTACGGTTTAGTACACTTATCGAAAAATACCATTTTAAATTAACGTACTTGCAGGACATTTTTGCTTTAAATATTTATATAACATTTAATATATACTTAATATTATATTATTAGGACAAAGAAGATTGTAGATTTTTTTAATTGTCGAAAAACGGTGAAAATTATCTTAAGCCCTTATAATTTTCGACAAGGCGGCGCTCATTCAGACGGAAATCCAGACAGATGGACATACAGGGAAACATGGCGAATCAACTTAACTCGTCGTCTTGATCAAGAATATATATACTATATAGGGTCCGAAATGCTTCCTTATGTCTGTCTTATATATAGTTCAGAAGCGCATTTTTAATAAGTTTAGGGTATAAAAATTGGGACGGATTTGTGCTAATTTAAAATAAACTTGATTTGCGGATGGTATATATGAACATAAAAAGTTTAAGTTAAGTTTTTTAGCTCTCGTAGTAGCTGAAATCGACGCACTCATGCTGACGGACAGACAGATTTACAGAGCTAAATCAATTTGGCTAGTGAATTTATTTACTTTGTAGAGTCGGAGATAGTATATATATATATTAACAATTTATATAATCTCACATAGCTGTATAACCAATTTTCCCACTACCATATACACACGCACGCAAACACAATCAATTTGCGGAGTTGCCGGCTTTTGGGTGCTTTTAGTCCGCAACCGGAGACAAGAGCGGAAATGAATTATCACCCGCTAAATGGGCGCGCACATCATTATTAGAATAGAAGCGGCAAAAACATTTACAGCATACTTTTTATTTATTCTCTTCCTTTTTTTGAAGAAAAATGAAGAAAAATTGCGCTGGACATAATTGTGGTTGTTGTTGCTGTCGTTTATGATTAAAAACACCAGAATGCCCTTTGCTTATTTGTTTGTGCTTTCTAATGAAAATTAATATCTTGGCAATATAAAGTATACACCCCGTGTTTGTCATCACAGACATTAGGTACAACGTTCACTCTCCCCTGGTAGTACACAGCCAGGTGACACTAAAGTACTTTAAGCCCAGTTTCCGTGCGGTAATTGTTGTGCGTGACACTGCGTGCGGCATGCGAATTACGGCGTGCAAATGGACTAACACTTGCGCTGACAAGTGATTTAAGCCCTTTTAAACAGAAAGCACAGCAGCCCACTAGCGTTGAGCTGAATGTCCAAGTGACTGCTAGTAACTCACAAAGTAAAGCGTGCTTAGTTGTTGTGACCTTAACTCTTTCTTCTCTCTCATAGCAATGCCAATGAGTTTGTTAAACGTTCGTCTTGAAATTACTTACTGATTGCATTTATTTATCATGCTAAGATCTTCCTTACGAGAAGCGTAAAATATAAGTTAGTGTAATTAAAACGTAAAAAGCAAATAAAACATATTTTTGGAATAACAATAATGTATAATAATAATAAAATTATTATTTTTAAATTTTTATTACCTTCCCTAAAAAGTGATTGTCAACACTAAACGACATCAATATACTATTTTACTTTAACCAATTGAAAATGCGTAAAAGGGGTATAATGGTTTTGTGGAAATATATGTAACAGGCAGAAGGAGACATATCCGACCACAGAAAGTATATATATTCTTGATCAGGGCGGCGAGCTGAGTTTATTTAGCCATGTCCGTCTGCCTGTCCGTCTGTTTGAACGCAGCGATCTCGGAAACTACGAAAGCTAGAAAGCTGATCTTGGTCTCATTCAGTTCGTACGTCTCATATGCAGAACAAGTTTATCAGTTTTTTCGATAACTTGCTCCGTTTTATTAATATCGATAAAAATCGACACAAACGTTTTGTAATTTACAATATCTGGGGAGATTTACTGCGTTATGTGCGTTTTGATTAGACGCATTGATACCTCCGCATTTTAGACACCACCCCCCAATCAACCCCAGTATCGACCAACGGCTATACAAATCGCAAAAAAAATACTACAGACCTGTAAATTTTTTTGTACATACATTTCAATGCTCTTAATAAATACTAAAATTTTCATAACAATCATACATTTAGCTTAGCAGAAAATAAAGATTTCGATTCTATGGGGCACGCGCCTTACACACATGGGGCGCACATGCGTGCGGCGTGCATTAGTGTGTGTGTATGTATGAATGAATGCATATATATATGTATATAAACGCACATTCATATATACATTCATATATATATATATATATCATATATATATATATATTATATATATATATAACGGTAGGTGAGTACTGCTCGTCATACATGGTTAATAGATGTTGAAATCTATTGATTCGCTCAAATCACAGAATATTTAAGTGAGTACGTCATATACAGCTGCAGTGAAAATAATAGCACCATAGTATGTTGCGAAATTCAAAGTTGTAAAATTTTGGAAATAACTGACTTTTTCAACATAAAATGATTTTATTCAATTAATTAATCTATTAATATATTAGTAAAAAGAAAGGACTCCATATTTCTTGAGTATTTCAAAAATACTATTCACTTATCATATTTATTGGTTAGGTCAAAATAAGGCGGTAACAAAAATAGCACTATCCAGTCACAATGGCGAAAACAACAAATTAACTTAAAAATGTAAAACAGAAATACTTTTAATTCAAAACTATTATATTTAACTAGTGTGTTAATATTTGGTTGAGTATCCTTTATTGGCTATTACGGCCGCACAGCGCCTTGGCATGGAATCCACTAAATCCTGGCATCTAGAAATAGGAATCCTTTCCCAACTTTCTTTCACAACCATCCAAAGTGCTTCATTTGATGTTGGGTTGCAGGTGTGAACTGCCTTTTTGACATCAGTCCACAAATTCTCAATTGGATTGAGATCCGGGGACTGTAAAGGCCATTCCATGACGTTGATGGTTTTGTCCACAAACCACTTTTTAGCTTTCTTGCTCGTGTGCTTGGGGTCATTGTCTTGCTGGAAGACCCAAACTAATGGCATTTCATCCTCTGCATGTGGTAGCATTACATTTTGCAGGATATCAACGTAGACGTGCTGATCCATGATCGTCTTAATTCAATGAATCGGACCTACTCCATAATACGAAAAGCACGCCCATATCATAATATTGGTAACCCCCGTGCTTCACCGTTTTTTTCGTGTACATTGGTCTGTACTTCTTATTTTATGGTCTTCGAACGAAAGTACGAGATCCTGTCCCTCCTATAACACGATTTGCTCTGTCTGTCCACAATATATTCCTCCACTTTTCCACTGGCCATTTGAAGTGTTGCTTGGCTTTTGGTGCTATTTTTTTTCACCGGCACTGTATATATATTCGAAATAAAAAATATATATTTAAATATTCAGGGAGTCTCGGCATCACTTCTGCATGCCGCACGTAAACCAAAGTAAATCTAAGAATAATTCTAATTTATGCGAGCACAAAAATAACACTGGGTCGTACGAGAAATGGCGCATACGCTGTATTGTACAATTTGCAGTGCGGGAACCGGTCACAAGCTCTAAACTTGATTTAAGAACTGCGTGCTACTGTCATCGAGGATGTCACTTGTCCTTGCTCATGACTGGCTACTTAAACTTATAGAATGTGAATAACTTTTGAACTTTGACAAGTTGTCGCCGTCATTTGGTTGAGCGACCGAAAGCTAATTACGCAAATGGAAAGCTCTGCAAAACTGTTCCGAAATTATCATAAATTATATAAACCATGTGCAAGAACAAGCAATAATTGCACTGGGCAGCAACAAAACTTTATTGTTAATATAAATAATATAAATTAAATAAGCGCCCAGCATTTTAAGATGACTTTTTTAGCTAAATAGCGTTTATACGGGTTCGCAAAGCGAAAATAGTATATTGGGTTTGTGCAATCTAAGAATTTTTTAGTCAAATTATTGATTGTTATTTTGGAAAATTATCAATATTTGTTATTAATGGAGCTAGCATGTAGAAGGAGGTCAACAACAACACAACAAAATCAAGAAAAACTAAAATTTTTTACTTGTCATTAAAGCGATACAAATTAATGATAATAATAATTATGTATAACGCAAAAATAAAAGAATTCAACAATTCCACGTTTATGCGGCACAACTCTTACCAACTGGACCACGCTCTTACTTGACTATGTTGTGTCAAAATTCAACTTAACCGTTGCAAAAAAAAATTCCTAGAAAAAGCAAGACGAAATTCGCATATGCATATGTATGCGTGCACATGAACACAGAAGTTGCCGCCAGCTGCGCTTGCCCCCACTACTGAAAATAGATTCTTTATTTGCTCGTAAACTAAATGTACGATAGTTATGGAATTTTTAGGACTTATTCAGATCATCGAAATGTATGTACAAACAATTTGGTGGCCAATTGGTGGCTGTAGCTAGAGTTGTTTAAAAAAAACGAGTCAAAAAAGCGTTAAATATCGATAATAAAAAAACAGAAGGAGTTATCGATGTTTTGAAATAAACTTGATCTGCGTATGGTATATACGAGCCGAATGAGACCAAGATCAGCTTTCTAGCTTTTGTAGTCTCTGAAATCGACGCGTTCATACAGACGGCCAGGCGGACAGACAGACAGACAGACAGACGGACATGGCCAAATCGACAGGGCTAGTGATGCTGATCAAGAATATATATACTTTATGGGGTCGGAGATGCTTCCTTCTGCCTGTTACATACATTTGCACAAAACCATTATACCCTTTTTTACCCATTTTCAATGCGTTCACGGTATAAAAAAACATTTTTTTTTCCGCTTGTTTACTATATTGTTTGTCACAAATATTTTTTGAAATCGCCACAACAATTCATTAAAATTCTATGTTTAAATTAATTTAGTTGAAATTAGAAAAAAATATATACCAAATTCCAAATTTGTTAATCAATGATATGTTATAACAACATATCCAGTGTAACAGCTGCTGTCAAGAGTATTCCTTTGTGCTGGGACCAGCAAAGAGGAGGAAGTGCAATAATGCACTTACTATAAGTCAATGAGCTGGAGAAGAAAAGGGAAAATACACATATACAAAATTAAAGTCAATATAAATTTTACACAAAACTAAGTATTTATAGTAAGCAATAATAACATTCTATTATATTCATACATTGCTGATTCCATTAACATTGGATAAAAATCTGACAGAAAGGGGCATCTCTAACCCCATAAAATACATTAATATTTTGATCAGTATCAACAGACAAGTTGATTTAGCCACGGACGTCTATCTGTCCGTCCGTTTATCGGAAACTATAAGAGCTAGAGACTTAAACTTTTCGTATTTAGACTGCATGGCGCCTGCAGATCAAGTTTGTTTCAATTGGTCGATAACGCTTCCCGTCTAGATTTATATAACGCAATCCTAAAAAAAGAAATAAGATATGAACATTTTTAGAAAAATAATCACAATAAGTACTTTCCGAAAACCAAAACATTTTTTAGTATTTTCTTCGATTTTTATTCCCCATACTACACTACATACCATGCTCGGCAGTCTTTTCATTACTTAAGGAATGGTGTTGGTTTTACGACAGAAAACCCAATTTCGTTGTTTAGTGTTCCAATGTTTAAAAAATTGCAAAGTCGCAGTTGCTGTCCAAGTGCATTCGTCTAGAGGGGCATCTTATCGCTGTGGGGAGACAAGGGCACTTAATATAAGTTGTTGCGCGCGAGTAAGAGAAATGGCTTCAATTGAATTTCGAATGCGAATTTGTATTCCACATATGCACAAGTATATGCTAGACATATCGTAAATAAATACATATGTATATATATTCGCTTCTGTTGTATTTTCTTTTTTTTTTTTGTGTGTGTTGAAAGTAAAACACAAATCAATTTTGGGCAACTATATTTATAACAAGAAGTAAGCAGAAGCGCGTACTACATGTTAAACAAATTTATTGCAATGATGTGTGAAAAATTATTGAATATAATGTGGTTTTTTTTTGGGTAAACCTTTAAACCTGAAAATTAAAATACAAAATTCAACGCCCAAATAGTTAAAAAAAATTTTTAATTACCTTATGTTCCATTTAATTGCATGTTTTTTATATTTTTTCATAACAACTGTAAGTGCTGTGAATGAAATGGTAAAGGTGAAGGAAAAATCACCAAATAGTGTTAAGTTTAAGATTAAAACATAATGTTACATTCAGATATTTGTACAAGCAGCAAGGGACCAAACAAAAGCATGTTGACTCATTGGGCTGGCGTTAAAAGTTACGTTGCCTCCACTTGAGAGTTAATGAACCCATTGCAAATGCCACTTATTTGGCTTAATGATGCCAACGACAGCAGAAGAGGTATTTAATCATAGCTGTAAAATACCCTACACACATAACCTAAATATATATACTTTAGATATTGTTTCTCATTCCAATAAAGTATGTATTTTTGTACTAGAAAAACTAAATTTTAACAACATGTACATTGTTTTAAAAAATAAACTGTCTATTAATTTTTATGAAAAGAAAAATAGAATAAATGATTCATTACCTTAATGTCTTTATTTAAACTTAAATATTTGCACACAAAACTTATCGTATAATCTATAATATCGAAATAAAATTTTAGTTTTGAAACAATTAAGCATATCTACATAGGTTTATTATTAGGTATTATATTATATTAAACCATCAACACAATGGTATACATTTTTATGGGCACAGGGTAAAATGAAAACAACAACTTTACTGGGCGATGTGCATGGTGGCCTGGCCATCAATCAAATGCCAATAAATTGCACAAAGCTTCCCCAGACCGGGTCATAGCTATAGTGATGCCATCAAAGAGGCGCAATCCCTATATTCCCCTCGTCCGCTTCTAACCTATCCGCTAGCTAGCTGCTCTGTGTCATTTATTATGCGGCGCACTTTAATTAAATGCTAATGCAGTGCGGCCTTGTAATTTGAAATTTTCCCCATTTTCCATATAATCAACGCAGATCTTTCGCCACTTGGAGCGTCCGGCAGAGGTGGCGCGCCTAACGCAACTAAAGGATGTGGTCAAGACAGAGCGGGAACGCTTTATGAGCACCATTCTGAACAACACCGAGGTAAACAATCTCAATGAGTTGCTCTCCTTTGAGTTGGCCAAATATGAAGCGGTAAGTTAAACTGTAAATCTTGCTAATCGTGTTCTCAATTCCATTATCAAAGCCATTTCGTCAAATTTTGTATTGTATAATTTTTGAAGAATGCCGCATTATTCAAAGTGATAAATTCAATAATAGTAATAAATATATAAAATATATAGTAATAAATATATAATAGTATGCTTTTATGCTGTAAAGTTAAAGTTAAATATGAGTTCAGGAAAATTTAAAAAAATTGTTATCAAATTTTAAATGAAATTTAATATTAAAATTCCCAATTGTTCTTCTGTAGACACAATCAAAAAGTAAAATATTAATTATCATGTGCCATTTATTTTAACATTTAACTTTTACATTACATATTCAAATAGGCCGTTCAGCAGGCGGCCGAAGGAGGGCTGCTTATCGTAGCCGATAAAGACTTTCCAGAGCCCTATGAGCGCTGGAGCATACTGCAAGCTGTGTTCTTTTCATCAACTGTGTTAACCACAATAGGTAAGTGCCCTGTTGAAAATAGGTATAAAGGGTATAATTGTGTTGTGCAAATGTATGTAACAGGCAGAAGGAGGTATCTCCGACCCCAGAAAGTATATATATTCTTGATCAGTGCCAGCAGTCGAGTCGAACTAGCTATACCCGTCTTTCTGTCCGTCCGCCCATCCGTCTGATCGTTAAATTTTACCATTTCCCTAAAATCGATTTAAATCTACAACCACCTCAAGCTACAACAACCTGTTAATATATAGGTTCAAATTAATACTTGTATTTACCATAGCCCCAAAAGAATGTATTGCAAAGTATCATCAAAATCGGTTAAAAAAAAGCACGGAAGTTATTAAAGAAAACACTTGCCACAAGCTCCCGACTTAAGCAATATTATAATTGAAATAATATGCATACGCATACACACTCTTATTATCCCCATTGACAATGAGTTAAAGTTAAAAAGTAAAAGTAAAATTTTCCTCGCTCACGGTGGGTGTAGCCAACAAATCTGAATAGATAGACGGACAGCAAGGCAGAGACTGCACAAACCCAATATACACTTTTCACTCTGTAAACGAGTATACAAATTTGCGGCTGTCTATAGGATTTCGCGATTGGGTTTTTGCCAAATGTCATCAAAATTATTTTAAACAATGATAGTAAAGATATGGACGGACAGTCAGACATAAAGATGTACATGATAGCAAAAACAGTCCAGCTGCCATTTTGGAATGCGATTAAATTATTTAGTTTAATGTCGCACAAATGAAAATGAAAAAACAGGTAAAGTTTGGCCTTGGAAAATGTTTTTTAAAATTTATTTTAGTCGTAAAAATATCTTAATTTTAAGTTTCGCAACCGAAGTTGTTGCTACCCCAAACAGTTCGACATGGCATAATTTTAATATTTATTTGAAAACATATCGATATTAGAAATAAGTATGAACATATGTAATACATATAATTTATTTGAAATTCTCTTTTTGGCAGGTTATGGCAATATAGTGCCAGTAACGATCAGCGGTCGCGTCTTTTGCATTTGCTTTGCACTTATTGGAATACCCTTTACACTGACGGTGATCGCCGACTGGGGTCGACTCTTTGCCAGCGCCGTGTCCGTGTTTGGCAAACATATGCCTAGTAGGTGCTATGATACTTTTACCTTTACTGATTGTTGATTGTGCATATTTATTGACCGAAGCCAAGCCGAAATTTACAAACTTTATTGGCAAGACCTGGTTCTATGCGATCCTTGCCGTTGGATTTTTGGGCGTTTATCTAGCTGCTGGAGCTGGGCTGTTGCTCCTCTGGGAGGATGACTGGACGTTCTTTGATGGCTTCTATTTCTGTTTCATAACGATGACAACGATTGGCTTTGGCGATTTGGTGCCCAGTGCGTAAGCATGGATCAGCTTGTTGCAACTGCTAATTGTCTGCTCTACATTCCATAGAGAAACCGAATTACATGCTGCTCTGCACGCTCTATATACTCATTGGACTGGCGTTGACGTCGACCATAATTGAGCTGGTGCGGCGCCAGTATGCGACTAGCTGGGCCAAGCTGCAGGTAAGTGATGCAGTGACCTCCTGACCTCGATTTGCCGGTTCGTCGATTAATCTCAATGTTATTGCAGGAGCTCTCCGGTCCCATGGCGGAGACATTGCGACGCCTAGGCGAAACGGCGGGCACGGGCCTGGACTATGCAACGTTGCAAAAAGTTTTAACCGTAAGCTGAGGCACCAACTAACGTGCTGCTAAATAATGAATTATATCGCATGCGCAGGTGTCAATGCCCAAGTGGAATAGCAACAAAAAGAACGAGCA
The DNA here is from genome assembly GCA_035043915.1 of Drosophila paramelanica. Taxonomy (NCBI): domain Eukaryota; kingdom Metazoa; phylum Arthropoda; class Insecta; order Diptera; family Drosophilidae; genus Drosophila; species Drosophila paramelanica. Next base: position 1,142,254 of record JAWNMO010000640.1, on the reverse strand, counting down.
CAATTCGGATATTGCCGCACTGGAGGCCATCACAAATGCCATACTCAAGGAGGTGAAGGAGGCGCAGAACAGCAAACCCAAGGTGCTACAAATCGTCATCTACGAGTCATCCGTCTAAAGAGCTTCCACGCACTGTTAGCCGAGAAAAACTCACAGCATACTTTTAGACGTAGGCACAAAAAACATATATCATATGATAAAAATTTGTGTTAAGTTAGGTGCCCCCCTTTTCCCTCATGTTAACTGCTAGTTATCTGTGTTGTTATGCTCATAATTGTAACGGTTCTGGTTCATGTATATTTGTATGTATATCAATCGGGAATCGAGTGCCCTATTGTCCAGTGTTGTCCAGCCAACGATTTCCATAAGCTAATTTCTAAATATAATTAATTGTAAATGTCTGGGCAATAATATTGCTCATACGTACTGAGATCACACACGCATACGAGGGTCGCTCAATGAGTTGACGTGCTTGTGCATTGTGAAATAAAGATCGATTTAAAGCGTAATTTTATAGGTTCCGCTTTTCTGTACGGCCAGTCAGCAGCCACAGCCCATCACGATTGGCTATTTGGAAATATTAATAAACATTTTTATGGATTTGTCATATCGATATCTTTGAGCGAGCAAAAATAGACAAGAACATTTTTGTCTCATCTTTATTACACAAAAAAAAGGACACCCAACTTATTGATGGAGCTCGTACCATAGCTGTTTTTTTAAATAAGTATCTTAAGAAAATATGATCTATAGGTAACAATGACTAAAAATAATCACGCATAAATGTCCAATATAATAAACAAAACAAAAAAGACTTCAAATAAGAGTGCTGAAATCGGGGATATTAAAAGCGCAGAGCTTTCTTATGCAACCATTGCACACGACCGGAGAAAGCTTGCAAGCTCGTGCTCAGCTTTTGCACTGTTAATGGGGAAAATGCGCGCGCACATTTTGAATGGGGGAATTGAATTGGCAGTTATCTTAAATGGGCGCTTGCTTGACCGCCTGTGCGTCGGTGCGACTCTCAGCGTCCGTCCGGCTGTGTGTCAGCGCCAGTTCGTTGCCGTTTGCCACATTGTTGGCTATAAAAGTCGGGCACACTGGCGGCGGCGGCTAGTCGCTAGTCACTAGTCACAGCGCGGAGCGTGGAGCGTGCGACGTCGGGCGACCGTTTCCCATTCCATTTCACTTCAATAATTTCTTTTATTTCTGTTCTGTTTTTTTTTGTTGCTCGTGTTTGTGCTCATTGTTGTGGCTGCCTTTCGGTGCCCGCCCACCCGTGTGCTGCGCCTGGCTTTGCTGTAATTTTGTGTGTTATTATTATTTGTATTATTTATTTTTTTTTTTTTGTGAAGCGTTGCCTGCGCTTTCAGCATTGCTCGACGCTTTGCAGGCACTTGTATCAGTATCGCGGCGGACAAGCAGCGGCGAGCATCCGCAGCATCCGCAACCAAAAAAATAAATAATAAAAAATAATTAAAGCAAAATAAAAAATTAAGTAAAAATAAATAAGAAGAAAGAATTGGAATTGCGCATGGAAATGTTTTGAGCAAAGCCTAGTCGTCCCGTCTACCGTGGCATCCGCCTTCGCAGTTGCCTTCGTCTTCGCCTCCGGCTCCGTTCATCAGTGCTGTGTCCGCCGTGTGTGTGCGCGCGTGTGCAGCAGCATATACATTTAGTTTTTTGTTTTTTTGTTTTTCGTTCGGAACCACTTGTAACTAGTTGTGAGTTTGTGCTCCAGCCCAATGGAGGTGCTGAAGAAAGACGCCGCCCTGGGCTCGCCCAGCAGTGTCTTCTACTTGCTGCTGCTGCCCACCTTGGTGCTCTGGTACATCTACTGGCGACTGTCTCGCGCCCACCTCTACAGACTGGCAGCGCGTCTGCCGGGCCCACGGGGCCTTCCCATTGTGGGGCACCTGTTTGATGTGATTGGACCCGCTTCGTGTAGGTCCACACTCTCGCCTGCACTCTTCCTTCATTTGTCGGTCTGGATACAAATCTGAATCCTGTTTCTTTTGCTCTGTTTTTTAGCTGTTTTCAAAACAGTCATACGCAAAAGCACACCCTTTGAGCATATTGCCAAAATGTGGATCGGTCCCAAGCTGGTGGTGTTCATCTATGATCCGCGCGATGTGGAGCTGCTCCTGAGCAGTCACGTGTACATAGACAAGGCATCCGAGTACAAGTTCTTCAAGCCCTGGCTCGGCGACGGTCTGCTCATCAGCACAGGTGAGTGTGTGTGCGTGTGTGTGTGTGTGTGTGTTTGTGTGTGTGTGTGTGTGTGTGTGTGTGTGTGTGTGTGTGTGTGTGTGTGTGTGTGTGTGTGTGTGTGTGTGTGTGTGTGTGTGTGTGTGTGTGTGTGTGTGTGTGTGTGTGTGTGTGTGTGTGTGTGTGTGTGTGTGTGTGTGTGTGTGTGTGTGTGTGTGTGTGTGTGTGTGTGTGTGTGTGTGTGTGTGTGTGTGTGTGTGTGTGTGTGTGTGTGTGTGTGTGTGTGTGTGTGTGTGTGTGTGTGTGTGTGTGTGATATGAGTGTGTAGACAGACAGAGGAAGAGGCTTGTTGGTTCGGGGCTACTCTCTGGACTAGCTAATGCAATTTAAATTGCGTTTATGGAATCATAAATTAATTAAACGATTTGTAAGCCTGACAGTTGGCACAACAACGCCGAACAAATGGCGGCTATAAATAAACGCGGGCAAACTGAACTGATTGAACGGAGAGCAGCAAAAAGAGCGCGGGTGCGATTCTCTCTTTCTAACATGCTGGGCTTACGCCTCCATTTCTATATCTCTATCCCTGTCTCGAAATTTAACTTTGATTTCTATTGTGATTTCTCTGTGTGGTTGTTTATAAAATTACTGTGGCTGATCTTTTTATCCTGAAGAGTCTCTTCCCCCTAGCAATATAACGATTCTGGGTGCTTTTTTATTTTTATTATTATTTTGATTAGTCTCTTTTTCTCTATCAGCATAACGATAGAGGGTGATTTTTTTCCAATCTTTTCTTTCGAGTTTTATCCTTTATATTCATTCATATTTTTTCATTTTCCATATCCCTATTTCTTATGATATAAAATGACTTTCTATTGCCATTTCTGTTTCTACCTTTTTTGTAATGATACTACTATTAAGGATCGCGAGGTGATCAACTAATCTAGAAATTCTTTTCTATCCCGAATTATCTATCTGTCTTTTACTGTTAATGTCTCAATATACTGATGTTTTTATGCAAACTCTTCTTCTCACTTCTTTAAATTTTATTTTTCACCTTTTGTATTAGATGATTTAAACTTTTGTTACATAATCTTGATCTTTAGGTATTCCTTTGTGAAGTGTTTCTTTAATCCATTTCTATTTCGACCAGGTCAAAAGTGGCGCGCTCATCGCAAACTCATCGCACCCACATTCCATTTGAATGTCTTAAAGAGTTTCATTGAATTGTTTAACGAGAACTCGCGTAATGTGGTGCGGAAACTGCGTGCGGAGGATGGCCGCACATTTGATTGCCATGATTACATGAGTGAGGCAACTGTGGAGATTCTATTAGGTAAGTGACATATACACACTCCCCGTCACACACACAGGCAAAGGCACATCGAAAGTAAAACGGTACAGTCCACTCACACGCACTCACAGCGCGACAGGCTACGATTTTGATTAAGTTTTAGATTCAAATTCCGATTCAAATTTTTTGTTTTTTTTTTTTTTGCATCGGTTGTGTGTGCGTGTCAGGGCTTCATTATATTCCATAGCCACATACCATATAACACATAATACCAGTACATATGTGTATAAATATATATGTAGGTATATTCATCACATGTGCGATGACTGTACATGCTACAATTGAGCAAAGACCCATTTCCCTATATACTCGCACAAATCAAAATTTTGTTTGTTGTCCATTTAAGTCTTTTGTGTGTAGACAATGGCACAGACTAGAAACGAAACCCGGGACCCGAATTATTTCACATACCCAACTAATCCGTATAGTCCAATAATGAGCGGCTACATACTGGCATAGACTGAATTCCAGATCTAGATTTCTTTCTGCAACTGATCCAACAAAACTCTGCTGTAGCTTGTAGTAAAATAGCTTTGAAATTTTAAAGCCAAAAGTTATATGATTATATATTTTACAAAAATTCAATTAGACTATATCTAATATTTATTTTGGGTAAAATTTATTTTGCAATCAAAAATCAACAGATTTTAATTTTAATTGAAGTTTCTTTTTTGTATCTTTTAAGGATAATTTGGCCGCCCAAAACCAATAGAACACATTTTGTTTTCTTTCATTTAAACATGTATTAATCGCTCGAAGACATTTTAATACAAGCATTTAATTTGTTCTCTTATATAATATTTTTTGTTGTCACACAAACTGATAAGGAAACTTTTTATTACTTTGGCATCATGTTATGTTGATAAAAAGGTCAATCCTTCAAAGTCCTAGCACTACAGACCTCAGATGCATTAAGTTAACTGCGTATCAGTACATGATTGTCGGCTGCATATGCAGATCAAATTGTAAGCACTCCAGTAGGAAAATCCCTTGGTTTTCAGGAATATTTGTGGGATGGCTTTCACTTTGTGGCATGGCTGGCTGCATACTCGGAGCCTCTTTATTTATACCATAACGCCAAAATCACATTTGAGTGGCCATTATGGATGAAACCTGACCATAGGCTCTACTATCTGTGCTACCCAAATGACTGTCGTTTATTTAAAGCCAAACACGTTTTGGTTTATAAGTGAAACTGCCCGTATAATCGAAACCGTGGTGAGTGATCAGTGATCAGTAGCCAATGACCAGTTTGTTGGCAGTTAGCCGGGCTGGAATAGCAAATGTTAATGACATTGTCAGATATGTATGTCTGTCTGTCTGGCAGTAAGCTGTCCGCCTGCCCGATTGATTTCTAGGCCATTGCATAACGCAGGCGCTTACCTTCGCCCATAATTGAAAAGCTGCCAAAACGTGCATCAGACTGAAAATTGCCAGCGCTAAGCGAGCCGAACTGCTAGGCAAGTGCAATTAAAACCACGTCGCCATCCCATTAGGCATTTAATCATGAAAATTTGAATGCAACTGCAGCCCGAGAGCCCCAGGCCAGACCCAGACTCAGGCCCAGGTCCAGGCCTAGGCCCAGACCGACGCTAACGAGCAATTAGCAATTAAGAGTGAAAATAAAAATTTAAAACAAAAAATACAAAAACAGAATTGAAAAAGTGTGCAAATCATATTTGTGGTGTGTTATATGTATATATATATATATATATATATATATATATATATATATATATATATATATATATATATATATATCTAATATCATTTTCGATTGCTGTTGTATTGCGCAATTTCATATCCATTTACAACGACAACAAGTTTTTCCAGCCTGCCAGCTGGCCAACTGGCCAGTGGGCCAAAGTGAAATGGTGTAAAGCAAGTGAAAAACCAGAGTTTCCACGCTTGCGCAATCCCATTTTCATATTTAAGACACGCAGCCCGTTTTAGTTTTAGCGGAAGAAATTATAGGAATCGATCAAAAGTTCATGTTTGTATACCATTAAACACGTAATACGGGAAAAATTCAATCAAATTTAAAATCTTTCTTACAAAATTAGTTGATATTATTAAGATAAAATACTTGCAATGATCAATCGTTCACATAGTCAATCATTTCGCTTAACAGGAAAACGTATATAAAAACAAAAATCAATTTTCAGGTTCGCAGAAAAATTCGTTCATTCATTATCATAAATTATAAACAGATAACTTTAATAATTATAAATGGTTCCTTAACACGTCGAGAGTAAATATATAGTTAATTACATATATAAATATGATTTTTGGTGCTGATTCATGATACTTAACACAAAATAATAATACTTGATACATTTCATTTACATTAATATGTTTTATTTGCAATTAACAATTTTTTTGTGAAAATGAAAATAAATTATAAAATATTTATAACAATGTTCTTACTTGAGTTAAGCATAAAACGTTTTTTTATTACTTTACCCATATTTATTTTATGAATATTTTGTACTATGAAAAACATTGTTGAAACACGAATTTTGTGGCTCACAATAAGAAATGTTCACCTTAATCAGATTTTCAAGACGCGTTACCTTGATTGCTTTGATTAATTAGTAATAATAACGTTCTACTGTTAACTATTATAATAAAATAGTTTATTAGCTAACTACCTACATCAGAGCTCTTATACATATATTAAACTATCCATAGCTTTTTTGACCAAGACTCGATCTTATATCGAGTAGAGTATATATACAATATAGTTTAAATTGCATAGATCGGTCAGTCAGCCGAATACGTTAACATTTCCGCTTGACATTAGAAATATGGCCGTCGGTGTCAGCTCGTTCGTGCTATTGCTGTACCTGGAGAAAAATCGTAGAGATTTCTACCTTATTCAAGTACAAGTGTTGTGAAAGTCTAACCAAGTGTATCACAAACTATTTTTATGTTCAAAATTCTAAAATTAAGACATACTTTCATTGATAAAAACAAAATAATGTGAAATGCGGAATTCTATAAAGAAATGTACTTACAGCCTTTTCGCTGAATGTAGTTTCTATATGATCAGCATACATACATCCTTTGCCTGTGTGCGCATACATATGTTCCACCTAAAACGCTTGCTATTTATGCATTGTATCTACAATTAGACAGCCGGAGCAGCCTCCGTTGTAGGTTTGTTAAATTTAATTGGCGCTTGGGTCAGTCGAGTGCATTCCACTATATCTATACTTCCCATACCCATACCCATAGCCGAACCCACAAATATACCCATAACCATACCGATTCCCATGTCACATTCTCGTTTCAATTCCCGTTTGGAGCTCATTTCTTTGCATGCTGGGCTAATCGAGCTGCGGCTCTTCCCCTCGCCATTCGTTGCCTTTCTTCTTTGACTTGCAGAGACCGCAATGGGCGTGTCGAAGAAGACGCAGGACAAGTCTGGCTTCGAGTACGCAATGGCAGTGATGCGCATGTGCGATATACTCCATGCCCGTCATCGCAGCATCTTTTTACGCAACGAATTCATCTTCACGCTGACCCGCTACTACAAGGAGCAGGGCCGCTTGCTGAACATCATCCACGGCCTCACCACCAAGGTCATACGCAGCAAGAAGGCGGCGTTCGAGCAGGGCACCCGTGGCTCTCTGGCACAGAGCGAGCTGAAGGCGGCGGCCCTCGAACAGGAAGAGCGGGAGCGACAGCATGGACAGCAGATGACGCCGCTAGTTGCGAGCGCTAAGCAGGAGCAAGGCAGCCCCGTGGCCGGTCTTTCGTACGGCCAGTCAGCGGGCCTAAAGGACGATCTAGATGTGGAGGACAATGATATTGGCGAAAAGAAGCGTTTGGCCTTTCTGGATCTGATGCTGGAGAGCGCGCAAAATGGTGCACTTATCACAGACACCGAAATCAAGGAGCAGGTGGACACAATTATGTTTGAGGGACACGACACAACAGCAGCAGGATCCTCGTTCTTCTTGTCGCTGATGGGCATACACCAGGATATTCAAGACCGCGTTACTGCCGAGCTCGATGGCATCTTCGGTGACTCTCAGCGACCGGCCACATTCCAAGACACGCTGGAAATGAAATATCTGGAACGCTGTCTCATGGAAACATTGCGAATGTTTCCGCCGGTGCCGTTAATAGCACGCGAGCTCCAGGAAGATCTAAAGCTGAACTCGGGACCCTATGTTATACCGCGTGGCGCCACTGTGACAGTGGCCACAATTTTACTGCATCGTAATCCCAAGGTCTACGCCAATCCCCATGTCTTCGATCCGGACAACTTTTTGCCCGAGCGCCAGGCGAATCGACACTATTATGCCTTTGTGCCGTTCTCCGCAGGACCCCGCAGTTGTGTGGGTGAGTATTGAATGCAACCGAACTTTAACGAGCCTTATTCGCTAATCCGATTGTTAATATACGATAGGTCGTAAGTACGCCATGCTGAAACTAAAGATCCTGCTGTCAACCATTATGCGCAACTATCGTGTCTTCTCGGACCTCAGCGAATCCGACTTCAGGCTGCAGGCGGACATCATACTGAAGCGGGAGGAGGGCTTTCGTGTGCGACTGCAGCCACGACAGCCGAGACAGGCGACCACAACCGGCAGCACGGCAGCGTCATAAACTTATGCATATCTTTCAACGCAAGTGATAGTCCCGGTCTATACAGTAATACTACATACTACATAATAATAAACAGAAAGCAAGAAAACAACACAAAACAAAGCAAAACGCAACACACACAAGCATACAGACACACACACGTACATACAATACTAAAGAACGTAGCATATAATTTGAATTGATACTTTCTAAACAACAACTACAACAAATATTAATTATTTCCTTCTTTTTGTGTATTTAATAATAATATATGTAATGTTTTGACAACTTATTTGGTGCAATATTTTAAATTGCGTGCTCGTCTTTTATTTACTTTTTCAACATGGGCAACTCCTCGTCTTAAGGATGGACTTAAATTTCAATTAAAAATGTTGGAATAACTTTCCTTTTGATTTGCGTGAACATATATAGAATTGCCAATCGTAACCCTTAAAATAGATTCTTAAAATTCTTAAAATGATTTTCGTAGCTTTACATGTCTTCTATACAAGTTGATAATACCGTAAATACACTTTGGGAACATTTTATTCAACGTTATTACATAAAGAAAAAAATTCACATCTGCCTTTAAAATCAGTAATTAAAAATCTTAAAAAGGTGATACAAAATGTATCTTTGTTAAATTTTGCCTTAATATGTATAATTACAAATTAAACAAATTATAGTGTTAAATTAAAAATAACAAAACTTTTTTGGTATTTAACATTCCCATGTAGGAATTTATATCTGAGCTTAATATTATTAGGACTTTAATTGCATTCAAATATGTTAACGTAACCATTTAAGTGAATTGTCTAATACGAGTTAATAATAATAATATATACAAATAAATTTCTGATTCGTGTCCTGGACTTCTGTTTCACGCTCATCACTGACTCACTTGCGTGTTATCGATTTTAATTGTTTCGAAATACATCTGGCAACGCCGCACAGCTGTGTCAGCGAAAGTGACACGACGACAACGGCGACGTCAAAGTTTGTAGATTTGAGGCCCTTACCTGATTTATTTTGTTGACCCATCCATCTGGTAAGATGTCCACCGCCATTGACGAACTGCAGGCTATCATAGCCGAGCTAAAGACGGAGCTCGAGGAGCAGAAGAACAGCACGCGCAATGCTCGCGAGCGAATCGACCGGATGTCCGCTGAAGTTGTCGATTCCAATCCCTACAGTCGCCTAATGGCGCTGCAGCGCATGAACATTGTGAAGGATTACGAGCGGATACGTGACAAAGCGGTGGCAGTCGTGGGCGTGGGTGGCGTTGGCAGCGTCACTGCCGACATGTTAACGCGGTAAGCTTGCAGTGAGAAGATGGAGGATACAAAATCTATAGCTGCGCATTTCACATATTCATCTACTTTTATAAAACAGCTGCGGCATCGGCAAGCTGATACTATTTGACTACGACAAGGTGGAGCTGGCCAATATGAATCGCCTGTTCTTCACACCCGACCAGGCCGGTCTTTCCAAGGTGGAGGCAGCGGCGCGCACTCTCAGCTTCATCAATCCGGATGTGCGCATAGAGACGCACAACTACAACATCACCACAGTGGACAATTTTGACAGGTTTCTAAGCACGATCTCCGCGAGCGGGTTACAGCCGGGTCAGGCCGTTGATTTGGTGCTCAGCTGCGTGGACAACTTTGAGGCGCGCATGGCCATCAATGCCGCCTGTAACGAGAATAATCTGAACTGGTTTGAGTCCGGTGTATCCGAGAACGCCGTCTCCGGCCACATACAGTTTATACGTCCCGGCGATACGGCCTGTTTTGCGTGTGCGCCACCCCTGGTGGTAGCCGAGAACATTGACGAACGCACGTTGAAGCGCGAAGGCGTCTGCGCCGCCTCGCTGCCCACTACCATGGGCATTACGGCAGGTCTGCTCGTACAGAATGCGCTGAAGTATCTGCTCAACTTTGGCGAGGTCTCCGATTACCTGGGCTACAATGCGCTGAACGACTTTTTCCCCAAGATGACTCTCAAGCCAAACACACAGTGTGACGATCGGCATTGTTTGCAGCGCCAGAAGGAGTTTCAGGCACGTCCGAAACCCGTGCTGCAGCAAATGGAGGAGGTGTCCGATGAGCCGCTGCACGCCAGCAACGACTGGGGCATTGAGCTGGTATCCGATGATACGCCTGCCAAACAACAAGCGACCAAAGCCGCAGACTTTACAAATGTGGCTACGGGTCTGCGTCTGGCTTACGAGGCGCCGGAGAGGGGGACTGCCGAACAGGCGGGCAACTGGGCTGCTGGAGATGGTGTGCCGGAGACTAGCTTGGAGGATCTAATGGCGCAAATGAAGTCTATGTAAAGCTGCATAAAAAATTCCATACTCTGTTATTTATAAATATATATATTTACACTTTTTTTTTACAACGAACAACAAATGTTTTAGTTACGCGGTTGAGCTTATCGATCACCAATGTTATTTGACAGCTGTTGTAGGCGATGTTAACATCGGTACGAATAAACCAAAATAAAAATTATATAGAACGAAAAACAAATGTTTAAATTAAACAAGCAGAATAATGCGCGTGAGTTTCTTATCGATACGAAATGTTATTTATCAAGAGCTGTAGGCCGCGCTAACAGCAGCTCAAAAATCAAGAGATCCTCATCGATAAGAAATGTTATTTGACAAAAGCACAAAAATACCAAAAATATAAAAAAAATACTAAAAACAATCTATTTGGCTATGCGGTCACGCTGTGTTAAACATCAATATCTGTCGCGTTGTCAAATTGCAAAAACAAGTGTTTTTTCTTTCTTGCCAGCCGAATTTTAGCCGTGTTGACTTAAAGGACCAGCTAACATGACCAAGAAGGAGGAAAAACCGCAACTTGTCGAGGAGGTAAGTTACAAAGAACGCCAACGTCCGGCTCAGCGACGCTTCAGCCAGCCGGCCTTAGCTGATTTTTTTTTTTTTTTATTGAACACGTCAGTCGGCAAGATTCCTAATGTAAATCAATTTACAGCTAGTCAAGGTAAACAAGTGGGATGGCTCCGCAGTAAAGCATGCCCTGGACGATGCTGTGAAAACTTGTCTTCTAGGCGACCGGCCTCAGTTGAAGGAGCAATTCGGACTGGTGAACACGCGCCTGGTGCTCTGCGCTCTGGCCGTTGGCGTGGCCATCATGGCGCACGCCTGGGACTTTACCCACCCATTCCCGCAGTCGCGGCCCGTGCTGCTCTTCAGCGTGCTTGCCTACTTTGCCTTCATGGGCGTCCTCACTCTTCACACGACGTTCCGTGAAAAGGGCACGTTCGCCGTAGCCATACAGAAGGAGACCGGCGGCAAGCCGCCGCGCACCTGGGAGGCCAGCTCGGACATGAAGAAGTACGACGACAAGTACATGCTCACATTAAGTGTCAAGGATGGGCGGGGCCAGCGCGAGCAGACCAGCACCAAATCCTGCGCTGCCTTCATCGACAGCAACGGCATCATCCTGGACCATCTGGTGGCCAATGAGGTTAATCGGCTGTACAACTCACTGGCCGCCGAGAAGAAAGAAAAGTAGCTGCATCAGCCGCGAAAGGCGCTGATTGTCTGAAAATGTCTAATTTTCATCGATTTTTCTTATACTGTACTTTATTTTTTTCCCATTCTCATTAAATTAATTGTAGTGACTCGTTGAGTTTTATATTTATAGCTCGGATTAAGCTTGTCGTATCGTATAACAAAATGCCGTCAAGCACCTCAATATGAAGATAAGCAATATTTAATTTCCAAAATCGAATGTTAATATGCAACCACACGATAAGTGCAATTCGTTTTATGCAGTTAAAGATAAAATAGTATCTAATTTATGGAAAGCTAAACTCATCAAATACGATATGGTGTCTTAGGTCGTGTCTCCTCGTGCTACGATTGTCGCCTTGAGACACGTATCGTGCCATGCCACATGCATATGCTACAGATCTTTGCAAAGTTTTATTAAATTAGGTAGCCTACTTTAAAAGCGAAAATATCGATATTTGTAATAACTGTAATAGCTCTGGGTCAAATCCTGCCTCTTATAACAACAAGATCTCTCACTCATGTCGATCCGAGTTGGCGTGCCACAGAGAGAGAGACAGATAAATCGTTTCGGAGCTTTGCTCAGCTTTGAGTTTGTTTAGTTCTTGACATTTAGAGAGGAGCGTGCGAAAGACTGTGGAAGCGAGCGTAAAGAAAACGACAGCATGCAACTCACAGCGCAGAACTAGGCATTCAAGGAGACTACTTTCGACTTAAAAGAGAATCAAAATTTGTGCAGTTAAGAAAGGAGGGGAAGGAGCCGCGCACAACTTCCGAAGAATGCGAGAGATTGTGACACTGCAGATCGGCGGCGCCGGAAATGCAATTGGCGATGCGGTGAGTAGCCAGACCAGATTGGCCACATGCAGCAGCAGCAGCTTCTCACCAAATGCCCCTCCACCACGGCGTACAGTTCTGGCACGTGATCTCGCACGAGCACGGCGTGGACTATGGGTCGGGCCGGTTCGGCGGCACCAGCCCGCTGCAGCTGGAGCGCATCAATGTGTTCTTTAATGCGACGGCCAGCAAGCGCTTCTATGCGCGCACCATCATCATCGACACCGAGGCGAGCACTATCCAGCGGCTGAACGCCAGCAGCCAGCTGTACCGGCCGGAGAATTTTGTCGCCGGTTCGGAGAGTGCCGGCAATAACTTTGCTCGGGGATATCATACGGACGGCGCCGAGATACTCGACCAGGTGTTGGACAACACGCGTCGCGAGGTCGAGTCCGTCGATTCGCTGCAGGGCTTCCAGCTTCTGCACTCGATTGGCGGCGGCACCGGCTCCGGGCTGACATCGCTTATTATGGAGGCGCTGGTCGAACAGTATCCAGACAATTTGCTGTGCAACTACGTGACCATACCGTCGCCCAACATGTCCCAGGTGGTCGTCGAACCATACAATGCGCTCCTTAGCTTCCCGGCGCTGGTGAACAATTCGCACTTAACGTTCTGTCTGGACAACGAGGCGCTTTTCCAGATCTGCAATCGCAATCTGAAGATCGCCATGTCTGGCTACGAGCACATAAATCACATTGTCGCCCTCACCATGTCCGGGATCACGACATGCCTGCGCTTTCCCGGCCAGCTAAACGCGGGCCTACGGAAGATATATGTGAACATGGTGCCGTTTCCCCGGTTGCACTTCCTCATTCCGGGCTTTGCGCCGCTGGTCACCTGCAAGCAGCAGCAGTTTAGCAAGGGCACCGTCTCCGAGCTCGTCCAGCAGATCTTCTCCAGCAACAATCTGCTGTGCGCCATCGATCTGCGCAAGGGCAAGCTACTCACGGCGGCGGGCATCTTTCGGGGCCGGATGTCGCCGCGCGAAGTCGACCAGCTTATGACCGGGGTGCGCAATAAGAACCTGAATAACTTCGTCGACTGGATACCGAACAACATTAAAACGGCGATCTGCGACATTCCGCCGCGCGGCCTCAAGATGTCCGCCACGTTCATTGGCAACACGACGGCGATACAGACGTTGTTCCAGCGTTTGCTGGACGGCTCCAGCATTATGTTGCGCCGCAAGGCGCATCTCCACTGGTACACCGGCGAGGGCATGGAGGAGCGCGAGTTCACCGATGCCCAGGAGGAGCTTCAGAACATCATCGACGATTATCGCAGCAGTGGCAACGGCAGCGACGGCGGCGGCGGCGGAGGAGGCGGAGCTAATGATGATGATAGCGGCGACGAGGCGGCCGCTGGACCTCAATGCACCTATTGCGCCGACTGAGGCAGCCAAACTGGCGAAAAGTCGTTGCCGTTCGTTCCCCGCCAATAAAGTTGTCTGCCTTCGCAAGCTATTTTCAAGCGGATTGGGGAGCGCGTTCCAATGTACGGAAGTCAAATGCCGGATCAGTTAATCTAAGCAACGGCAACTGCATCGCGACATTTCGCCAATGATGCACTGCATCCTATTTATAGCTGGCCAAAGTTCGCCGCGCTTAGAGTTCAGCGCACCAGCCAGCAACATACGCGCCTCCTGGTGTGTCCACATGCCGGCTTTTGGACAAAGGTGTTGCTAATTGTGCGCCTATTAATAAAAATGCATAAATACAATGTATTAGGTAAATGCGGCTACGGCTACGGCTGCGACTGATGCTGGCTGAAAAGGTTTTTGCACTTGGCTGGCTATTTTTGTGCGCCGCATTCCTGAGATGCCGGCGCCGACATCTTTGCTCCCGCTCCCGCGGTCAGCCCGGGGAGCGGCAACGACAAAAATACACGCAACTGCCGGGCATGTGTGATGGCTGGGGGAAAGTAGGGGCGTCAAGGCGGATGCTCATGAAAATGCAGCGCAAGTGGAGCACGCACACTGTGGCACGCACATGCTGCAGCATCACCATACGCTATACAGCACATATAAATAAATATATATAAACATAATGCAAATGCAAATGTCTAAATTAAGAATTTATAGGCGGCGCCAAAGCACTAAAGAGGCGGCTGCTATGTTTAGGCCAGCGCTTAGTGCCCATTGCGTGTCAAGATTCCGTCAAGTGTGCAGCGTGATTGCTGGTTGTTCTCATTTTCGTTTTCGTTGTTCTTTTTTTAATTTCAAATTTTCAAGCTGAGCCCGCGTACGTTTCTGATCACAGAGCTGATATTGCCAAGTCGGACAACTAAAGTGCAGCAAGTTGGCAAGCATGCGTTTAATCTTACTCAAACTTATCGTTATCGCGGTTCAGTGGCTTAACAGTGCCAGTTTGAGTTATATCTAACACTGTTCAATTGGCATACAATTAAAAATAGTGGCATATATTTTAAACATCAGAAATCATCATTTAATATCACAAACATGTGCAAAATTTGCTGCAAATTTTAATTTTGACTGTATTTCAGTTATCATAGGTAAATGCTGCAAATCGTTATATCGTTGTTTAGCCAACAGCTTTATTACATATGTTAACAGACAAATCCTGCCTATCGATTGAACGCGCCATTACATCAAATAGTCATCGATAATTCAGAAGCAATAACAAAGCCGAACGAGGCGGACGTGTGACGCTCGGTGCGCTCAATTGTGATTTGTAATTCGTTGTCGCCTGTGTTGTGTATGTGTTGTGCTGGGTTTGTGATTTTGTGTTAACCATCCACGAGTGCCTTTATTTGTTTGTGTGTGTGTGGGTTTTTGTTGCACATCAAATTATTTAACAAAACGAATGTTTTTTTTTTTGGTTTTTTTCTGTTACTGCTTAAAAAATAAATATAAATAATGTTAATTATATTTAGACAGAAAAATTGAGTTGTATATAGTTAAAAAGTAAATTTAAAATTTTTGTGTTTTTTTTTATTGTTGTGTGCAAAGTTGAACACACAACTCACACACAAACAAAGCAGCAACAGCAGAAAGAAGTTGCTGTGCGCTGCGCTGCTGCTGCCGAAGTTGGCAGAACACGACCAACACAACCAGCATTGAGCATATACACACTCACATTGAGATACAGACACACAGATACAGCAGCAGCAGTGGAAACGTGTTGTGCGGAGTTGTTGTGCGTTCAGTTTTCAATTTTATAAAAACAACAAAATTAATAACATCAAGAAACACGCAAAACTACAAAACATAAAAAAAAACAGAGCCAAGAAATTTGCGTGTTGTTAGTGCACAGTTTGGCTGCAGCAACAGCATCGCTAGTGCTGTCACGCTTCAACACACAGGCTGTTGCATTTGCCGACGTCGGCAGCGCAGTTCAAAAGGGCGCTGGAATTTCTTGGCTTCTGTTCGGCTGCTGTGGACAGTGTGACCAAAGCTTCGCGAAATGCGCGCGCGTGTCATGTGTTGTTTTTGGTTGTTTTACTTTTTGTTTATTTATTAATTGTTTATATTGTTATTGTCACGCCACAGTTTGAATTTCGCGCCGTCGTCTCAACGGAACCGCAACTACAATAAAGCCTCGCCCCTGCCGCACCCCAAAAACCCATATAAAACAAATTTCAACTAAAAAGCAAGCAAAAACCCAACGAAAAACAAAGAAAAATCTTAAAAATAAAAAGTGTTTGTGAAAGAGAGAAAGAGAGAGTGAGAGAGCTGCAGCAGCTGGAAACATGTTTACCGAGGAGGGCATCTTTCCCATAGGCGACGGCCTGCTGGACGTGGATACCGAGCGCTTGAAGGGATTGCTCGTGTCGAATGACATCAACGAGATCTACGAGGTGGAACAGACGCCGTTTGCCAGGTGAGTGTGCGCGAAACCGGAGCATAAAACGTGTTTTTCTTCCTCGTCTTTTGCTGTGGTTGCTGCCTGCGAAAAGTTGCCAAAAAAGCGAAAACTGCGTCTACATTTGCGTCTGCAACATGTCCAGATACAAGCACAAAAATGCTTAAAGAAAGTCAGTCAGAAGTCGTTTATTTTGTTTTTTCTTTTCTTTGTTGGTTGAAAACTGAAATCTTCTGCACAGCAAAAACTTGTTTTTCATTTTTTTTTTCTTTCCTGTACTGTGTTTGTGTGTGTTTAAGCTTCTACTTTACACACACACACAGTCGCACATGCGCACACAAACTTGCATTGAGCACTCTCTTGTGTATTTGTTGTTGTTATTATTATTATTATTATAATTGCTGCCTGCCCTTTGTGGCATTTGCCAACAACACAAAGCAGCTGTTCCCGTTTGCCACCGCTGTCGTCAACTGACCCTCGCTTCATTTTGCATTCAATTCGCCTTTGCCTTGCATTTAGTTGCTCTCGCTCCTACTGCTGCTGCTTCTCGTGCGCTTAGTCCACGATATTGCAGTCTGGCAACATTTTCTGCTAGATTTGCATTTTTGCTTACGTTATTATAATTTTTTTAAATTTTTTTTTTTATATAATTTTTTCAGCTTTCCGTTCCCGATTCAGCGCTTCGCTTATTAGTTTTTATTTGGATTTTATTCAGACAACAAAAAAAAAAGTTTTATCGCGTCTCTCCAACTTTGCATAAATATGTACATGTGTATTTCGCCTCCTTGTCTACTTTTTATTAAGTTGTGTTTCCGCAGAAGCTTCCTTGTTGTTGCTCCTGACCTTTTTTCACTCTTTCTCTATTCCCTGTGTCTGCCAACTATTCTGACAGCTGAAATGCTGTAGAGTGCGAGCAAGATGGAGAGGGGGAGCGAAGAAGAAAGGAGCCACAAAGTCACTTGAGACGGTGCCTGTTCTTGTCAATCTGCCCTCTCTATTCTCATTACTTTGCACGCAAAGAAGTAGAAAAGAAGCAGCCTAACTGACTGTGAAGGTCGTTCGCTCTGCTGCGCTTCGTTTTGCTTCGCCGCGAACTCATTCGCTGCGCTTTGTATGAATCTCTTGTCGAGTATAGAGCACCAGTATCAAAAAGCGGACAACAGACAGTCAGCTCGAAGCATTGCAGCTGCTTTATCTTTAGCTCGTGCGGCTTAATTGCTGCTGATAAGCACACACTCTGCCGCCCGCCCGGGTAAACAATTTTATCAATTATCGATGGGCTGATTTCGTTAGCGCGCAACGAACAGCGAATTCGAACCATATCAGAAATAAACATTTTTTCACACTCAACTAGGAACATACAACTTATCATCATATAATTTTAATTCGTCTGAAAAATACGCTTTTCAGGTTCGAATAATACCGATAAATTTGGTACGGAGACTAAAAAAATGTCTCTGGCGGATCCTACATTATTTTTCAGCTTAAAAAATGTTCCTAATTTGTGTTTTCCGTTTTCTTAAATAATAGTTGCTAAATTTCAACGCTATAAAGTCAAAAAGTTTTATTTTATGTTTTATTTTTGAAACAGCTGTAGCGCACTTTTCGTACTTAACATTTGTTAATTATATATTAAACAGCTGCGCGTGAATTGCTAATTGCGGTAAATGCTATTAACATGACTATAAATATTTGTATATGACATAAATGTCGATATATTTAAATGAAATCTGAATTTATTTGAATAACATAACATAATTTAACATCAACAGCCTCACTGTAACATTAACATTTGCAAAAAGTAACTGTTGTATTTAACAGCAATAGTACGAATTGTATCTATAGAGTATTAAAGGTTGTGCAATTTTTCTAAGTTTCCTTGCATTTTATTAAATTTCGCCTGCTAGAAAAGTTCTGCCCGGCGGCCAAATTATTTTTCTTCAACTTTGGTATTAATTTTTATCTTTTTTTGAGTGCAACCTGTTGCTGTCTTTGCTTTATTATTTTTTATTTTTGATGATTCTCTTCCTTGGTGGCTGGCCTTATTTTTTTTTTTTTTTGTTCGGTTTGGTTTGACTTTACTTTTTTGGGTCGCTGCTTATCAACTTGTGTTTTTTGAGCGTTTTATCAAAACATACAAGAAATAAACGTTGGGGCCTTCGATTGTTTTGGCCAAAATGTCGCGTTTGCGGTGAGTTTTTTTTTTGTTTTTTCTTTTGCCTCTTTGGTTGTTAACTTCTACCTTTTTGTTTTTTTTTTTATCGCACTATTTTTTAATTTTCTGTTGATAACCAGCAGGCAAATATTTTTTTTAATGTAGCGTTTTTTTTATATGTTTATACAGCAAATTTGTTTAGTTAAGTTTGTGTTCGAGATTTGACTTTAACTTTTTACGGCGAAACGGCCAATGTTAAACCAAATAGATTATAAACGGCGCAGATAAAGTATATGCAATATGCGTGATTAGTATATATTGAAGAACAAGAATAAGAAGCAGCAAAAGTAATATATCCGCGACAATTTGAATACGAATACGATAATTGATGCGGCAGTTAATCTAAAGAGCGATTATTTGAAGCGCAAATTTCTTAGAGACAGTCACAAAAGCAACGATACTAATGACTTGTAAACTACTCCTCGTTTACTTAATTATCTACATTGTATGTAAGATAAAAAACGTTAAGATTTAGAAGGAAACCTTTATAATAAAAATCTGAATAGATCGTTGTTTGTTGTAAATTTGCAAAATCATAAAATTAGTGAAGAACAGAAATAGTATAAAATCGCAGTTTTATACATTATTTTACTATACAGTGGTTTTTAAGGTTGGTTTGATAAAGTTATTTTAACCGTTAAAAACTTCGCACATCCTCTCAACCAAACCAGCTCTATGTCGCTGAACGCCAATGCCCACAGTCAATACTCCTTGACGTATCATTGAGCGTATCGAGCTGAAATCAATCTTCTTACCCGCCACACTTACACACACACACACACACAATGACAAAAGCACTCGAAAAAGAGATGACGGTTAATGGAAAAGTGTGAGCTACAAACAAAAAAAGAAAACTTGTTTCGTTGACTCTTTTAGTAAAGAGGCTCTTGAGGGGGTGCCGTAGGAGCCTGTGACACTCTCGATAAACGATGCTGGGCGAATGTGTTGCAAACGATACTTCAACCAAGTTGAGCACCCGCCGCGGCGGCTAAGATTACCCAACGAATCCACTTTCGCCTTGAAACGAGGGTTGAATGGCGTCGTTTTGCACCATCGCGTGGGTGGCTGTGAACCTCGCCCACGCATAAATTTGTTTGCCACGCAGCCCCGAAAAAGCAGAGAGAAAAAACGTAACAACAACAACCACGACAACAAAGAAAAACGAGCGCCCACGCCGCAAACGGCAGCAGCAATAGAAATGCGAGTGCGTCACACATTTTGTGGCACAAACAACGAACATCAGCTGCCGTCAAATCATTCGGCTTTGGGGGTGGTTGAATGGGTTAACCTGCTCCTTGAGTGACGTATTTCGTTTTACAGGTTATGTTTAGTTGAAGCAAAGCTGACTTTTCAGAGCAATCTAGTTAATTTAGAAATTTGTTATTTATATAATATAAAAATATATATATAATTGTAAAATTTTTTTATATGTTTTCTGTGCTTTTGATTTTCCTGACATCTAGGTGTCCGTTCAAGAGAGCATTTACTGTACTATATGTCACAATTTCATAGACGGCTTATTGAATTGTAATTTTTGTTTTTTGTGCTTAACAATATACTGCAATACTCTATAAAAATTGGCATTATGCAAGCTGGCTATGCGCCTAATTTCCAATTGAAATCCGGTCAGTAACAATTGCAGCAACTACAAGACGCCAGCCAAGTCTGGCCACAACTGGACAATATGCCAAGTCCAAGTCAAAGTCGTGCTTAAAGTGGGCTACAAAAAAAAAAAAAAATAAAAGTAAAAAAATGTTAATGTTAATGTTTGTTGCCATTTTTTTTAGTTGTTTTTTGTTTTTGCCGTATAAATTGGGCCATAATCCAACGGCAACTGCAACACCAACACGAACACAACCAAAACCAGGCAACAAGCAGCAACCAGTGAATATTTCGATACATCAGTCATTCAACGACTGTGGACGACCAATTTCAATTACATTACAAAGTCTGATGGAACCAGTGATTGGCGTATATATATATATATATATTTATTTATTTATATATTTATATAAATTTTCCCATTTACAAAAGGGCTCAGTTGAGTTAAGCTCGCAAAGTTCCACGTTACAAATCTGCGAGCTTAACTCAACTGAGCCCTTTTGTAACTGGAAATGCCTTTACATAAGGCCAGCCAGACCTTTTAAAGAAAAAATTGATAACGATAGCCGTTCGTTGTGTTCAAGTTTTGATTTCCCTTCAAAATACGTCAAATTCATATAGTCAAGTTGGGCCCGAACTGGGATCGATGTGAACATAGATGGGACTCCTGCGAATATATGCCTTACTATTTTAGAGATTTTGCTTTGCGGTATGTCTTATTTAAGTCGTTAGTAAAGAAGCAAACAAAATATATATGTACATATAAAAAGTCACTAATAAAAAGTCACTAATAAAAAGCTAAAAGTTATGATCGAAAATATAAATATTATTACAGTTAAATCCCAAACTATCGGGGCTCCAATTTAACGAGGTCAACAAACATAGTTGACTCACACATTCATTTTTAGTTACATTTATAGTGATTATATTAGAGGTAATTTAATATTCGTTTTAATATTTTGGTAACACTAGCTTGCAGTTTTATTCGTGGGAAAAAGTAGTTTGACATTCACATCTAGTTTATTAAAGATACGCTTTGTTTGCTTCATTCGTGGGCGAAAGAAATTAAGAAAAACTTCAGCTACATTCCATTGCGCACTCTCTAATACGCATTCCACATAACCCATTCACAATAACATTCACATTCACATTTACATTCGCATTTGTTTATTTTTTTGGGCCAACAGCTAAGCAAATATGCGGCACGCGCGTTTAAAAACGCGTTCGCGTCTTTGTCGCGTTTTGTGCGTGTGTATGTGGCACATTTGCTGGCCACATTTGGGAATTTATTTTGTTTGGGTGTCTACAAAATTATTACGTCTTGTAGGCACTTTTAACTGCCCCATTTGGGTGATTTCTGAAGCAACCCAAATGGCCTTATGACGAATACGCGATTTTAACCAAATTAATTTTCAAATTGCCATTTGGCTAATTAACAGCACAACAATAAATAAAAACAGGCAGCGGGCTGTTTTGCAGCGTATTGTTATTATTATTATTATATTATTATATTATTATTATTGATTGTTGTTTTTTGTGGTTGTTGTTGTTATTGTGGGCGTTGTCAATAATGAGTTGAGTAAATTAAGTTTTTTAATATCCAAGTTGTATTTTTCTCCTGTATTTATCAAGTGAAAAATGCCTGTATATCGTTGTATATAATTATGCAGAAAAATTAAAATTAAAAAAAAAACTAAAAAAAATCTCCTTTAGTTAATTAACGCGTTGACAGCAGCAGCAACCACATCAACAACAAATGTAACAATTACAACAACAGCAATAGCGACAAAAACAATGTTGCCCGATGCGCCACATGAGCAGCAAAAGAAAGTGTAATCAACAATTGTTGTTGAAGTTGTTGATATAGCAGACGCAGCAGCAACATATAAAGTGGCAGGCAGAGATACCAGCAACAGCAAAAAGAGCAGCATCAGCAGACGTCAGCGTTGACTTCGAAATCTCGGCTGCTTATCAAAAATGTAAACATTTCCTTGTTGTTGTCGCTTGTGCAGTGAATGTTGCTTTAGTTTTTAGCTGCTCAGTGATTTCACTTGATATATATATATATATATATATATATATATATATATATATATATATATATATATATATATATATATATATATATAATTCAATATGAACACGTCAGAAGACGAATAACACAAAAGAATAGATAACCCCAACACCAAAATCACCCCCGGTCTATGAATTTGTTTGACCACAACAGCTGCCTGCTGTTGCCTAATGTACCCCCGCCCTGCCCGCCCTTGACGAAACGTTCAGGCTAAAGTTCACCAACCCTGCCGAAAATTTGCAGCGTGCAACCCCAGTGTGTGTTTGTCTTCTTTTCCTACTCCCCCGCTCCTCAAACTAATAAATATTTTATTGTGGTTTTTGGCTGTTTTTGTTATTGTTGTTGTCCATTGAACTTTAATTGCGCTCGTAAAATGCCCGAAAATGTTGAAAAATGCCTGCATAACCTTCTGAATCCATCTGTCTTCCCCTCTTCCTCTCTGTTTCCCACTGCTCGTCCCGTCTGCTGTGATAAATGCAGCTGCGCATAATGACCCCGTCGGAGGCATGTGCGGGGTCGCAGCAACTGACAACTGACAGCTTAATTTGAACTATGGCCAAATGAAGCGTCAACAGGCAAATACAAGAAATCGAAAATACTTACAGTGCAGGAAAAGACATGGAAAATGCACGACGATAAATAAATGTTATATTGAATATTGGATTTTAGGGGGGAACAACCAAGAGATAATCTTCAAAATATATGCTCAACATGCTGCACCGATTGCTAGGTATATCGATAGACACCATTCTCCGTTTATCGATTTGATTTATTCTAAATTTAATTATATATATGTACATACATTCAAAATACTATTTTTTTTAATTTTATTTACTTTCGAAAAAAAATAAGTTTTTGAATTTCGAGTTATGATTACTTGAATAGTTAGCGTATATATTGCTACCTTTTGTGCTTTTGTACACTTCCCGGTATTTGTTGTCAAAACGCATGTGAAAGAAAATATAGACATGTAAAGCCGCATATTTCAAGTTCATATAACTTAGCAGAAAAAATAAATTAAAATAACATATAAAAAAAATTATATAACTTAGAAGAAAAAATAAATAAAAATAACATATAAAAAAATTAAAATACAAATAAGATAGTTAATAGTATTTGTTTTGGATTTTTATGAAAGTTTTTCTGATTTTGAAACTGCATGCATGGCGAGCATGGTTTGGTTTTTATTTCACTTTGAACGAGTATTTCGAGTATGATTCTAGGTTTTTTCTGTTGTGGCTGTTGTTGATTTCCGCTTGACGTGACTATCGTATACACCTTTAATCTTTGTGCGTTTATTTTTTTGTTGTGGGGTGTGTGTGTCTGTTTTGGCTTTGCTAGCTAATGTTTAAGCTAGCCATAATTAAAGAGCGGGAGAGGGGTAGGGAAAGTGGTTGCCATTAATGGATGTGCTGTGTCCTTGAAATAAACACTGGAACTTGTCATGAAGTTAATGGATGCAATGAAAACATCCAGGCTGTAAATAATGCCGTTAGCTCGAACGGAAGCTGATGAAACTCCTTTTTCTTATTTTTTTGCAACCATCTGGCCATGGTAAACTGTTCGTTTTGTTTCCTTTGAATTAAACAGTTTTTTGATTGCCCATTTCCGCCCAAAACCAAAAACAAGTTGAAGACAGAGTTTCTTAGACACACAAGGCAAAGAATAATATACATATCTCTGTTCAAGTTTTGTGTATGTGTGTGTGTGTCTTAAGGTCGCCAGTGTCTGGCTTCGGTCCAAGTTTTAACATTCACTTGGCTGCTTGTGCTGTGTTACTCAGTGGAATTTTATCTTGCCAAAACAGTCAGACAAAATGAGGCTAAGGGTTTCCCCCTCGCTGTTGTTAACTCTTCGTGTGCTTCAGCAACGCCTCCAATGCTTCGATAAGATAAACGCGATTTGCTTTACCGGGTATTTGCCGAGTCGACAAGAAAACCCTACTGCCACCCTACGCCGTCTACAGCCCACTGAATGCCCTTCCTCGCCTAGCTCGGGCTGTTCATTATTGTGCCTGTTACACGAACAACGCTCGTGTTTCTATTTCATTTCGTTCCGTTTGCTTGCTGTTCCGCTTCGTGCCCGATGACGCATATGTTAATATATAAAACGCAATCAGCTGCGCGACACATACATAGATATTCCAGGTTTCATATCAAAGCCATATTACCAGTGACCTCTTTAGTAATGCAAAATATTTATGCATTAGCATGTAACCTATTGATATATCAAACATACACAAATTTAACTTCATGCTCTTGAACTTCCAAGCATGTTTCGTTCTCAAATATTCCTTAATTATATTTTAATTATTAATATTTTTAAATAAACACAAAAAATCTCCATAGTAAGAATTAAACCTGAAAATGAAACGTTTTAAATTTCGTGCTTCAATCTTATGGGATGAAAAACAATTTTTTACAGAAAGAAGTTTGTTTTCAATAAAAAATATGTTCATTTTGACCGGAATTTAATAACCACAATTCAGAAAAAAAAACAAAAATCATTTGAATTTTATTCTGATAGTAATAATACATTTTCAACTGAATTTGTTAGCAAGTGGCAATCAGCGAGTTGAACATGTGAGGTACCCCTGCAACCACCGGGGAAACGAAGTAAAATAATGTTAAAAACAAGTAAGATTGCCTTAGTCGCAACTACCCAACTAGTAAATACCCTAAACCCAGCCCTTAGGACATAACACATACACATACAAACATACGCTGGGCCCCCACCACTGAAAAGAAACTCTTGATTTGTTCGTAAACTAAACGTTGTAAAATTTTTAAGACCTAATAAGAGCATTAAAATGTATGTACAAACCAATTTAGTAGTGTTTGATTTGTGGCTTTTTTGGCTATATCGATATTTTGGAGGGTAGAGAAAATCTGCGTATGCCTTACGCGAACATATTGATAAAAGTTTGGTAACTTTATCTCTTTTAATTTAGGAGTTATGCTTGTTAAAAAACCAGGCCAAAAACAGAATAAATATTGATTATAATAATAAACTTGATCTGCGTATGGTTTATAAAAACCGAATGCGACCAAGATTAGCTATCTAACTTTTGTAGTCTCTGAGATCGACGCGTTCATACAAGCAGACGGACAGATGGACATGGGAAAATCAACTCAGCTCGTCGTCCTGATCAAAAATATATATACTTTATGGGGTACGTTTGCACAAAGCCATTATACCCTTTTTTAGCCATTTTCAATGGGTTCAGTGTATAATCTCTGCTGCTGAAAAGAACCGTTAAAGATTAAAATTTCAAATTGTGAACACAATAATGAAGACGGAAAAATATATGCGACAAGCAATTGCTCACTCCAAAAAAACAAAAACAAGTGATATCGTTGCAGTCGGGTCTAACCGACAGCGCAATACTCGATCGATAATTATAATAAACGAGTATGCATTTTTCTTTTGTGTGATCACAATTAACACCTAAGCTACGTGTTAGACACCAAACGTTTAGTTTCTCACAAGACAAACTGTTGGTAAAGTTATCTAATTTTCTTACCTATCTAATATAACAGACAGATGGACAGAAAAACGGGTATTGCATACCCCAATATACTATTTTCAATTCGTGAACGAGTAGAAAGAAGAAAACCAACAAATGTTCCATTTTAATGTGTGTGTGTGTGTTTAAGTGTGTCTAAAAATGTGGAAATAACCGAAACGGACGACGACGACAACAGTTACTTGCGGGTCAACTTGGGTTAAAGCCGCCTGGATAATGACAACGACAATAACCACAACAACAACAATTACAATAGCTACAACTTTTCGTTTAAACCCCCACTACATCTCTCACGACTCAGCAAGCAATGTCACGTTTTTTTATATTTTTGGGCAACGGCTATCTGGCCAGCCCCCACCCCTCCCCTTAGGATGCAAATTAACATAAACATACGAAAATTATAACAAAACAAGTCGAAGGAATAAACAACAACATAGGACGAGAAAGAGATAAAACGAGACACACACACGATGCAGCAATAAGAAGTTTATTTACCTCTTGCTTAAGCTTTCTTTTTGTTGTTTACCCATAGTGACAGCCGCACCTCCCACAATAAGAGCTGCTCAACAACCAGTGTCTTGAAAGTGTCTTGTCTGTGACCCACACTCCCGTACAATCCAACATCGAAGAATGTTCAAAAACTCGCAACGATTACGAATTTGTTGTTAGCCTGTTTTGTTATACCCTGAACCCATTGAAAATGGGTAAAAAAGGGTATAATGGTTTTGTGCAAATGTATGTAACAGGCAGAAGGAAGCATCTCCGACCCCATAAAGTGTATATATTCTTGATTAGCCTCACTAGCCGAGTCGATTTAGCCATGTCCGTCTGTCTATCTGTCCGTCTGCCCGTCTGTCTGTATGAACGCGTTTATTTCAGAGACTGCAAAAGCTAGAAAGCTGATCTTAGTCTCATTCGGTTCGTATATACCATACGCAGATCAAAACATCGATAACTCCTTCCGTTTTCTTATTATCGATATTTATCGATAACTCCCAAACTATAAAAGCTAGAGCCGCCAATTTATTTATTTATTTATTTATTTATTTTTTTTTTTTGTTCGCTTAAAACATTCGAAGAATTTAAATATTTCAGGTTTTGGATACCTCTCCCCAATCGCCCCCAATATTGAAAAAACCACAAAAACAAAGTAAATCAAATACTACACACGTGCAAATTGGTTTGTACATACACTTCGATGATCTGAATAAGTCCTGAAAATTTCATAACGATCGTACATTTAATTTACGAGCAAATCAACAATTTCAGTAGTTGGGGCAAAGCGCAGCTGCTTGACAAATTCTGTGTTCATGTGCACGCATACTTTTATTTTTTCTTTTAACATGCTCAATACTCATCAACTGCCGAGAGATTGTGTGCATGTGCTCATTTCTTGGTTCAGGGTATCTACTAGTCGGGCGACTAGAGCAATCTCACTTGTTTTAGGTAATTATATGTAAGAACACACTTTATTTTTGACAAAAATGCGTTTTAGGTGCGATAAGTATAAATGCCTTGCCATTACTAAATAAATTATTTGCATAGGGTATTACATTTTCAGGGTCCTGATTTAGATAGCTGTTATTGTTTATTTTTATTATTTATTTTTTATTTATTATTTATTTATTATTTATTTATTTTTTTTTTTATTTCTACAATTTTGTTTCTTTTGTGTTTCAAGACAATTGTTTATGCAAACCACGTAAATGTTTGGAATTTTATTGCAGGCTGCGGCAAATTTAACAAGTTTTGGTTTATGGATGCAAATTTTATTATTTGTTTTTCTTTACATATTTTGCCTTAGCTATTGCAACGGTTAATTGTTAAAACACAACAAAGCATAGTTGAGTTCCAACACTGTTGGCACACATGAGCGGCCGTTTAACGAACTTTGCATTTGCGACGTTTCTAATCAGTGCGCAATTCAGGAGATAAGGGCCCCGTCAAATTTGGCATTGCCTTGAACGTAAAATAACGTAACATAATAGCAACAGCAACAACAATAGCAACGACAACCTGTTACAACGCAATTAACAAATTGAACGGGTCAACTTAATCAAGCGATTAATCGATCAATCAACTGACTTTGACAAACACGAAAGCAGATTTTGCCGAGCCTAATGAGCAAAAGTTTTTATATTACCTCGTACGTATTGACAATGTGTAAGCAAGAGTTTAATAAGTGTAGCAGGCAGGGGGTGACATCTTCGATCTCATTAATTTCATATACTATAGTTGATTTGCGCGGCAAAGAAGAGGGGTGTATTCGTATACCCTAGAATGTTAAATTTATTTTCAATGTTAATTACTATAATATATGGTGTCGATTTTGGAGATTATTTTATTTTATTGCGCATTTTCATTTAATCCCTTTTTTATATATGTATATATATATTTTTTTTGGTAATGAGCTTTTCATATACCCGATAATAAAAGTTGAGCAAATAAAAATATGTAATAATCGGCAATTTAAAATGGTCTTGAAGTGTACCTGTTAACGTACGGGGTATCTTAAAGACGTATTCTCATTGTTGGTAGTGTAAAACCTGAACTTTGAAACTCACCGAAAATTGCAACCAAAAATGGGAAAAGCACATGGCAAAAGTTGACAAAATAGAATAGCGACAACCACAACAACAACAACAACTGCGCTCCGTGACGCATAAGCAACAACTGCGTTGCTGTCGCCGTTGTTGTTAGACTTATGAGAACATTATTTCCGTTGAATTAATTACCACAGCGCTTGTTGTTGTTGTTGCTGTTGCTCTTGCTAAACAACAACGGCAACCAGAACAACATCAAACGTTAAATTACAAAACCGAGAACTGAACTGAGCCGCCTGCAATGCCAAATCGCTTGGCATTGCCATTGACAGCAAACGTGTTGCACAAAGAAAGCGCACAATAAGAAACGGACAAAGCCGCATAAGGGGCGATTGGCTCTGGGAAGAGAGGAGAGGGGTGGAGCCGGCCTTGAAGCGTCGAAATTGCAGTGTATGACAATTACGACCAAGATCTTGTTATTGTCACACTAAATTACATACATACAGCGTTCTTAAGCTATTAAAGAATTTTTATTGAAATTGATAAAATTAAAATTTAAATTTAAAAGAAATTAACAATATGTAACGCATTCATTAGTTAATAGTCTTAAACTATTATTACTTAATCTATATTTATCATTTAACATTTAGTGCAGTGTCCTTTATTTATCAACGAAGTCCTGAGTCCATCGTTTTAAGGGAAAATAAGGGAATGACCAGCATTCTTTAATTTCTTCCTAAACTGTTTCTAAGCTGCTTTCTTGACTTCGGATCACCGATTTTCAATGGGATCCAAGTCAAGCGACTGAGCCGGCCACTCTAAAACATTCCATTCCATTCCTTTGCTTTTTTACTGCGGTGTTTGTGATCATTGTCCTGTAACCCATATGAGCAGCTTTTCATATTCTGCAAAGGGTGGCATTACTGTCATAATAATATTCACCTACACATGCTGATCCATGATGGTTTTGAATGATGATGAATGTATTGGACGTACTCCATGAGAGAAACAAGCCCATACCATTACACTACACCCTCCATGTTTAATGGTTTTTGTGGTTTTGTGTTCTGGGCCTTGTATTCTGTCCTTGGACGTCTAACGTATGCTCGAAATCTCTTTCCACCAAACATAACCACATCGAACTCATCTGACGATATGATATTGCTCCATTGTTGGGATGTCCAATTTGCATGATCTCTGAAAAACTTCATGTGCTTAGTAATGGTCATCGCGTTTAAAAGTGGTACACATCTTTGACTACCATATTTTAGGTTATGTTGCCTAAAATATGTATGAACTGTTTGGTACGTCTCATTTATATTAATCTGTTTTTTAAGCTCGGTAGCCGGCTTGAAGAGATCCTTCTTGCTTTTAAGCTCGGTAGCAGGTTTAAAGGAATCCTTTTTGCTCTGACGAATCAGTTATTTGACATGAATAGGGGTCATAGAACATTTTCGTCTGCGTGTTTCAATCTTTTTATACTCGTTCACGAAAAGAGTATATTAGTTTTGTGCAATGTCCGTCTTGCTGTCCGTCCGTCCGTCTGTATATATTTTGGATATATACTCGTGTGTAACCGCGTCAGATAAAGTGTTAAGGATTTTGGGCTACACCCACTGGAGGCGTGGCAAACCGATAACACCTAAAATCGCATATCGCTAAAGTCCACAATATTAGGGCTAGAGTCACGAATATATCCCGGCTACGCCCATTATAATGCCCCCCCCCGCCCCCGCTCTCAAAAATCGGTTATGCATATATCTTCCACAGTTTTACCTGTACCTGAAAGGTCAAATCCATAGGTTTTGCATATTTGCACAATTTTAAAGCTAGAGTCACCAAACTTGGTATGTATATAGCTGGTCCCAAAAAGATTGATTCTAAAAAGATTGCGACCTTGATATCCCGGCCACGCCCACTAGAACGCCCTCCAGCGCCCCTCCATCCCCAACAATTTTTAAGCTAGAGTCACCAAATTTGGGATATATATTACCGATATGCTCCTCCAAACATGACAGAGAAAAATTTTTGGCCACGCCCCCTCCCGCCCCCGTAATCGCAAAACACGTTATATATGGCAGCTCCAATCGATAACACGTGTATATCTCCCACAATTTATGCGATAGACCCACCAAATTTGGTATGTAGATAGCTGATGTCCTGCCCTACAAATTGCACCGTTAATATCCCGCCCACGCCCCCGCCCCGCCGGATATGCCTATATCACGGTTTTTAAGCTAGAGTTACCACATTTGGTGGGTAGATAGCTGGTCACCTCCTTTAAAGAGCGGAACAACATTTTGCCAACGACCACCCCCTCCCGCACCTCCCACTCTTCCCCACCCCCAGTAACACACAAATTGCAAAATACGGAAATTTTTTAAAATAGCAATATTGAAGAACGTGAACAAGTATAACGCAGTCGGTAACGCCCGACTGCAACGTTCTTACTTGTTTTTTTTGTATTCAGTCGAAAAAATTGCAAGTTAGGATCTCACTCAATGGCTAATATATTTTCTAATTTCAAAGTTATTTGTATCATTCGTTAACAAGTTTGATTTACTCCGCTTCCTCTGCTTTAACATAATCATTTTATTTCATTTTATTTTGTATTCGGACGTTATTCAATAACTTTTCACAAATTCACTTAACACTCAATTCCATGAATTGCATTAACTAGACATTTAAAAATAATAAACAAAAAATTAATATTAAACAAGTAAGAACGTTGCAGTCGGGCGTTACCGACTGCGTTATACTCGTTCACGTTCGTAAATATTGTTATTTTAAAAGAGTTCGATATTTTGCAATTTATGTGTTGCTGGGGGTGGGGAAGAGTGGGAGGTGCGGGAGGGGTGGTCGTTGAACATTGTTCCTCTCTTAAAGGAGGTGACCAGCTATCTACCCACCAAATTTGGTAACTCTAGCTAAAACTGTGGGAGATATAGGCATTTCCGGCGGAGCGGGCGTTGGAGCGTTATAGTGGGCGTGGCCGGGATGTCAAGTGTGCGATCTTTGGGGGATTTTCGCGGGTTGCGGGGGCGGAAGGGGTGGGGGGGGGTGTTGAGGAGCTTCCCACTAATATATATCCCGAATTAAGTAACTGTAGTTTAAAAACTCTGAGAGATATAGGCATTTTCGATTTTTTAGGGAGGGGGCGTTGGGCGTTCTAGTGGGCGTGGGCGGGATATCAAGGGCGCAATTTGTGGGGCAGGACACCAGCTATCTACATACCAAATTTGGTGGCTCTATCGCTTAAATTGTGGGATATATACACGTGTTATCGATTGGAACTGCCATATATAACGTGTTTTGCGATTACGGGGGCGGGAGGGGGCGTGGTCAAAAATTTTTTCCTGTGATGTATGGAGGAGCATTCAGGTAATATATCTCCCAAATTTGGTGACTCTAGCTTAAAAATTGTTGGGGATATAGCCATTTCCGATTTTTCAGGGCGGGGGCGCTGGAGGGCGTTCTAGTGGGCGTGGCCGGGATATCAAAGGGTCAATCTGTGGGGGAGGTCACCAGCTATATACATACCAAGTTTGGTGACTCTAGCTTTAAAATTGTGGACTTTAGTAATATGCGATTTTATGTGTTATCGGTTTGCCACGCCCCCAGTGGGCGGAGCTCAAAATCCTTAACACTTTATCTGACGCGGGTACACACGAGTAAAAAAAACGTTGTTGTTGTTTTTTTTTTTATCTTTTAAGCAATTATTTTGCAATTGTGTTACATAGTTGCTGCAATCGTTTATTCGAATTTTATTCAAGAAATGCGACTAAATGCGCCTTGCGATTCTCAATGAAATTGTTGCCCACAAACAAAGCCACAATTAATGGCCTGAACCCATTGAAAATGATAAAAAGGGTGTAATGGTTTTGTGCAAATGCTTGTAAAAAGGAAAAGGAAGCAACTGACCGTTTCATTAATATCGAATTAAGTCGATCTTAAGACTAGTATTTCTCAGCATATCTTGAAGGGTTTAAGATAAAACTATTCGTGTGTATGTGTGATTTTGTGTATGCATAAATGAATGCCAGGGGGTTAAAATGTATATAACGATAGCTCGCAGGGTATCTGTTAGTCGGGCATTCCCGATTGGGGCTCTGTTTATATTTTTCTATTTGCTTTATTATCTAATTGAGTGAGTGCAGTATGCAATATACATTTTGCAATTGCATTTTACCATATGCCGTTTTGCATATCAAATATGCGCGAGACAGAGAGTGAGACAGAGGTGGCAGGCCAACTGCTGGGCTTAGGAGGCGTTATGGGAGGCGGTGGCGGGAGTGGATTGGTCAAGGCTACTTTTGTGGCATTACAGCTAACAGACCATACGGTGTACAAAATACATCTAAATTTAGATTTTTATTTACTAACCATACAAATATAGTAGTTGTATTAAAAGTTTAATTATCTAGTAGCTATGTCAGAAAACTGTAAAAAAGAATATTTTAATAATTTGAATAATTACTTTAATTTTACATTAACACAATTTTAATTACTTGAAATATAAATTCTTTAAGCAAGTTAATGCTAATTTTAAAATTTTCCGTGACATATGATAAACCACAATGGCACCAAATGCTGCACAATGCGACGCGATACCCATTGCCGCACTTCTGCACTATAAACATCGCGGCATGCCAAGTACTCGTACGTCGAGATGCAAAAAAATAAATGTAAATAAAAAAGAAAAAATAAGAAAAAGTTTCATGACATGGAAAAAGAGGGTGGTGGAAAAGTTTGTGTGTGTTTGGGCCGCACCCGCGTTAAGAGGAATGCAAAATAAAAGATACTCAAATCTCAATCAAATGGGCACCAAAGGAATGCGGCTTAACGAACCAAAGCAAACCAATTGAAAACGTGAATCGATCCATTCGGATTCGAATCTGAACCAAAACCAAAACCAGAACAACCACAAGAAACCACAATCCAAAGCGACGATCAATGCCATGTTACAGCGATCTGGCATCGAGATCGACATTGCTGTCAAGGTCGTTGCCAAGCTTTGCCTTGAGCTGAGCGCGAATGGAACTCTAGCATTAACTGGCCAGAGTCTGCGCAGTGTAGCCACAGATTCAATTGTTGCAAATGCATATGCACGATGCATCCAAGCTGAACAACTTAGCTCAAGTTCGCTCTACGTGCGTATCTGTCGGTAATATATGTAATTAGCACCAAAAAATAAAACAAAGAGCCCAAAAATACTCGTCCTCAAATATGAAGCGATCCATCTTCTTAAATCATTTGCTTAAATTTTTGCGTCTCTTTACTCCCTTGTTTTATTTATGTTTTTTTCTTGTTGTATTTTTGTTTTTTGCATAATTTGCACGCTTGACAGATTTACAGGAGTTTGATGAACCCTTTTTCAGCGGGCAGCGTAATGTGATGTACTCTTTTACACATTTGTTTACAGCGAGGCATCTAACCAAAAACTTTTGACAGTCGGACAGACAGTGGCATCAGTTCAATAACCCCCATCAAGGCCCCATTGTGTGACATGTGTGTGTGTGTGTGTGCATGTGTATGCTGGGTATTTGTATAATGATCTTGTGATGAGCTTGGGAACCCATTCAATCCCACAGGCAAGAACTAAATGGGTGATAGTTGCATGTGATAACACAAAATGATCATAGTACAGTCCTAAAGACAAACATACTGTAAAAAATTTATCATCAAAGATTAGTATTCCTGGAGATTGGTTTGCTAGAAAATCAATGCTTACGTTTAGTAATGCGATTTAATTTAAAAAAAAAACAGTTAAATAAAGCCAAAAATAAAATATCGATACTATCTATGTATAAGTTTTGTTTTCCATAATAATGTAAAGGCTAGGAAAATGTCATGTTACTCAAGCTTCAAGCATAAGAGTATTTACACTTGCGCAAATATGAATAATTTTGTAAGTAGTTTTTTTATTTATAAAAAAATAATAGTTACACCCAAAATTTATTTGCATTTAACCGTAAAGAAACATTATAATCATACAAATTTAAATGTTATTAAATGTCTACAATTCGTATTGAGATAGAAAGCGATAGCTTTGTTTTAAATATTTTAAAAACTAATTTTGCATGTCGCAATATTTAAACCAATAATGCAATGGTTTAAAAAGATATAGTTTTCCATATCAATTTATATTTTACAATAATGTAGGATTCATGGAATTGCTGCTAAATAGATATTATGTCCTTAAAAGTTGATTATTCCTATCATCCCGATGGTGATTAAGTATAGAATCTATGTGCTATAAATCAAACTCATAAGCTATAATTGTTCGTTAGCTCAACTTGAACTCGAGCTTTTGTGTTTAGTTAAATCTTTTTAATGCTTAATTTACTTCCACAATGAACAATTCAATTAATTTTGTTTTATTGGGATTTTGCTGTTGACTGCTTTTTGGAGGCTGTTTTGCTGTTGCTTTCAACTCATTAAATGTTATTTATATTATCCTTAGTTGCATTTTCCACGCTCTGAAGGCCGTCGCTTTTGCTGGTCAAATTTATTTTTGTGCTAGCGCTTTAAAAGCTAATTAATTTAACAACAACAGTAGCAGCAACAATAACAATGAGAACAATAATAGGCATGTAAGCTAATTGGTTTTTAATTATTAAAATTTATTGATTTTTAATTTGTGCGCGAAGCTTAGCGGAACAAAGCAAACGCCTTGAACTCTCGAACTTGCAACTAAATCGGCGAGTGAAAAGTTTTGAGCGTTTCACATTTAATACCCTATGCACCCATAATTGCGTAAAAAAACAGGTATCAACGAGTTGTTTTATCATGTAGATGTAATCAAATGCATAGGCATAATGAAATTGTATTTAATAATTTTGAGAATTAAGACGAAAAGAAATTTCCGAACATTTAAGCGCTTGTAATGTGCAAATGTCGTTCTCAAGCCAACCAAATAATTTTCGTTCCCAAAGTACATTTTTATTTGAAAAAATCTTTATATATTTATTTGGTTGATGTTTCATTTATATTTGCTGGTCTAGTACACTTAACCCATGATTCTCGTTGTTGGGATTTTTACTTAATGTATAAATCTGTTAACGAATCTGTGCTTATAAAAAAGATTTGTTGAGCCCAAGGCCAAGAAGAACATTGCGTTTGGCTTGAAGCAAACTCAAGAGTCGAAAGCTAGGTCGCAGTTGGGCATTTAAATTATTTTTAGAGCGCAACGAAAACGTTGAACTTAACAAACAGAAATATCAACAAAAATATAACCACATGGACGGCTTTCGTGCGTATTTATAGCCACAATGTCTACACACACGGCGCTTTGGGTGGGGGTGGTAGGCAGCTTAGGCGGGGGCGTGACGGACGTGTATTTGGCTTTTGCTTAAATTAAAACTTGATTATTGTTGAATATTTTTGTGGTTTTAAATGTTCATAAAAAGCCGGTATTTATTTTATAAATAGACTCTCGTTTAGGGCCAATTCATTCCTGCAGCTCTAGCTCTTGCATATTGCGCAGCTATGATTGAAACCTCCGCTCTGTACTTAAAGCAATGAATATTGTTGTATACCCTGTCTGTAGCATCATCACGGGCATGCTTTTTCATGCTGTTAGCTCAGCTTGATGCCACCATTTCTTATTTTGGTAATATATGTATATATGTATATATATATATACATTTGATCAATCAGCAATCAGCCTTATAAGCTGATTGACCAAAAAAAAATTCCACTAAATTCAAACCCAAAAAAATCTCTTAATGGGCAAGCCGCCAATCGAATTTCAATTGAGTCGCATCGTCGACAACATGTGGGCAAAGTTTTTGGTTTTTAGTGCGGTTACACCGCGCTCCGGTTCAACAAACTTTTGTATAGCACTGAAAATCTTGACATTGAACTTCTACTTGCGAGTAAATTTCCTAAAAGAACAAAATACACATAGACAAAACGTTTGACAAATTTTGCGCATTAATAACCACAGAACGGCCCGCAAGTTGTCATCGAAAAACAAAAACAGTTAGGGAGTTCAAGTCAAGCTAATGTTATTTTTATTATAATATATATTTTTATATTTATTTTTAAAATCTCTGCATAGATTTCAATAACAAACACATGTGTTAACCATTTTGCGTTAACCATTCTGCATAGCTTTCAATAACAAAGACATGTGTTAACCATTTTGCGATGTTATGATAAGTTCTATATATATATATATAACATATATATATATATATATATACTTACAACTTATCATAACATCGCAAAATGTTTAACACATGTCTTTATTATTGAAATCTATGCAGAGATTTTAAAAATCGATCCAAGAAGTCAAATTTTTTTTTTTAAATATAACAATGAATGCAATGATCACATATATAATATATATATACATATATATTTGTGTGTTACATATGTATTTAATAAATAATAATTTTATAAATAATAATTTTAGCAAGAGTATTTGCTCTTCGGCAGTCCAAAGATAACTGTTCTTTCTAGTTGATGTATTTTTATTTTTAAGTAGTTTTTGCAATGAGAATCGCTTTGGAAAGCGGCAACAACTGTTTGGTAATAATATAAGGGGGAGAACCTAACAGACATACGGCTTGACTTGGCATGAGATGACAAGTCAATGACTTGACAGCAAAATCAATCAACAACAGAACGAACAAATGGCCAGCGCATCGAGAAATGTTAAGGTTAAAGAAATTACATCGCTGCCAAACTGATCGATCGTGTTTTGATAGCTACCGCATGAAAATTAATGTTTGGCTATGTTCGGAAAAAAAATAAATTGCGAATCCAAATTTAAATGCATTTATTTATAGAAAGGCTGTAAAATAGCACATTAATGTATCTTACATACTGATTATTACTATGAAACATATATCGTTGCCATTGAATTTCTTCGACATTTCAACTCTAGACTCAGCTTCAACTTCAGTTTTTACTTGAAACTTGAATGTCAAATTTCAATTGTGCAATAATTGGAGGCTAACGACTTCTCCTCTGGATATTTCTTTCTCATAGTTTTTTTTTGTGCTGTTTGTTTTGTTGAAAATTTTCCTATTCAGTAACTAACTGGGTTATTATTATTATTATTATTATTATTATTATTATTATTATTATTATTATTATTATTATTATTATTATTATTATTATTATTATTATTATTATTATTATTATTATTATTATTATTATTATTATTATTATTATTATTATTATTATTATTATTATTATTATTATTATTATTATTATTATTATTATTATTATTATTATTATTATTATTATTATTATTATTATTATTATTATTATTATTATTATTATTATTATTATTTCTGCTGTTGTTATTGTCGTTGCTGTTGCTGTTTGTAGAAAGTGCTCACAATTTGTCTTTCACACATACACATACATCTATATGTAATATGTGTGTGCATGGTTCTGCTATAAAGTTCAAAGTGCCTTAAAGTACTTTGACTTCCCACAGTCATTTCCTCAGATCGTTCTTTCTTCTCCTTCTACCAGCTGAATTTCCTGCTTTAATTGACTTTCATGTTTTTAACTGATGTTGGGCTCTCTCGGCCGCTTCTTTAGAACTCATACATCATCTTTTATGCATTTGCCGCTTTGCTGATCTTTGGCTCCGTCAGTCAACCAGTGAGTGAGTAGTCGGTCGGCTGCCGTTTTAAAGGTTGTGCAATGTGCACTTGTAAAATTATGCGAGGCCCTTGATGTCAGTTGAGTTCAACTTCAAGCCCCCAGAGAATTATGTGTTCTTAGCTTTGCAAAGCTGGTATGCCAATTGGCCAAATGAGGCCCAATTCAGAATGCAAAATCTGCATAAGCTTATCGAATCACCTCTAAGTGATGACAAATCTGCAAAAGTGTTATAGAGGTGACTCGACAATTCGTCCCTGGAAGATGTCAAATGTAGAGACGATATCAATCAGATTATGAAAATAAATTAAAATTAAATATGGGTAAACAAAATTTAAAAACAAGTTAGAGGGCTCTAGTCGGGGCCGCCCGACTTGGAGATACCCTGAACCCTGCAATCTGTCTTCATAAGCATTTTAACCCGTTTACATTCATAAATACATACACAAATTCACACACACACAAATGCACGCCGCACGCATTTTACTCGGTTGCTGCGCGTGCCCCACTATAGAAACTAAATCTTTATTTTCTGCTAAACTAGATTTATGATCGTTATGAAACTTTCAGGATTTATTAGCAGCATTGAAATACTTGTACAAACCATTTCAGGTCTGTAGTATTTGATATGCGATTTTTTTTGTTTTGTCGATACTGGGGCATTGGGGGGAGGTATCCGGAGGCATAAAAATCTGCGTCTAGTCAATACGAAAATAACGCACTAAAATTGTTGCCTCTAGCTCTTTTAGTTACCGAGATATTGTAAAAAACAAAAGGTTGTTATCGATTTTTATCGATATTAATGAAACGGAGGAAGTTATCGAAAAACAATTATAAACTTGTTTTGCGTATGATATGTACGAGCTAAATGAGACCAAGGCCGGCTTTCTAGCTTTTGTAGTTTCCGAGATCGCTGCTTTCAAACAGACGGACAGTCGGACAGACGGACATGGCTAAAGCAACTCAGCTCATACTTTATGGGGTCGGACATGCCTCCTTCTGCCTGTTACATACATTTTAACAAAACCATTTTACCCTTTTTCCCATTGTCAATGGATTCAGGGTATAAAAAACAACAATCAATTCTATGTGAATATTTTTAGAAGCTTTAATCATCGACTCGCTATAAAAGTTTTTCGTAATTATACCCTGAACCCATTGAAAATGGGTAAAAAAGGGTATAATGGTTTTGTGCAAATGTATGTAACAGGCAGAAGTAAGCATCTCCGACCCCATAAAGTATATATATTCTTGATCAGCATCACTAGCCGAGTCGATTTAGCCATGTCCGTCTGTCTGTCCGTCTGTCTGTATGAACGCGTCGATTTCAGAGACTACAAAAGCTAGAAAGCTGATCCTGGTCTCATTCGGTTCGTATATTCCATACGCAGATCAAGTTTATTTTAAAACATCGATAACTCCTTCCGTTTTCTTATTATCGATATTTATCGCTTTTTTGACTCGGTTTTTTAACTCCCAAACTATAACTAGAGCCATCAAATTTTTTTTTTATGTTCGCGTAAAACATACGAAGAATTTAAATGTTTCAGGTTTTGGATACCTCCCCCCAATCGCCCACAATATTGATAAAACTAAAAAACAAAGTAAATCAAATACTACACACGTGCAAATTGGTTTGTACATACATTTCGATGATCTGAATAAGTCCTGAAAATTTCATGACGATCGTACATTTAGTTTACGAGCAAATTAAGAATCTATTTTCAGTAGTGGGGCAAAGCGCAGCTGCTTGGCAATTTCTGTGTACATGTGCACGCATACATATGCATATGCAAACTTTGCGTTTATCTACGAATTTTTTTTTTGCAACGGTTAAGTTGAATTTTAGCACAACCAAAACAATTAGGAGCGTGGTCCAGTGGGTAAGAGTTGTGCCGCACAGCGTGGATGTCCGGGTTCGAATCCAGCAATGGTATGGTAGAGCAATGTTGAATTCTTTTATTTTTTCGTTATTCATAATTATTATTTTGATTATTATTAATTTGTACCCTTTTAATGACAAGTGCAAAATTTTCGTTTTCCTTGACATTTTGCGATAGTTAAGTAATGTTATATCATACACGAATAGCGTGGTAGTGTGGTGCAGTTGGTAAGAGTTGTGCATCTTCACACGGGGGGATCGAGTTCGAATCCCGGTTGTGAAGTTTTTATTTTTCCGTTTGTAATTATTAGTAAATTTTATTTTTTACTTTCAACATTCTAAATACTCATCAACTGCCGAGAGTTTGTGTGCTTGTGTTTATTTCTGGGTTCAGGGTATCTACTAGTCGGGCGGTCCCGACTAGAGCAATCTCACTTGTTTTTTTTTGTCACGTGTTTCTTAAGATCTTTATTTAGACAGTAGGCAGTTGCCACGATCTGTTGATTGCGCTTGTGATTATTTGGATACATTTGAAAATAATAATATTAATAAAATATATATTAAATTATATACAATAATCGAAAGTGCTAAATATATTGATAAATATACATTCATATTCTTAGGCAGTTTTATCAGAAATTACAACACAATCTCGTTTAGCCAGACATACGGAACGACAACACAGCGAACATATAGATAGATAGACACGCTTCCCCAAGCGTCTGTGTTGACTGTCTGACTTATCAATAAAGCTTCATCTAAAGCCCAAACAGCCATATAAAACGTCAGAACCAGACTAAGCACTCAGTTCCCCTGATCTCTGCTCTCTAATCTGGAAATTGATCGCACCTCCTACATAACAAATAGCAATAACAACAGCAACAATTAAAAAAAAACAATGTTCAGCATATATTTAGCTCGACAAAAATTGAACAGCCAAGGCATACATTTTTTTTAACGACGAAAACGTAATTAAAGCGAACTATGAACGAGTTTTAAAAAAGCGAACATAAAAGGCAAATATGTGCACAGAGCTAAGAGAAACAGCGCAACAGATACGCAGAGCTATACAAATGCACAGATACGCAGCGACATAGATACAGATACAAATACAGCAAAAGACACGCAGACACAGAGATTCAGGCACAGATACAGATACAGATACAGATACAGATACAGATACAGATACAGATACAGATACAGATATAGATACAGACACAGATACAGATACAGATACAGATACAGACACAGATACGGATACAGATACAATAGCCGCAGCTAAAGATTTTTCTGCTGAAGTAGAATGCTTGGCATTTTGTTTTTAGTCATACGGCAGTTGAAACAGATTTTGAATTATCCAAAAACAGCAACAAATCAAACAAATCTCACCAAAAACTTCTTGGAAAGCAAGAGAAAAAACAGAAAACGTTTGCCAACTCAGCAAATACTTAGCAAATGCTCTCAGACCAACTTTAAATACTTATCATATATGCAAAAGTTGCGATAAAATTGAAGAGGCTAGTAGACGATCTTAGGGCGCAAACCAGACAACTTAACTTAACTCGTTTTTGTAACTGTAGCACTAATGTGTGTTTGCGGCTTTATAAACACGTTGAGTTCATCTAACTACAATGTCGATTTGAACTTTGAGACATACAATAAAATCTACTGATTTATGATCGTTATGAAACTTTCAGGATTTATTAGCAGCATTGAAATACTTGTACAAACCATTTCAGGTCTGTAGTATTTGATATTCGATTTTTTTTGTTTTGTCGATACTGGGGCATTGGGGGGAGGTATCCGGAGGCATAAAAATCTGCGTCTAGTCAATACGAAAATAACGCACTAAAATTGTTGCCTCTAGCTCTTTTAGTTACCGAGATATTGTAAAAAACAAAAGGTTGTTATCGATTTTTATCGATATTAATGAAACGGAGGAAGTTATCGAAAAACAATTATAAACTTGTTTTGCGTATGATATGTACGAGCTAAATGAGACCAAGGCCGGCTTTCTAGCTTTTGTAGTTTCCGAGATCGCTGCTTTCAAACAGACGGACAATCGGACAGACGGACATGGCTAAAGCAACTCAGCTCATACTTTATGGGGTCGGACATGCCTCCTTCTGCCTGTTACATACATTTTAACAAAACCATTTTACCCTTTTACCCATTGTCAATGGATTCAGGGTATAAAAAACAACAATCAATTCTATGTGAATATTTTTAGAAGCTTTAATCATCGACTCGCTATAAAAGTTTTTCGTAATTATACCCTGAACCCATTGAAAATGGGTAAAAAAGGGTATAATGGTTTTGTGCAAATGTATGTAACAGGCAGAAGTAAGCATCTCCGACCCCATAAAGTATATATATTCTTGATCAGCATCACTAGCCGAGTCGATTTAGCCATGTCCGTCTGTCTGTCCGTCTGTCTGTATGAACGCGTCGATTTCAGAGACTACAAAAGCTAGAAAGCTGATCCTGGTCTCATTCGGTTCGTATATTCCATACGCAGATCAAGTTTATTTTAAAACATCGATAACTCCTTCCGTTTTCTTATTATCGATATTTATCGCTTTTTTGACTCGGTTTTTTAACTCCCAAACTATAACTAGAGCCATCAAATTTTTTTTTTATGTTCGCGTAAAACATACGAAGAATTTAAATGTTTCAGGTTTTGGATACCTCCCCCCAATCGCCCACAATATTGATAAAACTAAAAAACAAAGTAAATCAAATACTACACACGTGCAAATTGGTTTGTACATACATTTCGATGATCTGAATAAGTCCTGAAAATTTCATGACGATCGTACATTTAGTTTACGAGCAAATTAAGAATCTATTTTCAGTAGTGGGGCAAAGCGCAGCTGCTTGGCAATTTCTGTGTACATGTGCACGCATACATATGCATATGCAAACTTTGCGTTTATCTACGAATTTTTTTTTTGCAACGGTTAAGTTGAATTTTAGCACAACCAAAACAATTAGGAGCGTGGTCCAGTGGGTAAGAGTTGTGCCGCACAGCGTGGATGTCCGGGTTCGAATCCAGCAATGGTATGGTAGAGCAATGTTGAATTCTTTTATTTTTTCGTTATTCATAATTATTATTTTGATTATTATTAATTTGTACCCTTTTAATGACAAGTGCAAAATTTTCGTTTTCCTTGACATTTTGCGATAGTTAAGTAATGTTATATCATACACGAATAGCGTGGTAGTGTGGTGCAGTTGGTAAGAGTTGTGCATCTTCACACGGGGGGATCGAGT
This sequence comes from Drosophila paramelanica, assembly GCA_035043915.1. NCBI lineage: Eukaryota > Metazoa > Arthropoda > Insecta > Diptera > Drosophilidae > Drosophila > Drosophila paramelanica. Next base: position 1,099,155 of record JAWNMO010000640.1, on the reverse strand, counting down.
TCGAATCCCGGTTGTGAAGTTTTTATTTTTCCGTTTGTAATTATTAGTAAATTTTATTTTTTACTTTCAACATTCTAAATACTCATCAACTGCCGAGAGTTTGTGTGCTTGTGTTTATTTCTGGGTTCAGGGTATCTACTAGTCGGGCGGTCCCGACTAGAGCAATCTCACTTGTTTTTTTTTGTCACGTGTTTCTTAAGATCTTTATTTAGACAGTAGGCAGTTGCCACGATCTGTTGATTGCGCTTGTGATTATTTGGATACATTTGAAAATAATAATATTAATAAAATATATATTAAATTATATACAATAATCGAAAGTGCTAAATATATTGATAAATATACATTCATATTCTTAGGCAGTTTTATCAGAAATTACAACACAATCTCGTTTAGCCAGACATACGGAACGACAACACAGCGAACATATAGATAGATAGACACGCTTCCCCAAGCGTCTGTGTTGACTGTCTGACTTATCAATAAAGCTTCATCTAAAGCCCAAACAGCCATATAAAACGTCAGAACCAGACTAAGCACTCAGTTCCCCTGATCTCTGCTCTCTAATCTGGAAATTGATCGCACCTCCTACATAACAAATAGCAATAACAACAGCAACAATTAAAAAAAAACAATGTTCAGCATATATTTAGCTCGACAAAAATTGAACAGCCAAGGCATACATTTTTTTTAACGACGAAAACGTAATTAAAGCGAACTATGAACGAGTTTTAAAAAAGCGAACATAAAAGGCAAATATGTGCACAGAGCTAAGAGAAACAGCGCAACAGATACGCAGAGCTATACAAATGCACAGATACGCAGCGACATAGATACAGATACAAATACAGCAAAAGACACGCAGACACAGAGATTCAGGCACAGATACAGATACAGATACAGATACAGATACAGATACAGATACAGATACAGATATAGATACAGACACAGATACAGATACAGATACAGATACAGACACAGATACGGATACGGATACAGATACAATAGCCGCAGCTAAAGATTTTTCTGCTGAAGTAGAATGCTTGGCATTTTGTTTTTAGTCATACGGCAGTTGAAACAGATTTTGAATTATCCAAAAACAGCAACAAATCAAACAAATCTCACCAAAAACTTCTTGGAAAGCAAGAGAAAAAACAGAAAACGTTTGCCAACTCAGCAAATACTTAGCAAATGCTCTCAGACCAACTTTAAATACTTATCATATATGCAAAAGTTGCGATAAAATTGAAGAGGCTAGTAGACGATCTTAGGGCGCAAACCAGACAACTTAACTTAACTCGTTTTTGTAACTGTAGCACTAATGTGTGTTTGCGGCTTTATAAACACGCGTTGAGTTCATCTAACTACAATGTCGATTTGAACTTTGAGACATACAATAAAATCTACTGATCATCTTGGATTTATGGCAGTCAAATGAAAATCTCTAAGAAAGAAACAACATAAAATACACATTGATTTTTGTCAAAAATTTGTATTTCAATACGAAATGTTAATTTCTGAAAGTTAAATTTCTCCTATTAAATCTAAAAATTATTGCACAATATTATATTATAAAATACTAATTTATTGGCAATTCAATGTAAACAGTTTTAAAATTGAAAAAATAAATATATAAAGAAACAAGTGAGATTGCTCTAGTCGGGACCGCCCGACTAGTAGATACCCTGAACCCAGAAATGAACACATACACACAACTTCTCGGCTGTTGATGAGTATTGAGTCTTTTAAAAATTAAAACAAGTGAGATTGCTCTAGTCGGGACCGCCCGACTAGAAGATACCCTGAACCCAGAAATGAACACATACACACAAACTCTCGGCAGTTGATGAGTATTGAGCCTGTTAAAAATAAAAAATAAAATTTACTAATAATTACCAATAGAAAAATAAATACTCCACAAGCGGTAGTTGAACCAACGCTGAGTTCGACGGACCGAGTCTTTCACGTTGTCCGTCACAAGTCTTACCAACTGGACCACGCACTTGCTTCGCTTCGCTGTGCTAAAACTCAATTTAACCGTTGCAAAAAAAAATTCCTAGAAAAATGCAAGACAAATTTTGCATATGCATATGTATGCGTGCACATGTACACAGAAATTACCAAGCAGCTGCGCTTTGCCCCCACTACTGAAAATAGATTCTTGATTTGCTCGTAAACTAAATGTACGATCGTTATGAAATTTTCAGGGCTTATTCAGATCATCGAAATGTATCTACAAACCAATTTGCACGTGTGTAGTATTTGATTTACTTTGTTTTTTTGGTTTTATCAATATTGTGGGCGATTGGGGAGAGGTATCCAAAATTTGAAACATTCAAATTCTTCGTATGTTTTACGCGAACATAAAAAAATTAATTTGGTGGCTCTAGCTTCAGTCGTTTGGGAGTTATGCTTAAAAAACCGAGTCAACAAAGCGATAAATATCGATAATAAGAAAACGGAAGGAGTTATCGATGTTTTGAAATAAACTTGATCTGCGTATGGAATATACGAACCGAATGAGACCAAGATCAGCTTTCTAGCTTTTGTAGTCTCTGAAATCGACGCGTTCATACAGACGGACGGACAGACGGACAGACAGACGGACAGACAGACGGACATGGCTAAATCGACTCGGCTAGTGATGCTGATCAAGAATATATATACTTTATGGGGTCGGAGATGCTTCCTTCTGCCTGTTACATACATTTGCACAAAACCATTATACCCTTTTTTACCCATTTTCAATGGGTTCAGGGTATAAAAAAACAATTACAAACGGAAAAAGAAATGTTCCACAACCGGGGCTCGAACTCCCTCTTTCCGTCTTATGATGCACGACTCCTACCAACTGCACCACACTACCACGCTATTCGTATATGATATAACATTAGTTAACCATCGCAAAAAGTCAAGGAAAACGAAAATTTTGCACTTGTCATTAAAACGGTACAAATTAATAATAATAAAAATAATAATTGTGAATAACGAAAAAATAAAATAATTCAACATTGCTCAATCATCGCTGGATTCGAACTCGGACCTCCACGCTGTGCGGAACAACTCTTACCCACTGGACCACGCTCCTAATTGTTTTGGCTGTGCTAAAATTCAACTTAACCGTTGCAAAAAAAAATCCTAGATAAACGCAAGACAATTTAGCATATGCATATGTATGCGTGCACATGTACACAGAAATTGCCAAGCAGCTGCGCTTTGCCCCCACTACTGAAAATAGATTCTTGATTTGCTCGTAAACTAAATGTACGATCGTTATGAAATTTTCAGGACTTATTCAGATCATCGAAATGTATCTACAAACCAATTTGCACGTGTGTAGTATTTGATTTACTTTGTTTTTTGGTTTTATCAATATTGTGGGCGATTGGGGGATTGTGAGGTATCCAAAATCTGAAATATTTAAATTCTTCGTATGTTTTACGCGAACATAAAAAAATTAATTTGGTGGCTCTAGCTTTTATAGTTTGGGAGTTATGCTTAAAAAACCGAGTCAAAAAAGCGATAAATATCGATAATAAGAAAACGGAAAGAGTTATCGATGTTTTGAAATAAACTTGATCTGCGTATGAAATATATGAACCGAATGAGATCAAGATCAGCTTTCTAGCTTTTGTAGTCTCTGAAATCGACGCGTTCATACAGACAGACGGACAGACTGACGGACATGGCTAAATCGACTCGGCTAGTGATACTGATCAAGAATATATGTATATACTTTATGGGGTCGGAGATGCTTCCTTCTGCCTGTTACATACATTTGTACAAAACCATTATACCCTTTTTTACCCATTTTCAATGGGTTCAGGGTATAAAAATAAATATATAGAAAATTAGAATTTATAAGTTGGTATTCTAATACAGTTTCAATTTGCATAAATTGATTAGTATTTATCAATCACTGGTTTATACTTATCTACACTGATTGATTATACGCTTTTTTTCCTTTATAGAATTTTTAATATCTGATCAAACATATTTTGGTTTCGGTATCCATCTGTTGAAAAAGTGAGGCTTCCGTAAGGTCAGTTACTTAGTCAGTTAATCGAACGGTGTGTTGTATGCCGTGTATCCGACAGCCTTGGGGCAACATTTAATGCTAAAACTGTCACATTAACTTTGATGAGCTGCGATCCCAGAGATACGAGATCTGCGAGTAAGAGCAGCAACCGAAAGTAATCGCTGGAAACTCGAGAGCCGTTCGTTTGAAAAGTGCAAAAATGTGTGCGGCTAGCGAAAATCGAAAGAAGAAATTAACTTTCACCGCACCGACAAGCCGATGGCAAAAAACGCTAGTCAAAAGCGACAGCCAAATGCGCATTAGAAGCCATCAAAGAAAACAAAAACCCGCATTGGTATTGGTATCGATAGCGCTTGAATTATCGATATAATATACAAACATACATACACAGCGCACGCAATGACACCGTCCATAAAGAACCAAAACATTGCTATAGCAAGTGAATGGGACGACCCAAAACGCCCCAGCCAAGTCTCAGCACTTGATGTAATCTTAGAAAGTTTTGAATATGCCCCGCGCGCTCGCCAACAACCTGCATAGTAGGAAACCGAATACACAAGTGAGTGAAGGTTTTTTCGAAATCAATGTGGCAATGAACTTTGCCACACGGCTGCCCCCTACCAATGGGTATCATCCGCAGCACGCTTTGCTAATAGCTTGTAGCAGCTCCAGTTATTAGCACTTGCTGTGATTTCTCTTTTGCATTCGCAACTGGAAGGTGTCATCGATGGTTTAGTTGACCGCATGATTGACACACTAGAATAGATTGGGATGTGTAATGGATATTGAGCCTCTTGACTTCCAGCTGTCACTTATAAGCTTAGTTTAGCTAAAGAATTTACTTCAAAATCCGCTAACCAGAACTGTACTCTTTTACAATGGCAACAACAACAAGTTAATGGACAAGGAAAAAAACTCTGCGCTTGCTGATGTTGGTGGCTGCTTTCTGATGTGGTTTTGCGTTTGTTCTCCTTTGTTCGCATATGTTAACAAATTGCAAGCATAAGCAAACCACGCACACAAACAAGAACAGGCACTCGCATCTGTATGCAACCACCGAGTGACCTTAGCACTCAACACCCGACAGCAACAGCAGAAGCTCGAGATCAAGCAAGCAATGAGTAAAGACCAAGGAGAGAATTTCTGAGAGCGGAGAGAGCAGCGCAGCGACAGGCAGCTGAGCAAGCGGAGTTTGCACACAATGGTTGCTTGTTAACAATTTTTGTATGCCTGTGTGCGTGCGTGTGTGTGTCTCGGCGCAGAGCTATGTTGGTTCTTCTTTATAGTAAACAAAAGACCGTTAATTGACATAGAATTTTAAGTTCTCCCATTGTGTTTGTTATTGCATATGTGACGCACGATCAAAATGTTTAATGACTATATGTCTCTTCTTATGTTTCCTTTCCGAAAATATTTTCATAATGTTTTGCTGCTAAGCGGTCATATACCTGCATAATTTCTTTTTGTTTAAAACAAAAGCGGCAGAAAAAAAATTCAAAAAAACGATGACCCTGTTCCGCCCCTCAGCTAACGCCGTGCTAACGCCATTCAGTTCAATAGCCTCTTAAACTGACAGCTAGATGAGCATGGGGGGGGGGGGGGGGGGGGCATGTCGGATGCCCTAAATATATGTTATGTATAAAAAGTGCCATTGTAGTTTGGGTAACCAGCATGAATACCAATCCAAAGCATTTTAACAAATCGACCCAAATTTATGTGAACAACGAACTTCAAGCCAGCAACAAAAAACATAAAAAAAAAACCAACAACTGAATATATACCTAATTGCATGGCACAACAGGTGGGCTCTGGAAACAATAGATGACTATGAACCAAGCAATCCATTAAAATATACTCACTAAAATTTCACTGAAACACAGGAATTTCATAAAACAATGATCACTTAAAACTGCAAATCTTCAAAACAAATTACAAATGATTGATTGTAATATATATTATTTAATTATAATTAATCAAACTATACAATTTTGCGAGCCCATTTAATAAACATAAAGCCATTAAAAAGAAAGAATTCTTATAATTTTTTTTATAAACATGCAATTTGTCTTTATTTTGTGTTTTTAATTAAATCTCGAACTTTATCTGATGGTTAAGTTTAAAACACATTAAAAGTTTTCTGATAAATACAGATGTAAGGGGATTTCTTCCTTTTTATTTTTCGGAAAATACCCTGACAAATATTGTCTTTTTAGCAAAACATGAATATTATTACCAATAAATAGTAAATTAAATGCCACTAAAGTAGACAAACTGCAATGATATTTGGTATACACATAAATCAAAAACACAAATACATATATATTGCATTGAGAATGATCCGTTAATTATGACTAATTAGGCGTCAAAAGCAAAAGCAAATACATCAAGTATTTAATAATAAGGCGCGATTACGTCTATATAAGTGCAGGGAGTACATAAACAATCAACAGTTGGCAAAGTCGTTAAAGAGTGTTGGGGAGAGAACGGTTGTGTGTGTGCATAGAAGAGGGAGGACGAGGCAACCAGAAAGATGCGAATGAATCAACAACGAGTTCTGCTGACCTTTGGTTAAAATAGCAATTTATTTTATCCATAAAAAAATGCTGAAATTTGTAGCGTTAAGAAAGCGAGTGAGGGAGTTTATGCGATTGAGCACTTGCACGCGGCGGTAGGGGAGAGGGAAATCACTGCTGAATAGCAAGTTGATTGCAAAACAAATTTAATTTATTGCTTTATGGCATTAAAATTGTTTGTTTATCGAACTAGGAAACTGTGCGACAATTCAAAATGCGTTTATACTTATATCATAGTTAAATAATCAAATACATATATAAAATATGCAATCAAATGCCAAGCGTTTTGATCGAAGGTTAACAACAACCACAGCAGAAAAGTGTTGCAGAAAATAATAATAATAATAATCATTATCATATAATATTAATAAACTTTTGTAGCTGCACATATGCAAATGAACTTGAAATTTATATTTATTGTGCTTTATAGCCGCATGAGCGCTGATTAGTCAGCGCTAAAGATTTATCCCGGCATTTTTGCCTCACCATCGGACGTGGGCGTGGCAGCGCGTTGTTGTTGCTCCCATCACTACTTCTCTGACCCCAATAATAATCAATTATCACCTGTCAATAACGAGTCTTGTAAATGTAACTCAAAAATGTCGTCTCAAGTTTTTGTCGATGAATTTTATTGCAAAATTATGAGTGCGATTATTAATTAATTGTAGTTATTATATTGAGTCTTCCCCCCTCCATGGACTAAAATATTATTACATAATCATAAAAAAATTTAAACTTGTGAAAGGTAAAAACGATAAATAAAAATAATAAACCACAAAAATTAATAAAAGAGTCAAAAGCCAGCGGGAAGCTGACACTGGAACTGGAACTGTTACTGGTACTGGTACTGGTACTGATATTGGAGCTGGGAGTTGTATTGGGCCGCCGCTTCAGTTACAGTTCAATAAACTACACGGAATTCCGCTCTATTGACCCAAAAACAAAGCACAACAAACAACAAAACTATGAGTAACAGCAAATGGCAAAAGTTGTCTATGAAACCCAGCATGAAAAATCATTAAGCAAACAATGAGCAAAAAACAAATTTTTTTCTAAAACGCCAATCACTCAAAGGGAGACCCAAACAAGGCAAAAACAAAAAGAGGGAAGAGGAGGGGAGTGGGGGGTAGCCAGGCCAAGGCCAAATCAGCAGGAAGGAAAGCCAGCGCAATCGTAATCACATAACACACAAGAGAAGCCAAAAATACTTAGCCAAGATACAGTCTACAGACAGGCCAAGGTGAGGGATCCATAACGCAATCCATGCTGCGGGCACAAGCTAAACAAACACAAAAGCTTGTAAACGTTCGGCTAATCAAGAAACAACCGTATCCAACCTAAGCGTATCCAACCTTATTATTCGAAATCATCTTGTACATCTTTAGCTTTGTTATAAAAGAGAAAAAACTGGGCTACTCGAGACCTAGAACGAGAATCAAAGCAATTGATACTATTTAATAACATTAAAAAAAAGAATTTTTGATGTTATAAGTTACATAAGTATTAAATATCGAATTTTTAGCAAAAATCAGTGTTCCATGCCACAAACGCAAAAAATATTTATATTTTAATTTATATATATATTCATTAATATATATACATATATAAATATATATAAGAGTGTTAGAAAGGTTCTTCAGATTTCTGCAATTACAAGTTCACAAAAATTTGCATTAAATGCTTAAATAATTACTGTTTATTTTGTATATTCTTTTTTTTTTTTGTAACAGAATGTGAGAAATTTATTGAAGATTAGATTAAACACTAAATGGGCATTTTAGGAATTTTACACACATATACAAATAAATATATTAATTTTTATTGAAGCCGTTGACCACAATAGTAAATATAATTCGAAATATTTGCAACGATTAAATATTCAAAATTTGTAGAGCGCACCGAAATTATATTAAACTTAAAACCTGAGCAGCAATACTGGAGCTAAAATTCCGCATACGCAGCGTGGTACTTCGCACTTTGCTGATGTATAACGCGAATTAACGCTTTGGCGTGAGTTTTATTGTACTTATTTTTATATATGTATGTATATATTTTTATTTTTTTGGTTCGTAAAACATGTGTGGACTACCTTGAACGACCTTGGCGTCGTTAAGGCGCCCCGCTTAACTGGCAGCGGCTTTAGTCAAACTTGGTCAAAATGCATTTAAAGCCGCACACAAAAGCGAATAAACTCACATTAAACATGGTTTTTTTTTCATTTATTAATTTGACTTCGCTTCGATTTTGAAAGCTCAGCCTTATCTGTGCAGCTGTTTGTTGTTGTTGCTTAATATTAAATGCTTTTTATTTGGCTACATTTCAATTTGAGTTTCGTCTCCAGTCCCAGTTACGCTTTGTGTGGGCTGCTTCTGGCCGCCAGCAGGTCGCTTGTCAGGTCTTTGGCTATGCAAATGGAAATGAAGATGGAGATGGGACTGGTCATATTTGTGGCTGCGACCAATGGTGTCATCATTGACACCGCCATAGACAGGCGCCCACATGTGTCCCGCTCCACTGTCTATAAATTTTATGGAGTGCTGCCAATTGTTTTCCACTGTGCATTGTCTTGAGCTACGCTTTAAATCTTAAATCTTAAAATCTTGTAAACCATTTACTCAGTTTGCCGACTATGTTTCTTGTAAAATCTTTATAAAGCCTGCTCACGTCCTTGCTACAAAAAAATAATTAAAATAAAAAGAAAAATCAATTTCAACTACAGCCCAAACTTTCTCGCTGCAATCAATCGAAACAGTGGGCGTTTTTAGGCACCATTATATCATAATACTAGGCAGCTGTCAAGCAGTTAAACAAAACATGCATAATGACAAACATATATCTTCATGATCTTTCAAAAAAAACTATTTGTAAGTAGGTTAACTCTGTTTCTTAAGTTATCAAAATTTACCAGCACAAATTTGCTTTGGGCCAAGTGAATAAGTTCTGTAATTAAAGCCAATTTGTTTGTTTTCTTAACCCTTTATTACTTTTCTTATTGTGGGCTCTTAACGGTTACCGGAACAGAATGGAATAGTGTTAATCATTTTCTATTATATTGGCTTATACAAAAAAATATACATATTATATTAGCCAACTTTGGCTGTAAATGCAAAAAATAGAAGAAAAAACATACAGTCAACAACAATATAAAATCAATGCCAAACAAACGATTTGGAAACCGTTACAATTTTTTTCTAAAACAAGTGAGATTGCTCTAGTCGAGACCGCCCGACTAGTAGATACCCTGAAACCAGAAATGAACACGTACACACAAACTCTCGGCAGTTGATGAGTATTGAGCCTGTTAAAAATAAAAAAATAAAATTTTCTAATAATTACCAACGGAAAACTAAATACTTCACAGCCGAGAATCGAATTCGAACCCAGGCCTCCACGTTATGCTTTACAACTCTTACCAACTGGACCACGCTCTTACTTGGCTGTGTTGTGTTAAAATTCAACTTAACCGTTGCAAAAAAAATTCCTAGAAGAACGCAAGACAAAATTTGCATAAGCATATGTATGTATGCGTGCACATGAACACAGAAATTTAAACTACTGAAAATAGATTCTTTATTTGCTCGTATACTATATGTACGATCGTTATGAAATTTTCAGGACTTATTCAGATTATCTAAATGTATCTACAAACCAATTTGCACATGTGTAGTATTTGATTTACTTTGTTTTTATGGTTTTATCGATATTGTGAGCGATTGAGGGGAGGTATCCAAAAGCTGAAATATTTAAATTCTTCGTATGTTTTACGCGAACATAAAAAAATTAATTTGGTGGCTCTAGCTTTTACAGTTTGGGAGTTATGACTAAAAAACCAAGTCAAAAAAGCGATAAATATCGATAGTAATAAAAAGGAAAGAGTTATCGATGTTTTGAAATAAACTTGATCTGCGTATGGTATATACGAACCGAATGAGACTAAGATCAGCTTACTGGCTTTTGTAGTCTCTGAAATCGACGCGTTCATACAGACGGACGGACAGACAGACGGACATGGCTAAATCGACTCGGCTAGTGATGCTGATCAAGAATATATATACTTTATGGGGTCGGAGATGCTTCCTTCTGCCTGTTACATACATTTGCACAAAACCATTATATCCTTTTTTACCCATTTTCAATGGGTGCAGGGTATAAAAACAACAAAAACCCCAAAAACACGCTCAAAATGTTTGCCAATTGCATCTTACGGTCGATACTGGAATTGAATTGAAAATTGGGCGGCAGACAGGCGGCTGCCTTCATGCCGCGCCAGCGTTTTAACCTTGAACTTCAGCTTTACGGAGCCGAGCGACTTGCATTTGGAATTTAATTACGTTGCGAGATTTTGGCACGCAGAATCGTTGCAAAATATTTGGCAAATGCCAAAATTGTTGACGGGTTTGCGAGAATTTGAGAATAAAACAAACGAATAAAAAACAAAAACAAATCCGACAACTAAACGTCAACTGACGTTGATTTCTTATGGTATGCTCGTTAACAAGCTGGATCGATTTGGCAATCAAAATTGGTAAAACAAAAAGTAAAAAAAATAATTTTCGCAAGAATACGCTTGCAATCAGAGCCAAAAAATCAAATGCTCAAATGGAAAATGTTTTAAAACTGTCAAAAAAGTCAACCTGGTGACATTTATTGCAATGCTGAGAATTACCAAAAAAATAAAAAATAAATAAAGAATTGGAAAAGCTATTCACTTGATAATAGTTAAAAATATGAATAGTTTTTTCATTGCTAATATCTAACATTATCGAAGAAGATTGAAGATTGAAGATATTATTCAACGAGGTGATAGTTTCTATCAATGGTAGCGATAGCTGTACAGTGCTTATCTAAGGTTTACCTGGTAAAATTTTCTTGTTGTCGACGCTTTTCCACAAGCAAACTTTATTTTGCGTCGATTCGACTTGGTTTTGTAAATGTGGCTCAACTTAATATGGTCACATGCTTTAGAGGAAAAGGAAAAAGAAATCTTCCAAGTTGTCGACAAAGCAAACCAAAGCAAAGCGAACCAACAGCGGGCCAACACCTATGCCAATATTATTAACGTGTTTTGTATAGTTTTAATTAGCATAATTTACATGCAAATGCTAAATAGAATGTGACGACGCTGGCCACGGGGTTGGATCAAGAGGGGGCGGCTTAGACATTAATGGGGTAGACCGTTCAGTTGGCTAACTAAATTGGAACTAAGGGGTGTGCGAGGGGAAAAAGCAGCTGGAGAGGGGCCAATCATTGTGAAATGTTTCGAGTGGTTTCGAAGTTTGATTTTACATTTGAGACGGCGACGATTGCGACGGTCTCTCAGTCGTGTACCAGTGTAGCCGCCATTATGAAGAATGAAGGTGGAACAGTTGGCAGACGAGGCGGCGAAAGGGGCAGTGGCAACGCTTGGAGACGTGGGTAATAACGACAATAATAACAGCCATGATAAATCATAAACAATAAACGCTTTTCATAACTACAACTACAACGTATTTAATTGTAAATTGCACTGCAAGCGCACGGCAACAACGAATAACAACAAAAATAGTAATCATAGTAAAATCGTAGAGAATTAAAAACAAGGCATCGAAACAATAATAAAAACAAAAATGTAGAAAAAAAATTATATTCGCGCGCGTTTTTGGCTTGGCGACCGCGCACCACCCGCACAACAAAACGCGATCAAAGACGGCGTCTCTCCAGATCCAAATGGAGATACGCTGCCAATTGACAGCGGTTCTCATTGCCTTTTCCGTGCCTCCCTCCATGTGTGAGTGTATGTGTGTATATACCAAAAGCGGGCAAAGCCAAAGCCGCTGGCGCCGATCGCACACTTTGCGACACAAAACGCGCGCGCGACATTTGCTTCGAAATTGACTATGGCAATTGCAGTTTTCTAGTTTGTTGCAGCTGTCTAGCTGCAACGTCAAACTTCAATTAGCTTTTAGCTTATAAACTTAAACGTTCAATAAATTGTGTTGCAATCCGAAAACTTCACACAGACATCAAAGAAAGAGTGGTCTTTGTGATTTATGCATGCATAGCCAGCAAATACGATTTAACAAGTCACGAGAAAACCTAGTGAGTTACTAACTGAGCAGCTGATCAACTGAATTAACCAACTGACAACGCCAATTTTTGGCCACGCTTTGCAACTAAAACGAAATCCGTTTTCCCTCTAAATTAATGCATTTCCACGCGGAACTTGTTCAGATTTTCACGCCTTAATTTTTGGTTGGCGGCAAAAAAGAGAGTTTTACTTTAAGAGTCGTCACTCAGTGAGTTGTGCTGATTGACTGACTGACTGACTTATAGACCTGGCGAGTGGGCCAACAACTGGTTAACGGACGGCTCGTGAACGGGTCACCAGTAAGGCCGGGCTGGGCCGTCTGGCGAATTTAAATTTCGCACGCGCTGCTGTCGCACCGCACGACATCAGTCGACCCGCTGTAGCAGCGACGCTGGCAGCGGCAGCGCTCTAAATGACCCCATTTCAAATGTGAAATAAGAACATTCATGGGATGTGTGTCTAAGTCGAATATGTTTTTAACACAAAATAACAAGTACGTTGAACACATTAATAAGTTGTCAAACTTTTTTTTTATTTCTCGTTTGCTGAATTGTCCATGAACCTTTATTTCAACATGTATGTCAGTATTTGATATTATAATAATAATAGCAATGCAATTTATGTACCTTGTCAACTAACATGATTCTTTTACAGAAGCAAAAAAAAAACCCATATAATTAAAACAGATTTTTTTCTTTCGATGGAATAACTTACTGATAAACTTTGAGTTGAATAAAATGTGTAGAATGTTATTATATCAACCAGTAATTGATTGTAATGGTCACTGACTGAGCGGCTATTGTAAGCACGGCCAAGCACGTTCTATTATAGCCACTAATCAGCTAAGCAACTATTAAACCGTTTGACCACAATACAAAAACATAGAATAGTCATCAAATATTTTAAACTAAAAACAAAGACTACACCTAATTTAGAACAAACAACAACCTTTTGTTGCAAAACAAAATAAATGAGTAAACAAAAATTATAATGTACCATATAAGAATCAAAGCATCAATTGTTGAAGACTTTATAACTTTGTACTCTGAAGGGGGGATCCGTCTGTCTGACTGCATGAACGCGTCGATGTAAGAGACTACAACAGCTTGAAAGCTGAACTTGCGCTTATTAAGTTCGTTTATACCATATAAAAATCAAGCTCATTTCAAATGATAAATAATCCGTCCCGTTATCTTATTTTCGATATTTATCGGTTTTTTGCCTTACTATTGTTGAGTATATCTCGAAAACAGCCACCCAAATTTGTTTAGCGTAGGCATACCCAAATTTTAAATAAAATCGGATTTCAGATACCACCCCAAATATTAAAACCACTAAAATGCAATGCTTTGCAATGCTTTGATTCTTACACATATTTCAATGGTCTTGTTAAGTCCTTAAAATTTCAGAATTAGTTTACTTTTAATTTAGAAGTTAATCAAGAATTTATGTATGTTTGAGTGCAACGAAAATTCGAAGCTGGTTTCAGGGTATCTCCGAGTCGGGTGCTCCCATATTGAGCAATGTTACTTGTTTTGCGAGATTCTGCTTTACTGTCCGTTAAGTCCATGAAACAGAAAGAGCGAGCGGCAGGGCAAGGCAGAGTGCCAAAAGACTGACGCGTTGTATTTGCTGGTCAGCGGGGCGTGGCACGCTGGGGTCGCTGGGGCGTCTAACAAGCGGCCTTTGTTAATATGCCGACATTAATAATTATAACAACAACAACTAGGGTTTACTGTCGTGGCAATATATTTATGCAATAATTGCATCAAAGTGGTGCCATTAATTATTTTTTTTAAATTCCCGTAACCCTACCTACTATCTCTCCGCCCCTTCCATATCACATACCCTGCTCCCAGAAAGCGATTAGCTCTATAACGCCCACGCATTTACGGGCGGCTTACCTTAAGTGGTATGTGTCCGCGCTAAATTAGCTGCGATTGCAAAACCAGCGCGTGTTTCAGTCTGGTTGTTGAACATGCTAAACACATGTTGCGTTTTGGCCGCTTTTCAAGCGCTGACCAATTTGTTAAGCGGGTGAGCTCGGAAAGGCTATGATGAGTGCGGGCTTGGGAGCAGACGAAAGGGGGGAGTTAGGTCGTATTTTCGTTGCGGGTGGTCACCGCCTGAAGCTCAAGTCGAAGCTGGCAGCGACTGGAAACGAATGCGCAACAGTTTCCGTTGCTGTTGCACACGTGTGCTATGGGCATATGGGGGCTAGGCACATACTTAGGGCGCTGTCGGCATAAAGTTCTCTTGTGTTTTCCCAAGTCGTGCCCCGTTTTGTTATTGTCCATAAACGTTATTTGAATTCGTTGCCATCGGAGGCTGTCAATAAATGACGCAAAAAAGTTTACATTCAGTTGACTTTGCGTCGCTTCGATTTGTTTCTTGGTTTGTTGCGCATTTATTCAAATTTAAATTAAAAAAAAACTATATAAAATTAAAAAGCAAAAAAATAAAAAGACGCAAAACCACTTTGAAGTTGCGCCGACGCCAAGACGAGCGGACATTTCTGGTGTTGTTATTGCTGCTGCTGCTAGCAGTTGCTAAATGCAAATTAAAAGACGACAACAACAACAAGTCACCCACAAGACCAGCTAGCAGTTCCCAGTGACTTGGGGGTAACTGTGTGCCAGGCACTATATGAACATGTTATCACACCAATACGAGTGCACACACCCAACATGGAAGCAACTCGGTCAATTACGCGTCGATCCGCCGCGAGCTGAATCTTCTGTACAAAAGAAACTGACCTGCATTCTAGGGTACATCAGCTCAAGCGGCCAGTCAGCCATATAATAGAGACTTTGGGCTGAGGAATAAACCTCTGCCAAATTTTGCATTCAAACTCGATTTCCATATAAGCTTCTGCTTTTGCTGTCGTTCCTTGGTAGCAAAGCATTAATCGAAAAACTTTTTGTTTTACCACTAACTTTAAATTGTTTCTATTTGTTGTTTAGTGCATTTGAAGTTCGTATGTATGTGTTTTCAAAAAATCAATTTTGTAGCTCGTTCGTTGCGCCGCCGATAACAATGTGACTTATCGTTGCAGTCATGCCATGACACGATCCTAGGCCCCGCCAACCCTACCTCCCCTCTGTATGACTTTCCCTCTATATCCACCGCTCTTTATCTCTCTCTGCTCTCTCTCTCTCTCTCTCTCTCTCTCTCTCTCTCTCGCTGTCTCTCTCTCTCTCTTTCTCTGTCTGTCTCTCTCTCTCTCTGTCTCTCTCTCTCTCTCTCTCTCTCTCTCTCTCTCTCGTTGATGTGTGATATAATTGGAAACTAGCGACTTGGTGGAGACTTTTAAGCGAGTCTTGCGGCTACTGCGGCGACAGTTGCTGCATTTTAATTTATTTCGTTGTGCCATTTTACGCAAATTGAGGACAGCAACAACAACAAATACCGCAGCAACTACAACAACACACGCTATGCGGGCGTTTTTTTCTTTTATTTTTTATTTGTAGTTCTTGTTATTTGATAAGAAATTGTCATTTGCCTTGATTACAAGAGACGACAAGACGACTGAAAAATAATGTGATTGTGACTGCAACAGAAACACGAATACCACAATTAAATAAAATACTTCATTTATTTCCTGTGGGCGTTTTTTTTTTTTTTTGGGTTATTCTTTTTTGATAATATTTATATAACAATTCGTTTCTTAAGTACATCTAATTAATATTCCCTATCGTTCTTCTATTTACAGGTAATTATCTATTTGGTGTTATGTCAAATATTAGCCCAGAAGTTATCAACTATGAAATAAAAGCGTAAAACAAGGTGTAAGATATGAAAAACATAACAAATTACAGTTTCTTACTTAACCTTTTTTGTAATTCTGTATTTATAATTGTTCTGTTCTTTTTTTAAACAGTAATTAAAAAGCATTGTTTAAGATCAAATTCGAATTTATATATCAGTATATACTATATTTTGGTGTAATTGATACACCTATTTAACAAATATAAATATATCAATAATTCAATTTAGTAATTCAATTTATTTACGTTCATCGATTCGTAACTGTTAACAACTTTAATTATAAAACTCCGTCTTTAAGGGGGTAGGCCGCGGCCATCCCACGTTCCTTCCCTAAATCTCTAATTGAAACTGTTGCGCAAAATACTGAGCACAATTTGGCCAGCAATTTATGCGTTACAAGGTATTTTCTATTTTGGCACCTTTTGCAGTTACTTTTCTCTTGTTATTATTTTGAATTACATTTTTTTTTTTTGGGTCAACGACAATTCAAAAAGTGCCAATTGCAGTTAACCAATTAGCGAGTCACAGTTTGCTGCCAGGGGACAAGATGCAGAGGGAGAAAAGGGGGAAGGGTTTGCTATCGCTGAGACGCATTTCACTTGCGTTGACCACAAACATTTTTGCCAATGGCTAATAACTGTCGTTGTTGTTAAACAAAAACTTTTAAAGGTGCACAAACATAAACATACACGCACACAAACTTACACACACTGCGAGCTGGCAACTGAGTTACGAACCAACCTGGTCGCGTCGTGCTCTTCGTCAGTTCTTGGCGTAAAAGTTTTGGGCCAGTCGCTTACTGTTGGCCATCGTCATCGCGTTTCGGCTCGTAGCCCCCATTTTTCTCAACTAATGTGTGGCCGGCCGCGCTTTTTATTATAAAAGAATTGACAACTTGTGCGCTTTTATGACCCAACAACAATAAGAGCAACAAAAAGTCGTCAAGTCAAAGCAAAACAGCAACAAAAAGCACACAAGAGACCATAACAGAAGAAGAAATGAAAAGCGCGGAAAGCACAGCGAAAGCGAAGGACGTACGTGAAAGAAGTGGTCAAGCGATGGAGGGGGGAGGAGGAGGGCTAGTAGAAGAACGCAGGCAAAAAATGAAAGTATGCAGATAAAAAAAAAAAATAATAATAATATAAAATAAAATAAAAGAAAAAAATCGCGCTAAAACTTTCTGTTTATCACAACCAGCTAAGAAGACTGCAGACTCGTGTAGGCTGTAGACTGCAGCCAGACGCGAGACGCGACAAGGTTTCATTACAAGCAGCAGGGCCAGCGGCCGCAGCGAACATGAGAAATTTTTTTTAATCCACAGGTTATTTTGAGATCTAGATATGAACGGCACCGTTCTGTTCTATAATATTGACAACATGCTCTTAAATAACTTAAACCTTTAAAGCTTGTTATTACTTGTTGTTTATTTGGAGCTGCCAGCTTGCGAAATATTCAAATTTTTTTTAATTGTTGACCATAGAGTGCTGCCAAACAGATCATAAAAAATTACATTTTATACTCGTACTCCGTTATTCGAAAGAAACATGAAATATACTTTTAGTTATCTTCTTCAGACAAAGTGATACGATTTTTGCAATTCGATAAAATGTCAATACACCTCAATTTGCAAACCGATAAAAGGTGTATATTTTCCACAATTTTAAAGATAGAGCCACCAAATGCAGATAGCTGGTGAACGCCCCCACCCCGCCGGAAATAGCTATATCTTCCACAGTCTCGAAATAAGAGTTACCAAATTGAGGGTAGATAACAACGTTTAAATATCGGTACAACGTTTCGTCGACGACCCTCTCACCTTACTCTCACCCAACCCCACTACAACAACTAAAAACACTGAAATTTTTCAAAATAATAATAATAAAGAACCTCAACAAGTATAACGCAGTCGGCAGTCAACTGCAACGTTCTTACTTATTTTTTATACCCTGAACCCATTGAAAATGGGTAAAAAGTGTATAATGGTTTTGTGCAAATGTATGTATTAGGCAGAAGGAAGCATCTCCTTATAAAGTACATATACATTCTTGACCAGCTTCACAAGCCAAGTCGATTTCCCCTGTTTGTCTGTCTGTATAAACGCGTCGATTTCAGAGACTAAAAAAGCTAGAAAGCTGATCTTGGATTAATTCGGTTCGTATATACCATATGCAAATCAAGTTTATTTCAAAATATCGATAAATCTTTTCGTTTTCTTACTATCAATATTTATCGCTTTTTTGACCCGGTAAACTATAAGAACTGAAGCCACCAAATTTTTTTGTACTAAAGCGTAATACCGGAATTTATCGCCCCCAATATCGATAAAACCATAAAAACAAAGTAAATCAAATGCAATTTGGTTTGTAAATTTATTTCGATGATATTAATAAGTCCTGAAATATTCATAACGATCGAACATTTAGTTTACGAGCAAATCAAGAATCTACAGTGGCTCACAGCTTAAAGTATGCAGTGCATACTTTGAACTTTAACCGCCAATAAAAGTAAAACTTTTAGGCGGATTGCAACAAACGTGGTACCAAATTAAAGGAAATTGTCTACATTAACATAGTGACTTCATTTATTGACTTATTTTATTTTTAAGTAACAAAAACAACATAAATAACGAAATACTGCTTATTTCTATCTCACAGCTTATTTTATGCAGTCTCAAAAAATTCAAATTTTTCTGGATATATTAATAATTGTTGATATACTTAGTATTTAGTATGGTAGCCTTTGTTGTCTACCACAGCTTGAAGACTTTTTGGCATTAAATCGACCAATTTTTGAGTCAGTTCGGACGAAATTCTGCTCCACTCTTTCACAAGAGCCTCTTTACTCGACGATTTTAATGCAAAACAGTACCCTTAGCATTGTCAGTACTAGAATTTCCAGGATCCCCTTTATCGGTTGCTTTCGAAGACAAAATTGACAAAATATCGAAACTTGCAAAAGTGGATACATGCTCATTTTTTAGTTTTTTCTCGATTGTTTGAGCTACGGAGGAGATAATGGATTAAATCATTTCCTTTTCGTTTTATATATTATTAAAGGATTTTTGTTTAAAATTTTGAATCGATTAATGCATTTTTCTGGGTTTTACAGCCACTCAAAGTCACAATATCGAAACATGTATCCGCATGTGCTCGCCACTGTATGTGTTAAATTCTGTTTTCAGAGAAATCTCACTTGTTTTTTGTTATTTTGTCAGTTGGTGCTGATAGCTTATTTAGCTCTTATTTCATTTATATAAGAATTTAGTTTTGTTATTGAATGCTATCGCTAGTTTTGAATAATATTGACGTCGCCCTCTTGTTTTTCTGTTGCACAATAAAATTGCATAAATACCATTTACAAATTGTATTTTTTAATTAACTTTTTTGTTTTATTTTGGTGTATATTTGGTCTATATTATCTAATCGGCGAATAGGCGTGCCTGGATGGTAGCTTTGGAGGCGCAACACATATGTGGACAGCGTCATTCGATTGAGATTGAGAAACAACCGTGGTCATGAATCTTACCTTTTTGAAAAAAAAATAAAAGTTTCTCATAAACTTTTTTTTAATCTTTCTTTTTAAACGTAAAATATTTCTTAAATTCAAATCAAGTTTGGGATTTATCATAGCCTTTTATAGCCATTTAAGATTTGCAGGGCATCAATATAACGTGCAAAACATTTTATGGTTCAATGCCAAACGGCGGCCAAACCCAAAAGGAAACATTTCAAGTTACAGCTACGGATTAGTTGCTCAGTTGCTTGGGTTGGTTAGCTGGTTGTCTTAGTACGTCTTGGTTGGTGGCGCATAGTTGACGATTAGCTGACAACGGTTGGGCAACCTGACTGGTGTGTGTGTGGTTGTGGTGTAGTGTGTGCTGGTTCAGTTCTGACAACCGATTGTCGGTAAGTTGGGGTAATTATTATGTCAGCGTTTGGACAAAGCGTCTAAGATGCCGCGGCGTTGGTGAACTGACGACTATACATCAGCGGAATTGATACAATGTTGATCGACGACAACGCCAGCGGCATTTGCAATTAGTTGTGATTTGCATACGGAAAACGGAGCCGGACAGTGGGCGATGTCCGAAGGGGCAGCAAGAATCAAACAACAAAAGTGAATCTAATGCATTTACATAATTGTCACAACGCAATGTGGAACAATAGAACGCCCTTTCTTCCAATGGAATTTTCATTTGCCAATAAATGGCCAATAAAAAATGACAGCATTTAAAGGTATAAATTACCAAATTGAACTCAGCTATAAGTTAGTGGTAAGAGTACTCCAATTTACATGTTAATTGCATTGTTAACAAGCAAGTTGACATCGCTTTAAACTGATCTACATTTAACTTTGGCATAAGTATTTTATATTTTCCAAATTAAAAGCCAATTTTGACAGTAACAATAAAAATAACCTAATAAACGAGAAATGAGTTCTAAATTAATAAAAAGGCTGCAACCAGTGTGCAGCGCTATAAATTAATTGTTAATTATATATAATTGAGTACCACTCATGGATATCCTTTCAATCTTTATTGATTCCATAATCCTCTACACAATCTAAAACCTCTCGAGGTAAACCGAAATTTAAGAAGATGTAAAAGAGCGAGTACAAAAGAAACACGCAGAAAACGCGTTGGCGTCGCCGTTTGTTGCTGGCGCCACTTGGGCATTGCTATAGCTGCAAGACACACACACAGGCACACTTCACACACGCACACACTCAAGACACAACTATAATTGGTAACTAAATTGCCGCATATACAATTTATTTACGATGCAAAATAATTAATCTGACGTCTGATTGAGACGAGGTGGGGTTGAAGCAGGGACGGGTGTTCGGTGATAGGGGCAGTGTTGACTGCACAGCGGGTATGCGGGGTGACTGGGAAAGGCATTCGGTGCGATACCTGAAGGACAAGCGAATCATTTGCCTTGCCGCTTGTTGCTGCTGCTGTTGTTGTGGTTGTTCTCTGCCACTTATTTTATTTCAGCTAGCAATAGATACAGATACAAATAAGTAAATTGTTACAAATACAAATCTTTGAGTATATGTGAAATATGCGCCAACTTGTGCAAATATTTGTAATTGTTGTTGCTGTAGCCACCTTAATTACAATGGCAAAAAAGTTAAGTTAAGTTACGCAACAGCCAAAAAACCTTCTTTCTCCCCATCGATTCAAATGAGTCGTAACGATCGAAATATTTCAAGGAAAAGGAATTTGCATTCAGCTGAGGACTCTACTAACAAACAGCTAGTGAGTCTGGGTGAACATATTTCTAAGCCAACAATATTTTGTCCCTATCAAAATAATATATTTTTTTTTTATCTATGTTGCTTGCAAGTGTTTTTGAATAATCATAAGATACATTTTGGCCACGCCCCCGTAGTCGCAAAACCCGATATACCTTTATTTAAGTACATTCATCTTAGTTTTTCTCTATTTGTAAATCAGTATATAATATACAAGTATAATTACAGACAAATCAAACTCTACTCTCTCGCTCTCTCCATTTTTCACACACTTCAAGGCCGCTGCTAGCTGCCGCAAAAATATTGAATGAAAACAGAGACAAACGTCAAAGAAAATTAAGTCGGAGAAAAAAAAAACTATAACATTTTTCCTCATAAATTATGCAACATATCCTAGTTGCAACGAGAGCTATTAATGTTGTTGTTGCTGCTGGTATTGTTGTTGTTGTTGCTGCTGGTATTGTTGTTGTTTTTGTTGCTGCTGCTGGGCTCTTGCATGGCCAGTGCTACTGGCTGAAGACTATTTGTTAGAGCCGTCAAAGAGAGGGCCCTGCAGCGGCGGCAACAGCCGGCTGCCTCAAGCGGTTAGATGCTACAATAAAAACAAGCAGATGATGGTGGAAAAAAATGCGGACACTTCTGCGAAAGTCGCGTTGACGACGCGTCGCGGCGCCGCACAACCGCAAACACAATTGTAAGCAGCAATCGCCACGACTTAAGCAAAAGTGTTGCCTATTGTTGTTGTTGTTGCTTATGCTGCTGTTGGCTCACTCCATTTTGGGCCACAACAATCCACTGCCTATTTTGTATTGCGCTTTGTCTTCGGCTGCATGGCCGACAGCCTTCCCTTACGAAACAGCCAGCCAATCCAACCAACTTCTAGCTAGCTCCCTTTCTACACCTTCTCTTCGCTCTTCGTGGTGCTGGCTAATATGCAACAATGTTGGCTCAAAACTTTTTTAGCCAAACTTTGCGTTTCATTAAACGCATACAAATGTTGCAAACAACCAGCAACTCTTTCCCTCCCGCATGCACGAGAACCCTTGGCCATAAGAAAGCTTGCAACAAGGAGTGAAGTGATCAATGAAGTGTGTGTAGGGAAACGGGGTCACCCACACAGGCACTAAAATTTATAAAACAAAAAAATATATTAAAAATGACGACTGGGAGTTACCCTGAACCCTGCGATCTGTCTTTATAAGCATCTTAACCCATTTGCATTCATACATACACAATTCATACATGCACAAATTCACACATAAACATACACACAAATGCACGCCGCACGCACTTTACTCGAATGCTGCGCGTGCCCCACTATAGAAACGAAATCTTTATTTTCTGCTAAACTGAATGTACGATCGATATGAAACTTTAAAGATTTATTAGCAGTATTGAAATGTATGTATAAACCAATTTTCTGTAGTATTTGATTTGCGATTTTTATGGTTTTGTCGATACCGGGGTGCGATTGGGGGACGGTATCGGAAATCCGGAAATAATAAAAGGTTGTTATCGATTTTTATCAATATTAATGAAACAGGAGCAAGTTATCAGAAAAAAATCATAAACTTGTTCTGCGTATGACATGTACGAACTGAATGAGACCAAAATCAGCTTTCTAGCTTATGTAGTTTCCGAGATCGCTGCGTTCATACAGACGAATATGGCTAAATCAATCAATCATTTTAACAAAACCATTGTGCCCTTTTTACTCATTTTCAATGGGTTCAGGGTAGCTGATCTTGGACTCATTTGGTTCGCATACACCATACGCAGATCAAGTTTATTTCAAAAGATAGATAACTCTTTTCGTTTTTTTTATATTTTCGATATTTGTCGCTTTTTGGACTCGTTTTTATACCCTGAACCCATTGAAAATGGGGAAAAAAGGGTATAATGGTTTTGTGCAAATGTATGTAACAGGCAGAAGGAAGCATCTCCGACCCCATCAAGTATATATATTCTTGATCAGCATCACTAGCCGAGTCGATTTAGCCATGTCCGTCTGTATGTCCGTCTGTCTGTCTGTCCGTCTGTCTGCCTGTCTGTCTGTCCGTCTGTCTGTATGAACGCGTCGATTTCAGAGACTACAAAAGCTAGAAAGCTGAATTTGGTCTCATTCGGTTCGTATATACCATACGCAGATCAAGTTTATTTCAAAACATCGATAACTCTTTCCGTTTTTTTATTATCGATATTTATCGCTTTTTTGACTCGGTTTTTTAAGCATAACTCCCAAACTATAAAAGCTAGAGCTTTAAGCTAGAGCTTTGCATAAAACATACGAAGAATTTAAGCCCTTCAGGTTTTGGATACCTCCCCTCAATCGCCCCCAATATCGAAACAACCATAAACAAAGCAAATCAAATACTACACACGTGCAAATTGGTTTGTAGATACATTTCGATGATCTGAATAAGTCCTAAAAGTTTCATAACGATCGTACATTTAGTTTACGAGCAAATCAAGAATCTATTTTCAGTAGTGGGGGCAAAGCGCAGCTGCATGGTAATTTCTGTGTACATGTGCACGCATACATATGCACGTCCAGAAAGTCTTGCGTTTTCCTAGGAATTTTTTTTTGCAACGGTTAAATTGAATTTTAACACATCGAAGATAGCTAAGAGCGTGGTCCAGTTGGTAAGAGTTGTGCCGCGTAACGTGGAGGTCCGGGTTCGAATTCAGCGCTGGTATGGTAGAGCAATGTTGAATTCTTTTATTTTTTCGTTATTTATAATGATTATTATTATTAATTTGTATCGTTATAATGACAAGTGCAAAATTTTCGTTTTCGTTGACTTTTTGCGATGCTTAACTTATGTTATATCGTTCGTAAAAAATGACTTGGTGTGGTGCAGTTGGTAATAGACGTTCATCTTAAGACGGGGAGAGCGAGTTCGAGACCCGGTTGTGGAACATTTCTTTTTCCGTTGGTAATTGTTTTTTTTTATATTATTTTTAACAGGATCAATACTCATGTGTTCATTTCTGGGTTCAGGGTATCTACTAGTCGGGCGGTCCCGACTAGAGCAATCTCACTTGTTTTTTTAAGCATAACTCTCAAACTATAGCCACCAAACTTAAAATTTAAGTCTAGAAGAATCTATTTTCAGTAGTGGGGCTAAGAGCAGCTGCTTGGCTGAAGCGCAAGCAACTTCTGTGTTCATGTGCACGCATACATTCAAATGCAGAATTTTGTCTTGCTTTTTTCTACGAATTTTCTTGCATCGATTAAGTTGAATTATAACACAACATACCTAAGTAAAACAAGTGAGTCGGGACCGCACGACTAGTAGATACCCTGAACCATATATAATGGTAGTGTGGTGCAGTTGTAAGTGTGTGTGCTTTGCTTAAATTGTACATATGAATGAAAGACCGAATACGAGAAAGACCGAATACGAGATGTCCGGATTGCTCTGCTCGGGGCCAAGAGTAGCACACGGGAACATTGTGGCACATTATGCGAACTCTATACATTATGTGCTATATATACCGATTGATTGTTTACTGATTTACGTAAAACTTAATATAATATCATATATTTAACAAGCGCTTATTACGTTGGAGTATTAAATAGTATTAATTTGGCAACAATATGTATTAAAAGGACAATTTATGGAAGTACATCCGTCGGATAGCTCTAACTGTCAGATTAAACAAGTAAGAATGTTGTTCACGTTCTTAAATATTGCTATTTTAAAAAATTTCGGTATTTTGCAATTTGTGTGTTGCTGGGGGTGCGGGTGGGGGTTGTCGTCGGCAGAACTTTGTTCCTCTCTTTAAAGGAGGTGACCAGTTATTCATCCACAAATGTGGTAACTTTAGCTTAAAAACTGTGGGAGATATAGGCATTTCCGGCGGAGCGGGGGCGTTTGGGGCGTTATAGTGGGCGTGGCCGCGATATCAAGTGTGCAATCTTTGGAGGAGCTCAGCAGCTATCTACTTATTAAATTTGGTGCCTCTGTCCGCAAATATTTTTCTGTAACTTCTGGGGGAGCTTCCCACTAATATATATCCCGAATTAAGTGACTGTAGCTTAAATACTCCAGGAGATATAGGCATTTCCGATATTTTAAAGAGGGGGCGGTGGGCGTTCTAGTGAGTGCGGGCGTGGGCGGGATATCAAGGTCGCAATCTTTTTGGGAGGTCACCAGCCATATACACATCAAGTTTGGTGACTCTAGCTTTCAAATTGTGGACTTTAGCAATATGCGATTTTAGGTGTCAATTTGCCACGCCCCCAATGGGCGCAGCCCAAAATTCTTTACAGTTTATCTGACGCGGGAACACACGAGTATATAGCCAAAATTTCAAGTCTCTAGCTTCAATAGCGGCGAAAATAATTGCGTTCATACGGACAGACGGACGGACAGCAAGACGGACATTGCACAAAACCAATATACTCTTTTCTTCGTGAACGAGTATAAAAACTATCGAATGAGATATTAGTAGAAAGATATTAAATTAACTCGGTTATCTCTATAATTTATCATTCAGCGGTTTTCGATACATAACTAAAAATTGGAAAATCTTAACTATGCATTGGCTCATATCTATATATATATACTACAATAAAAACAAAAGTTACAAGTACAAATCGCAATACATATAACTTAATGTTATTAACAATCAACCATTTATTCGTCTTCGAGAGGGAATAAGTGACTGTGGAATAGCAGCTGCTCTGTGAATAACTGTTGTAGCGGTTAAGTTAAGTTGTCGCTATGAATGGTCTCAACCATTGAGAAAATGCACTTGGACATCTCCTCCAGGCCTACGCGATCGGTTGACCCATTTGCGGGGCAGCAACAGTAGAACGTGTCTGACTGGGCTGTTACTGCTGCTCGTCCAGAACGGAAATAGCGTGTTGCACACACACAGTCACACACGCACCAACATACAAACACGCCAACACACTCATTCATAATGGCACATGTAGAAAATCTTTACGCATGATTTTGCATTATTTTGTTGTTGCTGCTATAGCTGTGCGCGGCGAACAACATAGAAATGCAGCAACAGCAGCGACAGCGGTGTCACGCCGAGTGACCCACCCACACCCCCGCCTGCATCCGCTGCCTGCCTCAGCTGCATTGATTGGTTTCACAGCGCTGCACGGATTGTGGATGGGCTGGCAGCTCGGCGGCAGGGCAGGCTGGAGCGGAACATGAATGCTACGTGATGCGCATTAATGCAACTCGCAGGCCCTCAAGCGCCTGAGCCGCCTCCTATAAATATGTATGTATGACGAAGATATATGATATATATATACATATACGCAAGGGCGTATATACTACTAAACTCAAGTGCCCGATGCGCCCTTGCGTCCGGGCGTAATAAGTCCAATGCCAGGCGGCAATTGTAAGTTGCAAGTCTTTGTTGCAAGTTGTGGGACCAACTTGTATCTTATGGCTGCTTTTAATTAGCAAGCGACCAGCGACTTTTTTGATATGTGGCAACAACAACAGCAACATCACCACCAAATTAAACAGCCATCTATCCAAGGCCGATTTCGAACCAAGCCAACATTCGGCAACAAATAATGTTGTAAATTATGGGGGCGGCCCTATATTTTTTGAACGAACTTTACAGGAGCTCTGAAAAAAATTGTTTGCCAAATTTTTCTGACGTCTCCCTTATACATATATCGATTTTATCCGCATAAATGTTATGCATTTAGCCTTAAAACTGACAAAGATATATGCTAAAATCGAATTTCCACACCAAAACAGCTAAACGAGTATATGAGAATCCGTTTCAAGTCGGCCGGAGCAGCGGACAGCGAGGAGAGTTCAATTCGTGAACAAGTATAAAAAGCTACCACCATATCTAAAAAAAACTTTACTTTTACTCGAAACCTACAACGGATACGGCGAGATGCCACAAAATGCGACTGTATTGCAATCTTGCAACATTGCGGCGCTGAACACTGCCGCTGCACGTCGGAATGGAAAAGAGGCAGCTAACAATTTTTGGCGCAAGTCATCGTATTGTCAATTTCTGTAAAGTAAAAGCTGCTCCACTTAGTTGCCAAACGTTTGACCGATTTTCAAGCTGTGCATCATCATCATCATATCAGCAGCACCAGCATTATCGACCTTATCATCATTATTATCATCCGCATCATAATAATTATGTTAGCTGACCATGATTTTGGACAGTGTGCTGTGGTGTGGCGTTGACCGTTGTCAGTTCCATTCTCTCGATTGTCAGTTTAAAAGTTATAAAAATAAAAAAATACATAAAAAAGTAAATAATTAATTAACAATTATTTTTTGCTCTCACGGGGCGTGGTGATAGTAAAAAATAAAATTCCATTGTGAGTTTTACGACCGCTCAAGTGTCCGGTTAAATGTGGAAGGTTTATTTTATTGCCCAGTTCAAGTTGGCCTTTTCAATAAAAAGTTATGGATTTACAGCAGAATATCGATAACCATACATCGATTTATAAATAACTTACTAAATTTGTATTAACTTTTCTCGCACACATTTGTATATTTAAAACAAGTGATTGCTCTAGTCGGGACCGCCCGACTAGTAGATACCCTGAACCCAGAAATGAACACATACACACAAACTTTCGGCAGTTGATGAGTATTGAGCCTGTTAAAAATAAAAAAAATTTACTAATAATTACCAACGGAAAAATAAATACTCCCCAACCGGGAATCGAACTCGCTCCCTCCGTCTTAAGATGCACTACTCTTACCAACTGCACCACACTACCACATTTTTGACGAATGATATAACATTACTTAACCATCGCAAAAAATAAGGAAAACGAAAATTTTGCACTTGTCATCAAAACCATACAAATTAATAATAATAATAAAATTATGAATAACGAAAATAGAAAAGAATTCAATATTGCTCTAACAACGCTGGATTCGAACCCAGACCCCTACGTTATGCGACACAACTCTTACCAACTGGACCACGCTTTTACTTGGTGATGTTGTGTTAATATTCAACTTAACCGTTGCAAAAAAAATTCCTAGTAAAACGCAAGGCAACATTCTGTATATGCATATGCATGCGAGCACATGAACACAGAAGTTGCCAAGCAGCTGCGCTTTGCCCCCACTACTGAAAATAGATTCTTGATTTGTCCGTAAACTAAATGTACGATCGTTATGAAATTTTCAGGACTTATTCAGATCATCGAAATGTATTTACAAACCAAAATGCACGTGTGTAGTATTTGATTTACTTTGTTTTTATGGTTTTTTCAATATTGGGGCAATTGGGGAGAGGTATCCAAAACCTGAAATATTTAAATTCTTTGTATGTTGTACGCAAACATAAAAAAAATAATTTGGTGGCTCTAGCTCATATAGTTTGGGAGTTATGCTTAAAAGACCGAGTCAAAAAAGCGATAAATATCGATAATAAGAAAACGGAAGGAGCTATCGATGTTTTGAAATAAACTTGATCTGCGTATGGTATATACGAATTGATTGAGACCAAGATCAGCTTTCTAGCTTTTGTAGTCTCTGAAATCATGGCTAAATCGACTCGGCTAGTGATGCTGATCAAGAATATATATACTTTATGGGGTCGGAGATGCTTCCTTCTGCCTGTTACATAGATTTGCACAAAACCATTATACCCTTTTTACCCATGTTCAATGTGTTCAGGGTATAACAAGTAAGAACGTTGCAGTCGGGCGTTACCGACTGCGTTATATTCGTTCACGTTCTTAAATATTGCTATTTTAAAAAATTTCGGTGTTTTGCCATTTGTGTTTTGCTGGGGGTGGTGGGAGAGTGGGGGGTGCGGGGTGCGGGTGGAGGGTGGAGGGTGGTCGTCGGCAACATTTTGTTTATCTCTTTAAAGGAGGTGACCAGGTATCTACCCACCAAATATGGGAACTCTAGCTTAAAAACTGTGGGAGATATAGGCATTTCCGGCGGAGCGGGATCGTTTGGGGCGTTATAGTGGGCGTGGCCAGGAAGTCAAGTGTGCAATCTTTGAGGGAGCTCAGCAGCTATCTACATATTTAATTTAGTACCTCTGGCTTTAAAACTGTACGAGATATAGATTTTCGCGATTTGCGGGGGCGGAAGGGGGAGTGGGGGGTACTGTCTGCAAATAATTTTCTGTAACTTCTGGGGGAGCTTCCCACTAATATACATCCCGAATTAAGTGACTGTAGCTTAAAAACTCTGGGAGATATAGGCATTTCCGATATTTTAGGGAGGTGGCTCTATCTTAAAAATTGAGGTATATATACACGTTTTATCGATTTGTGCGTCAGTTACAACGGTTTTTGTGATTAGGGGGCCGAGAAGGTCCATGGCCAAACATTTTTTCTTCGATGTTTGGGGGAGCATTCCAATACTATAAATACCAAATTTGGTGACCCTAGCTCAAAAACTGTGGGAGATATAGGCATTTCAAATTTCTTAGGGCGGGGTAGCTAGGGGGCGTTCTAGTGGGCGTGGCCAGGATATCAAGGGTGCAATCTTTGGGGGAGGTCACCAGCTATACACATACCAAATTTGGTGGCTCTACCTTTAAAATTGTGAGAAATATTCATATTTATATTTTTATTGATTTGCGATTTGAGGTGTATCGACATGTTATCGTATTGCCTGCCTTCCAGTGGGCGTGGCATAAAAGTCTTAACACTTTGTCTGAAGAGGATAACTACAAGTACATATCCAAAGTTTCAAGTCTCTATCTTCAATAGCGCCGAAAAAAGTTGCGTTCACCCGGACGGACAGACAGACAGCCTGACGGACATTGCACAAACCCAATATACTAGTTTCACTTCGTGAACGAGTATAACAATCGAAATCGTAAAAAGTTTTCTGACATGTGATCCAATATGAAAATTGTGATAATTGATTAAGTTAAAATTCTATTTTGCTAAGTTTGTTAATACTTAGAAGCCTTATAGTTTGGTCGCTGACATGCTTTGCACATCTATCGATAAATTATCGATGCACAACTACACTTAGTAATAATTATAATTAACCATTTAATCGCCTTATTATTCCAAGATTTTGCATTTTATTTGCAGCTTGGTTAGCCGGCTACTTCTTCTATTGGCCATTCGGCCATTTGCCTGGCATACAATGCACAACAGTGCAAATAGTCATAAGTAGAAAGGCAGCCGCTCTCCGGCAGCGCTTAAGTCTTTCTTAACTCTTTCTTTTACTTGGCCAAGGCAGTCAGTCAGTCAGTTAGCTCGTTCGTCATTCCATTTATTTGTTAGTCAGCCAAGGCCGGAGACGGAGATCGTAGCCAGCCAGTTGCTAGACAGGCTTCCAGTTGGACTTTGAGGTTGCGTGCTTGCTGTCGTGTTTTTTTTATACCCTGAACCCATTGAAAATGGGTAAAAAAGGGTATAATGGTTTTGTGCAAATGTATGTAACAGGCAGAAGGAAGCATCTCCGACCCCATAAAGTATATATATTCTTGATCGCATCACTAGCCGAGTCGATTTAGCCATGTCCGTCTGTCTGTCCGTCTGTCTGTCCGTCCGTCTGTATGAACGCGTCGATTTCAGAGACTACAAAAGCTAGAAAGCTGTTCTTGGTCTCATTCGGTTCGTATATTCCATACGCAGATCAAGTTTATTTCAAAACATCGATAACTCCTTCCGTTTTCTTATTATCGATATTTATCGCTTTTTTGACTCTGTTTTTTAAGCATAACTCCCAAACTATAAAGGCTAGAGCCACCAAACATACGAAGAATTTAAGCCCTTCAGGTTTTGGATACCTCCCCACAATCGCCCCCAATGTCGATAAAACCATAAACAAAGCAAATCAAATACTACACACGTGCAAATTGGTTTGTAGATACATTTCGATGATCTGAATAAGCCCTGAAAATTTCATAACGATCGTACATTTAGTTTACGAGCAAATCAAGAATCTATTTTCAGTAGTGGGGGCAAAGCGCAGCTGCTTGGCAATTTCTGTGTACATGTGCACGCATACATATGCATTTGCAAAATTTGTCTTGCGTTCTTCTAGGAATTTTGTTTGCAACGGTTAAATTAAGTTTTAACACAACGACTCATAGTAAGAGCGTGGTCCAGTTGGTAAGAGTTAGGCCTCGTAACGTGAAGGCCCGGGTTCGAATTCAGCGTTGGTATGGTAGTAAATGTTGAATTGTTTTATTTTTTTTATTTATTTATAATTATTATTTTTTATTAATTTGTATCGTTTTAATGACAACTGCAAAATTTTCGTTTTCCTCGACTTTTTGCGATGGTTAAGTAATGTTATATCATTCGCGAAAAATGTGGAAGTGTGGTGCAGTTGGTAAGAGTCGTCCATTTAAGACGGAGAGAGCGAGTTCGAGCCCCGGTTGTGGAACATTTGTTTTTCCGTTGGTAATTGTTTTTTTTTTAATTTTTAAAAGGCTCAATACTCATCAACTGCCGAGAGTTTGTGTGTATGTGTTAATTTCTGGGTTCAGGGTATCTACTAGTCGGGCGGTCCCGACTAGAGCAATCTCACTTGTTTTTATATTTATTTATTTCATTTTTTTTTAAGTTTTTCATTTTATTATTGTTTTTGTTTTCTTTTCTTTGTATATTACTTCTTTTTTTCTAATATGCACACAATTTATTTGTATGTTTTCTTAATTTTTTCGCGCTGCTTTTCATAATTATCTATTGCAACAACTGATTTTATTATGACGGGCAGTAGTGCCAAGTGTATTTTGCTTTACGGGTTTTGGCGGGCGGGCGGCATTTCAAGAATTTGCTGTGGTTTCAACGGATAAACGATTAATTTGCAGTTTTGACTTATTGTCGGTATCAGTTGATGCTTTCGCGCTAGCAGCTTGGTTATGGAGTATGCTCTTTTCCTGGAAGGTATTGAACAACGCCTGCCTCTACCCCTGTCCCCAGCCGGGTTCTAGAGATTGCAGCGACAACAATTCAATCGGCGGCTCGCCATTTCCTTTATAATGCTATTTATCAAGCCACCCAGTTGGATCGGGCTCTGGCTAAAGAGACGCGCTAATGGCTCAACTAAACCAGCGACGCGGACAGGCGAGACGTCCAAATTGGCAGTCGGTCCAAAAAGAGACGTGAGAACCTTTTGCCAAGGCAATTAACAAGCAGCGACAAAAAAAGTCACCGCTTAGCCTGGAGAAGGGGTCTAAGACTGCATTATGCCACAAACCAAACCCGCGCTCTATCGTTCCCTGCCCCCTCCAGTTAGTCAGCGTCTATATACTCTATAAATCGCGCATTGTATTTCATTCGTCGCGCTGCCTCCGCCTCACTTCAATCACAAGGCGGTGGGCAGAGAGATTTAAAGCCTTTTAACAACGAAAAATTGCTTCCATGAATTTCCCACATTTTCCGCGACGCGGCCACAGCAGCAACAACAAACTCGTTTCCATCAAACGTTGGCGGCTAGCAAATATAGAGAGAAAAAATACTTTCAATAGCCGTTGCTCCCCGCTCCCATCCCCAGCTCTCCCCAGTCGTTCACTGCATTCGCATTCATGTGTGAAAAACATTTCATTTCCAGTTTTTCCATTTTATTTTGGTTTTTGTTTTGTATTTTACTTTTTTATTCCCAGGGCTTGCACAAAATATTAGCATAATTGCAACAATGAAGAGCAGAGTTGCCACCACTGGGAAACGCCGCTTCACTCTTGAGCTGTCGTCCCGCAGCCAGTTAACAGCTACAGCTACGGCTCTATGTACATCCAACTCATGTTGTAGTTACAGAATGAGACGATGCAGCTTTAAAATGTTTTTTAATTACAGCTTCGCGTTCGCTGAGAGGGATGGTGGTATAGGGAAGGGGAAAGGGGTTAGGAGATTGAGGGGGTGGCAACTAAACCGGTGCAAGTCATGGCATATTTTCCAAATCTCGTGTACATTTTGATGACTGCTTCATTAGTGTGCGGTACATTTTTGTTCGCTCTTTTTATGCTGCTTCATTTAACTGATTCACTTTTAAGCCAAGGCAAAAAGAAATAACATTTTTGTTGATTTGTTGAAGAGTTGAAAATCCTCTTGAACTCATTTAGGCCACATTTGTAGTCGCACAAGCCTTAAGTTTCTTGGACATTCGACTGCAATTTGATGCACTCGCTGCAGAGGAGCCTTTCCCTTTACTGTTGCTGCTGTTGTTATTGTTGTTGTTGTTATTAATACTTTGACTTTGGCCTTTTGTGGTTAACATTATCCAAACAAAACGCTTGGCACCCACAAAAAACGCAGTTGATTGACAGAATTGGGCCGCAAACACCCTGGAACACACACGCACACACACACACACACACAGACACACACACACAGACACACACACACACAGACACACACACACACAGACACACAAATATAGACACAGACACAGACACACACACACACAGACACACACAGACACACACACACACACACACACACACACACACACACACACACACACACACACACACACACACACACACACACACACACACACACACACACACACACACACACACACACACACACACACACACACACACACACACACACACACACACACACACACACACACACACACACACACACACACACACACACACACACACACACACACACACACACACACACACACACACACACACACACACACACACACACACACACACACACACACACACACACACACACACACACACACACACACACACACACACACACACACACACACACACACACACACACACACACACACACACACACACACACACACACACACACACACACACACACACACACACACACACACACACACACACACACACACACACACACACACACACACACACACACACACACACACACACACACACACACACACACACACACACACACACACACACACACACACACACACACACACACACACACACACACACACACACACACACACACACACACACACACACACACACACACACACACACACACCCACACACCCACACACCCACACACCCACACACCCACACACCCACACACCCACACACACACCACACACCCACACACCCCACACACCCACACACCCACACACACACACACACACTGAAACACATACACAACACTGGAACACACACACAGGCAACATTTGAAATCTGCATGCGTGAAACTTAACGAAGCGTTAAAGTTCAAAGCGTTAAATTACATCACGAACACTGAACGTAGTTGGGCGCGGGCCAAGTCTGGGCGTCAGAAGAGTGTTGGGGCGATTAATGGCAAGGCGATGCCTTGGTTTTGACTTTGGTCTCGATTTAGGCAGCATCAGCCCACACGCAATATGCAAACAACAAAACAAAACAAGTGAGATTGCTCTAGTCGGGACCGCCCGACTAGTAGATACCCTGAACCCAGAAATAAACACATACGCACAAACTCTTGGCAGTTGATGAGTATTGACCCTATTAAAAATAAAAAAAAAAAACAATTACCAACGGAAAAATAAATATTCCACAACCGGGGATCGAACTCGCTCTCTCCGTTTTAAGATGCACGACTCTTACCAACTTCACTACACTACCACATTTTTCAGGAATGATATAACATTACTTAACCATCGCAAAAAGTCAAGGAAAACGAAAATTTTGCAGTTGTCATTAAAACAAAAATTAATAATAATAATAATAATAATAATGAATAACGAAAAAATAAAATATTTCAACATTGCTCTACGCTGGATTCGAACCTAGACCCCTACGTTACGCGTCACAACTCTTAACAACTGGACCAAGCTCTTACTTCGCTTCGTTGTGTTAAAATTCAATTTAACCGTTGCAAAAAAATTCCTAGAAGAACGCAAGACAAAATTTGCATATGCATATGTATGCGTGCACATGAACACAAAAATTGCCAAGCAGCTGCGCTACTGAAAATAGATTCTTGATTTGTTCGTAAACTAAATGTACGATCGTTTTGAAATGTTCAGGACTTATTGAGATCATCGAAATGTACAGTGACGCACTAAAGTGATGGCACAGTTGCATATATCAACTTCAAATGCTATTTTCAGGCTAATGTCGCATTTTAATGATTAAATTTTTTTGTATATATTTAAAGTAAACATTTTTTTATTAAATGGCACTTTCTTTTTGGTATTTTGGTTAACAAACTTAAAACAATTTAAACTTTTTTGAAAAAAGAGCTAATTTACGTTAAATATATATAAAAAATATTAAATTATTAAAATGCGACATGAGCCTGAAAATAGCATTTGAAGTTGATATATGCAACTGTGCCATCACTTTAGTGCATCACTGTATGTACAAACCAATTTGCACGTGTGTAGTATTTGATTTGCTTTGTTTTTATGGTTTTATCGATATTGTGGGCGATTGGTGGGAGGTATCCAAAACCTGAAATATTTAAATTCTTCGTATGTTTTACGCGAACATAAAAAAATAAATTTGGTGGCTCTAGCTTTTATAGTTTGGGAGTTATGCTTAAAAAACCGAAAAAAAGCAATAAATATCGATAATAAGAAAACGGAAAGAGTTATCGATGTTTTGAAATAAACTTGATCTGCGTATATACGAACCGAATGAGACCAAGATCAGCTTTCTAGCTTTTGTATTCTCTGAAATCGACGGGTTCATAAGACTCGGCTAGTGATGCTGATCAAGAATATATATACTTTATGGGGTCGGAGATGCTTCCTTCTGCCTGTTACATACATTTGCACAAAACCATTATACCCTTTTTACCCATTTTCAATGGGTTCAGGGTATAAAAGTCACCAACGTTGGCCTTGAACGACGCTTTCTAGTAAGCATCGCGAAACGTGCGCGATTACATCATGAGGTCAACAACGAGTAACCAGTGCGACTTCTTGAAACCAGGAGCGGAGCAGTTAAAACCAAAGCCAAAGCAGCCAGGGGGCGGCAGCTGCTGCTGCTGATGATGCCAGAGCAGCTCAACGCAGCCGCTTTGGCTGCCTGCCTGCCAAGATTAACAGTTAACAGCGGTGGCAGTCGCAATCTTGGGCGTGACTCATGCCATGGGAACGCTTCTCGGGCTGGTGTGCCGCCAACCTATGCACCTACCCAGAGCCTAACTTTCTTTTCCCGCCCCTTTCCCTGTCAACGCCGCTGCAAGCCAAAACTTTGTCTGCTGCTGCTGCGCGTTTGGCACTGCGTCACCTGCGTTGATGACTCACACACAGAAATGATCAGAAGTTGTCGCTGTGCTGGTTGTTGTTAGCGTTGTTAGTGTTGTTGTGTGAATGTGACTTGGCATGGAATTTTGTGCGCGCCTGATATGTTTTTGTAGTTTCCCCGGTTATTTCGTGGATTCATTGAACTAAACTTATTGAGCTGCTGTTATATGAGTAATTATTTCGGTGAAACTTTAATTAACAATATAAAAAATATTTAAAATATAATAAAAATATTTAAGATATACAATTTAACTAATAAAAATGGTCTAGTCGGATATTTGATATAAATTTAAAACCCTTTGCATTCATCATACATACACAATTTCACACACACACATACAAATGCACGCAGCTGCGCATGGAAACTAAATTTTGTAATTGTTATAACATTTTCAGAAGAATTGGAATTTGTTTTTCGGTGGACTACTCTTTATAAATTCCAAAACAGCCGATGACTCTTTTAGTCCTTATAAAACCTGAAAATGATTAAGCTCAGCAAACTTGTCTAACGTGCGTTTCTACTGAAATCATGTTATATTTGGTACATTTCGATCACAAAAAAAAAGATTTTCTACAAGTTAGAATTGTCCAAAATTGTAGAATTGTAAAATATTTCCGCACTTACTCAACGGCTGCATTTAGTATTATGGAACTTTCAGGACCTTAACATAGCGCATTTAAATCAATGTACAAACCAAGGTGCAAAGTCTGCAGTATATAAATTGCTTTCTTATATATTGATGGGGTTGAATATGCTTCCTTCACCCTATTATACACAGTTACATAAAATCACTATATCCATCTTACCCATATTCAATAGACTTAGTGTATTAGTACGCCAAAGAAATAGATAATATAGGATATACATACGTAGTCGAAAATTTGTAAAGAACTGACCCTAAAACATACAAATTTTTTTTTTACTCGCCCAGTGCTAAAAATCCTGGCAGCTGTATCGAGAATGAAAGCAAGTACGTTGCTCAATCCGGTATCTTTTGGGCCGTTATACGATGGAACAACCGTATTTGCCACCGCCTGCCGCATTATAAAAAAAAAACAGTTAAATCTAAGATTCGTATCGCGCGAATAGCCGTCGGCATTAGTAATATTTTCAATTGAGTGGCTTATGTAACACGTAAGCGGCTTAAAAATTTGTCAAATTTTTTTTTTAAATGTGCCATATTCCACACTCAAACTAGTTGGAACCGAATGGACGACCAACTGGACGCGATGCTTTGACTGACCTTCACTTGCAGACGCCAAAAAAGGAGGGGGGCTAAGAGATACTCTGTTACACATACGCCGCTTATTTTTTTGTTGTTGTGTGAATTTCCAAAGAAACTCAACAATGCGACAACTTGTCGACGACTGCATTCGCTCTGCATGCAAAGCAGCGACGGCGTCTTCCTGTGCTCCCTCTGTGTATATCCGCATTATCAACACATAATAACAACAGCAACAACACAATAACAACAACAGAGCTAACAACAATTATTAGAATAACGAACAACAATACTCAAAAAA
Organism: Drosophila paramelanica; assembly: GCA_035043915.1. Taxonomy (NCBI): domain Eukaryota; kingdom Metazoa; phylum Arthropoda; class Insecta; order Diptera; family Drosophilidae; genus Drosophila; species Drosophila paramelanica. Next base: position 1,060,767 of record JAWNMO010000640.1, on the reverse strand, counting down.
CATACACATCCAGGTACATATCTTTTTACATTGTGTGCATAAAGTTGTGAAAACTGCGTTGTTATTTATTTTTTCAAATTTGGTATATCACAGCTGTGATATGTACTAATTTAATTTAGTTAGATATGTTAAGTGTATATAAGCATGCATACACTTGCAAAGCTTTCCGTATGTACATATGTCTTACATAATTAAAACTTATTTAAACATTTAAAAAATTTGATTAGGCGATATCAATAACACAGTCGATAGTATTTATGTTATGCTAACCAGTTGTCATTGTTCCATATCCTGTTTTTGTTACTGATGGTAGTTTTTGATGGTACTCCATATCTTGTAATAAAATATATATTACTTAACTTACATTAATTAATAGAAAATGAATCTGCACAGTTATTTTTAAATAATACTTTAAATCAAGTTATACCTTATAGTATCAAATATCGAATTCTCAGTAAGAAATTATTTTGAAACTTTCAGTTGCGCTACTAGAAATTTGTTTTTTCATATATTTGTTATTCTGTATATTTAAATTACATTTTTATATTCTGAACCCATTGAAAATGGGTAAAAAGGGTATAATGGTTTTGTTAAAATGAATGCAACAGGCAGTAGGAGGCATCTCCGAACCCATAAAGTATATATATTCTTGATCAGGACGACAAGTTGAGTTGATTTAGCCATGTCCGTCTGTATGAACTTAGCGATTTTGGAAACTACATAATCTAGAAATCTGATCTTGGTCTCATTCAGTTCGTACATATCATACGCAAAACAAGCTTATGATTTTTTTTCGATAACTTGCTCGGTTTCATTAATATCGATAACAACCTTTTGTTTTTTTACAATATTTCGGTAACTAAAAGAGCTAGAGGCAAAAAGTTTAGTGCGTTATGGATACCTCCCCCAATCACCCCCAGTATCGACAAAACCATAAAAATCACAAATCAAATACTACAGACCTGAAAATTGATTTGTACATACATATATTTCAATGCTCTTAATAAATCATAAAAGTTTCAAACCGATCATACATCTAGTTTAGCAGAAAATAAAGATTTCATGTCTATAGTGGGACTCGCGCAGAAACCGATTAAAGTGCGTGCTGCGTGCATTTGTGTGTGTATGTGTGTGAATTTGTGTATGTATGTATGAATAAAAACGGGTTGAAATGCTTATAAAGACAGATCACAGGGTTCAGTGTATCTCCTAGGCGGGCGGCCCCGACTAGAGCCCTCTCACTTGGTTAAAATTATTTTTAAAGAATTTAGATTTGTAATTTATATTTTATCGATTTCCTTTTGATAGTTTTGCGGCGTTAGGAGCAATAGAAAATATAAAAGGGATCCACTGTCGATAGTTCTCTCACAATTAGTTAGGCACACGGTATTTTGTAGTCAAGCGACTTTCAGACTGATCCGTTTGTTGTGCAGTTGTGTTGTTACTTGGTTTAGCTGCGAGTCCTTGATAATGTGTTGATGACACGTACAACATGTTCGGGTCAGTACTCAAATCGCTTGCACACGTTCTTTTTATGGGGCCTATGTGGCAGTCGGGGTAAACATTTTTACGATCTTGGGCTGCTCTTGTGGCATGTGGCATGGCTATCAATTGATCAGCTGAGATACACACACACACACACCCGCTCCACTTGGAGCCAACTCCTTCTCATTTTTTTTATTATACCCTGAACCCATTGAAAATGGGTAAAAAAGGGTATAATAGTTTTGTGCAAATGTATGTAACAGGCAGAAGGAAGCATCTCCGACCCCATAAAGTATATATATTCTTGATCAGCATCACTAGCCGAGTCGATTAAGCCATGTCCGTCTGTCTGTCCGTCTGACCGTCTGTCCGTCTGTCCGTCCGTCTGTGTGAACGCGTCGATTTCAGAGACTACAAAAGCTAGAAAGCTGATCTCGGTCTCATTCGGTTCGTATATACCATACGCAGATCAAGTTTATTTCAAAACATCGATAACTCCTTCCGTTTTTTTATTATCGATATTTATCGCTTTTTTGACTCGGTTTGTTAAGCATAACTCCCAAACTATTAAAGCTAGAGGCACCAAATTTATTTTTTTATGTTTGCGTAAAACATACGAAGAATTTAAATGTTTCAGATTTTGGATACCTCCCAATCCCCCAATCGCCCACAATATTGATAAAACCAAAAAACAAAGTAAATCAAATACTACACACGTGCAAATTGGTTTGTAGATAGATTTCGATGATCTGAATAAGTCCTGAAAATTTCATAACGATCGTACATTTAGTTTACGAGCAAATCAAGAATCTATTTTCAGTAGTGGGGCAAAGCGCAGCTGCTTGGCAATTTCTGTGTACATGTGCACGCATACATATGCATATGCAAAATGTGTCTTGCGTTTATCTAGGAATATTTTTTTGCAACGGTTAAATTGAATTTTAACACAACGAAGATAACTAAGAGCGTGGCCCAGTGGGTAAGAGTTGTGCCACGTAACGTGGAGGTCCGGGTTCGAATTCAGCGCTGGTATGGTAGAGCAATGTTGAATTCTTTTATTTTTTCGTTATTTATAATGATTATTATTATAAATTTGTATCGTTATAATGACAAGTGCAAAATTTTCGTTTTCGTTGACTTTGCGATGGTTAACTAATGTTATATCATTCGTCAAAAATGTGGTAGCGTGGTGCAGTTGGTAAGAGTCGTGCATCATAAGACGGAGAGAGCGAGATCGAGACCCGGTTGTGGAACATTTCTTTTTCCGTTGGTAATTGTTTTTTTTATTTTATTTTTAATAGGATCAATACTCATGTGTTCATTTCTGGGTTCAGGGTATCTACTAGTCGGGCGGTCCCGACTAGAGCAATCTCACTTGTTTTAATAGACTCGCATTAAAGGTCGGCCGAAAAGAACTTTGGCCAAATATCAAAAGCAAATCTCTGTCGTGGCAACAGCTACAGCAGCTGCCAATGGCCAATAAATTTGTTTGCGACTCTTGTCTGCAATGGCATGTGCGGCAAGTTATGGATATGTGGCATGTGGCACCCATTGGCATTTGCGGGGGCCCCGAGGCGATACATTTTTCGCAGCATGGCAGCATGGGGGATTTGTGCTCTATCTGCTGCTGCCACCGCCAGTCGCCACAGAGCTTGAGGAATGTGTCTTATCAATAGCCAGACAATCTCGCCAGCGGCAACAGCAGCTGGCTGGCAGCTCAAGGATAACAGCAGCAACCGCAGCAGCAGCTGAATTTAAGTCTTGGCAGCAGCAGCTGAATTTAAGTCTTGGCAGCTGCCTGCCAATTGCCAGCTAATTTATCATAATTAAAGCCGCTTTACAAATGCACCTAAAGCAATCGCTGCGTCGAGTACAGGCAGGCCATCAACCGTAGGCACTTAAGTAAGCCCCAACGGAAGGAAGGAAGGACGTAAGGAAGGCAAGCAAAGAGAACGGGTAAAAGGAGCACGAGTTAACTAACGAGCCTGAGACAATTTCAAGCGAGTGTCGGTGTCGCCTTTGTATATGTGTGCATGGATGTGTGTGTGGATGTGGGTGTGGTGGTTGGTGTATGTGCGTGTGTATATTGATAAAGCACAAAGAACACTTAAAATAGCCTTAAAGAAATTAAAAAAAAAAACTAAGAAGATCGCACATACGCGCAATATTGATATTCATACATATATCTTACATAATATATTTTATTTCCTTGCATTAAAGCATTAAAGCATTAACAATATTTTTAGGTAGCCTGCTATTTATCAATAAAAAAAAAAGTTTTTAATTCTTTTAAACGAACTCAATTCATGTTTCATATGCTTACATTTTGATATTTTGCAATGTTCTCCAGCACGTAACTTTTGAAATCTAATTTTAGCCTTATGCATACTGCTGTTAGGCACTGTTTTTTAGCTGGGCTAACTTCCTATCTATGCATAATGGAAATGATGTCAAGTGCTAAAAGCCCAAAGGTGCAAACAATTTGTACAGCGACAACCACTCTATGTGGGTAGGACGAAAAGAGAACAATGCGTTAGAATGCAAAAATGCGCCTGGAAATTGAAATTGTGAATGGCTGCATTGTGGATTCACTTTGAATTTTGTTGACGTGCGGATGGCGTCGACAACCCCTTTAGAGTGCCTTGGCATGAGCTTTATTAAAAAAGACAACCAAAGCTCTGCTGCTGTTACTGTTATTACAGGAAAACAAATGCACAGCGTAATCCTTAGCTTAGGTGGCGTATGCGTAATTATTTTGCATGTTTTCCTTTAAACGCGCCGAAAAGGCAGAAGAAAAGCAAAGTTATCAAATTAATTAAATATATTAGGCGATTGTTGCTTCTGCTGTTACATTAAGCGCTGACCAAATTTGCTCAGAAATTAAAAACAAAGCGCGCGCTACGCCAGCGCGTGTGTGTGATCACTTTTATTTTATTAAATTTTTTTTGTTCTCTTTTCGAGCTTACCAAAAAAGGCAACGAGCGTTAAAAGTTGTTTATTTTCTGTTTTTTTTTGTGCGTGTTTGCCAAGACGCATTAACAATTGGCACATTTAACGGAAGTTATTGATGTCAATTTGTAAAATGGGGAAGGCTGCTGAAATGACATGCGTTAAAAATGCTAATATTTAAAAACAGTTGTAACTGTAGATTCAATAGTAGAAACTAGGCAGAATTAAAAAAAAAAAAAACAAATAAGATCTTTGCAACCGGGCGCTACCGACTGCGTTGTACTCGTTCACGTTCCTTATTATTATTATTATATTGAAAAATTTTGGTATTTTGTAGTTTCAGTAGTTCGGTCGCCGAAATTTTATACTGACCTTTAAGGGCGGCGACCAGTTATCTATCCTCAAAATTTGGTAACTCTAGCTTTAAAATTGTGGGAGATATAAGCTTTCCGGCTAGACGGGGGCGCGGGGGGCGTTCTAGTGCGCGTGGCTTGAATATCAAGGTATCAATCTATGGGGGAGGTCACTAGCTATCTACATACCAAATCTGGTGGCTCTATCTTACAAATTGTGGAAAATATGCAAGTGTTATCGGGGGCGGGAGGTAGCGTGACCAATTTTTTTTTCTGTGATGTTTGGGGGTGCATTCCAGTAAAATATATCCCAAATTTGGCGACTAGCTCTAAAACTGTGGCTGATATGTATAGACATATCCGATTTTTTTGCGTGTTTAATAAAAAGCTTGATCAGAATAAAGCTTTATTTAGAGAAGTAGTTCGGTTATAACCTTTAACATTAAAAGTGCTGAAAACTTCAAAAACAAAACAAAAAATATATAAAGAAATATACTAAAAAACAAATTAGTTGTAGAAAGGAGAACATAGTTTTATGGAATGTTCAGCTCGCTCGTTTTGTTTAACAAAAACAATATAAATGATATACAGTTGCGAAAAAAAATAATAGCACCACCACCATAAGCAAATTTTAAATAGTTGCCCAACTCACATTTTTAACTTTAAGTAAACTTTAAGCCCTTTTTCAGAAATAGAAAACTCTGACAAACAATGGACTTAAAAAATCATTCTTTTTCCTAATCGTTTTTAAGATATTAAAGAATTTCTCTTGAAATTTATCAAATTAGGAAATAATAGCACCACTACAACACATTTTGCTTACGATAAAAAATGTAAATTGTAATAGTTATAATAGTTCACAACTTTTAACTTATAAATTCGAAAGATATTGGTAATTTTTCTAAATTTTAAATCAATTTTATAAAAGTGGTGCTATTATTTTTTTCGCAACTTTACATATATAAATGTGGAATGCATTTCTCATAAAGAACTTTAAAGTTACAACATATTTTCAATGTTATAAAAGTTAACGATATATATAATTTGTAGATTTATATTTAACTTTATTTGTAAATACATATAAAAAATCGTTTGATAAATCTGTGTTTGACTGCATGCACATTCTATTGAGAATGCTTTGTCAAGAAACGCATAGCTCTAACACGTGGAAGTTGCATCGTATTTTTCTTCAAACAGCGAGAGCAGCCACAGTGCGTCATGAGCTGCTGCGACTTGATCTGGCCAATTTAATTGGACACATTAGTGAGCAGGCATCACTCCTCGCGGCTGTGTCTAGTTAGTCACCTTAAGGGAAACTTTTTGCCTGACAGCCGCCAGATGATTTAACTCGACTGCAATCCACACACACATATGCATATATATATATATATATATATATATATATATCCGCGACTCGCGGACTCTCTTCGGTTCAATGCACCCAGTTGCACTAAAATCGGTTGCAGCAGCAGCAACAATAACAAACAGCAAGCACTTTAAGCACACTTTGTCGTCATCCTCATCCTTGTCATCATCTTTGTCGTCATCGCCATCGTCGTCTGTCAAAGGCAAAAAGATTCTTCAGCGTTGTTAAAATTCTACCAAGCCTGCAAATTGTTATTGTAAGCTAGAATTAAGGTAGGGGGTGGGTAACAGTGAGTGTACAGCTACTGAGTGCACTTGCAACTACACTCAAAGAAAATAGATGTCTTTTAGAACAGAAAAATTCAAAACCATTGTATTCTTTGAAATTTTACACATTTCGTCTATTTAATAGAGACTTGAGTCAGGTATTACACCTATAAACGCGTTAAATGCTGACGCTTATGTTTTTATCATTGAAAATATGAATTTTATTTTTTTTTTATGCAGATTAGAATTCATACCGTTATCAAATTAAATTAGGTATACATTTTTTTTTAATATCCATAAATATAAACAAAATTTCAAATTGCCGAAAAGTCAAGAATCAAAAGGTTTTTTGATTATATTATATAATTGTTATGATATTTTGACACGTTTTTATTATACCCTGAACCCATTGAAAATGGGTAAAAAGGGTATAATGGTTTGTGCAAATTTATGTAAGAGGCAGAAGGAAGCGACCCCATAAACTATATACATGTATATGTATGTATATGTATATTGTTGATCATCATCACAATATCATCATCATCTGTCTGCATAAACGCGTCGATTTCAGAGACTGCAAATGCTAGAAAGCTAATCTTGGACTCATACGGTTCCTATATACCATACGCAGATCGAGTTTATTTGAAAAGGTCGATAACTCCTTCCGTTTTCTTATTATCGATATTTATCGCTTTTTTGACTCGGCTATTTAAGCAAACTATAAAAGCTAAAACCTCCAAACTAGTTTTATAATCTTCGCGTAAAGCATACAAAGATTTTAAATATTTCAGATTTTTGATACCTCCCCCCAATTGCCCCCAATATTGAAAAAATAAATCAAATACTACACACGTGCAAATTTGTTTGTACATACAGTGGCGAGCACATGCGGATACATGTTTCGATATTGTGACTTTGAGTGGCTGTAAAACCCAGAAAAATGCATGAATCGATTTGAAATTTTTAACAAAAATCCTTTAATAATATATAAAACGAAAACAAAAAGATTTAATCCATTATCTCCTCCGTAGCTCGAACAATCGAGAAAACTAAAAAATTAGCATGTATCCACTTTTGCACGTTTCAATAGTTTGTCGATTTTGTCTCGAAATCAACCGATAAAGGGGATTCCTAGAAATTATAGTACTGACAATGCTTAGGGTACTGTTTTGCATTAAAATCGTCGAGTTTTGACTAAGCCAAAAGCTCTGATTCTCTTTTTACCGGATAAATCTACTCAGGCAGAAAAATGAGGAAAATTAGTCAAACTAAAGAAAACCAAGTGGTGGAAATGACTAAAAACGATTTTTCAGCTCGCAAAATTGGAAAAGAATTGGGAATTTGCTATCAACAGTGCTTCAGGTTAGGAAGCGGCGAAATATAAGCCCACCTGAGCCGAAAAAATCGCGTCCACGACTGCTTACCGATAGAGATGCTCGATCTATGGAACGGATTATGATCAACCGACCGAACGTCAATCACTCACTCCAATTCCTGTGTTCCTTGCAGAATTTAAGCGTGCTGCAACACTCTTCGCTGAGAGCGCAGGTTCATCGCGATAGAAGCGTTAGCCATCATGCGAAGCATCTCGTCAACGGCTTCAATGCGTGGCACAGACACTTGGTTTTCGGAAGCGAAGCTGTGTGTGCTTCGGTCGGTTGATCATAATCCGTTCCATAGATCGAGCATCTCTATCGGTAAGCAGTCGTGGACGCGATTTTTTCGGCTCAGGTGGGCTTATATTTCGCCGCTTCCTAACCTGAAGCACTGTTGATAGCAAATTCCCAATTCTTTTCCAATTTTGCGAGCTGAAAAATTGTTTTTAGTCATTTCCACCACTTGGTTTTCTTTAGTTTGACTAATTTTCCTCATTTTTCTGCCTGAGTAGATTTATCCGGTAAAAAAGAGAATCAGAGCTTTTGGCTTAGTCAAAACTCGACGATTTTAATGCAAAACAGTACCCTAAGCATTGTCAGTACTATAATTTCTAGGAATCCCCTTTATCGGTTGATTTCGAAGACAAAATCGACAAACTATTGAAACGTGCAAAAGTGGATACATGCTAATTTTTTAGTTTTTTCTCGATTGTTCGAGCTACGGAGGAGATAATGGATTAAATCTTTTTGTTTTCGTTTTATATATTATTAAAGGATTTTTGTTAAAAATTTCAAATCGATTCATGCATTTTTCTGGGTTTTACAGCCACTCAAAGTCACAATATCGAAACATGTATCCGCATGTGCTCGCCACTGTACATTTCGATAATCTTAATAACTTCTGAGAATTTTATAACGATCATAAATTTAGTTTAAGAGCAAATCAAGTATCTATTTTCAGTTGTGGCGGCCAAGCTCAGCTGCTTGGCTGAAGCGCAAGCAACTTCTGTGTTCATGTGCACGCATACATACAAATGCAGAAATTTGCCTTGAGTTTTTCTGGGAATTTTCTGACAACGGTTAAGTTGAATTTTAACACAACGTACCTTTGTTATTCATAATTATTATTATTATTATTATTAATTTTTACGTTTTAATGACAAGTGCAAAATTTTTGTTTTCCTTTACATTTTCTTTGCGATGGTTAAGTTATGTTATATCGAATGTAAATTAGATGCTAGTATGGTGCAGTAGATAAGAGCTGTGCAACTTAAGTCGAAGGGTCAGCGGGTTCGATTCCCGATGTGGAGTATTTAATTTTTCGTTGGTTATTATTAGTAAATTTTTTTTTAATTTTTAACAGCGACAATACTCATCAAGTGCCGAGAGTTTGTGTATATGTGTGAACTTCTGTGTTCAGGGTAGCTACTAGTCGGGCGGTCCCGACTAGATCAATCTCACTTGTTTTGCTTATTGATTATAGTGGGTTTTTTTTCAAGTGTAATAAGTGCATTTCTCGCCCACACGGAACAGTCGTAAGCTGAATGGATGCCTCCACCCCTCACCTTCAACTTAATTCAGCTCGAGTTAGTTTAGCTTTGCCTCATCTCGTCTCTTCCTATATCACAATGCCACTTTTGGACAACTGGAGCTGCAACTTGCTGACCTCTCGGCTACTTGGCAGCAGCTGCTGCTGTTAGTGCAACACCCGCCTAGTGTTGAATCCCCTATATTTCGCAGAGTTGTCTTTGAAAAAAGCACATTTTTTATAGTTTTAGCAAAGTTTTAATTGTTTCCATCATAAAAGATAAAAGTAATCATTTCAATCGGACGTGGAAAGCACTGCACTGCGAAGAAGCGCGATCTCATAAATAAAAAGGATATTTGATGGAAAAACTTACAGAGAAGTTGGTGAAATTATAGGATGCTCCAAAAAAATGATTAAAAACGCCTTAAACTATGAAAAAAAAATTTAAACACGCGGACAAAAACGATCCATGACCCCTCATCGTGTCAAAAGACTGATTCGCCAGAGCTAGAAGGATCTCTTTAAGTCTGCTACCGAGCTTAAAAGAGAGCCTAAAATTAATGCGACGGATCAAACAGTTCGTAAATATCTCAGTCAAAATAATCTAAAAGCCTGCAGTCCAAGGAAGGTTCCACTTTTAAATGCGACACACCTGACGAAGCGCATTAAGTTTGCCAGGGATCATGCAAATTGGACATCCCAACAATGGAGGAATATTTGATGGTCAGATGGGTGCAAAGTGGCTATGTTTGGTGGAAAGTGATCTCGATGATGCGTTAGACTACAAAGAAACACAGAGTACAAGCCTCAGAACACTACAAAGACCATTAAGCATGGAGGGTGTTCAGTTATGAAATGGGCCTGTTTCTCCTACTATGGAGTTAGTCCAATACATTGGATAAAAACCATAATGGATCAGCACGGGTACATGGATATCATGGAGAAAGTTGTACTACCCTTTGCAGAATACGAAATGCCGCTCTTGTGGGTCTTACATCAGGACAATGACCCAAAACACACCAGCAAGAGAGCAAAGTAAAGGTTCAGGACAAACTGTGTGAACGTTTTGGGTGGCCTGCCCAGTCGCCTGACCTGAATCTAATTGAAAGTCTGTGATCTGATGTCAAGAGGGCAGTTACTGCTTCTAATCTAACCAATATTGGATCTCTATTGGATGCAATTACAGCATCCTGGTCCAAAATTCCCCTACAACGATGCCAGGACCTTATTGATTCCATGCCGAGACGCTGCGCAGCTGTTATTGTCAATAAATGCCTCTGCACTAAATATTAAATATTAAATAAGATATAGTATTATTAGTTAAAAACAGTTATTTAATGAATTAGTTACTTATTGGTTATTTTTTTTAATTTTAAATCAGTTTTTGAAAAGTGGTGCTATTATTTTTTTCGCCTAATTTTATCAATTTTAATAAAGTTCCTTAAATAGCTTTAAAACGGTACAAAGCAGGGTGATTTTTTTTTAGTCCACGGTTTGTCTAAGTTTTCCCTTTCTAAAAATGTGTTCCAAGTTTCCCTAAAGTTAAAAATGTGAGTTGGGCATCTATTTAAAAATTGCGTGTGGTGGTGGTGCTAGTGCAACACCCGCCTAGTAATTTGCACCTTGTTAACAAACTTTTATTTAATTTATTTTTATATTTACTCATTTGCAATATAAATTTGCGTTGTATGACTTTGTAGTTATTGTTGTTGCTGTTTCGATTTGGTGTGTGCCATTGGCATTCTTTAAACTACAATTTTTGCACAATTCACATTTAATGTTTATGCATTTGGCTCGCCTGTTCTCCAAACTCAAAACTGACCCACAAGAACTTGTAAATAAGCCAAATTCAATGCGGTCTTAATAGGTGGTCCGAGCAGTAACATCAACAACAAAAATAAAATATCAAAATCAAGACGCGATGCCAGCAATTAAAAGGCTTTACAACGCGACTAAAAGCACAGACTTTAAAGCAGGTATGCGGGGAACTAAATGCTGTTTATTTAATTAGGAAAGTAAACAGAAGGAGAACTGCAGCCAGCGCAACAGTTGAAGATTGGGACAGAGGCCAAAAAAAATAACTATCGAAAAGACCATCGAAATTACTAAATACAATGTATTACAAATTAAGTATAGTTACGTTGATTAAAAAATATGAACGCATAAATGCGTTTTGTGCACCAAACTTAGTGTGTAATGTTCTCGTTAAGAAGACGCCAATCGCCCCAAATCAAATCATTTTTAGTTTAGAAGTAAATAAATAATTTAGTTTGGGAATTTGTATATGTACATATGTCTGAATGCAAGGAAGTTGAAATGTTTTCGCAGGGTTCTGGTACTCCAAGTCTGGCAATGTCTGCACTGACTCGGAACTCGCATGCGGTACTGCACAATCCATGACCAGCAATTCAAGCGACATGGACTAATACGTCAAATCATCACGCACTTGACATCAATAATTGCAGACCAAGGCACTGTCAGGGCACTTCTCGAATCTTTTGCTGTGACATCAACTGTTAACATTCGCAACTCCACTCTCTGATACCCAGGGACACACACGGCTAGAATTTTTAGCAACATTGGTCGAATCGTTTCGTGGCTTGTTTTCGATACCTGCGCGACAACAAAGTCAATCCCTCAATAGTAATTGCAGACTTTGACTATTAAGCGAAACATTACTTTGTCTTGTTTGCTTTTCATAAACGTTGCCGTCAGCCAATACTGACAAGCAGCGAACACACGTGAATGAGTCATGAAGTTTCTACATCTTGTGGTCGTCAACAGAGGACACAGCACGACACACTTCAGAATCTGCACACACTTAAGATCACACATCAAATTCACTTGATACAAAACACACGGACACTGTACACAGAATCTTTAGCATACAGACAACAAGTAAATACATAGAAGTGCGCTTTATACGTAAGCATGGTAGCGGTCAAACAGAAAACAACAACAACAGTAATAGCAAACCCCTTCGCACACACACACACCGCACGACACACACATCAACGTACACACACCAACACACACACAAACACACACACACACACACACACACGACACACACACACACACACACACAGTCACACACACACACCACACACACACACACACTCACACACACACACACACACACACACACACACACACACACACACACACACACACACACACACACACACACACACACACACACACACACACACACACACACACACACACACACACACACACACACACACACACACACACACACACACACACACACACACACACACACACACACACACACACACACACACACACACACACACACACACACACACACACACACACACACACACACACACACACACACACACACACACACACACACACACACACACACACACACACACACACACACACACACACACACACACACACACACACACACACACACACACACACACACACACACACACACACACACACACACACACACACACACACACACACACACACACACACAGCCAACTTTAAGGCGTTGTACCCGCCAGTACCAGAAGATGCGATTGTTCCAATTCGTGCCTGAATTCAGTACCCTGAAGTATGAATTGCTTCTGATTCATGCAAGAATTCATCCAGCAATCATGCCTGCACGAAATCAGGCCTGAATGGTAAGGCAACGTCTCATGGGTCGAACAAATTCGACTCTGTTAGCTAGTGCTCTGTGCCTCTTTCTCTGTTTATATATATATAAATATATATATATATATATATATATATATATATATATATATATATATATATATGTAATTAATAGACAATGCAAAACGAAAGAACACAAATCGAAGCGTATGTCGAAAGTGTGTGGCGTTTTTGTTGCTTTCAGCTTAGGTAGAAATGCAATGCCCAAAAAAGACCTAAAGGTGAATTGACAGAAAATGTCTATACTGTTGTTATTGGTATGCAAGCGTTTTTCGGTTTCGTTTTTTTTTGGCATTTTGGCATCATATCTCTTGAGTTGTCAAAGCGAAAGCACCTACATACAGCGTAATACAATTTCTAATTGTTTTTATAACATTTTAATGTGAATTTATCAATTAGAATTTTCTTTTTGTTTTGCTCGAGCAGTGTATTAAAGTAAAATTAAAATTCGTTTAAAAAAAATTATGCCGCGCTGAATTTGGAATTAAAAACAAATAAAGGTAAGAATAAAGCTATGGTGTGTAAAAGGCAAATGCGTAGGTTGGTTAAGTCCAAAAAGCAGGAACTGCTAGATAAATCTTGAATCTGAGTTTGCAACATTCCATTATTGGTAAGTTATTGCACAAAAACTAGTTTAACTAACTTTACTTTATAATCATACACTTTTTAGATACAATTCGACGGGGAAACAACCTACATTTTAAAGCAGGATATCGCCAAAAACTTGAGATGCATATTGGGCGATAAAGTGATAAACGCAACCAACGTTGACGGAACCCAGGGCAAAATATAATAATATATACAAAGCTACAGTATACTTTCATTATTGACTATTTCAGATTTCACAACACTGACTGAAGACTCTGGCCCGCCAAAAACAATTGCGCAAAGCAATTGCAGAAAAATAGAATTTGTAAAAAAATAAATAATTAAGATTAGCTTTTATATATATACATACAAAAAAAATAAAAATGAATAAAATTGAAATTTAAAATTGAACTTATCCAAGAATTTTTCTCATGAAATTAGGTATGAAATATTGTTCTAGATCACCGATGACTTCAGCTATGAATTCGAACTCGAATTCATGCATGAACTTGCACTTGCTTTTCACAGCTAAATGAAGCGAACGTCATCGAGGCATGAAAGTCGTAGGACATGCTTTCGTTAAATTCATGCCTCGAACACACGGGCGGGAAGCTGAAAATTCAGTACTGGTACTTCCAAAGTATGGGATGATTTCAGTACTGATTCATGCCTGAGCCGTACTGCAGCGTATGTTCTCTGTCAATATGGTGGTATAGCAAAGCGCATGCAACAATAAGAAATCAGTGTGAAGGAGACGACAGCCTAGCGCTTATATTGTTCATTATTGCATACGTTACCTGCAACTAGGCATAACTGTTTTCTAGACGCTACGATTACTTTCTAGAAATTCGATAACAAAAAGTATTTCATTTATTTCAGATAAAATTGAACAGGCAGACGGACAGAACTCGACTCGGTTGCGATACTGATCAATAATATACATACTTTATTCGGTCGGATATGCTTCTTTTTGCCTGTTACATACATTTGCACAAAACCATTTACACTTTTTACCGATTCGAAATGGGATTCAAAATGGGATAAAAAAATTAATCTACAACGACCCGCCGCTTCGTAACATTTTGCCCGATTGAATAAGGGCAAATATAAACTTGTTTATTTATCTATTTATTATATTTTTTAAATTTTCAATAATTTACAAACTTGCATTGAAATATATGTATATACAAACCAATTTTTAGGTCTGTAGTATTTGATGTGCGATTTTTATGGTTTTGTCGATACTGGGGGCGATTGGGAGAAGGTATCCAAAATCAACGCACATAACGCACTAAATTTGTTGCCTCTAGCTCTTTTAGTTTTCCAGATACAAACCCATTATACCCTTTTTACCCATATTCAGCAATAATTTGTAGTGTAAGTCATAAAATAGGAAGAAAGAAATCCAATTCTTCTCATGGCTCGTTCTGGCTGGAAAGAGTTGTCTCTTGGATGTTGGCAGCTTGCATAATGCGTCTTCAATTGTTTTCGGCGCTGCCTGTCGTACCTCCAGAGCTGCGGCTGTAGGTGGAGCTGGGGCTGGCCGACTACTTACCGACTTAATTGGTATGCCAGATATGTCGCTGTTGTTCTTGTTGTTGTTAGTGTTTGCCGGAAGCGCAACTGCTTCATTATGGCACGTACTATGTCAAATGCGTTTCGACGACTCGACTTTGACGTTCCAAACTTGCCCCGCCAGGCAACCCAACTCCCGGCCCCTCCCCTGCCATATGCCTTTTCCTTTATTCCGTTCTTCGATAAATCGTTGAGTAACGTTGGCTGCCTCATAGTTCGATGTGGATTTCGCTGGCTGGCAATTGGGCAGTCTTTATGAATGAAATTATAGGCGCGTGTGGGCCGTGTTGTGCCAATTGGCCACTGCAGCTGGCCCGGTTTGCTAGCCAAAAACTAATCCGTTGTCCGTAATCCGTTTTTTTCACTTTTTTTGATTGCAGGGGCAAATTTGCGGCTGTTCGCCGAGCGATACACAAGAATACCGGTTTGCATTTCGCTGCCAAATTCCTGAAGCGACGCCGACGCGCACAGAGCAGCGACAAGGAGATCAAGCACGAGATTGCCGTCCTAATGCTATGCGAGGGCGAGGACAACATTGTCAATCTAAATGCGGTGCACGAGACGCGATCCGACACGGCGCTGCTACTAGAGCTGTAAGTACCTGATAACAACAACAATATTGAAAAAATTGATATCAGAATGCTGATAAGAAGTTGGGGCTATGGATGTAACTAACATCTCACAACCTAAGACCCCAATATTAAGAGGACAGACTACAAAGAACTTTGAAGAAATGATTACCAAGTGATATAAACTATGCATATGCAAAAATTAATTGTTTATCATTATTGTTTATGGTTGACTGATTGATTACATTTTAATTATAGCGTAGCACACCTCAAGCAAGTATTTTATTGACCTTGTACCGCTTTATGAGGTCTGTTTAAATCCCTTGGAATGGTAAACGGACAAAGTTTTCCCAGGACGGTCGCAGAGAAGCTTAGAATATCAGTTCAAATTCAAGCAACATTTTATTAGCCACATAGTGCTGCACATAGGTGCATAAAAATATTTGGGCTAAGTGACTGATAGTTGAAGTGCCGTGGTTTTTTTATACCATCCACAAGGCTAAAATAAAGGTGGCAAAAAGAATTATTTTCTTCTATCCTATCAACATAAAATTCGGAGTTTATAGGTTTTACGAAAGATATACTAAAGCGATTTTAAGCAAGTAAAGTTGCTGTAGTTGAGACTAAATATATACTTATATAATATATATATCTTTCTAAATACCTAATACTCATACTAAAATTCGCATTATGTCTCCACTCCAGGGCCACAGGCGGCGAGCTGCAAACGATACTGGACAACGAGGAGTGCCTCAGCGAGGCGCAGGCGCGCCACTGCATGCGGGAAGTGCTAAAGGCTCTCAAGTTCTTGCATGATCGCTCAATTGCGCATTTGGATCTAAAGCCGCAAAACATTTTGCTGGCTGGCGAACGCATTGAGGGTGAGTGGCAGAGTTCAGCATTGCGAATTAGCGATTTTGTATTAAGCCATTATACTTCGATTCCTGTCTGCAGATGGCCTCAAGCTGTGCGACTTTGGGATTTCGCGCGTCGTCTGTGAGGGCATCAATGTGCGAGAAATGGCCGGTACTCCGGATTATGTGGCGCCGGAGGTGCTCCAATATGAACCACTGTCGCTGCTGACGGACATTTGGTCGGTAGGCGTGTTAGCCTATGTGCTGCTATCGGGCTTCTCGCCCTTTGGCGGTGACACCAAGCAGGAGACCTTCCTCAATATTTCACAGTGCGCTCTGACCTTTCCTGATAATCTCTTTTGCGGCGTCTCCCAGGCGGCAATTGATTTCATACGCCGCGCATTGCGAATTAAGCCAAAGTGAGTGCAGTTGTCTTTTCTATTTCTTGAGAATATCTAAATAACTCTCGCTCTCTTTCTCCCAATCTCTCTCTTTCTCTCTCTCTCTCTCTCTCTCTCTCTTCTTCTCTCTCTCTTATAGCGATCGCATGAATGCCGCCGGCTGCCTGGAGCATGTCTGGTTGAAGGATGAGTGCTCCTTGGATAGGCAAATTTACTTGCACGCACAGCATGACGCAGACTTTGTGCAAGATGATGAGGATGACGACGATGATGATGAGGATGATGATGACGAGGAGGAGGAAGATGACCAGCAAGAGGTACAGAATGTTTCACCACAGCAGCAACAGCAGCAACAACAACGGAATAGTACAGCAGCTACAAAAGCTGCAACAGGAACAACACTTAGCAAAGCCACGCACAATGGGCTTCGAGCGCACTCCAGCTCTAAAATACCAATTGCCACCAGCCACAAGCTGAGCCCGGGCACAGAGACGACAACAGCCATACATACACTGCCCCATGCGCTGACCATGTCGCTGGCGACAACGGCGACGGCGACAACATCGAAGCCCACACAGATTGTGACGCCAACGCGACGCGCCTCCGATTCGGATAAGGAGAACACATATACGGCGACGTTTGTTAAGAAACCGCTGGCCACCACGGCCACCATACAGATTGGCAGTAATGGGCTGGAGGATTCAACAGTTATTGCCACGTTGGCATTGTTCCCGGATGCGCCTACCACGCCCAAAGTCATACGTAAGACGCCCGCAACGGAGGCCAGTTCGGCCACATCGGTTAAGGCGCTGGTGAAAAAGTTCCAGTTGGAGGACCTCGAGGCGCATAGTTCGCCCAATTGCATATTGCCGCACTGCAGCAACTCAGCCGGCCCGCAACTGCAGCTACAGCAGCAACAGCCGCGCAAATGCTCCGTGCCCAGCGTTGTGGTGCCAACAGCCAGCAACAGAAGCAACAGCAGCAGCAACATGCGTCGCAGCATAAGCGGCAATGGTACCAACAACAGCAACAACTGCGGTAACAGCCACGGTGGACGTCGCGCCTCTGAACCGCTAACCGCCGTGCACAAGAAGCAAAACAACAACATCAGCCCCAACTCCATTTCCAGCAGCAACAGCAGCAGCATCAGCTCAGGATCCAGCGCAAGTCCAAGTGGCAGCAGCAATGTAACCGCTGGCAGCAGCACGGCGCTGCTGTTGAATGGACGTTTGCCGGGGTCAACGCATCATTTGCATCATCACATGCACCATCATCATCATCACCATCACCATGTGGTGATTGCCGCCAAGAACGCCGCTGCTGCCGCTACCAACAACCTCAGCTTGGACCAGGGCATCATCTGTTAGCTAAAGACCAGCCGTGCACGCCGCAATGCCAAAAGTTTCTTTCACCGCTTCCTGTGCTGCATGTAACAGTGCCTGAACGTGTAGGCGTGGTCATCAGTGCTGTAGCTGGTCCACTGGGCAGGTGCTGTGTTGCCGTCGTGGCAACTGCTCAGTTGCGGCAGCTGTGGCAGCTGAATTGCCAACGCCTGCACGTGCTCGGAAGTTTAAGTTATTTTGAGTTTCTTAGTTAATATTATTAGCGCCTGAAACACCACTGTACCACACTACTACTGTACCACTGTACCACTGTACCACTAACCCAGCCGAGTCCCCAAGTAACCTAAATACCGTTTAAGTTTATCTAGAAATATATCGATATATATATATTTTTTTGAGTTATATATATATATATATATATATATATATATATATATATATATATATATATATATATATAACAATAATTATATAAGAATGTAGGTGGAAATCGAGCATTTCGTAAGCGTTGCCGTTGTCATTATACGATTTCTGTCGGCCAGCACGGTTTATAGTTAAATTAATGATCACACAGAAAGAGAAAGAACGGGAGCGAGTGTTTGTCTGTGTGCAGTTGTGTGTGAGAGAGAGAGAGAGAGATAGAAAGAAAGAGAGAGAGGGAGAGACAGGGAGAGAGAGCGAGAGTGTGTGTGAGTGAGAGTGAGACCAAAAAGAATAAGTTGCAACTTATTGGCCAAATTGCAAGTTATCTAAAAAAAACTTTAAAGATATTTGAGACATATCAGTCGTTGTGTTGTGTGTGTATGTGTACGAAATAGTTTGCTTAAATCGATGGGCAAGGATTCTCGTGTTTTAAGGAATTCAAATTATGTCAATTCTAGACAAAATATTGTCTGCATAGCATAAATTATTATACAAATTATACAACTAAAACAAAAACATACCAAAAAAAAATTTCTTCCTAAGATCGGCTATATAAAGCATAACAGCGCCCTGGAATTCTACAATATTTGTTGGAACTCCGTATGGATTGTGAGTTGCATCTGAATGGCTGTTTATTTAATTTTTTTGCTAAAAATCGTATCTATATAATGTTGAATACCATTTGGTAATTGTTTGTTACATGATTCAAATCATATGCATCTATAGCATAGTACATACATACTTATAATCAAATGTATATATACATACATAAATTACATAAATATGTAGTCACAGTTGTTCGCGTTGGTAGTGCAAACAAAGCAGCAAGAAGAAAATTTTGAGTGTTCACGAATTATGAATATACAATACATATGTCGTACTATACATATAAAAAATGTTAACAGCATAGAGCTAAGAAAATTGTAATAGGAAAAATTTAATTGAATTGTTAATTATATGCGTGTGTGTTCATTACATAAATGTGGCTTAGAGTAATATGCGCTATGCTTTAAAAATGCTCCATACATACATAAACATATATACAAGCTTGTCGTTCTATTTTATAATATCAGAAATTATGTTTTGTGTTTTGGTCTGTTTAAAAATTTGGCTCATTCCTCCTTTCCGCATATTTCTCTCTCTCGCTGCCCAACTTCACTTGAAACCCACTGCTCTTCGATATATATACTTATTTTGTTTATAGTTGCAAAATTTAAAACCAATCGGTTTTTGTATATAAATATATTTCAGCGCCTAGACCCTCGGCACTAGCTTGGCGTGTTTAACATTTTTTTTTATCTTTTTGCATTAAAGAAATATTCATAAAGTCCACAATGGTCAGTTAATTGTTAAAGTGAATAATAAATTTATCTTAATTACGAGTGATTGAGCGCCCTTTTATTTTTAATACCATTAAATAATTAGGTGAAGTAGTTCTCTTATTTAAATAACCATGTACTACATTTTTTGTCTTCGTTTACTGTAATGCAAGAGCGCAGCAACAATTATATGCAACAAAACAAAAACAAAGAAGGAATTCGTTTTTCTGAATTATACGTTTTATTTCATAGTAATTTTTTTAAAATTAATTTTATTTTGTTAAGTGAAAGGTAGAAGATGAAAAGAAACAAAGAGGAAAATTTTATATTATTTTATATATAGTAATTATTTTTTAACTAATTTAAATATATTCAATAAAATAAAAAAAAAAAAAAAATACAATTGTTTTTATCATTCGAAATATGTAATTGAATATAAAATGAAATTTATTTTTATTTTTAGTAGAATTCTTTCTGAAATTGCGATTATATCTTCTTTGCATGATTATCGTGGCACAACGTAGGGTATCTTAAAGTTGGCATCGACGCCAGCAAACTTGATCACCCAGCCGATGCCATCGTAGTTGACTGACTTGTGGAAACGCACAGTTAGGAGGCTGCGATTGCTGAAATAGACACTAGGGGTATCCCCACCGCAAAAACGCCCCATTTCCTGCGTGTTGCCGCTCTCGTCTCGTTCCTCAATTAATAGGTAGTCCGTGTGGCATGTGGCCTTACAGCCTAGATTGAAAACTGCAAATATGTAAATATATAGGTAAGTATATAAAGGCAGCTGTGGACGACTTTTAACGGCTGGGAGAATAAATCAACTTACAATTGTAATTGAGCAGGACGCGCGTGTTGCTTGGCACTTGGATGCTCCAGCTACAGTCGGAGTTATTGCGCACGTTCTGCGGATAGAAGGGATTGGAGAATACGCCCTCGGTGTTGTAAAGTCTACCGCCGCAACCGGGTCCGTTCTCGATGGGCGTCGCAATGTACGTCATATCAAAGTTGGTAAAGAAGGTGCCCGTTTTAAATTGCAGTCTCAGTTCATTAGTCGTGGTGAACAGGCTCTTGGTCGCATCCAAGTAGGCGCACACACGCTGCAGTGATCGGTTGGCGATCTTGTCAAAGACCTCAACGTACTCCACGTTGCAATCGGACGACCCAAACCTGACTTCCGCAAAGTAAAGGCTAAGCGTGTAGTTAACTGGTGCCATGATATTCACATCGCAATCGGCACTATCCGAAATCTTGATACGACCCTGTATACCACCATAGCTATGCTGACAGCTTGCATCGGGCACTACAAGGATGCGGAAGCCGTGCTTCGTGATGGCTTCGTTAGTGCGGAACTTGACGTACACCTGCTTTAAGTTCGGATAGTAATCATCGGGCACGCCGCTGCCACAATAAACATGTTCCATGGCATAGTTAAAGAAAAAGCGAGTATTACTTTGTCCATTGAAAATAACCTCACTGCCATAGCCCTCTTCCACAAACTTGGCATCCTGTTTAAAAAAAAACAACGAACATATGTATATTTAGTGCGCGAAGCATTTTATATTTCACGAAGTAAAAAGAGTATATTGGTTTTGCTCGTCCGTCCGTATATATATATATATATATATATAATTTATATTCGTTTATATGCGCATCACAGAAAGTGTGAAGACTTTTAAAATACGATCGATAAATCAATCCATATACATATCTCCTTTATTTATATAGCCTGGTACACACACAGTTTTGTATACAGATTACTGATGGCCTCCTTTAAAAAGGCGGGTAGCAAAAATTAGCTTTAATACAATGGCAGAAGTGCATTTTCGCGATATGCACGGGCGGGAGTGGGCGTGAGCGGAAAAATTTCTTCCCCCAATCCTTAAGTTATCTTTCTTCTAAATTTGGAAAAACTGTGCGTGATGTAGATTTTTGCGGTTTGTGGGATGAAGAAAGCTTTATCTGAGATGACTGGGGGAGCTCCCAAGTTTAGTGACTCTAGATTGAAAACTGTGGTAGATAAAAAGATGTCTGATTTTTTAGGGCGGACGCTAGGGGGCATTATAGTAGGCGTGGCCGAGATATCAAGCTTGGGAGACGTGGAGGTCAGCAGTTCGGTTTATCTATTTTTAAAATTGTGGAAAATATATGCGTGTTATCGACATGCTTTTGGATTGCGAGCTTCCCAGCGGGTGTGTCACAAAATCATAACACTTTGTCTGAAGAGTATAAACACAAACTCTTGGCACTTGGTGAGTACTAAAGTGGTTAAAAATTTAAAAAGTAATTTTATTTTTAATTATAAAAAAAAAAATTCCCACCAGGAGTCGAAACAAAATTGTAAGGAAAACGCTGGACTAATTTCTGAATTTGTCACAAAAACGATAAATATTAATAATAATTATCATGTTAAAAGAAAAGATAGATTCCACATAGTCCCAAACGCAGATTCGAAACTTCGACTTTTCGTTCCAGCTGCACAACTATTGCAAGATGCGCCACACATCCATTCAGTTTCGTCGTGATAAAATTTAACTTAACCATTGCAAAACAATTTCTAAGAAAAACACTAAACAAAATGTTATACTTGTCTGTATATGTGCACATGAACACAGAAACTGTTTGTGTTTCAGCCAATCAGCTTCGCTTGGCCCCACCACAAGTATTGCGACGGTAATAAAAGCTGGGATCAATTTTTCTTCTCTTTGTTCTTTATTACTCTATGACGATCAGCTACTGAAAGCGCAATCGAGAGCAGCCCTGCGATCAGCTGCCGAAAGCACAGGCTAGAGAGCGACTTTGCGGCATAGAGCAAAGGCTCGGAGGAAGCCGGGTTGCTGCCACGAGCGACAAGCAGCTACAAATCAATTAGTTTTGGATACTTCAGCAGAACGAACGTGCCCGGATGAAATCAGTGGCAAAAGCACAGGAAGAGAAGCCACATGGAGTTAGAATAAGTATCGCACTTTAAAGTGGAGCGGTCGCATTTCCGGCAAGCGGGGAGAAAAGCGTGAGAGAATAATTCCGAGATGGAGATAAACGGGAAGCGCGGCACCGTCATCAAGAGGCTGCGAGGACAGCCAAAGAAATCTGTAAGCGACAGCCAGTTTCAGTTTTGACAACTGATTAAAGCTATTAACTCACTGTTAACCAAACGTAGAATTAACGAAGTTCCTTGCCAATAAAGCTCCCCATTGAAATTAAATGCAGTAGTGTTATAACCCGGGGCACTTCTTGCGGTCTCACTAATTTCCAGGCAGCGTGGTCACGGTGCTAACTTGCACTGGGCGGCAGTCGCTGTCATGGAGCTAACCTGACGGTGCTAGCATGTTAGGGAGTATTACTGTGGTGAGAACCTGGTAGGCGGTTACAGTGACGGGCTAACTTAGCGGGGGGCATGGTCCGGTGTCGTCCAGACCCAATTGGAAGTTAGGAGACGTGGTCGAGGTTACGAAAGAGCCGAGGGATTAGCCCGGACTCCGTTTTTCGTAGTTACAGGATATTTTCGGGTCGGGGTTTTATTGCTTTAGAGCGCATTTTAGAAGGCTTTCCCTCAAGATTGCTAGCACAGAGTTTATGTTTTTCCCCACAGCCCAGCGTCTCAGTGATTTTCAAATTTCCTCGTAAGCAACCTTGGTCAGACTGAAATTTATACCGCGGTCTAGGAACTACTTTACAAGTGGCGCCCGAGCAGGGGCACTGGGCCTAAAGGGGGAGTGGCTATTTATTGACATAAAGCCCCACTAAATTCCATAATTAATAACTAAACTCTTGAACTAAAACAGTTGTCCCATTAAAATTGTATTAATATTCTATGCCCAGAGACAGCAAATTTTATGTATTTTTCTGTAACAGGGAGCCACCCAACAAAAGCCGTAAGAGCAAGCGAAGAGGTTGCAGGAGGTCGTTGATGTTGCCCGCAGCTGCCTGCAGTGTGCCCCTCTCTAGCAGAGCCGGCAATACAACTTGCGTCGACGAGAGTGGATATCGTCCCTTAACTCGCAAGTGCTGCTGCGCCAGCATTTGCTATCCCGCTAGCCGCTGACGAGTTTGCGGCAAAGCTGGCGCCGAAATCTAAAGGCCCCTATCGCGCCAAGTTTATTTCACCCAACATCGTCCGATTGGCGAAGGAGAGTGAACGTAGAACTAGGTCTGCAAATATTGCTCCACCCAAGCAATATTACACAGGCCAGGCAAAGAGTAAGTAACGCGACCCCGACATGTGGTCCAAGTTGCGTTCTAACAACCAATATGAGACTAATCCCCAGAATAAGCAACAAGTAGGAAATAGGAAGAGAAAGGCTCAAAATGAAGTTTTGGGAGCATATGAATTGATACAATTTTTGATTTCAGGCAATGGATAGAGGAGAGTTGCCTTCTCCGCTTGGGGCCCATAGGACCACCGCCGACTGCTACCTGCGTGAAAGAGGTCCCGTCCCCGCTATTATCGACTCCATCGGTAGCGACGCTGATGGATATATGGGATCGAGTGGGACTGGTGGTACGATCAGGTGCTAAAAGCGCAATCGAGAGCAGCCCTGCGGTCAACTGCCGAAAGCACGGGCAAGGGAGCGACTTTACAGCAAAGAGCGAAAGCTTCGAGGAAGCTGGGTTGCTGCCACGAGCGACATGAAGCTACGAATCAATTAGTTTTGGAGACTCCATCGGTGACATAAAATTGCCTATCGATAAAGTCCACAATTTTAATGCTGTAACGACTCCCAGCGCTCCCGCCCTTTAAAATCGGATGTGCTTATATCTCCCACAAACCGATATACCTAAAAGCTTAAATCGATAAGTGTTGCATATTTGCAGAATTTTAAAGATAAAGTCACCAAATTTGATGGTAGATAGCTGGTGATCTCTCCTAAAAATTGTGAACATCTACATACCGAATTTGGTTACTCTATCATTTAAATTGTCGAAAGAATCGCCATTCATTGCAACGTTTTTGAATAGGGTTGTAAATTGAAAGGGATTAATCCACAACTGGCCATAGTTACTCGACCAAGCTCTTATTTCGCTATTGTATAGTTTTATAAAATCCGAAACGCAGCCGCCAGTGGCATTGGGCGCCTCCAGGTCGAGGGTAACAAATTTGAGATGGATTGATATTTCGCTCACGATCTTCAACAGGCAGAACAGGTTGTTGTCGTAGTTGCCCTGTTCGTTGACCGGCGAATGGATTTCTAGGGGCTGTTTTCCATCGATCTTAATTAAGGGATTGCCGCACTGCAGCGGCCGAGCCGTGACAACCAGCTCGAAGCCAGTGTCAGGGAACTCACTGTCGCTCACGAAGCGCATGTAGAGCACATGGCGCGAGGTGGTCATCTTGGGCGGCAGATCCTGGCCACAGAATTTGCCCATTTCATCGGCGAATGGTCCGGCACCGTCGCGAATCTCCAAATAGTCGGCCGAGCAGCTATTCGTCCTCTGCACGTGGAAGCTACGGAGCTCGACGCTCAACTGATTGCCCGGATTCGTCTTGAACACAACGGTACAGTCCAGATTATTCGCATAGGCGCCGACAAACTTATTGAACGTATAGCTGGCATTGTGCTCGTCTAGATAAATGCGCTCATCGCAATTGGGCAGGACCCGCACAAGCGCCCGGAAGCCACGCGACGGATCTCGACCGTCCGAATAGCTGTGAATTAGCCCCCGATTGCCGGATATATGCAAATACGGCAGGTTGTCAGTCAGCTGGCCGCAGAAGCGTGCTTCGCCGTCAGGTTCCAGTAGCAGTCGCTGTTGTGTGGCATCAGGTTGTCCTGGTGCTGGCGCGGCGACTCCACTATCTGAGTGGTGGTAACGACGCCACCGCACAGATTAGTGCTGTACTCAAGCTGAAAGCCACGGCCACTGAACGTGCTATCTGAGAGCAGCAGCAGGTTGATGGATTGCTGGGCGCGATACGAGTGTTGCAGCTTGACGCCACACAGCTGCGATTCCTGCGTCCGACCGTCGTTGTCCCGCGTGGTCACCGTTACATTATCGAATAAGCACGCGTTTACCGGTGAACGCTCCAAATCAAAGGTAAGGAAGCGCACCAAAACGCCCGGCGCGTGCCCGTCAAGTGGCTGGAATGTGTAGTTGCAGTGGAGATTTCGGCCGTAACCCTTAGGGTAGCCGGGACTGCTCAGCAGTTGCGGTTCGGCCGTGGCAGTCAGTACACCGCCACAGTTGCGCTCGAAGCGGGCCGTAAAGCCATCGGCCGTGACGTCGCCGTCGGTGTGAAAGATGAGCCGCATCTCTGTGCTGGTCGAGTTGATAAAATCCGGCGGATTGCGACCGCACAGCGTCCGCAAATCCGTCCAATTGCCCATATCGTTGCGCTGCTGGACGCGCAGATAATCCTTGGCGAAATCATTGCTATTCTCAATGTAGAAGCGCCCTAGAAATGAGAGTCCAATATGAAAGCCGGGCTCCGTCTCAACCTCCCAGATACACTCCACGTTCTTCTTGTACTGCCCGCTTAAAACAATAAGGCGATACGGATAGGTTAGACGTCCGCCGCAGCCGCTGCCGTATTCGACAGTCACATTGAAGGAAGCACTGTAGTTGGCACTGGCGCTGTCTAGCGATTCCCCATGGTACTCCACAAACAGGCCACGCTCCACAACCAAATTGAGAGCCGTCTCCTGGTTGCAATAGCGACCCATCAGCGGTGAATTCTGATCGGGTCCGCTATACAGTAGTAGGTAATGCAGCTGGCAGCCACCATCGAGATTCACGCTCACCGACACCTCCAGCTGGACGTCCTGCGGCGACAGTGGCTCCTCGGCCGCTTGGTCCGGCCCAACTGCCCAGGCGCAATTAATCGTCTGAGTGGCGATCAGATTTCACGGTTGCGTGATGGTCAGATTATCGCCCGGCTCTAGGGGCAAAATGCCATCGCAAGGCTGCAAGCTGTAGACCACCTCTAGCAGCTGCATTGCGTTGCGGTTATCGCCCATGATGGTCATCGTCACCGGAAACGGCAAGCGCACCGTGCGATTCGACTGTTCGCCGCAGAACAGCATCGGCAGCAGCGGTTCGCGCTCATCCCATCGGACCAGCTTAAGGGGCGACAGGACGCGGCAGACATGCGGGTTGTGGATAAGTACGGAGCTGCTGTTGTAGCGAGGCACCTGCAGCAGAAGCGTGCTCCTCTGGGGCGGACGTAGCTCGTAGCTGCAATATACCACGTTGCTGGCGTTTGGTCGGGCGTAGCGTAGGGTGTTGTTAAATTTAAAATCGATGCGGCCTTGGCACTCGCTCTCGCCAAACGCGGCGAAGCGCAGCTTAACGCCGCGATGCTGGCTGAAGGGCAGCAGAAAGACATCGATACCCATGGTGTTGTCCGTTGATATAATCTCGGGGGGCGGATCGAACTGGTAGCGCCCGATCAACGATTGCATGTTGAAATCGTTGGCGAAGGTGATGCGGCCACGGAAACTGGCGTGCGTTCTGTTCGAGCCGCTACCGTTGTCAAAATCGAGCACTTCCACCTTGACCCGACGCCCCTTAGGCACCTGGATACGCCACAAACAGTGCGTGGGGGCACGCACACCCAACGGATAGTTGGGCGTCTGCAAAACACCCCTCAGCGCAGTGACCGTCTCGCCACAACGTGATCCGACCGCGCTGTAACGCACCTGGAAAGCCTCCCCCCTGTCCAGCTGACCGCTGGGCATGCGCAGCCGGATCACGATCTTGTTTGTCTCGACGAAAAAGTGGCGATTGTCGTTGCCGCAGATCACTAAACGATCGCTGACGCGTTCCTGATTCTCTTCGCCAAACGGCTCCATCTCCTCAAGCTGGAGATGCGTGTGCGCCGTGCAATTGCCCTGAATAGCACTGGGAAGCTGCATCGGCTCAAAAATCAGATCTATGGTGCTACCCCGTTCCACCTCGATGGTGTAGACGCACTCTTGCCACTTGCCTGGTAGCAGGTGCAGCTGGTTCGCGTCCGGTGAATGGATGACCCCGCTGGAGCTGTAATAGCTGCCGCCGCAGTCAGCCAGCTTGATAAGCACCTGGAAGCCCGAATGCGGCTCCAGAACGCCCGTAAAGAACTTGATGCGCAGCTCGCTGCTTGATGAGTATACCACGTCCGGCTTCCGGTTACCACAGAAGCGGCCCAGCTGGGGTAGGAGCTCGGTGCTGCCATCGTTTAGCTGCACAAACTCCTGATCGCAGCCATCCTCATCGGTCGCCTCGCTACTGCTGCTAGGCGTCAGATCAAAATTGCCAACAAATTCGACGGCGATGCGATGCTGGGGTGACGCACTGATCCGCCAAACGCACTCCGAGTATGGATTGGGCAGATTGGGATGGTTGGGCGAGCTGATCAGGCGTTGGCTACCATTGCCCAGGCCCTCCTCAAGCACATTGTGGCCAGAGCAGGCATGACCGAGCTCCTCGTAGTGGAAAGCGGCACGGAACTGCGAAAAGGTCACCTTCCGGAATTTTATGTAGGCCCGGTTCGAGCTGGTTTCCAGCACATCGGTGATATTATTTTCGCAGTACCTCCCACGCCCAAGGAACGGTGAATCCTCTGCATAGCCATTGCGTACCACAAAGAAATTACGACACTCATCCAGATCCGCGCCCCGCCCGCTGGCGCTCAGTTGCGACTGTGGGAAACTGATCCGTATGCGCTTTCCCTGTCGCACACGTACCGTCCAGACGCAGTCCAGCGTCGACGTGTAACTGTTGGACAGCAGCTGCGTAATGTTGACCAAACCGCGCTGGGCGGTCAGCTCGGAGCCGCACTCGGTGCGCACCATGCTGGCAAAGCCCGTCTTGTTCACGCTGGCATCCGTGACAAACTCCAGCCTCAAGTACGGCTTACCGTGGTAAATTATATTGGTGGTGTTATTCAGCTGCGTGCATACCTTGGCCAATCTCGTCCAGTGCTGCATGTCGCTGCTGCTGGACACCTGCACATAGTCAGCGTAGCAGGCGTCGCCGACTTCCTCGAGGTCCATTGTGAGCACTTGCACCCAGTTGAGCTGGAAGGGACCGCGCTTGGCCGTTATGTAGAGCACGTTAGTGTTGGACACCAGCGGCTTATACGGCTGTACCACCAGCTGGGCACCAATGTCCGTGTAGCCATCGTAGAAGCGCAAGGGCTCCTGATCCACATCCCGCAGGTGATTTACATTCACCAGCACTACATAGTCCATGTCGACGGTGATGCGCCAACTGTATAGCTGGCTGCTCTCGAATTTGCTCGGATAGTGTGGCGACTCCACTGTGCCCCGTGTCCCATTCAGCTCGTTGTGTTGCTCTGCGGGATGTCGGATGCTGAATATTGGATAACAGAGAGATTAGTTCCAGAATGCTCACTACTTACCATAGTTATAGGTGGCCATGAAGCCCTCGCCGACGGTGTCGTCGTCGCTTTTGAATTTGATCCAAATGCTGCCCTTAGAGCTGACGGCCGCCGGCAGTTGATTACCGCAGTAGACGCCAATGAGAGCACCACGTTCGGACTCCTCACGTAGCTCTAGGTAATCGTTGTTGCAGCCATCCGACTGCTCCATGTCCAGAGATTCAAAGGTCAGGGTCAGCGAGTTGCCAGCGCTCGCCACCAGAAACCATTCGCATTCAATGTTCACCGGATAACTGTCCGGATAGTAAGGCGAGGTAAACCGGCCAGATAACGCATTTTAGGTGCTGCCGCACATCGTGTCCATGGTCATGTAGTGGCCCTCGAATTCCCCGACCAGCGCCATTGGCACGCTAATCGTCAGCGCCAAGCCGCGCGAGATTACCGCCGGCGGATGGCTACGACAGAATTGCTGGCGTGGCGTTCCAGTGGGCTTATTGCCCTCATAGATCTTGATGCCATGCGCCATGCAGTCGCCTTCGGTCGCATACCTCGCCGAAGGACCTGCGTGTAGCTGTACGTGGGTGGGCGTAAAGATTATCTGTTTGCTGGGATCGGCGGCCTGCAGCACCCAAACGCAGGTCTCGTTGCGCGCCACCTGATGCAGCAGACTCAGATACTGAATGTCCGTCTCGTCGATGGTGAGCGTCTGGCCACAAGACTCGTGGTAGTGCAGCTGAAAGCCACGCTCCTCTACTGAATCGTCCGTGATGAAGCGCACGAGCGCCCGATTCGTGGCGGACTCCGTGCGTTGCTGACCAAGTTCGCAGAAGTCTGTGCCGCACAGTTTGAATATCTCGTGACTGTCATCCACGATGTCACTGCTGGCATCACTATCACTGTTCCCATCGCTGCCAGTCATATCAAAGGCAACCACATAGTCCCAGTCGCAGGACCGCATGCCATTGCCCTCGACGTCTAAATCCTGCGTGTCAAAGACAATCGTGTGGTACGGCGACACCTCCAAGAGCCATTCACATTCGCTGTTGCGTGGGTACGACTTCGGATAGCCCGGTGACTGGATGAAACCGCTCTTCGACGTCAGCTTGCCTCCGCAGGCTGCAAGTGAAATCAAAACACGTGAGCTAATGCAAGTGATTTTTATACGCCTAATCTATTAACAAGTGAAAAGACTCTAGTCGGGGACACCCGATTAGGAGAAACCCTGAACCCTGCGATTTGTCTTCATAAACATTTCCCTTTTTACCATTTGGAATGGGTTCACTGTATAAAAATGGGTAAAAAGAGTTTCTTGCAGATGTATGTAACAGGCAAAAGGACGCATATATGTTCTTGATCAGGATAAATAGCCAAGTAGATTTAGCTATGTCCGTCCGTCGTCCAGCTGTCCGTTCGGTGACTCCAACGAATTTGTTTTTCGAGCAGATGCATTTTCTGTTCCCGCGGGTGTCAAACAAATTGTTTGCTGTTTCATAAAACTTCTAGTGCGCTGGTAAAAAGATTTTGTGCTAATGTGTGCGTGTGCATAAGCGGTAGATACAAGCAGTTCAATCCTATTAAAAGTGACCGCCCCGGCATAAGCAGCAGACATCGTTCTGGGAGTGAAGTCAGCATAGCCACAATCTCGAGCGGAGTCGCTGTTGAGTGGAATTGAATGGAACAGTCAAACCATCCCGTGCCGGTTGCATTGGCGGGCGATGCACCGGATGCTAAGAATTGCCAAGGCGCACGATCGCTCCCTCCCATTTCGTAAGAAAGATACCGTAAGTGGCTGAGAATGTTCAAGGACGTGCAAGTCCATTAGGTTCACGAAGTCAAGGGCGGAGGAGCTGTCATCCGAACACCGTCCGTGGGTGAGATAAAGCGCATGGTTGCCAAAAAAGGTCACGGAGATAGGAGTGAGAACAAAGCAATGGAGTGAGTCGATAAGTCAGTAAATTTTCCTTTCAGCCAGTTAATGGGTTGGCTCATCTTACAGACAATCAGTAAGTTTTGGCGTCGTGTTATACAAATAATCAATCCAGTCAATCAATAAGTTAGTAAGTGAAGTCAAACTGCAGGTAAATCAATCAGGCAGTCATTCAAAACTGCATATTATTTTAATTACATATAGGTATAGGGCTAGTTGGAGATGAACTTACAGCTCTTGAGAACACGATAGCTTGCTTTGAAGCCGCGTCCGTTGTGCGACCCGTCGGTGATGAAGCGGACGTGCAACTCATTACCGGCGCTGGTGTAGATTAGCTTGAAGCTTTGGCCGGAGTGCCGCTCGTGGGCATTGGTCTCACGGAAGCTATTCGAAATCTGCGAAAGGGAGTAGACGGGGATAACTTACGAGTGGAAAATGCGGAGGTAGTCGTCAGTTCTTACCATAAGGGCGTCTTTGGTGCAATTGACGCTCTGCTCAATGTCCATATCAAGGACAGTCAGCTCAATGACCTTGCCGAGCGCTGCTCGTATGAGCCAATAGCACTCCACATCGTTGGGATACATGAGCGGATACTTCAGCGATCGGAAGGTTCCATTCTCGCCGCGCAGCTCGTGGAGGCAGCCCTCGACGCGAAACTCTAGCCGAAAGTTAATGATGCTCGTGTTGTGAATAATGGTCAACGTGTCTCCGCTGGCACTGCCATCGATCAGATAGAGTCCGCCATCGCCATCTGTGGGCATGCGATTGGCGCGATGGTCAAAGTGCGAAATTTCCAAGCGAATCTGATTGCCGCGCGGCGGTCGCAGCTGCCAGCTACAATTGATAGCACCCTCGAAGTAGGCTTCGCCATAGTTTAGGCTCTCGATGATGCCCTGGGTGGTGTTCAGCGTGTGCTGGCAGTCGGTGCTGTAGGACAGCCGAAAACCGCGCTCCGCATTGCTAACGTCCGACTGGAAGACGACGACCGCCTCGTTGCTATCCAAGTGCAGCACGCGACTCCCCTCGGGTGGCATCGTGCACAGTAGCGAGAAGAGACTGCTGCTGCCGCCATTAAAGATGCTCAGATGGTCAAAGTCGCAGTTGGACATATCCTCAATGGCCAGGTCATCGATGACTAGATGCAGACTGGATCCGGGATGGGTACGCAGCTGCCACTCGCAGTGGGCATTGTGCGGATAGCTGTTGGGATAGTTGGGCGAGGTGATGACGCCGGCGTTGCCGATCAGGCGACCACCGCAGCCATTGGCGAAGATTCGCCACGACAGTCGAAATCCCCAGGCGACGTTCACGTCGTCCAAGTGAAAACGCACGTAGAGATCGTTCGTGAAGCTGGGCATACGGCGGGGTATGCTGGTGCCACAGAAACGTCCAATCAGGTAGGAGCTGTTGCTTGCGCCGTTGCGCACCTCCAACCAATCGCCGCTACAGTTATACGTGGCGGTCAGATCAAACAGGTGCACCTGCAGCTCCAGCTGGCCGCCCGCCGGTGCGCTTAGCCGCCAGATGCAGTCTACGCCGTTGCTATAGTTAAGCGGATAGCCGGGCGAGTTAAGCATGCCCGCGGTGCCATGAATGTGGCCGCCGCAGGTGTCGCGCTCGACGAAGCGATAGGATAGCTCAAACCCGTTGGAAGTATCGCCGAAGTCCGACTCGAATTTAATGGTCAGGATTCGCCCATGGCTCAGCAGATCCTGCGGTACATGGCTGTCGCAGAAGCGTGCCAGGGGCGACAATGGTTTGTCAACGCCCTCAACCAGACCATCGTATACCTCAACGTAATCGTAATGGCAGTCCGGGCTGCCCTCCAGCTGGAAGCTGAGCCAATGCAGCAGTATGGCCTTGTCCGGCGGCGCCATAATGATCCAGTAGCAGGTCACATCATTCGCATACTGGCCCCCTGTGTCCACCGGCAGACGTATATTCTGACCCTCCTTGGTGTGAACGCCACCACACTGGGTGATGGCTACCGGAACGGCGCGATACTCGAACCGAAAACCACGCCCCGCGTTGCCCGGCACAGTATGCAAATGCAGCACCAGCATGTTCGTCTTGCTTACGTATTCCTCTGCAGGCACGTTTTGTCCGCAAAAGGGTCCCAGTATGGCCCGATTAAGACCGTCGTTGATGAACATGTGGCTGCCCACACACTCGTCACTACCGCCACTCTCACTCGGTTCATCCTTTTCCAACCCTGGCGTGCCATCCGTTAGCTGAAAGTCTAGGCGCTTAAGCATGATGACCGTATTGGGCGCCGTGTGGATATTATGCGTGCAAGACTGTTCGCTGCTTAGATCGCTGGTCAGATTCGGATAGCCCAGCGAGCTAATCGTACCGCTCTCCGCATCAAACGTGCGTGAGCAGTCCATTCGGTAGTGCAGCTCGAAGCGATCGGCGATTGCGCCTCGTGGACTGTCCGTGTAGAACCTGACGCGCACGCGATTATACAGCGAGTGGAAGCTGGGTGGCAGGACGTCACTTCCTCCGCAGTGTTTGGTGTGCAGGACGTACGAAACAGCGGCAGCCTGATTTGGAGCCTTCACGGCCTGCACACCTGTTGAGTCCACCACGTCGTAGAACTCCATACAAGCAGACGGCGATAGCTGAAAGGTGATGAAATTCAGGACAATGGACTCGCCCATGGCCATGCGTATTTCGTAGTCGCAGGCGATGACCTCAGTGTCGCTGGCAATGCTGGGCTCGGTTATGGAACCTATCTTGCTGGTGTAGACGCCGCCGCAGCCCGGCAGCCGCTCCTCGGCGGAATAGTGCAGCTGAAAGCCCAAGTCGCTGCCCGTCTCATCCGAATGGAAGCGTAGGAGGGCCTCGTGCGTGGGTAGAATCAGCGGCTCCGGTTTCTCCCGGCTACAGTACTTGTAGAGCTCGTGGCCCGAGACTGCATCGCTGATCTGCAGCAGTCAGAAATTAGCAATCAGCAAGAAGGCCCCAGTAGGATTCCCAAAATACTTACAGAGACAAAATCAAAGTTGCAGCTGTCGTGCTGTTCCAGCTGCAGGCTAAAGAATGTCAGCATGATCCGCTTGTTGCTGGGCGCCACTAGGCGCCACTGGCAGTCACGATTGCGCGGATAGTTACCGGGTGAGCCCGGAGAAGCGAGGGTGCCGTGCGTCTCAAACTCGACCAGGCCACCGCACTGAGGCGCCATCGATTCCCAAGTGAGCTCAAAGCCCCCATGCGCCGTTGAGTTATCGGACCGGAACCACAGATACAGCTGATTGCTGGAGGAAATGATGTTACCGCCGTGTGGTATATGATTGCCACAGTACCGTCCAATTATCTGCGATGCCGCCGAGCGTCCATCGTTGATTTGCAGCCAGTCGAAGCGACAATCCGTCGAGTCCTCCACGTTAATGCCATGGAATGTCACGTTTAGCACCAGTGACTCGTTCGTCCGGATCACCCAGGCACACTGGGCATTGTGCTCATAGGTGTCGCCCATCGGTGGATATCGAAGTCGTCCGATCGATCCACTCAGCATCGCATTGCAACTACTGAAGCGAACATCGCACAACCTACCACGATACCCTGGCTGGCACTGGCAAACAAAGCCACCGGCATCAGACGAAGGCGTCGGACTGCAGCGACCGTCATTCTTGCAGGGCTGCGATACGCACGGATTGGGCAGTGGTTCGCAGCGTGGCCCGTGAAAACCACGCGTGCATTGGCACGTAAAGTTCGAGGGGCCAAGTTCCAGGCAGATGCCTCCATTCTGCGGTAGATAAAGCAACAAGTTAAAACCCTGCTCGGATGTCAAGGATTGCGAAATACTCTGTTGTGGAAAGGGAGCAGTGACTTTACTCTGGTAGTAAAATTGAATCGATCTTTAAAGAGGATCATACCTGTTCAATTTGACAATACTAGACAGTTATTATACCCTGAACCCGTTAAAAATGGGTAAATGTCTGTAACAGGAAGAACAAAGCATCTCCGACCACATAAAAAATATACTTTGTGATCAAAACGACGAGTTGAGTTGACTTAGCCATGTCCGTTTGTCAGCGATTTTCCTGAATTCTCCATACCGATTACTGTGTAAAGTGTGTATTAGTGTATGTGTACGTGGGAATTTGTGTATATATGTAAAAATGCATGGGGTCGAAATATTTATAACGACAGTTCGCCGGGTTCAGGGTATTGCCTAGTCAGGCACTTCCGATTGTGTTTGCTAGGGCGGTGCCTACTAGATCCTTCTCACTTGTTCTTAAATACCTTTATAGTTCTATGTAAAGACTATTTTTTGTTGCAACTGGAGAAATTGGCTTTATGAAGAAATTATCGTTTGGCTAAATCAAAATCTATATTCCCTTTGTATTTGGAAGCATGACCACTTTTCCCGTGAGAAGAGGGTATTAAAGTAGACTATATTCATTCCTATAGATCAATTCGAGTACTTACCAAACAGGGCAGATCATTGCAGTTGTTGTAGATGCCGATCTGGCAACCATTTTCGCCATAGCCGCTTCCTACCATGCCCAAGGGGCAGCTGCAGATGACCGTGTTGGAGATCTCGGAGCAGATGGCAGCCGGATGGCAGACCAACGAGCGATGCGTACAGCTAGTGACGCCAACGGCATTCGGACTGCCGTTGGGCGAATCGTTATTGTTGTTCCGCTGGCAGGTGCGTCCGTCACCCGACCAGCCGATGGGGCACTCGCCGCAGTGGCTAGAGCCGAAGCTGTTGATGCACTCCACCCGCGGACTGAGACTGCAGCCGCCGTTGTTTGTCTCGCATTCGTTGATATCGCGGCAGCTTACCCCGTTGCCTGTCAGGCCGGGCGCACAGGGCGCACACGTGAAGCTGCCGGGCAAATTGATGCACTTGGTGGAATACGGCGTGTGCGCAGCCGCGCTGCACTCATCCACGTCCACGGTGCAGGTGGGCGTCAGTTCATTGCTGCGCCAGCCGGGCTCACAGAGGCAGCGATACCCCAGCGGATCGCTGCTAGCCACACAGCTGTCATGGCCGCACAGCTCCCACCAACTGGCAGCGGCACAGTCCGTCTTCCGCTGGCTGCAGTGCAACCCGTGCCAGCCGGGCGCACATATGCAGGCAAACGAGCCGAACTGGTTCACGCACTGGCCTCCGT
This sequence comes from Drosophila paramelanica, assembly GCA_035043915.1. Lineage (NCBI taxonomy): Eukaryota > Metazoa > Arthropoda > Insecta > Diptera > Drosophilidae > Drosophila > Drosophila paramelanica. The sequence continues at coordinate 1,024,298 of JAWNMO010000640.1, read as the reverse complement.
TCTGGCAGCCCAGATCCGTGCCCTCATACAGTCCACACTCGTTCACATCTAGCTCGCACTTGCTGCCCTGTTGGCGAGAGCAAGAAACGGCGGAAAAGCAGTTAGCTGTGGACAACGCCCCGTCAAAGTACGCCCGACTTACCTCAAAAGACGAACCACACTGGCAGCGATACCCATCGAAGTTGTTCAAGCAGCTCCCGCCGTTCTCACAAGGATTACTTTGGCAGCTGTCCAGCTCCAACTTGGTCTTCACTCGTTGCAGCTGGTTCTCCACGGTGCGCAGACGCAAGTGCAAGCGTCGCAGCAGCAGCCGACTGGCCCGTGTCCTGTAGAGAAAACAAAATTTTCAAAATCAATCACAAGCGAGATTTCTAGATCTCATTAAACTCGTTCTCGAAGCGAACAAAATATATATTCGGTTTGTGCAGTGTCTGTCTTGCTGTCCGTCCATCAATATATTTTGTCGACGCTTTTGAAGCTAGAGATTTAAAACATGAATTATATACTCGAGTATACCCGCGCCGGACAAGGCTTGAAGATTTTTGGCTAGGCCCACTGAGGCGTGGCAAATCGACTAAATTATAACTAGATACATTAAATTCGGACACATTATTGATGACATCCTCTTAAGAACGCACAAACAAATTTTTGGATAAGCCCATTTCGGATAGAGTAAGTCGTGATAATAGTCTTTTGACAGACAACTATTTCATGACCTGACTTCCACCCCCAAAAATCGATTTTTTCTGAATTTGATAATTTATAATTAAGATAGTTACACTCATCTGGAGTTTGTCTGCTGCGTACCTTGGGAACTATCGCATTAAATTTATGTTTTTTTTTTCCTAGCATCTATTATTTCCCACAGCTGCCAAGGAATATAGCAAGGTTTCTAAACCAACCTTGGCTATTATAAGCTTCCCTGAATATCATCAATATCAAACTATTTATCACATAGCTGCCATTGAAACATATATATATATATTTGCGGATGCGAGGAACAGAATTTGACTTTAAATATTATTTGATTTGCGAATTTTTGTGGTTTTGTCGATACTGGGGGCGATTGGGGGAGATATCCAAAATCCGGTGGTATCAAACTCTGCGTCTAGTCAAAACGCACATAACGCACTAAATTTGACGCCTCTAGGTCTTTCAGTTACCGAGATTTTGTAAAAAATACAAAAGGTTGTTATCGATTTGTATCGATATTAATGAAACGGAGCAAGCTATCGAGAAAAAAATGATAAACTTGTTCTGCGTATGATATATACAAACTGAATGAGACCAAGATCGTGGCTAAATCAACTCAGCTCGTGGTTCTGATCAAGAATATATATATACTTTATGGGGTCGGAGATGCCTCCTTCTGCCTGTTACATACATTTAAAAAAAACCATTATACCCTTTTTACCCATTTTCAATGGGTTCAGGGTACTGCCCGCAAATATTTTTCTGTAACTTCTGGGGGAGCTTCCCACTAACATACATCCCGAATGTGGGAATATGGGAGATATACACGTGTTATCGATTGGAGCTGCCAAATGTAACGGGTATTGCCATTACGGGGCGGACGGAGGTGTGGCCAAACATTTTTTCCTTTAATGTTTGGAGGAGCATTCCGGTAATATATATCCCAAATTTGGTGACTCTAGCTTAAAAATTGTTGGGGATATAGTCATTTCCGATTTGCAGGGCGGGGGCGCTGGAGGGCGTTCCAGTGGGCGTGGCCGGGATAATTTAAAATTGTGGACTTTAGCAATATGCGATTTTAGGTGTTATCGGTTTGCCACGCCCCCAGTGGGCGCAGTCCAAAATCTTTAACACTTTATCTGACGCGGGTACACACGAGTATATATCCAAAATTTCAAGTCTCTAGCTTCAATAGCACAAAAAAAATTTGGTTCATACGGACAGACGGACGGACATGGCTAAATCGTTTTCCTGGTCAAGCATATATACACTTTATGGGTTCAGAGATGCCTCCTTCTGCCTGGTACATACATTTCAACAAAACCATTATACCCGTTTCACCCACTTTATCCAAATATCCTTGGTTACCAAATTAAGGAACATCCACTATTAGACTATTAGAAAATCCGTGTACCTTACATATGTAGTTCGCCGAGCATATACATGGTAACGACTAAGTCCCGACTCGCTTGACGATTTCAATAAGTATTCACAATACTCTTCAAGTACTCCCACAAGTTCCACACATTCAATACTTACGAGTTTTGCACCTGTCGCAGCATCGAGTTGAGTCCATTGGAGCCAAGTGCCTGCGACCGGAACTCGGTTAGCTGATCGGCCAGGTTGCGGATATTGATAATATCGTCGGTATTGCTCCACTCATCTTTGCCGGCGCCCGAGGGTCGCTTCTTGCCGCCACCGATGGGCATCAGCAACTCCAGCACGTCATAATCCTCATTGATGACCAGCCGCGACTTGCCGCTCAGCCGAAAGCTGATGTTACGATTGACCCCAGATTCGAATATCAAATTGCCATCCTGGCTGATCATCTTGGGTCTGCGATGTGGATGCCAGTTAGCAATAGTTAGATAGCCATTTAGTCTAACCTACTTACGAATTGACAAAGCTGTCTACAGGGCACAGTACGACAAGTAGCAGCAGCGGCAGCTGCAGCTGGAAGCGTCCTACACGTCTTAACATTCCTCACACGATCATTTGTAACAAACTTGTTTAAATCACAAAAAAAAAAGTACTAATATTGAGAACAAACATTATACCAAACCCGTACGTTTACTTGGTTTCGGCTTAGATTAAACTCTGTCGTTGTCGGCGCTCGCTGCCCGCGAAGTTAGGTGCGGGGCGTTTCTGCGACGCGTCGCACTGCTCCGCAACGTACCGCCGGTGTACGCCCACCAGTTGCTGTTGTTAATAGCTTGATTTTGATTGATTTGTCTCTATTATTTTTATACCCTGAACCCATTGAAAATGGGTAAAAAAATGGTTTTGTACAAATGTATGTAACAGGCAGGAGAAAGCATCTCCGACCCCATAAAGTATATATATTCTTGATCAGCATCACTAGCCGAGTCGATTTAGCCATGTCCATCTGTCTGTCTGTCCATCTGTCTGTATGAACGCGTCGATTTCAGAGACTACAAAAGCTAGAAAGCTGATCGTCTCATTCGGTTCGATATTATCGATATTTTTAGCTTTTTTGACTCGGTTTTTTGAGCATAACTAATAAACTATAAAAGCTTGAACCACCAAATTATTATTTATTTATTGTATTATTTTTTTATGTAAAACATACGAAGATACCTCCCCCAATCGCCCCCAATATCGAAAAAACCATAAAAAAAAGCAAATCAAATACTACACACTTGCAAATTGGTATATACATTTCGATGATCTGAATAAGTCCTGAAAATTTCATAACGATCGTACATTTAGTTTACGAGCAAATCAAGAATCTATTTTCAGTAGTTGGGGCAAAGCGCAGCTGCTTGGCATTTTCTGTGTTCATGTGCACGCATACATATGCATATGCATAGTGTCTTGCGTTTTTCTAGGAATTTTGTTTGCAACGGTTAAGTTGAATTTTAACTCAACACAGCCAAGTAATAGCGTGGTCCAGTTGGTAAGAGTTGTGGCGCATTGCTTGAAGGCCTGGATTCGAAAACAGCGATGGTATTTTTTTATTTAATTTTATTTTTTCGTTATTTATAATTATTATTATTATTAATTTGTATCGTTTTAATGACAAGTGCAAAATTTTCGATTTCCTTGATTTTTTTGCGATGGTTAAGTAATGTTATACATAAAAAATGTGGCAGAGTGGTGCAGTTGTTTGAGTTGTGCATCTTATCACGGGGGAGCGAGTTCGATTCCCGGTTGTGGAGTATTTATTTTTCTATTGGTAATTATTCGTACATTTTTTTTTTATTATTAACAACCTCAATACTCATCAACTGCCGAGAGTTTGTGTGTATGTGTTCATTTCTGGGTTCAAGGTATTCACTAGTCGGGCGGACCCGCAAATGAAATACTACACACGTGGAATTTGGTGTGTACATACATTTCGATGATCGCAATAAGTCGTGAAAAGTTCATAACGATCATACATTAAGTTTACGGGCCAAGCGCAGCTGCTTGGCTGAAGCGCAAGCAACTTCTGTGTTCATGTGCACGCAGACACACAAATGCAGAATTTTGTCTTGCGTGATTCTTGGAATTTTTATAGTCGTTCACGAAGTGAAACTAATATATTGGGTTTGTGCAATGTCCGTCATGCTGTCTGGCCGTCTGGATGAACGCAACTTTTTTCGACGCTATTAAAGATAGAGACTTGAAATTTTGGATATATGTATGTAGAAATCGAAAACAAGAACATAACAGACATGAGAGAAAAACGCAAAGTGGTCGTCGCTATTAAAAGACACCATAGAAATGAGAAAGCAAGTTAAGCGTGTGGTGAGATCTAAGACAGTCGGTGCCAGAATCTCTTAGGCTACACACGCATTTACGTTAAAATACGAAAGACTCATTAAAGTCAAATATTACACACACACCTTTAGTATAATCTTTGTAAAACTAAACATCCTTAATATAATAAATAAACTACTGTATTAATAATAACGTCGTCTCAGATTCGTTTGCAACACTGCGGAATACTGGGGCCACAATTTTGGGGGCTCGTCCGGTATTGTGAAAATTTTACATAAACTATATACCAATACTGTGTGATGTATTAACAATTTCGTGTTTAAGTGGTGCGGTAGTAAAAAAAGAGTGTTGTGAAAGAGTTAAATTGCAAATGAAGACTTGGAAAACTGTTGTAAGTCACTAAAGTGCGACAGAGAAAGCTGAATGCGGCGGAACGAAATTTCGAGAAGTTGTGAAATTCGTTCAAAGCGACAAGACTACGAAAGGCGTCACGGCGACACGAAGAAGCAGGAGAGACAGAAGAAGAATCGTTACTGAGAGTTGCATGACGCGACGCTTGGGATAGTACAAAGAGAACATAGAAGCAGAGGCTAGAGTGTTGCTGCTGTGGTGAGCTGATCAAGGCAAAAGGCGTGTAGCAGAGAAGTAAGAACGGCAAGACGTATGTACGTGTGCAGACGAATAGAGGCAAGCAGCTTTGGCTTGTGGGTATAGTTTGTGCAGCGCGAGAGAACTGTCTGTGGAAAGGTCGTGGTGAGTTGCAAAAAATTATCGTGCAATCGAAACAAAGTGGAGGCAAAGAAACAAAAGAAATCGATGACGGAAAACCGATCTAACTTGCAGAAAAACTAACATAGTGTCATAAGTCAAGTTAACATAGTTTTTGTTTAACATTGATTTGACAAGTGATATACATGTTAATGAAGTTTGAGAGTCACTGATATTGAAAATTGGCGTGTTACCGGCGGCAATTGACCGAGTTGGCTAAATTTTTGAAAATATTTAAATTTTAATTAAGTTTGCGATAAAAACACAAAAAGTGAAAAAATGAATACTGAAGAGATTTTGGCATTGCTCGTAACGGATTTGCGCGGAAAGTTAGCTAAGCTTGGACTCAGTACGAGTGGAAGAAAAGCGGAGTTACAAAAAAGGCTGATGGGTTATTTTGGATTGCAATTGCCGGAGACGAATGAGCATGATAATGATACAGATGATGAAGTATTATTTAGAAGTGTGGCAGAAGTTGTAGTGCGGCCGAGTAATGAGTCAAACAGAGAGGAAAGTGTAGCTGGATTAGGGCAGACTCGACACATAGAAAATGTACCGGTAGCGAGGTCATGGTTCACGTTAAAGGACGTGGAAGGTAGTGTATCGCAATTCTCTGGTTCACATATTCCAGACATCAATCAGGGGATAGAAGAACTTGAAGAGTGTGCGGTTACGGTAGAGTGGAGTCAGGTTCATATATTCATTTATGTCAAACAATTGCTTAGTGGTGCGGCAAAGTTGTTTATTCGTAACCAGAGTAATATTCGCGATTGGAGTGCATTGAAACTTGCATTGCTCGACGAATTTAGTGGCAGAGTGTCATCAGCAGAAGTTCACCGAAGACTTAGTAGACGACAGCAGAAGAAGCAGGAAACCTTAAACGAATATCTGTATGCGTTAATGGAAATAGCAAAGCCCATTGATTTGGAAGACGAGAGTTTGATAGAGTACTTTGTTAACGGAATTCCTGATTCAAAAGTTAATGAAACCATATTGTATCAAGCTAGGAACATGAGACAATTAAAGATCCAGATCGAGGCATACCAAAAGATGCGAGGTTTATGGAAGCTGTTAAGCAAATATAGATCACATAGCAGCTTAGTAGAAAATGAATCTAGAAAAGCGTCAGTCACGGTCAGTAAATGTTATAAGTGTGGAGATGAGTCACATTTACAAAAGGACTGTACAAAAAATGATTTCAAATGTTTTAGATGTAATAAACCAGGACATAGCAGCTCAGTGTAGGGTCGAAGTACCAGTTAAGCAAGAAAAGTCAACCAATATTGTGCGAGATGAGGTATTAACAAAGCCAACAAGCATGTTTACTTCATCCGGACTGGAATTAAAAACTGTTGAGTTCAAAAGTCAGTTTTAAAGGATTGGTAGATACAGGAGCTGTGTTTGATGCGTAGAAATGTTTTTCTGAAGTTAGAAGAAGGTAATGGTAGCTTGAAAGGCCAGGCAAAATGTTTAACCGGCATTGGCGAGTGTCAGATAGTGACATTCGGTAGCCTAATAATTCCTGTAAAGATTGATAACATTAACATGGATGTTGAATTTCATGTCGTAGCAGATGAAGACATGGCGTTTGAAGCGATCTTGGGAAGAACAATTCTAGAGAATGTAGACATGAAACTTACCAAAAATGGTAGAGAGTTTGTTCGCATTGTTCCTGAGGGCTAACCAGCATTGTCCAGTGTTACGTAAAGAGTTTGAAAGTCTGTGTATGTTATCGTTAGAGAAGAAGGAAGTCGAAATAAAGTTAAACCATCTGAATTCAAGTCAGGCAGACAGAGCAAAGCGATTAATTGATGAGTATCAGCCAAAAAGAAATGTTGATAGTCCTGTTCAAATGAAAATCGTGTTGAAGGATGAGTTACCGATTTATCAACATCCACGGCGTTTAGCATATAGTGAGCAAAACATAGTTGACGAGCAAATTAAGGATTGGCTAGAAGAAAAGATAATAAAGCCGAGTACGTCAGAGTTTGCTTCGCCTATCGTGCTGGTAGCTAAGAAAAATGGAAAGAAGCGTCTTTGTTGTGATTATGAAAATTAAACGAGAAAATAGTACAAGATAATTTTCCAATGGTACAGATGGACAGTGTGATTGAAAAGTTTCAGGGAGCAATGATTTTTACGACGCTGGACTTGAAAAACGGTTATTTTCATGTACCGGTCAAGCCACAGTCGCAGAAATATACATCATTCGTTACGCAAGCAGGGCGTTTTTGTTTGTACCGTTTGGGATATCAAACTCGCCCGCAGTGTTTAGTAGATTTATTATGGCCGTCATGCGCGAATTGGTTAAAAGTGGAGATGCAGTAGCTTACATGGACGATATTATCATTCCAAGTATCGATGTAGAAGAAGGATTAGAAAAGCTGAAAACGAGTTCTTGAGATTGCAGCTAAAAATGGTCTGCGAATAAATTGGAACAAATGCCAGATTCTGAAAAGTAAGGTAGATTTTCTAGGTTACATTGTCGAGAAGGGTACGATTAGACCTAGCGAGGAGAAAACTAAGGCTGTATCTAATTTTCCGGTTCCTCGAGATAAAAAAGCTGTACAACGTTTTCTGGGATTGACTTCGTACTTCAGAAAGTTCATAGATGGGTACGCGGTGGTTGCTAAACCATTATCGGACTTGCTGCGAAAAGACTCAAGGTTCGAGTTTAAAGGATTGCAGCAAGTAGCATTCAAACAGCTAAAGGCAGCGTTGACTAGTAAGCCCGTTTTGAAGCTGTATAATCCGAAATTAGCAACGGAGATACACACAGATGCTTCTAAATTTGGTTTTGGAGCTGTTTTTTTGCAGAGAGATCCATGTGATAAAATTTTACATCCAGTTATGTATATGAGTCACAAAACAAAGCCTTGCGAAGAAAAATATTATTCGTATAAGCTTGAAGTGTTGGCAGTAATCGGAGCATTAACAAAATGGCGAATATATGTCTTGGGAACAAAGTTTAAAATCATCACTGATTGTAATGCGTTCGCCATGACAATGAAAAAGGAAGATGTGCCTTTGCGAGTGGCCAGATGGGCGATGTACTTGCAAGATTTTGAGTATGAGATAGAACTTCGGTCAGGTACGAAAATGAGGCATGTGGACGCTTTGAGCCGTGTTGCTTGTTTTTATACCCTGAACCCATTGAAAATGGGTAAAAAAGGGTATAATGGTTTTGTGCAAATGTATGTAACAGGCAGAAGGAAGCATCTCCGACCCCATAAAGTATATATATTCTTGATCAGCATCACTAGCCGAGTCGATTTAGCCATGTCCGTCTGTCTGTCCGTCTGTCCGTCCGTCTGTATGAACGCGTCGATTTCAGAGACTACAAAAGCTAGAAAGCTGATCTTGGTCGCATTCGGTTCGTATATACCATACGCAGATCAAGTTTATTTCAAAACATCGATAACTCCTTCCGTTTTCTTATTATCGATATTTATCGCTTTTTTGACTCGGTTTTTTAAGCATAACTCCCAAACTATAAGAGCTAGAGCCACCAAATTAAATTTTTTATGTTCGCGTAAAACATACGAAGAATTTAAATGTTTCAGATTTTGGATACCTCCCCCCAATCGCCCACAATATCGATAAAACCATTGAATTAAAACCATTGAATGTTGAATTATTTTATTTTTTCGTTATTTATAATGATTATTATTATTAATTTGTATCGTTTTAATGACAAGTGCAAAATTTTCGTTTTCGTTGACTTTTTGCGATGGTTAACTAATGTTATATCATTAGTCAAAAATGTGGTAGTGTGGTGCAGTTGGTAAGAGTCGTGCATCTTAAGACGGGGAGACCGAGTTCGAGCCCCGGCTGTGGAACATTTCTTTTTCCGTTGGAAATTTTTTTTTTATACTCGTTCACGAAGTGAAAAGGGTATATTGGTTTTGTGCAATGTCCGTCTTGCTGTCCGTCCGTCCGTCTGTCCGTCTGTCCGTATGAACGCAATTATTTTCGCCGCTATTGAAGCTAGAGACTTGAAATTTTGGATATATACTCGTGTGTACCCGCGTCAGATAAAGTGTTAAGGATTTTGAGCTCCGCCCACTGGGGGCGTGGCAAACCAATAACACCTAAAATCGCATATTGCTAAAGTCCACAATTTTAAAGCTAGAGTCACCAAACTTGGTATGTATATAGCTGGTGACCTCCCAAAAAGATTGCGACCTTGATATCCCGGCTACGCCCACTATAACGCCCCCAGCGCCCCCGCTCTCAAAAATCGGATATGCATATATCATCCACAGTTTTTGAGCTAGAGTCACCAAATTTTGCATATACATTGCAGGAATGCTCCCCCAAATATTAAAAAAAAAGTTTTTTGGCCACACCTTCTCCCGCCCCCATAATCGCGAAAACCGATAAACCTGAAAGGTCAAATCGATAAGTGTTGCATATTTGCACAATTTTAAAGCTAGAATCAACAAACTTGGTGACCTCCCCCACAGATTGACCCTTTGATATCCCGGCCACGCCCACTAGAACGCCCTCCAGCGCCCCCGCCCTGAAAAATCGGAAATGGCTATATCCCCAACAATTTTAAAGCTAGAGTCACCAAATTTGACAGATATATTACCAGAATGCGAGTTTGATTCCCGGTTGTGGAGTATTTATTTTTCTATTGGTAATTATTCGTACATTTTTTTTTATTATTAACAACCTCAATACTCATCAACTGCCGAGAGTTTGTGTGTATGTGTTCATTTCTGGGTTCAAGGTATTCACTAGTCGGGCGGACCCGCAAATGAAATACTACACACGTGGAATTTGGTGTGTACATACATTTCGATGATCGCAATAAGTCGTGAAAAGTTCATAACGATCATACATTAAGTTTACGGGCCAAGCGCAGCTGCTTGGCTGAAGCGCAAGCAACTTCTGTGTTCATGTGCACGCAGACACACAAATGCAGAATTTTGTCTTGCGTGATTCTTGGAATTTTTATAGTCGTTCACGAAGTGAAACTAATATATTGGGTTTGTGCAATGTCCGTCATGCTGTCTGGCCGTCCGGATGAACGAAACTTTTTTCGACGCTATTAAAGATAGAGACTTGAAATTTTGGATATATGTATGTAGAAATCGAAAACAAGAACATAACAGACATGAGAGAAAAACGCAAAGTGGTCGTCGCTATTAAAAGACACCATAGAAATGAGAAAGCAAGTTAAGCGTGTGGTGAGATCTAAGACAGTCGGTGCCAGAATCTCTTAGGCTACACACGCATTTACGTTAAAATACGAAAGACTCATTAAAGTCAAATATTACACACACACCTTTAGTATAATCTTTGTAAAACTAAACATCCTTAATATAATAAATAAACTACTGTATTAATAATAACGTCGTCTCAGATTCGTTTGCATCACTGCGGAATACTGGGGCCACAATTTTGGGGGCTCGTCCGGTATTGTGAAAATTTTACATAAACTATATACCAATACTGTGTGATGTATTAACAATTTCGTGTTTAAGTGGTGCGGTAGTAAAAAAAGAGTGTTGTGAAAGAGTTAAATTGCAAATGAAGACTTGGAAAACTGTTGTAAGTCACTAAAGTGCGACAGAGAAAGCTGAATGCGGCGGAACGAAATTTCGAGAAGTTGTGAAATTCGTTCAAAGCGACAAGACTACGAAAGGCGTCACGGCGACACGAAGAAGCAGGAGAGACAGAAGAAGAATCGTTACTGAGAGTTGCATGACGCGACGCTTGGGATAGTACAAAGAGAACATAGAAGCAGAGGCTAGAGTGTTGCTGCTGTGGTGAGCTGATCAAGGCAAAAGGCGTGTAGCAGAGAAGTAAGAACGGCAAGACGTATGTACGTGTGCAGACGAATAGAGGCAAGCAGCTTTGGCTTGTGGGTATAGTTTGTGCAGCGCGAGAGAACTGTCTGTGGAAAGGTCGTGGTGAGTTGCAAAAAATTATCGTGCAATCGAAACAAAGTGGAGGCAAAGAAACAAAAGAAATCGATGACGGAAAACCGATCTAACTTGCAGAAAAACTAACATAGTGTCATAAGTCAAGTTAACATAGTTTTTGTTTAACATTGATTTGACAAGTGATATACATGTTAATGAAGTTTGAGAGTCACTGATATTGAAAATTGGCGTGTTACCGGCGGCAATTGACCGAGTTGGCTAAATTTTTGAAAATATTTAAATTTTAATTAAGTTTGCGATAAAAACACAAAAAGTGAAAAAATGAATACTGAAGAGATTTTGGCATTGCTCGTAACGGATTTGCGCGGAAAGTTAGCTAAGCTTGGACTCAGTACGAGTGGAAGAAAAGCGGAGTTACAAAAAAGGCTGATGGGTTATTTTGGATTGCAATTGCCGGAGGCGAATGAGCATGATAATGATACAGATGATGAAGTATTATTTAGAAGTGTGGCAGAAGTTGTAGTGCGGCCGAGTAATGAGTCAAACAGAGAGGAAAGTGTAGCTGGATTAGGGCAGACTCGACACATAGAAAATGTACCGGTAGCGAGGTCATGGTTCACGTTAAAGGACGTGGAAGGTAGTGTATCGCAATTCTCTGGTTCACATATTCCAGACATCAATCAGGGGATAGAAGAACTTGAAGAGTGTGCGGTTACGGTAGAGTGGAGTCAGGTTCATATATTCATTTATGTCAAACAATTGCTTAGTGGTGCGGCAAAGTTGTTTATTCGTAACCAGAGTAATATTCGCGATTGGAGTGCATTGAAACTTGCATTGCTCGACGAATTTAGTGGCAGAGTGTCATCAGCAGAAGTTCACCGAAGACTTAGTAGACGACAGCAGAAGAAGCAGGAAACCTTAAACGAATATCTGTATGCGTTAATGGAAATAGCAAAGCCCATTGATTTGGAAGACGAGAGTTTGATAGAGTACTTTGTTAACGGAATTCCTGATTCAAAAGTTAATGAAACCATATTGTATCAAGCTAGGAACATGAGACAATTAAAGATCCAGATCGAGGCATACCAAAAGATGCGAGGTTTATGGAAGCTGTTAAGCAAATATAGATCACATAGCAGCTTAGTAGAAAATGAATCTAGAAAAGCGTCAGTCACGGTCAGTAAATGTTATAAGTGTGGAGATGAGTCACATTTACAAAAGGACTGTACAAAAAATGATTTCAAATGTTTTAGATGTAATAAACCAGGACATAGCAGCTCAGTGTAGGGTCGAAGTACCAGTTAAGCAAGAAAAGTCAACCAATATTGTGCGAGATGAGGTATTAACAAAGCCAACAAGCATGTTTACTTCATCCGGACTGGAATTAAAAACTGTTGAGTTCAAAAGTCAGTTTTAAAGGATTGGTAGATACAGAAGCTGTGTTTGATGCGTAGAAATGTTTTTCTGAAGTTAGAAGAAGGTAATGGTAGCTTGAAAGGCCAGGCAAAATGTTTAACCGGCATTGGCGAGTGTCAGATAGTGACATTCGGTAGCCTAATAATTCCTGTAAAGATTGATAACATTAACATGGATGTTGAATTTCATGTCGTAGCAGATGAAGACATGGCGTTTGAAGCGATCTTGGGAAGAACAATTCTAGAGAATGTAGACATGAAACTTACCAAAAATGGTAGAGAGTTTGTTCGCATTGTTCCTGAGGGCTAACCAGCATTGTCCAGTGTTACGTAAAGAGTTTGAAAGTCTGTGTATGTTATCGTTAGAGAAGAAGGAAGTCGAAATAAAGTTAAACCATCTGAATTCAAGTCAGGCAGACAGAGCAAAGCGATTAATTGATGAGTATCAGCCAAAAAGAAATGTTGATAGTCCTGTTCAAATGAAAATCGTGTTGAAGGATGAGTTACCGATTTATCAACATCCACGGCGTTTAGCATATAGTGAGCAAAACATAGTTGACGAGCAAATTAAGGATTGGCTAGAAGAAAAGATAATAAAGCCGAGTACGTCAGAGTTTGCTTCTCCTATCGTGCTGGTAGCTAAGAAAAATGGAAAGAAGCGTCTTTGTTGTGATTATGAAAATTAAACGAGAAAATAGTACAAGATAATTTTCCAATGGTACAGATGGACAGTGTGATTGAAAAGTTTCAGGGAGCAATGATTTTTACGACGCTGGACTTGAAAAACGGTTATTTTCATGTACCGGTCAAGCCACAGTCGCAGAAATATACATCATTCGTTACGCAAGCAGGGCGTTTTTGTTTGTACCGTTTGGGATATCAAACTCGCCCGCAGTGTTTAGTAGATTTATTATGGCCGTCATGCGCGAATTGGTTAAAAGTGGAGATGCAGTAGCTTACATGGACGATATTATCATTCCAAGTATCGATGTAGAAGAAGGATTAGAAAAGCTGAAAACGAGTTCTTGAGATTGCAGCTAAAAATGGTCTGCGAATAAATTGGAACAAATGCCAGATTCTGAAAAGTAAGGTAGATTTTCTAGGTTACATTGTCGAGAAGGGTACGATTAGACCTAGCGAGGAGAAAACTAAGGCTGTATCTAATTTTCCGGTTCCTCGAGATAAAAAAGCTGTACAACGTTTTCTGGGATTGACTTCGTACTTCAGAAAGTTCATAGATGGGTACGCGGTGGTTGCTAAACCATTATCGGACTTGCTGCGAAAAGACTCAAGGTTCGAGTTTAAAGGATTGCAGCAAGTAGCATTCAAACAGCTAAAGGCAGCGTTGACTAGTAAGCCCGTTTTGAAGCTGTATAATCCGAAATTAGCAACGGAGATACACACAGATGCTTCTAAATTTGGTTTTGGAGCTGTTTTTTTGCAGAGAGATCCATGTGATAAAATTTTACATCCAGTTATGTATATGAGTCACAAAACAAAGCCTTGCGAAGAAAAATATTATTCGTATAAGCTTGAAGTGTTGGCAGTAATCGGAGCATTAACAAAATGGCGAATATATGTCTTGGGAACAAAGTTTAAAATCATCACTGATTGTAATGCGTTCGCCATGACAATGAAAAAGGAAGATGTGCCTTTGCGAGTGGCCAGATGGGCGATGTACTTGCAAGATTTTGAGTATGAGATAGAACTTCGGTCAGGTACGAAAATGAGGCATGTGGACGCTTTGAGCCGTGTTGCTTGTTTTTATACCCTGAACCCATTGAAAATGGGTAAAAAAGGGTATAATGGTTTTGTGCAAATGTATGTAACAGGCAGAAGGAAGCATCTCCGACCCCATAAAGTATATATATTCTTGATCAGCATCACTAGCCGAGTCGATTTAGCCATGTCCGTCTGTCTGTCCGTCTGTCCGTCCGTCTGTATGAACGCGTCGATTTCAGAGACTACAAAAGCTAGAAAGCTGATCTTGGTCGCATTCGGTTCGTATATACCATACGCAGATCAAGTTTATTTCAAAACATCGATAACTCCTTCCGTTTTCTTATTATCGATATTTATCGCTTTTTTGACTCGGTTTTTTAAGCATAACTCCCAAACTATAAGAGCTAGAGCCACCAAATTAAATTTTTTATGTTCGCGTAAAACATACGAAGAATTTAAATGTTTCAGATTTTGGATACCTCCCCCCAATCGCCCACAATATCGATAAAACCATTGAATTAAAACCATTGAATGTTGAATTATTTTATTTTTTCGTTATTTATAATGATTATTATTATTAATTTGTATCGTTTTAATGACAAGTGCAAAATTTTCGTTTTCGTTGACTTTTTGCGATGGTTAACTAATGTTATATCATTAGTCAAAAATGTGGTAGTGTGGTGCAGTTGGTAAGAGTCGTGCATCTTAAGACGGGGAGACCGAGTTCGAGCCCCGGCTGTGGAACATTTCTTTTTCCGTTGGAAATTTTTTTTTTATACTCGTTCACGAAGTGAAAAGGGTATATTGGTTTTGTGCAATGTCCGTCTTGCTGTCCGTCCGTCCGTCTGTCCGTCTGTCCGTATGAACGCAATTATTTTCGCCGCTATTGAAGCTAGAGACTTGAAATTTTGGATATATACTCGTGTGTACCCGCGTCAGATAAAGTGTTAAGGATTTTGAGCTCCGCCCACTGGGGGCGTGGCAAACCAATAACACCTAAAATCGCATATTGCTAAAGTCCACAATTTTAAAGCTAGAGTCACCAAACTTGGTATGTATATAGCTGGTGACCTCCCAAAAAGATTGCGACCTTGATATCCCGGCTACGCCCACTATAACGCCCCCCAGCGCCCCCGCTCTCAAAAATCGGATATGCATATATCATCCACAGTTTTTGAGCTAGAGTCACCAAATTTTGCATATACATTGCAGGAATGCTCCCCCAAATATTAAAAAAAAGTTTTTTGGCCACACCTTCTCCCGCCCCCATAATCGCGAAAACCGATAAACCTGAAAGGTCAAATCGATAAGTGTTGCATATTTGCACAATTTTAAAGCTAGAATCAACAAACTTGGTGACCTCCCCCACAGATTGACCCTTTGATATCCCGGCCACGCCCACTAGAACGCCCTCCAGCGCCCCCGCCCTGAAAAATCGGAAATGGCTATATCCCCAACAATTTTAAAGCTAGAGTCACCAAATTTGACAGATATATTACCAGAATGCGAGTTTGATTCCCGGTTGTGGAGTATTTATTTTTCTATTGGTAATTATTCGTACATTTTTTTTTATTATTAACAACCTCAATACTCATCAACTGCCGAGAGTTTGTGTGTATGTGTTCATTTCTGGGTTCAAGGTATTCACTAGTCGGGCGGACCCGCAAATGAAATACTACACACGTGGAATTTGGTGTGTACATACATTTCGATGATCGCAATAAGTCGTGAAAAGTTCATAACGATCATACATTAAGTTTACGGGCCAAGCGCAGCTGCTTGGCTGAAGCGCAAGCAACTTCTGTGTTCATGTGCACGCAGACACACAAATGCAGAATTTTGTCTTGCGTGATTCTTGGAATTTTTATAGTCGTTCACGAAGTGAAACTAATATATTGGGTTTGTGCAATGTCCGTCATGCTGTCTGGCCGTCCGGATGAACGAAACTTTTTTCGACGCTATTAAAGATAGAGACTTGAAATTTTGGATATATGTATGTAGAAATCGAAAACAAGAACATAACAGACATGAGAGAAAAACGCAAAGTGGTCGTCGCTATTAAAAGACACCATAGAAATGAGAAAGCAAGTTAAGCGTGTGGTGAGATCTAAGACAGTCGGTGCCAGAATCTCTTAGGCTACACACGCATTTACGTTAAAATACGAAAGACTCATTAAAGTCAAATATTACACACACACCTTTAGTATAATCTTTGTAAAACTAAACATCCTTAATATAATAAATAAACTACTGTATTAATAATAACGTCGTCTCAGATTCGTTTGCATCACTGCGGAATACTGGGGCCACAATTTTGGGGGCTCGTCCGGTATTGTGAAAATTTTACATAAACTATATACCAATACTGTGTGATGTATTAACAATTTCGTGTTTAAGTGGTGCGGTAGTAAAAAAAGAGTGTTGTGAAAGAGTTAAATTGCAAATGAAGACTTGGAAAACTGTTGTAAGTCACTAAAGTGCGACAGAGAAAGCTGAATGCGGCGGAACGAAATTTCGAGAAGTTGTGAAATTCGTTCAAAGCGACAAGACTACGAAAGGCGTCACGGCGACACGAAGAAGCAGGAGAGACAGAAGAAGAATCGTTACTGAGAGTTGCATGACGCGACGCTTGGGATAGTACAAAGAGAACATAGAAGCAGAGGCTAGAGTGTTGCTGCTGTGGTGAGCTGATCAAGGCAAAAGGCGTGTAGCAGAGAAGTAAGAACGGCAAGACGTATGTACGTGTGCAGACGAATAGAGGCAAGCAGCTTTGGCTTGTGGGTATAGTTTGTGCAGCGCGAGAGAACTGTCTGTGGAAAGGTCGTGGTGAGTTGCAAAAAATTATCGTGCAATCGAAACAAAGTGGAGGCAAAGAAACAAAAGAAATCGATGACGGAAAACCGATCTAACTTGCAGAAAAACTAACATAGTGTCATAAGTCAAGTTAACATAGTTTTTGTTTAACATTGATTTGACAAGTGATATACATGTTAATGAAGTTTGAGAGTCACTGATATTGAAAATTGGCGTGTTACCGGCGGCAATTGACCGAGTTGGCTAAATTTTTGAAAATATTTAAATTTTAATTAAGTTTGCGATAAAAACACAAAAAGTGAAAAAATGAATACTGAAGAGATTTTGGCATTGCTCGTAACGGATTTGCGCGGAAAGTTAGCTAAGCTTGGACTCAGTACGAGTGGAAGAAAAGCGGAGTTACAAAAAAGGCTGATGGGTTATTTTGGATTGCAATTGCCGGAGGCGAATGAGCATGATAATGATACAGATGATGAAGTATTATTTAGAAGTGTGGCAGAAGTTGTAGTGCGGCCGAGTAATGAGTCAAACAGAGAGGAAAGTGTAGCTGGATTAGGGCAGACTCGACACATAGAAAATGTACCGGTAGCGAGGTCATGGTTCACGTTAAAGGACGTGGAAGGTAGTGTATCGCAATTCTCTGGTTCACATATTCCAGACATCAATCAGGGGATAGAAGAACTTGAAGAGTGTGCGGTTACGGTAGAGTGGAGTCAGGTTCATATATTCATTTATGTCAAACAATTGCTTAGTGGTGCGGCAAAGTTGTTTATTCGTAACCAGAGTAATATTCGCGATTGGAGTGCATTGAAACTTGCATTGCTCGACGAATTTAGTGGCAGAGTGTCATCAGCAGAAGTTCACCGAAGACTTAGTAGACGACAGCAGAAGAAGCAGGAAACCTTAAACGAATATCTGTATGCGTTAATGGAAATAGCAAAGCCCATTGATTTGGAAGACGAGAGTTTGATAGAGTACTTTGTTAACGGAATTCCTGATTCAAAAGTTAATGAAACCATATTGTATCAAGCTAGGAACATGAGACAATTAAAGATCCAGATCGAGGCATACCAAAAGATGCGAGGTTTATGGAAGCTGTTAAGCAAATATAGATCACATAGCAGCTTAGTAGAAAATGAATCTAGAAAAGCGTCAGTCACGGTCAGTAAATGTTATAAGTGTGGAGATGAGTCACATTTACAAAAGGACTGTACAAAAAATGATTTCAAATGTTTTAGATGTAATAAACCAGGACATAGCAGCTCAGTGTAGGGTCGAAGTACCAGTTAAGCAAGAAAAGTCAACCAATATTGTGCGAGATGAGGTATTAACAAAGCCAACAAGCATGTTTACTTCATCCGGACTGGAATTAAAAACTGTTGAGTTCAAAAGTCAGTTTTAAAGGATTGGTAGATACAGGAGCTGTGTTTGATGCGTAGAAATGTTTTTCTGAAGTTAGAAGAAGGTAATGGTAGCTTGAAAGGCCAGGCAAAATGTTTAACCGGCATTGGCGAGTGTCAGATAGTGACATTCGGTAGCCTAATAATTCCTGTAAAGATTGATAACATTAACATGGATGTTGAATTTCATGTCGTAGCAGATGAAGACATGGCGTTTGAAGCGATCTTGGGAAGAACAATTCTAGAGAATGTAGACATGAAACTTACCAAAAATGGTAGAGAGTTTGTTCGCATTGTTCCTGAGGGCTAACCAGCATTGTCCAGTGTTACGTAAAGAGTTTGAAAGTCTGTGTATGTTATCGTTAGAGAAGAAGGAAGTCGAAATAAAGTTAAACCATCTGAATTCAAGTCAGGCAGACAGAGCAAAGCGATTAATTGATGAGTATCAGCCAAAAAGAAATGTTGATAGTCCTGTTCAAATGAAAATCGTGTTGAAGGATGAGTTACCGATTTATCAACATCCACGGCGTTTAGCATATAGTGAGCAAAACATAGTTGACGAGCAAATTAAGGATTGGCTAGAAGAAAAGATAATAAAGCCGAGTACGTCAGAGTTTGCTTCTCCTATCGTGCTGGTAGCTAAGAAAAATGGAAAGAAGCGTCTTTGTTGTGATTATGAAAATTAAACGAGAAAATAGTACAAGATAATTTTCCAATGGTACAGATGGACAGTGTGATTGAAAAGTTTCAGGGAGCAATGATTTTTACGACGCTGGACTTGAAAAACGGTTATTTTCATGTACCGGTCAAGCCACAGTCGCAGAAATATACATCATTCGTTACGCAAGCAGGGCGTTTTTGTTTGTACCGTTTGGGATATCAAACTCGCCCGCAGTGTTTAGTAGATTTATTATGGCCGTCATGCGCGAATTGGTTAAAAGTGGAGATGCAGTAGCTTACATGGACGATATTATCATTCCAAGTATCGATGTAGAAGAAGGATTAGAAAAGCTGAAAACGAGTTCTTGAGATTGCAGCTAAAAATGGTCTGCGAATAAATTGGAACAAATGCCAGATTCTGAAAAGTAAGGTAGATTTTCTAGGTTACATTGTCGAGAAGGGTACGATTAGACCTAGCGAGGAGAAAACTAAGGCTGTATCTAATTTTCCGGTTCCTCGAGATAAAAAAGCTGTACAACGTTTTCTGGGATTGACTTCGTACTTCAGAAAGTTCATAGATGGGTACGCGGTGGTTGCTAAACCATTATCGGACTTGCTGCGAAAAGACTCAAGGTTCGAGTTTAAAGGATTGCAGCAAGTAGCATTCAAACAGCTAAAGGCAGCGTTGACTAGTAAGCCCGTTTTGAAGCTGTATAATCCGAAATTAGCAACGGAGATACACACAGATGCTTCTAAATTTGGTTTTGGAGCTGTTTTTTTGCAGAGAGATCCATGTGATAAAATTTTACATCCAGTTATGTATATGAGTCACAAAACAAAGCCTTGCGAAGAAAAATATTATTCGTATAAGCTTGAAGTGTTGGCAGTAATCGGAGCATTAACAAAATGGCGAATATATGTCTTGGGAACAAAGTTTAAAATCATCACTGATTGTAATGCGTTCGCCATGACAATGAAAAAGGAAGATGTGCCTTTGCGAGTGGCCAGATGGGCGATGTACTTGCAAGATTTTGAGTATGAGATAGAACTTCGGTCAGGTACGAAAATGAGGCATGTGGACGCTTTGAGCCGTGTTGCTTGTTTTTATACCCTGAACCCATTGAAAATGGGTAAAAAAGGGTATACTGGTTTTGTGCAAATGTATGTAACAGGCAGAAGGAAGCATCTCCGACCCCATAAAGTATATATATTCTTGATCAGCATCACTAGCCGAGTCGATTTAGCCATGTCCGTCTGTCTGTCCGTCTGTCCGTCCGTCTGTATGAACGCGTCGATTTCAGAGACTACAAAAGCTAGAAAGCTGTTCTTGGTCTCATTCGGTTCGTATATTCCATACGCAGATCAAGTTTATTTCAAAACATCGATAACTCCTTCCGTTTTCTTATTATCGATATTTATCGCTTTTTTGACTCGGTTTTTTAAGCATAACTCTAGCTAGAGCCACCAAATTAATTTCTTTATGTTCGCGTAAAACATACGAAGAATTTAAATGTTTCAGATTTTGGATACCTCCCAATCCCCCAATCGCCCACAATATTGATAAAACCAAAAAACAAAGTAAATCAAATACTACACACGTGCAAATTGGTTTGTAGATACATTTCGATGATCTGAATACGTCCTGAAAATTTCATAACGATCGTACATTTAGTTTACGAGCAAATCAAGAATCTATTTTCAGTAGTGGGGCCAAAGCGCAGCTGCTTGGCAATTTCTGTGTACATGTGCACGCATACATATGCATATGCAAATTGTCTTGCGTTTATCTAGGAACTTTTTTTGCAACGGTTAAGTTGAATTTTAGCACAGCCAAAACAATTAGGAGCGTGGTCCAGTGGGTAAGAGTTGTTCCGCACAGCGTGGAGGTCCGGGTTCGAATCCAGCGATGATTGAGCAATGTTGAATTCTTTTATTTTTTCGTTATTCACAATTATTATTTTTATTATTTTTAATTTGTACCGTTTTAATGACAAGTGCAAAATTTTCGTTTTCCTTGACTTTTTGCGATGGTTAAGTAATGTTATATCATATACGAATAGCGTGGTAGTGTGGTGCAGTTGGTAAGAGTCGTGCATCATAAGACGGAAAGAGCGAGTTCGAGCCCCGGTTGTGGAACATTTCTTTTTCCGTTGGTAATTGTTTTTTTTTTTAATTTTTAAAAGTCTCAATACTCATCAACTGCCGAGAGTTTGTGTGTATGTGTTCATTTCTGGGTTCAGGGTATCTACTAGTCGGGCGGTCCCGACTAGAGAAATCTCACATGTTTAGTTACAGAAAGTGTGATGCACAAACTAAAAGAAGCTTAAATGGCGGATGACTGGACGAAAGCTGTTAGAAGTCTTGTTGAGAACCAGGGGTATGAGGACTTTTATATTTCGAACCAAATTCTTTTCAAAGACCCGGATAGAGAACTAATAGTCGTGCCGTCTCAGATGGAGACTGAAATAATTCAGATTGCGCACAAACAGGGACATTTTGCAGCAAAGAAAACACAAGATTTGGTCGAGAAATCTTACTTCATACCAAGATTAAAGGAAAAAGTAGCTCGAGTGGTTGCAAACTGTGTAGAGTGTATCCTGGTAAATGCGAAGGCTGGAAAACATGAAGGGTATTTAGCGCCAATAGATAAAGGCGATACACCGTTAGTAACATTTCACATTGATCACGTCGGACCATTGGAGATTGCGAAGTAGCGTTATAATCACATATTGGTGATTGTTGATGCATTTTCAAAGTACGTATGGCTTTATCCTACACGTAGTACAGGTGGCGATGAGGTAATCGGTTGTTTAGAAAGGCAAGCAGTAATTTTTGGTAACCCATGTAGAATTGTATCAGACAGAGGTGCAGCTTTTACAGCAAATGCTTTTAAGGATTATTATGAAAAAGAAAATATACAGCATTTAATGATCACAACAGGTGTACCGCGTGGAAACGGGCAAGTTGAACGCATGCATTAAATTGTGATACCATTGTTGTCGAAATTGAGTATAGAAAGTCCAGGCTGTTGGTATAAACATTTAGGAAGAGTCCAGCAAACGATTAATAATATAGAGCCGAGGAGTACAAAGATTGCGCCGTTTAAGATTTTAACAGGTGTTAATATGCGATACTTAGAAAACATGGATTTTAAAGAATTAGCACAGCAGGCTTATATTGATGAGCTGGATGCTGAACGAAATGAATTGCGTAAAGAAGCAAGGGAGAATATCAAATAGTTGCAAAAAGAAAATCAACAAGCTTTTGATCAAAAAAGAAAGATTGAAAAACAGTATAAGGTAAATGATTTAGTTGCTATAAAGCGCACTCAATATGTAGTGGGGTTAAAACTAAAGGGAAATATCTTGGTCCGTACAAAGTAGTTAAAGCTCACAAACATGGGCGCTATGATGTCGAAAAGGTAGGAGAGGGAGAAGGTCTGTGTCAAACATCAACTGTGGCAGAGTTCATGAAGGAATTCGGGTCGAATCCTACGTCAGGAGGGCCGAATGTAGGAATCGGTAAAGAACAAGAACATAACAGACATGAGAGAAAAACGAGAAGTGGTCGTCGCTATTAAAAGACACCATAGAAATGAGAGAGCAAGTTAAGCGTGTGGTGAGATTTATGACAGTCGGTGCCAGAATCTCTTAGGCTACACACGCATTTACGTTATAATACGAAAGACTCATTAAAGTCAAATATTACACACACACCTTTAGTATAATCTTTGTAAAACTAAACATCCTTAATATAATAAATAAACTACTGTAACAATAATAACGTCGTCTTAGATTCGTTTGCATCACGGCGGAATACTGGGGCCACATATATACTTGTAGTTATCCTCTTCAGACAGAGTGTTAAGATTTTTGTGCCACGCTCACTGGGAGGCAGGTAATACGATAACATGTCGACACACCTCAAATCGCAAATCGATAAGAAGTGAATATTTTCCACAATTTTAAAGATTCAGCCACCAAATTTGGTTTGTAGATAGCTGGTAATCTCCCCCAAAGATTGCACCCTCGCTACCCCATCCACGCCCACTAGAACGTCCCCCACCGCCCCCACTCAAAAATTGGAAATGCCTATATCTGCCCCAGTTTAGGAGCTAGAGTCACGAAATATGGGATATATATTACTGGGAAGCTCCCCCAGACGTTTAAGAAGATAATTTCCGGCCACGACCCCTCCCTCCCCCACCCGACCAGATTAACCTCGAAATTTTATATCTCGCACACTTTTAAAGCTAGGGTTTACAAATTTGGAAGGTAAATCACGCCCAAAACGCCCCCGCTCCGCCGGAAATGCCTATATCTCCCACAGTTTTTAAGCTAGAGTTACCACATTTGGTGGGTAGATAACTGGTCACTTCCTTTAAAGAGCGGTACAAAATTTCGCCGACGACCAGCGCCCACCTGCAAATTGCAAAATACTGAAATTTTTTCAAAATAACAATATTAAAGAACGTGAACGAGTATAACGCAGCCGGTAACGCCCGACTGCAACTTTTAAGTTAAATTTTAACACAATAAACTGAGTAGAAGAGTGGTGCAGTTGGTAAGAGTTGTGCCGCTTTATGTGGAGGGTCTGGGTTCGAGTCCCAGTGGTTGAGCAATGTTGAATTGAATGTTGAGTATTTATCATTTTTATGACAAGTGCAGAATTTTCGTTTTCCTTGATTTTTTATACCCTGAACCCATTGAAAATGGGGAAAAAAGGGTATAATGGTTTTGTGCAAATGTATGTAACAGGCAGAAGGAAGCATCTCCGACCCCATAAAGTATATATATTCTTGATCAGCATCACTAGCCGAGTCGATTTAGCCATGTGCGTCTGTCTGTCTGTCTGTCTGTATGAACGCGTCGATTTCAGAGACTACAAAAGCTAGAAAGCTGATCTTGGTCGCATTCGGTTCGTATATACCATACGCAGATCAAGTTTATTTCAAAACATCGATAACTCCTTCCGTTTTCTTATTATCGATATTTATCGCTTTTTTGACTCGGTTTTTTAAGCATAACTCCCAAACTATAAAAGCTAGAGCCACCAAATAAAATTTTTTATGTTCGCGTAAAACATACGAAGAATTTAAATATTTCAGATTTTGGATACCTCCCCCCAATCGCCCACAATATCGATAAAACCATTGAATTAAAACCATTGAATGTTGAATTATTTTATTTTTTCGTTATTTATAATGATTATTATTATTAATTTGTATCGTTTTAATGACAAGTGCAAAATTTTCGTTTTCGTTGACTTTTTGCGATGGTTAACTAATGTTATATCATTAGTCAAAAATTGTAATTGTTTTTTTTTTTAATTTTTAAAAGGCTCAATACTCATTAACTGCCGAGAGTTTGTGTGTATGTGTTCATTTCTGGGTTCAGGGTATCTACTAGTCGGGCGGTCCCGACTAGAGAAATCTCACTTGTTTAGTTACAGAAAGTGTGATGCACAAACTAAAAGAAGCTTAAATGGCGGATGACTGGACGAAAGCTGTTAGAAGTCTTGTTGAGAACCAGGGGTATGAGGACTTTTATATTTCGAACCAAATTCTTTTCAAAGACCCGGATAGAGAACTAATAGTCGTGCCGTCTCAGATGGAGACTGAAATAATTCAGATTGCGCACAAACAGGGACATTTTGCAGCAAAGAAAACACAAGATTTGGTCGAGAAATCTTACTTCATACCAAGATTAAAGGAAAAAGTAGCTCGAGTGGTTGCAAACTGTGTAGAGTGTATCCTGGTAAATGCGAAGGCTGGAAAACATGAAGGGTATTTAGCGCCAATAGATAAAGGCGATACACCGTTAGTAACATTTCACATTGATCACGTCGGACCATTGGAGATTGCGAAGTAGCGTTATAATCACATATTGGTGATTGTTAATGCATTTTCAAAGTACGTATGGCTTTATCCTACACGTAGTACAGGTGGCGATGAGGTAATCGGTTGTTTAGAAAGGCAAGCAGTAATTTTTGGTAACCCATGTAGAATTGTATCAGACAGAGGTGCAGCTTTTACAGCAAATGCTTTTAAGGATTATTATGAAAAAGAAAATATACAGCATTTAATGATCACAACAGGTGTACCGCGTGGAAACGGGCAAGTTGAACGCATGCATTAAATTGTGATACCATTGTTGTCGAAATTGAGTATAGAAAGTCCAGGCTGTTGGTATAAACATTTAGGAAGAGTCCAGCAAACGATTAATAATATAGAGCCGAGGAGTACAAAGATTGCGCCTTTTAAGATTTTAACAGGTGTTAATATGCGATACTTAGAAAACATGGATTTTAAAGAATTAGCACAGCAGGCTTATATTGATGAGCTGGATGCTGAACGAAATGAATTGCGTAAAGAAGCAAGGGAGAATATCAAATAGTTGCAAAAAGAAAATCAACAAGCTTTTGATCAAAAAAGAAAGATTGAAAAACAGTATAAGGTAAATGATTTAGTTGCTATAAAGCGCACTCAATATGTAGTGGGGTTAAAACTAAAGGGAAATATCTTGGTCCGTACAAAGTAGTTAAAGCTCACAAACATGGGCGCTATGATGTCGAAAAGGTAGGAGAGGGAGAAGGTCTGTGTCAAACATCAACTGTGGCAGAGTTCATGAAGGAATTCGGGTCGAATCCTACGTCAGGAGGGCCGAATGTAGGAATCGGTAAAGAACAAGAACATAACAGACATGAGAGAAAAACGAGAAGTGGTCGTCGCTATTAAAAGACACCATAGAAATGAGAGAGCAAGTTAAGCGTGTGGTGAGATTTATGACAGTCGGTGCCAGAATCTCTTAGGCTACACACGCATTTACGTTATAATACGAAAGACTCATTAAAGTCAAATATTACACACACACCTTTAGTATAATCTTTGTAAAACTAAACATCCTTAATATAATAAATAAACTACTGTAACAATAATAACGTCGTCTTAGATTCGTTTGCATCACGGCGGAATACTGGGGCCACATATATACTTGTAGTTATCCTCTTCAGACAGAGTGTTAAGATTTTTGTGCCACGCTCACTGGGAGGCAGGTAATACGATAACATGTCGACACACCTCAAATCGCAAATCGATAAGAAGTGAATATTTTCCACAATTTTAAAGATTCAGCCACCAAATTTGGTTTGTAGATAGCTGGTAATCTCCCCCAAAGATTGCACCCTCGCTACCCCATCCACGCCCACTAGAACGTCCCCCACCGCCCCCACTCAAAAATTGGAAATGCCTATATCTGCCCCAGTTTAGGAGCTAGAGTCACGAAATATGGGATATATATTACTGGGAAGCTCCCCCAGACGTTAAAGAAGATAATTTCCGGCCACGACCCCTCCCTCCCCCACCCGACCAGATTAACCTCGAAATTTTATATCTCGCACACTTTTAAAGCTAGGGTTTACAAATTTGGAAGGTAAATCACGCCCAAAACGCCCCCGCTCCGCCGGAAATGCCTATATCTCCCACAGTTTTTAAGCTAGAGTTACCACATTTGGTGGGTAGATAACTGGTCACTTCCTTTAAAGAGCGGTACAAAATTTCGCCGACGACCAGCGCCCACCTGCAAATTGCAAAATACTGAAATTTTTTCAAAATAACAATATTAAAGAACGTGAACGAGTATAACGCAGCCGGTAACGCCCGACTGCAACTTTTAAGTTAAATTTTAACACAATAAACTAAGTAGAAGAGTGGTGCAGTTGGTAAGAGTTGTGCCGCTTTATGTGGAGGGTCTGGGTTCGAGTCCCAGTGGTTGAGCAATGTTGAATTGAATGTTGAGTATTTATCACTTTTATGACAAGTGCAGAATTTTCGTTTTCCTTGATTTTTTATACCCTGAACCCATTGAAAATGGGGAAAAAAGGGTATAATGGTTTTGTGCAAATGTATGTAACAGGCAGAAGGAAGCATCTCCGACCCCATAAAGTATATATATTCTTGATCAGCATCACTAGCCGAGTCGATTTAGCCATGTGCGTCTGTCTGTCTGTCTGTCTGTATGAACGCGTCGATTTCAGAGACTACAAAAGCTAGAAAGCTGATCTTGGTCGCATTCGGTTCGTATATACCATACGCAGATCAAGTTTATTTCAAAACATCGATAACTCCTTCCGTTTTCTTATTATCGATATTTATCGCTTTTTTGACTCGGTTTTTTAAGCATAACTCCCAAACTATAAGAGCTAGAGGCACCAAATTAAATTTTTTATGTTCGCGTAAAACATACGAAGAATTTAAATGTTTCAGATTTTAGATACCTCCCCCCAATCGCCCACAATATCGATAAAACCATTGAATTAAAACCATTGAATGTTGAATTATTTTATTTTTTCGTTATTTATAATGATTATTATTATTAATTTGTATCGTTTTAATGACAAGTGCAAAATTTTCGTTTTCGTTGACTTTTTGCGATGGTTAACTAATGTTATATCATTAGTCAAAAATGTGGTAGTGTGGTGCAGTTGGTAAGAGTCGTGCATCTTAAGACGGGGAGACCGAGTTCGAGCCCCGGCTGTGGAACATTTATTTTTCCGTTGGAAATTTTTTTTATACTCGTTCACGAAGTGAAAAGAGTATATTGGTTTTGTGCAATGTCCGTCTTGCTGTCCGTCCGTCCGTCTGTCCGTATGAACGCAATTATTTTCGCCGCTATTGAAGCTAGAGACTCGTGTGTACCCGCGTCAGATAAAGAGGATTTTGAGCTCCGCCCACTGGGGGCGTGGCAAACCGATAACACCTAAAATCGCATATTGCTAAAGTCCACAATTTTAAAGCTAGAGTCACCAAACTTGGTATGTATATAGCTGGTGACCTCCCAAAAAGATTGCGACCTTGATATCCCGGCTACGCCCACTATAACGCCCCCCAGCGCCCCCGCTCTCAAAAATCGGATATGCATATATCTCCCACAGTTTTTGAGCTAGAGTCACCAAATTTTGCATATATATTGCAGGAATGCTCCCCCAAATATTAAAAAAAAGTTTTTTGGCCACACCCTCTCCCGCCCCCATAATCGCGAAAACCGATAAACCTGAAAGGTCAAATCGATAAGTGTTGCATATTTGCACAATTTTAAAGCTAGAATCACCAAACTTGGTATGTATATAGCTGGTGACCTCCCCCACAGATTGACCCTTTGATATCCCGGCCACGCCCACTAGAACGCCCTCCAGCGCCCCCGCCCTGAAAAATCGGAAATGGCTATATCCCCAACAATTTTAAAGCTAGAGTCACCAAATTTGACAGATATATTACCAGAATGCTCCTTCATACATCACAGGAAAAAATTTTTGGCCACGCCCCCTCCCGCCCCCGTAATTGCAAAACACGTTATATATGACAGTTCCAATCGATAACACGTGTATATATCCCACAATTTAAGCGATAGAGCCACCAAATTTGGTATGTAGATAGCTGGTGTCCTGCCCCACAAATTGCGCCCTTGATATCCCGCCCACGCCCACTAGAACGCCCAACGCCCCCTCCCTAAAAAATCGAAAATGCCTATATCTCTCAGAGTTTTTAAACTACAGTCACTTAATTCGGTATATATATTAGTGGGAAGCTCCCCAGAAGTTACAGAAAAATATTTGCGGGCAGTACCCCCCCCCCCCCCCTCCCCCTTCCGCCCACGCAACCCGCGAAAATCTATATCTCGTACAGTTTTAAAGCCAGAGGCACCAAATTTAATATGTAGATAGCTGCTGACCTCCCCCAAAGATTGCACACTTGACATCCCGGCCACGCCCACTATAACGCCCCAAACGCCCCCGCTCCGCCGGAAATGCCTATATCTCCCACAGTTTTTAAGCTAGAGTTACCACATTTGGTGGGTAGATAGCTGGTCACCTCCTTTAAAGAGAGGAACAAAATGTTGCCGACGACCAACCCCACCCGCACTCCCCACTCTCCCCCACCCCCAGCAACACACAAATTGCAAAATACGGAAATTTTTTAAAATAGCAATATTTACGAACGTGAACGAGTATAACGCAGTCGGTAACGCCCGACTGCAACGTTCTTACTTGTTCTACTCGTTCACGAAGTGAAAAGAGTATATTGGTTTTGTGCAATGTCCGTCTTGCTGTCCATCCGTCCGTCTGTCCGTATGAACGCAATTATTTTCGCCGCTATTGAAGCTAGAGACTTGAAATTTTGGATATATACTCGTGTGTACCCGCGTCAGATAAAGTGTTAAGGATTTTGAGCTCCGCCCACTGGGGGCGTGGCAAACCGATAACACCTAAAATCGCATATTGCTAAAGTCCACAATTTTAAAGCTAGAGTCACCAAACTTGGTATGTATATAGCTGGTGACCTCCCAAAAAGATTGCGACCTTGATATCCCGGCTACGCCCACTATAACGGCCCCCAGCCCCCCCTTTTAAAAATCGGATATGCATATATCTCCCACAGTTTTTGAGCTAGAGTCACCAAATTTTGCATATACATTGCAGGAATGCTCCCCCAAATATTAAAAAAAAAGTTTTTTGGCCACACCCTCTCCCACCCCCATAATCGCGAAAACCGATAAGCCTGAAAGGTCAAATCGATAAGTGTTGCATATTTGCACAATTTTAAAGCTAGAGTCACCAAACTTGGTATGTATATAGCTGGTGACCTACCCCACAGATTGACCCTTTGATATCCCGGCCACGCCCACTAGAACGCCCTCCAGCGCCCCCGCCCTGAAAAATCGGAAATGGCTATATCCCCAACAATTTTTAAGCTAGAGTCACCAAATTTGGGAGATGTATTACCAGAATGCCCCTCCATACATCACAGGAAATGCAAATGGATTTTTGCCACGCCCCCTCCCGGCCCCGCAATCGCAAAACACGTTATATATGGCAGTTCCAATCGATAACACGTGTATATATCCCACAATTTAAGCGATAGAGCAAATTTGGTATGTTGATAGCTGGTGTCCTGCCCCACAAATTGCGCCCTTGATATCCCGCCCACGCCCACTAGAACGCCCAACGCCCCCTCCCTAAAAAATCGAAAATGCCTATATCTCTCAGAGTTTTTAAACTACAGTCACTTAATTCGGGATATATATTAGTGGGAAGCTCCCCCAGAAGTTACAGAAAAATATTTGCGGGCAGTACCCCCCCCCCTCCCCCTTCCGCCCACGCAACCCGCGAAAATCTATATCTCGTACAGTTTTAAAGCCAGAGGCACCAAATTTAATATGAAGATAGCTGCTGACCTCCCCCAAAGATTGCACACTTGACATCCCGGCCACGCCCACTATAACGCCCCAAACGCCCCCGCTCCGCCGGAAATGCCTATATCTCCCACAGTTTTTAAGCTAGAGTTACCACATTTGGTGGGTAGATAGCTGGTCACCTCCTTTAAAGAGAGGAACAAAATGTTGCCGACGACCAACCCCACCCGCACTCCCCACTCTCCCCCACCCCCAGCAACACACAAATTGCAAAATACGGAAATTTTTTAAAATAGCAATATTTACGAACGTGAACGAGTATAACGCAGTCGGTAACGCCCGACTGCAACGTTCTTACTTGTTTTTTATTATTTTTAGCAGGATCAATACTCATCAACTGCCGAGAGTGTGTGTGTATGTGTTCATTTCTGGGTTCAGGGTATCTACTAGTCGAGCGGTCCCGACTAGAGCAATCTCACTTGCTTACACTTTGTTTGATTGCAGGGCCAAATTTGCTGCTGTTCGCCGAGCGATACACAAGAATACCGGCTTGCATTTCGCTGCCAAAGCGAGAAGGACATCAAACACAAGATTGCCGTCCTAATGTCAATCTAAATGAGGTGCACGAGACGCGATCCGACGCTGCGTTGCTGCTAGAGCTGTAAATAACTGATAACAACAACAATATTGATTAAAATCGTTATCAAAATGCTGATAAGTAGTTGGTTTTATAGATGTAACACCTTAGAGACTTAGACCCCTATATTCAGAGGACAGACTGCAAAGAGCCATGAAACAATGATTACCAAGTGATATGAAGTATGCATATGCAAAGAATTAATTGTTAGATTGACTGATTGATTACATTTTAATTATAGCGTAGCATACCTCAAACAGGTATTTTATTTATTATTGTACCGCATTATGAGGTCTGTTTGATTCATCTGGAATGGTAAACGGACAAAGTTTTCGCAGGACGGTCGCAGTGAAGCTTAGAATATCAGTTCAAATTCAAGGAACATTTTATTAGCCACATATATGCTGCACATAGGTGCATAAAATTATTTGGACTGAGTGACTGATAGTTGAAGTGGCGTGGTTTTTTTATACCATCCACAAGGCTAAAATAAAGGTGGCAAAAAGAATTATTTTCTTCTATCCTATCAACATAAAATTCGGAGTTTATAGGTTTTACGAAAGATATACTAAAGCGATTTTAAGCAAGTAAAGTTGCTGTAGTTGAGACTAAATATATACATATTAAAATAAATACCTAATACTCATATTAAAATTCGCATTATGTCCACAGGCGGCGAGCTGCAAACGATACTGGACAACGAGGAGTGCCTCAGCGAGGCGCAGGCGCGCCACTGCATGCGGGAAGTGCTGAAGGCTCTCAAGTTCTTGCATGATCGCTACATTGCGCATTTGGATCTAAAGCCGCAAAACATTTTGCTGGCTGGCGAACGCATTGAAGGTGAGTGGCAGAGTTCAGCATTGCGAATTAGCGATTTTGTATTAAGCCATTATACTTCGATTCCTGTCTGCAGATGGCCTCAAGCTGTGCGACTTTGGGATTTCGCGCGTCGTCTGTGAGGGCATCAATGTGCGAGAAATGGCCGGTACTCCGGATTATGTGGCATCGGAGGTGCTCTAATATGAACCACTGTCGCTGCTGACGGACATTTGGTCGGTAGGCGTGTTAGCCTATGTGCTGCTATCGGGCTTCTCGCCCTTCCTCAATTTCTTGACCTTTCCCGATAATCTCTTTGGCGGCGTCTCCCAGGCGGCAATTGATTTTATACGCCGCGCATTGCGAATTAAGCCAAAGTGAGTGCAGTTGACTTTTCTATTTCTTGAGAATATCTAGAGGTACAGAATGTTTCACAGCAGCAATAGGAACAGCTGCAAAAGGAACAACACCCTAGCAAAGCCACGCACAATAGGCACTGAGCGCACTCCAGTTCCAAAATACCAATTGGCACCAGCCACAAGCTGAGCCCGACCACAGAGACAACAACAGCCATACATACAATGCCCACATTGAATATATACATACATACACTTCCACATCGCAGGCCACACATATGTACATCATACAGATTGGTAGTAACGTGCTGGAGGATTCAACAGTTATTGCCACGTTGGCATTCTTCCCGGATGCGCCTACCACACCCAAAGTCATACGTAAGACGCCCGCAACGGAGGCCAGTTCGGCCACATCGGTTAAGGCACTGGTGAAGAAGCGACAGCAGCGGCTACAGCGACAGCAGCGGCTACAACAACGTCAGCGGCAGCAGTAGCTTAGAATTTTGGCTTTAACATAATGTCAAAAAACTTATCATAAGTTAGTTCTTAAGCAGCACTCCAAATAAACGGTTTGGTTTTTTTTGACAAAACTATTCAGCGATTATTTAATTGTAGTCAGTCACTGTATCCTTAAACATCCTTAAACGATATCGTTCCGCGTAAAAAAATACCCGAAAAACACGCGCAAGTGCCTTAAGTAGCCACGCGAAGTGCGAACAAGAGTACCCAGTGCAAAAGGCGCGTTATAAAAAAAGTGGCTGGTCCAGGAACCAATATCGCAGACAATCCTGTTGTGCCCGTCCGCAGAATACCGCGAAGGAAGTGTCACTAAGGATCCCTAGTAGCCCGCTGTCGCCACCGTGGGAGGAAAAGGAACAAATCCGAAGAACCCTCGCGGGAGATTCGCCGAGATATTATTATTTATGTAAGCTTAGTGTTTAAGTGAAACAAGAAAAAAAAAAGAAAATAAGTAAAGGTTTTAAGAAATCAAAATTTAGATCGAAGCGTTTTGATTGCTTGCAAATGTTGAATTTAAGAAA
Organism: Drosophila paramelanica; assembly: GCA_035043915.1. Lineage (NCBI taxonomy): Eukaryota > Metazoa > Arthropoda > Insecta > Diptera > Drosophilidae > Drosophila > Drosophila paramelanica. The sequence continues at coordinate 991,171 of JAWNMO010000640.1, read as the reverse complement.
ATATTAATAAATTATAATAAATAAAAAAAATAAATTCGAATAAACTAAGAAACACGACAGAGCCTTTCGTAAAGAAAATAATAATTAGAAAGAATATAATTTAGATAAGAAAATACCCGACCAAATAAGAGAAGTAATAGTAGGCCTGATCAGAGAAATCCTTGAAGGGATTACGATCTAACGTAGATCGTATAATGGGTATATACGAACACTTATAAATATTATTTAATAACCTTGGCAATTTAAAAACAAAATAATCGGCAAAGCCAATGTAGTATTGGAGTCGTACAACACTCCAATGAATTGGAGGGCGATATCCAAGACGTCGCAATATGCGACCAGACCCTCGAATACCAAATGTTCTCTCTGTCACAGGGACGGATGAACATAAACGAATTCTATCAGGCAGTACCACCAACTGTCACTAATTCTCGACCAAATCAGTGCCCAAGAAGAATTCCCAGAATCTGTAAGAGCCTTAACCAAAAATTATAGGGACAAAGCTTTGGACATCTTTGTCCACGGTCTTAACGGCGATTTGCCTCGCCTAGTAGCAATTAAGGAACCAAGAGACCTAAGCCGCGCACTTCACCTAGGTAGAAAACCAAGAGCATAGAAATGCATTTGTTCCAAAGTTTAGGCAGCAAGCTCCACATTTACCACCTAGACAATCCTAGAACCAATTAGTAGTAAGACACCAAGGACTCAGGCCACTACCTAACATAGCCGGACAAGCAAGAAACTTCGATCCTAGACTATACTATCCGCCACAAGTCCGATCGAACGGGGAATACCACCCGAACGGGGTATATACCCACAAGGATCTTGGTCCAGTCCGAAGTACCAACAAAAGGTTCCCCATAGCGTGCCACAGCTGTATGTTGTACCCCAACAACCAATATTCTTTAGACAGAACATTCCAGCGACACTGCGCCGTCAGGCTCCAAAACCTGAACCTAGACCTACACCAATGGAAGTTGACCAGTCGATTAGATCTAGACACATAAATTACATGAACAAGCCACAGACTTGACTGGGAAGCGACCTCAGAATGCGGCATACACGGGACCGACACAGAAATTCCAGAGGTAATTTTATATTGACACTGCTGATATAGACCCAATACCAGAGTGATTAGAAGCAGAAATGCCGTGCCCTACTTATGTCGAGGAACAAGCTTATTTTGAGGCTGTAGCCCAAGAAGAGGATACAGATTTAAATAGTCAATACGTAGAAGAAAACGAGTCAGAATATAAGCCCGTAACTGTTGACGCTTCAAACGTCTATTTTTTAGTTTAAATAGTTCCTCGTTGCCGTATTTTCAATGCATAGTGGGGAACGGTACGGCACTTAGGTTTTTAATAGACACAGGATCCAATCAAAATTACATTCAGTCCGCTTTAGTTGAGAACCCCAAAGTCAATGAAAAACCATTCTCTAAAATTCCGTTGGAGGACAAACCAAAATCACGCAACGTACGCGACTTAATCTTTTTGGCTTAAAAGATATACCAATTAAGTTTTTCCTCTTACCCACAATGAAAGCTTTCCACGGTATTCTTGGTGTTGATACCTTGAAACAGCTGAACGCTGTCATAGACGTGAATAACGACGACTTAATTATTCATGGAAATTATCGCAAAAAAATAAAACAGTTAGAAACGCAGGCGGCTAACAACATAAAAGTTAGAACAGATCACATCTCCGAGATGCACAAGCAATACATTGACAAACTAACGGAGAAACATGCAGAAGTATTTGCTGACCCCGACCTGAGACTCACCTATATTATAAATCAGAACATCATCGGACACACCGGTGTATTGTAAACACTATCCATAGCCCGCATCATTAAAAGCAGAAATTGAGAAAGAGTAACAGAAATTTCTGAGAGACGGCATTATTAGACCTTCACGGTCACCGTATAACGCGCCCATATGGGTAGTTCCAAAAAAAAAATGACGTCGCTATCGATTATAGAAAATTGAACGATGTTACAATTTCAGATCGATATCCAATATCGCAGAATTGAGCGAAAATAAATATTTCTCAGTCGTCGATTTAAAAAGTGGTTTTCACCAAATCCCACTAAAAGAAAAAGGCATAGAGAAAACAGCTTTCGCTGTTAATGGAGGAAAATTTGAATTCCCTAGACTGTCATGCGGTCTAAAAAATTTTCCTTCTATATTCCAAAGAGCATTAGACGATATCTTAAGAGATCATATCGACAAGATATGCTATGTCTACATAGCCAATTTGAAAACGAACATGCTGAGCATTTAGAAAAAGTCTGCACGACTTTAAGTAAAGCCAACATGAAGATACAAATCGACAAATGTGAGTTTTTCAAACCCGAAGTCGAAGCAAACGAAAAAGAAATGCTGGCTATAGTTTGGGCTCTCCAAAACTTGTGAATGTACCTATACGGTACCGCCAAAGTGATCATCTACACAGACCATCAACCGTTGACTTTTGCGCTTAGCACAACGAATCATAACGGTAAACTTAAGATGTGGAAAAGCTACCTTGAAGAGTTTAACCACGAGCTCAAATACAAGCCGGGGACATCTAATGTCGTAGCTGCCGCATTGTCCAGAAATCCCATCCATCAGCAAATAATTAGTACCAGTGCTACGCTACATAGTGACGAGAGCTCCTCGCATAGGCTAATACCCGTTATGGAAGTCCCCATTAACGTTTTCAAAAACCAACTTTTCTTGCTAACTGCAGACGAGAATGCGTACGAGATCAGTTTACCTTTCCCATCGTACCATAGACATGTAGTGAAAAAACCCGCTTACAAAGAAGAAAATTTGATAGAGATTCTAAAGAAACGTTTTGATCTAAAAATCGTGAACACACAGCCGAACCAATCATGGGTAAAATTCTGAACATATTCCCATCGCACTTCAGTTCTTATAAGGACCGATATACCCAGAAGCAGGTAGTGGACGTAACAGACGAAACCGAACAGAATAATATCCTAACAATAGAACATAGTATAGCTCATAGAAACGCCATAGAGAAGAAGATCCAAATACTGAGTAGACTTTTCTTCCCAAATATGAAGAAAAAAATAGAGGCAATAGCAAAAGCATGTGCAACATGCAAAGAGACCTAATATGAAGATTTACGACACCCATTACACGAAATTATGATAGCCTTCGGTATGTCAAAATCTATAGTCATGGATAATGAAAAAGCTTTAAGCGCAGCATCCATAAAATTTCTGCTGCAAGATCAGCTAAAGGCACCAGTCTACACGACGCCGCCGTAAACGTCTACTAGTAACGGACAAGTTGAAAGATTTCAATCTACATTGACCGAGATTATGAGATGTATAATAAGAGATGATGGCATAACTAACTTCGAATAATTAATCTTCAAAGCCGTACAACTCTATAATAATTCAGTACACTCGACAATGGGAGCAAAACCAATAGACATATTTCTCGGAAATCAGAATATTAGAGACCCACAAGAATTAGATCAAACTGGCAAAAATTAAGAGAGAAAATTATTGCCAAACAGGAAAAAGCTTTGACCTACCGTAACACAAAAAAGAAGCAGATAAAAAATTACAGTAGTGGAGATATCGTTTATGTAAAAATAGACAAAGGACTAGGCTCAAAACTCACTCCTAGATACAGAAAAGATATAGTAGCAGAAAACGGGAATACCACTATTAGAACAAAAAAGCGGTAGGAAAGTTCATAAAAACAATATAAAAACATAATATCATAATATTACAGGTTATTTTTGCCGACGTGCTTTGGTTTGGTAACCATTCTAGACTATTCACACTCTCAACTCATACCTATAAAAACGGGCTTTGCAGCGGTAACGGTTGAGCAACGACACCTTCAAAATCATCCACGTATTCGATATTGATGAACACGAAAAAGTTTTCAAAACATTAGAGGATACCCTACAAACGATAAACATCTCACACCAACTATTCCCATTGCTAGAATACGAAATTCAAAGATTAAAAAGCGATTTACGAAGACTCAAACCTTCTAAGAGCGCGGCAAAAGCGATAAACGCATTGTGGGAACAGCGTAGAAATGGTTGGCCGGCTCGCCGGACCACAATGATCAGGAAATAGTAATAAACAAAATGAGTGAGCAACTAGAGAACAACAACAGACAGGTTGTTATTAATAAAATATTACAAAATATAATTAATGAGATAAGTAGAATCACGAATGAAATAGTTAAATTATCTAAAGAAAATAAAAGTCTTAATGACGAAAAAATAACAATATTTAAATTCAAACTTCAAATAGTTTTATAACCCCACTTTTAAAAAGTCAAACGCCAAACTGTAAACAAGTCAACAGCCAACACATACCACACTCCTCAGCGGAACGATCATGCTCTACTCCAAATAATTGGAGGAAAAAGTAAAGTCGAACAATAACAATACCAAAAGATTGGAAACTCTAAGGGAGTATAATCAGACTACGACAACAATTTTCTTCACGCTGTCTGGAATACTGCTGGTTTTGATAATAGCGATCGCCGGATACTCGATGAGACGGAAGATTCTCACAACAGCATGCCAAATCACCAGAGAGGCTGAAACAGAAGCGAATATGGCCCCAGCCCAAAGACGCTTTTACATCGCGTCCGAGGACGTACGCATTTAAAGGGGGAGGAGTTAAAGACGAAGTTGACCAAAAATGCATGCACACGAGCCCATGCAATCATGGCCCCAATGCATGCACTTTTCACCATGTGCGCTGCGTCAGCGCATCCGACGAAACAGCCCAACTGTGGGAACGTCCCACGAAATAAAAAATCTCAGCTAAGCTAGAAGGGATGTGAGACAACAACACACCTGCAGCGGCAACAGCGACTACAGCGACAGCAGCGGCTACAACATCGTCAGCGGCAGCAGTAGCTTACAATTTTGGCTTTAACATAATGTCAACAAACTTAAAAATGGGTTAAAAAGAGTATAATAGTTTTGTGCAAATGTATGTAACAGGCAGAAGGAAGCATCTCCGACCCCATAAAGTATATATATTCTTGATCAGCATCACTTGCCGAGTCGATTTAGCCATGTCCGTCTGTCCGTCTGTCTGTCTGTCTGTCTGTATGAACGCGTCGATTTCAGAGACTACAAAAGCTAGAAAGCTGATCTTGGTCTCAATCAATTCGTATATACCATACGCAGATCAAGTTTATTTCAAAACATCGATAGCTCCTTCCGTTTTCTTATTATCGATATTTATCGCTTTTTTGACTCGGTCTTTTTAGCATAACTCCCAAACTATAAAAGCTAGAGCCACCAAATTTTTTTATGTTCGCGTAAAACATACGAAGAATTTAAATATTTCAGGTTTTGGATACCTCCCCCCAATCGCCCCCAATATTGAAAAAACCATAAAAACAAAGCAATTCAAATACTACACTCGTGCAAATTGGTTTGTACATACATTTCGATGATTTGAATAAGTCCTGAAAATTTCATAACGATCGTACATTTAGTTTACGAGCAAATCAAGAATCTATTTTCAGTAGTGGGGGCAAAGCGCAGCTGCTTGGCAATTTCTGTGTACATGTGCACGCATACATATGCATATGCAACTTGTCTTGCGTTTTTCTAGGAATTTTGTTTGCAACGGTTAAATTGATTTTTAACACAACGAGGAGAAGAAGGAGCGTGGTCCAGTTGGTAATGTAGTATATCTACCCTTATAGTAATATAAAGTAAAGGCTATATAAGTAAACGCATACATTGGGACACTTTGTCATAATCATAACATATACACAAATAACCAAAAGACCACACTTAAACACATAAACTCACAAGCGCATATGTCATACGATCCGGCACTTATATACATGCCGATCGTAGCGCGTGGGAAACGCTGAGCTTGCACTTTGCAGCTCAAGTGGTCAACTTATATACAACATATGTATGCCTTCTGCTGCATACATATGAATACACTAATATATATATACATATATGTAAGACACAGATATAAGCAATGCATGTTTCGGGTTAGCTGAACCCAACATGAAGAATTAAAAATCATTATTAATAAAGACACAGAATTGAGCGGATGCTCAACACAACTGAATGGAGTTTGTACTTTTGTTGAAATGTAATTACAGTAAGTGTTGTGACGCGTGACGTGGAGGTCCAGGTTCGAATTCAGCGTTGGTATGGTAGTAAATGTTGAATTGTTTTATTTTTTGTTTATTTATAATTATTATTTTTATTAATTTGTATCGTTTTAATGACAACTGCTCGTTTTCCTTGACTTTTTGCGATGGTTAAGTACTGTTATATCATTCGCGAAAAATGTGGTAGTGTGGTGCAGTTGGTAAGAGTCGTGCATCTTAAGACGGAAAGAGCGAGCTCGAGCCCCGGTTGTGGAACATTTGTTTTTCCGTTGGTAATTGTTTTTTTTTTAATTTTTAAAAGGCTCAATACTCATCAACTGCCGAGAGTTTGTGTGTATGTGTTCATTTCTGGGTTCAGGGTATCTACTAGTCGGGCGGTCCCGACTAGAGCAATCTCACTTGTTTTTTATGTTTTTTCATGAAAGACATAGTTATAAAGTCCACAATGGTCAGTTAATTGTTATTTTTTTTTTTCGTTAACTTGCTCTTTTTCATTATTATCTTTTAGTTACCGAGATATTGTAAAACAAGTGAGATTGCTCTAGTCGGGGCCGCCCGACTAGTAGATACCCTGAACCCAGAAATGAACACATACACACAACCTCTCGGCAGTTGATGAGTATTGAGCCTTTTAAAAATGTAAAAAAAAAAAACAATTACCAGCGGAAAAAGAAATGTTCCACAGCCGGGGCTCGAACTCGCTCTCTCCGCCTTAAGATGCACGACTCTTACCAACTGCACCACACCACCACATTTTTCGCGAATGATATAACATTAGTTAACCATCGCAATAAGTCAAGGAAAACGAAAATTTTGCACTTGTCATTAAAACGATACAAATTAATAATAATAATAATTATGAATAACGAAAAAATAAAGTAATTCAACATTGCTCTACCATACCATTGCCGGATTCGAACCCGGGCCTTCACGTTACGCGGCCCAACTCTTACCCACTGGACCGCGCTCTTACTTCGATTCGTTGTGTTTAAAATCAATTTAACCGTTGCAAACAAAATTCCTAGAAGAACGCAAGACAAATTTTGCATATGCATATGTATGCGTGCACATGAACACAGAAATTGCCAAGCAGCTGCGCCTTGCCCCCACTACTGAAAATAGATTCTTGATTTGCTCTTAAACTAAATGTACGATCGTTATGAAATTTTCAGGACTTATTCAGATCATCGAAATGTATGTACAAACCAATTTGCACGTGTGTAGTATTTGATTTACTTTGTTTTTATGGTTTTTTCAATATTGGGGGCGATTGGGGGAGGTATCCAAAACCTGAAACATTCAAATTCTTCGTATGTTATACGCGAACATAAAAAAATTAATTTGGTGGCTCTAGCTCTTATAGTTTGGGAGTTATGCTTAAAAGACCGAGTCAAAAAAGCGATAAATATCGATAATAAGAAAACGGAAGGAGCTATCGATGTTTTGAAATAAACTTGATCTGCGTATGGTATATACGAAATGATTGAGACCAAGATCAGCTTTCTAGCTTTTGTAGTCTCTGAAATCGACGCGTTCATACAGACAGACGGACAGACAGACGGACAGACAGACGGACAGACAGACGGACATGGCTAAATCGACTCGGCTAGTGATGCTGATCAAGAATATATATACTTTATGGGGTCGGAGATGCTTCCTTCTACCTGTTACATACATTTGCACAAAACCATTATACCCTTTTTTACTCATTTTCAATGGGTTCAGGGTATAAAAACAAAAGGCTGTTATCGGTTTGTATCGATATTACTGAAAGGGAGGAAGTTATTGAAAAAACAAGTGAGATTGCTCTAGTCGGGACCGCCCGACTAGAAGATACCCTGAACCCAGAAATGAACACATACACACAAACTCTCGGCAGTTGAAGAGTATTGAGCCTGTTAAAAATAAAAAATAAAATTTACTAATAATTACCAACAAAAAAATAAATACTCCACAAGCGGGAGTTGAACTCGGTACCTCCGTGATAAGATGCACAACTCTTACCAACTGCACCACAATACCGCATTTTTCGCGAATGATATAACATTACTTAAAGTCGCAAAAATTCAAGGAAAACGAAAATTTTGCACTTGTCATTAAAACGATACAAATTAATAATAATTATATTTATGAATAACGAAAAAATAAAAGAATTCAACATTGCTCTACCATACCAGCGCTGAATTCGAACCCGGTCCTCCGCGTTATGGGGCACAACTCTTACCCACTGGACCACGCTCTTACTTCACTTCGTTGTGTTAAAATACAATTTAACCGTTGCCTAAAAAAATTCCTAGGAAAACACAAGACTTTCTGGACGTGCATATGTATGCGTGCACATGTACACAGAAATTGCCAAGCAGCTGCGCTTTGCCCCCACTACTAAAAATAGATTCTTGATTTGCTCGTAAACTAAATGTACGATCGTTATGAAATTTTCAGGACTTATTCAGATCATCGAAATGTATCTACAAACCAATTTGCACGTGTGTAGTATTTGATTTACTTTGTTTTTTTGGTTTTATCAATATTGTGGGCGATTGGGGGAGGTATCCAAAATCTGAAACATTCAAATTCTTCGTATGTTATACGCGAACATAAAAAAATAAATTTGGTGGCTCTAGCTTTTATAGTTTGGAAGTTATGCTTAAAAAACCGAGTCAAAAAAGCGATAAATATCGATTATAAGAAAACGGAAGGAGTTATCGATGTTTTGAAATAAACTTGATCTGCGTATGGAATATACGAACCGAATGAGACCAAGATCAGCTTTCTAGCTTTTGTAGTCTCTGAAATCGACGCGTTCATACAGACGGACGGACAGACGGACAGACGGACAGACGGACAGACAGACAGACGGACATGGCTAAATCGACTCGGCTAGTGATGCTGATCAAGAATATATATACTTTATTGGGTCGGAGATGCTTCCTTCTGCCTGTTACATACATTTGCACAAAACCATTATACCCTTTTTACCCATTTTCAATGGGTTCAGGGTATAAAAATTATAAACTTGTTCTGAGACCAAGATCAGATTTCTTGCCTATGTAGTTTCCGAGATCGTTGCGTTCATACATACGGACAGACATGGCTAAATCAACTCAGCTCGGAAATGCCTTCTTCAGCGTATTACATACATTTTAACAAAACCATTATACCCTTTTTACCCATCTTCAATAGGTATTAAAATAAAAATCAAATTTTTTTATCATCGGAAATATGTAATTGAATATAAAATCAAATTTTTTTTAGTAGAATATTTTCTGAAATTGGTATTGTATCTTATTTGCATGATTATCGTAGCACAAAGTAGGGTATCATATAGTTCTTATAACTGGCATCGACGCCAGCAAACTTGATCACCCAGCCGATGCCATCGTAGTTGACTGACTTGTGGAAACGCACAGATAGGAGGTTGCGATTGCTGAAATAGACACTAGGGGTATCCCCACCGCAAAAACGCCCCATTTCCTGCGTGTTGCCGCTCTCGTCTCGTTCCTCAATTAATAGGTAGTCCGTGTGGCATGTGGCCTTAGAGCCTAGATTGAAAACTGCAAATATGTAAATATATAGGTAAGAATATAAAGGCAACTGTGGACGATTTTTAACGGCTGGGAGAATAAATCAACTTACAATTGAAATTGAGCAGGACGCGCGTGTTGCTTGGCACTTGGATGCTCCAGCTACAGTCGGAGTTATTGCGCACGTTCTGCGGATAGAAGGGATTGGAGAATACGCCCTCGGTGTTGTAAAGTCTACCGCCGCAACCGGGTCCGTTCTCGATAGGCGTCGCAAGGTACGTCACATCAAAGTTGGTAAAGAAGGTGCCCGTCTTAAATTGCAGTCTCAGTTCATTAGTCGTGGTGAACAGGCTCTTGGTCGCATCCAAGTAGGCGCACACACGCTGCAGTGATCGGTTGGCGATCTTGTCAAAGACCTCAACGTACTCCACGTTGCAATCGGACGACCCAAAGCTGACTTCCGCAAAGTAAAGGCTAAGCGTGTAATTAACTGGTGCCAAGATATTCACATCGCAATCGGCACTATCCGAAATCTTGACACGTCCCTGTATACCACCATAGGTATGCTGACAGCTCGCATCGGGCACTACAAGAATGCGAAAGCCGTGCTTCGTGATGGCTTCGTTAGTGCGGAACTTGACGTACACCTGCTTTGAGTTCGGATAGTAATCATCGGGCACGCCGCTGCCACAATAAACATGTTCCATGGCATAGTTAAAGAAAAAGCGAGTATTACTTTGTCCATTGAAAATAACCTCACTGCCATAGCCCTCTTCCACAAACTTGGCATCCTGTTTAAAAAAAAACAACGAACATATGTATATTTAGTGCGCGAAGCATTTTATGTTTCACGAAGTAAAAAGAGTATATTGGGTCTGCTCGTCCGTCCGTATATTTGCAATATTTTTCGCCGATATTAAAACCAGAAATCTAAAACTTGGAATTTGTATTCGTTTATATGCGCATTACATAAAGTGCTAAACTTTTTAAATACGATCGACAAATCAATCAAATCCATATATATATCTCCTTTATTTATATATCCTGTTATTCACAGTTTTGTATACAGATTACTGATGGCCTCCTTTAAATAGGCGGGTAGCTTAGCTTTAAAACAATGACAGATGTGCATTTTCGCGATATGCGCGGGCGGGACTGATAAAATTTCTCCCTCCAATCCTTAAGTTATCTATCTTCCAAATTTGTAAAAACTGTGCAAGATGTAGATTTTTGGGTTAGTCGGATGGAATGAGAAGCGCGGGGTTGTGAGCGTGTTGCATTTGACTATGGCGCCCAGACGATTATCGGCACCAACACGACCCTGGCGAAAAGCCACACGATTCAATGCGTAGGTAGCTAGAAATTTTGCCTGCCGGAGTAGTAACAAGTGAGATTGCTCTAGTCGGGACCGTCCGACTAGTAGATACCCTGAACCCAGAAATGAACACATGAGTATTGATCCTGTTAAAAATAATATAAAACAAGTGAGATTGCTCTAGTCGGGACCGCCCGACTAGAAGATACCCTGAACCCAGAAATGAACACATACACACAAACTCTCGGCAGTTGATGAGTATTGAGCCTGTTAAAAATAAAAAATAAAATTTACTAATAATTACCAACAAAAAAATACTCCACAAGCGGGAGTTGAACTCGGTACCTCCGTGATAAGATGCACAACTCTTACCAACTGCACCACAATACCGCATTTTTCGCGAATGATATAACATTACTTAAAATCGCAAAAAGTCAAGGAAAACGAAAATTTTGCACTTGTCATTAAAACGAAAAACGAAACAAATTAATAATAATTATATTTATGAATAACGAAAAAATAAAAGAATTCAACATTACTCTCTACCATACCAGCGCTGAATTCGAACCCAGTCCTCCGCGTTATGAGGCACAACTCTTACCCACTGGACCACGCTCTTACTTCACTTCGTTGTGCTAAAACTCAATTTAACCGTTGCAAAAAAAATTCCTAGAAAAACGCAAGACAAATTTTGCATATGCATATGTATGCGTGCACATGTACACAGAAATTGCCAAGCAGCTGCGCTTTGCCCCCACTACTGAAAATAGATTCTTGATTTGCTCGTAAACTAAATGTACGATCGTTATGAAATTTTCAGGACTTATTCAGATCATCGAAATGTATCTACAAACCAATTTGCACGTGTGTAGTATTTGATTCACTTTGTTTTTTTGGTTTTATCAATATTGTGGGCGATTGGGGGAGATATTCAAAATCTGAAGGGCTTAAATTCTTCGTATGTTTTACGCGAACATAAAAAAATAAATTTGGTGGCTCTAGCTTTTATAGTTTGGGAGTTATGCTTAAAAAACCGGGTCAAACAAGCGATAAATATCGATAATAAGAAAACGGAAGGAGTTATCGATAATTTAAAATAAACTTGAATGAATGAGACCAAGATCAGCTTTCTAGCTTTTGTAGTCTCTGAAATCGACGCGTTTATACAGACAGACGGACAGCCAGATAGACGGACATGGCTAAATCGACTTGGCTAGTGATGCTGATCAAGAATATATATACTTTATGGGGTCGGAGATGCTTCCTTCTGCCTGTTACTTACATTTGCACAAAACCATTATACCCTTTTTTCCCATTTTCAATGGGTTCAGGCATAGAGTAATGAAGAACAAAGAGCGGAAAAGTTGATCACGAGCTTTTACTCAAAATGGTTCGCGCGTAGAATGCCGATCCAATGAAAACACATCGCCCAATCGCCTATGCGCCCATCTTCTATTAGTGTGTGCTTTAAAGTGACGTCATGTTGCGGCACCGAATTATGGACCATTTCTCTTTTTACTATGCTACTCCGGCAGGCAAAATTTGTAGCTACCTGCGCCTCGCTACACCCTCCACCCCCAACGGGATACAACGGTAATAAAAGCTCGGATCGACTTTTCTCCTCATTGTTCTTTATTACTCAATGGGGTTCAGGGTATAAAAAAATAAGAACGTTGTGCGCCAACTAGTCGTGGCCAAAATTCAAGTTTTGCCGCCAAACGGGCCCTACGAGCGCGGCCCAAAATAAAAATATATATAGGTCTGCAAATATTGCTCCACCCAAGCAATATTACACAGGCCAGGCAAAGAGTAAGTAACGCGACCCCGACATGTGGTCCAAGTTGCGTTCTAACAACCAATATGAGACTAATCCCCAGAATAAGCAACAAGTAGGAAATAGGAAGAGAAAGGCTCAAAATGAAGTTTTGGGAGCATATGAATTGATACAATTTTTGATTTCAGGCAATGGATAGAGGAGAGTTGCCTTCCCCGCTTGGGTAGCGAGGCTGATGGACGACGTCCTCGATATATGCGATCGAGTGGGACTGGTGGTACGATCAGCTAAAAGCACAGGCAAGGGAGCGACTTTACAGCGAAGAGCGAAAGTTCCGAGGAAGCTGGGTTGCTGACACGAGCGACATGAACTACGAAGCAATTAGTTTTGGACACTCCAGCAGACCGGACGTCCACGGATGAAATCGGTGACATAAAATTGCCTATCGATAAAGTCCACAATTTTAATGCTGTAACGACTCCCAGCGCTCCCGCCCTTTAAAATCGGATGTGCCTATATCTCCCACAAACCGATATACCTGAAAGCTAAATCGATAAGTGTTGCATATTTGCAGAATTTTAAAGATAAAGTCACCAAATTTGATGGTAGATAGCTGGTGATCTCTCCTAAAAATTGTGAACATCTACCTACATACCGAATTTGGTTACTCTATAATTTAAATTGTCGAAAGAATCGCCATTCATTGCAAAGTTTTTGAATAGGGTTGTAAATTGAAAGGGATTAATCCACAACTGGCCATAGTTACTCGACCAAGCTCTTACCTCGCTATTGTATAGTTTTATAAAATCCGAAACGCAGCCGCCAGTGGCATTGGGCGCCTCCAGGTCGAGGGTAACAAATTTGAGATGGATTGATATTTCGCTCACGATCTTCCACAGGCAGAACAGGTTGTTATCGTAGTTGCCCTGTTCGTTGACCGGCGAATGGATTTCTAGGGGCTGTTTTCCATCGATCTTAATTAAGGGATTGCCGCACTGCAGCGGCCGAGCCGTGACAACCAGCTCGAAGCCAGTGTCAGTGAACTCACTGTCGCTCACGAAGCGCATGTAGAGCACATGGCGCGAGGTGGTCATCTTGGGCGGCAGATCCTGGCCACAGAATTTGCCCATTTCATCGGCGAATGGTCCGGCACCGTCGCGAATCTCCAAATAGTCGGCCGCGCAGCTATTCGTCCTCTGCACGTGGAAGCTACGGAGCTCGACGCTCAACTGATTGCCCGGATTCGTCTTGAACACAATGGTACAGTCCAGATTATTCGCATAGGCGCCGACAAACTTATTGAACGTATAGCTGGCATTGTGCTCGTCTAGATAAATGCGCTCATCGCAATTGGGCAGGACCCGCACAAGCGCCCGGAAGCCACGCGACGGATCTCGACCGTCCGAATAGCTGTGAATTAGCCCCCGATTGCCGGATATATGCAAATACGGCAGGTTGTCGGTCAGCTGGCCGCAGAAGCGTGCCATGCGCTGCTTCTCGTCCGGCACGGGGCTGGCGAACAACTCGACGCCATCAAAATTACACTGGTGAACGCCTTCAAAGTCCAACAGCTCGAACTTGATGGTGAATTTGTAACCCTCGGGCGCCGTCAGGTTCCAGTAGCAGTCGCTGTTGTGTGGCATCAGGTTGTCCTGGTGCTGGCGCGGCGACTCCACTATCTGAGTGGTGGTAACGACGCCACCGCACAGATTAGTGCTGTACTCCAGCTGAAAGCCACGGCCACTGAACGTGCTATCTGAGAGCAGCAGCAGGTTGATGGAATGCTGGGCGCGATACGAGTGTTGCAGCTTGACGCCACACAGCTGCGATTCCTGCGTCCGACCGTCGTTGTCCCGCGTGGTCACCGTTACATTATCGAATAAGCACGCGTTTACCGGTGAACGCTCCAAATCAAAGGTAAGGAAGCGCACCAAAACGCCCGGCGCGTGCCCGTCTAGTGGCTGGAATGTGTAGTTGCAGTGGAGATTTCGGCCGTAACCCTTAGGGTAGCCGGGACTGCTCAGCAGTTGCGGTTCGGCCGTGGCAGTCAGTACACCGCCACAGTTGCGCTCGAAGCGGGCCGTAAAGCCATCGGCCGTGACGTCGCCGTCGGTGTGAAAGATGAGCCGCATCTCTGTGCTGGTCGAGTTGATAAAATCCGGCGGATTGCGACCGCACAGCGTCCGCAAATCCGTCCAATTGCCCATATCGTTGCGCTGCTGGACGCGCAGATAATCCTTGGCGCAATCATTGCTATTCTCAATGTAGAAGCGCCCTAGAAATGAGAGTCCAATATGAAAGCCGGGCTCCGTCTCAACCTCCCAGATACACTCCACGTTGTTCTTGTACTGCCCGCTTAAAACAATAAGGCGATACGGATAGGTTAGACGTCCGCCGCAGCCGCTGCCGTATTCGACAGTCACATTGAAGGAAGCACTGTAGTTGGCACTGGCGCTGTCTAGCGATTCCCCATGGTACTCCACAAACAGGCCACGCTCCACAACCAAATTGAGAGCCGTCTCCTGGTTGCAAAAGCGACCCATCAGCGGTGAATTCTGATCGGGTCCGCTATACAGTAGTAGGTAATGCAGCTGGCAGCCACCATCGAGATTCACGCTCACCGACACCTCCAGCTGGACGTCCTGCGGCGACAGTGGCTCCTCGGCCGCTTGGTCCGGCCCAACTGCCCAGGCGCAATTAATCGTCTGAGTGCCGATCAGATTTCTCGGTTGCGTGATGGTCAGATTATCGCCCGGCTCTAGGGGCAAAATGCCACCGCAAGGCTGCAAGCTGTAGACCACCTCTAGCAGCTGCATTGCGTTGCGGTTATCGCCCATGATGGTCATCGTCACCGGAAACGGCAAGCGCACCGTGCGATTCGACTGTTCGCCGCAGAACAGCATCGGCAGCAGCGGTTCGCGCTCATCCCATCGGACCAGCTTAAGGGGCGACAGGACGCGGCAGACATGCGGGTTGTGGATAAGTACGGAGCTGCTGTTGTAGCGAGGCACCTGCAGCAGAAGCGTGCTCCTCTGGGGCGGACGTAGCTCGTAGCTGCAATATACCACGTTGCTGGCGTTTGGTCGGGCGTAGCGTAGGGTGTTGTTAAATTTAAAATCGATGCGGCCTTGGCACTCGCTCTCGCCAAACGCGGCGAAGCGCAGCTTAACGCCGCGATGCTGGCTGAAGGGCAGCAGAAAGACATCGATACCCATGGTGTTGTCCGTTGATATAATCTCGGGGGGCGGATCGAACTGGTAGCGCCCGATCAACGATTGCATGTTGAAATCGTTGGCGAAGGTGATGCGGCCACGGAAACTGGCGTGCGTTCTGTTCGAGCCGCTACCGTTGTCAAAATCGAGCACTTCCACCTTGACCCGACGCCCCTTAGGCACCTGGATACGCCACAAACAGTGCGTGGGGGCACGCACACCCAACGGATAGTTGGGCGTCTGCAAAACACCCCTCAGCGCAGTGACCGTCTCGCCACAACGTGATCCGACCGCGCTGTAACGCACCTGGAAAGCCTCCCCCCTGTCCAGCTGACCGCTGGGCATGCGCAGCCGGATCACGATCTTGTTTGTCTCGACGAAAAAGTGGCGATTGTCGTTGCCGCAGATCACTAAACGATCGCTGACGCGTTCCTGATTCTCTTCGCCAAACGGCTCCATCTCCTCAAGCTGGAGATGCGTGTGCGCCGTGCAATTGCCCTGAATAGCACTGGGAAGCTGCATCGGCTCAAAAATCAGATCTATGGTGCTACCCCGTTCCACCTCGATGGTGTAGACGCACTCTTGCCACTTGCCTGGTAGCAGGTGCAGCTGGTTCGCGTCCGGTGAATGGATGACCCCGCTGGAGCTGTAATAGCTTCCGCCGCAGTCAGCCAGCTTGATAAGCGCCTGGAAGCCCGAATGCGGCTCCAGAACGCCGGTAAAGAACTTGATGCGCAGCTCGCTGCTTGATGAGTATACCACGTCCGGCTTCCGGTTACCACAGAAGCGGCCTAGCTGGGGTAGGAGCTCGGTGCTGCCATCGTTTAGCTGCACAAACTCCTGATCGCAGCCATCCTCATCGGTCGCGTCGCTACTGCTGCTGGGCGTCAGATCAAAATTGCCAACAAATTCGACGGCGATGCGATGCTGGGGTGGCGCACTGATCCGCCAAACGCACTCTGAGTACGGATTGGGCAGATTGGGATGGTTGGGCGAGCTGATCAGGCGCTGGCTACCATTGCCCAGGCCCTCCTCAAGCACAATGTGGCCAGAGCAGGCATGACCGAGCTCCTCGTAGTGGAAAGCGGCACGGAACTGCGAAAAGGTCACCTTCCGGAATTTTATGTAGGCCCGGTTCGAGCTGGTTTCCAGCACATCGGTGATATTATTTTCGCAGTACTTCCCACGCCCAAGGAACGGTGAATCCTCTGCATAGCCATTGCGTACCACAAAGAAATTACGACACTCATCCAGATCCGCGCCCCGCCCGCTGGCGCTCAGTTGCGACTGTGGGAAACTGATCCGTATGCGCTTTCCCTGTCGCACACGTACCGTCCAGACGCAGTCCAGCGTCGACCTGTAGCTGTTGGACAGCAGCTGCGTAATGTTGACCAGGCCGCGCTGGGCGGTCAGCTCGGAGCCGCACTCGGTGCGCACCACGCTGGCGAAGCCCGTCTTGTTCACGCTGGCATCCGTGACAAACTCCAGCCTCAAGTACGGCTTACCGTGGTAAATTATATTGGTGATGTTATTCAGCTGCGTGCATACCTTGGCCAATCTCGTCCAGTGCTGCATGTCGCTGCTGCTGGACACCTGCACATAGTCAGCGTAGCAGGCGTCGCCGACTTCCTCGAGGTCCATTGTGAGCACTTGCAGGGTAATGTGTGCGGCCGGATTGGCCGGCGCTAGGGTCCAACTGCACTGCAGATTAGTTGCATAGCCTGACGGATAGCCCGGCGAGTTGAAGCTAATGACGGTGCGATTCACTGTGATCAGCTGTTGGCCGCATTGACGCGTCTGCAGCTCAGCGCTGCGATTCGAGGCCAGCGCCTGCTTCGACAAGCGCACCCAGTTGAGCTGGAAGGGACCGCGCTTGGCCGTTATGTAGAGCACGTTAGTGTTGGACACCAGCGGCTTATACGGCTGTACCACCAGCTGGGCACCAATGTCCGTGTAGCCATCGTAGAAGCGCAAGTGCTCCTGATCCACATCCCGCAGGTGATTTACATTCACCAGCACTACATAGTCCATGTCGACGGTGATGCGCCAACTGTATAGCTGGCTGCTCTCGAATTTGCTCGGATAGTGTGGCGACTCCACTGTGCCCCGTGTCCCATTCAGCTCGTTGTGTTGCTCTGCGGGATGTCGGATGCTGAATATTGGATAACAGAGAGATTAGTTCCAGAATGCTCACTACTTACCATAGTTATAGGTGGCCATGAAGCCCTCGCCGACGGTGTCGTCGTCGCTCTTGAATTTGATCCAAATGCTGCCCTTAGAGCTGACGGCCGCCGGCAGTTGATTACCGCAGTAGACGCCAATAAGGGCACCACGTTCGGACTCCTCACGTAGCTCCAGGTAATCGTTGTTGCAGCCATCCGACTGCTCCATGTCCAGAGATTCAAAGGCCAGGGTCAGCGAGTTGCCAGCGCTCGCCACCAGAAACCATTCGCATTCGATGTTCACCGGATAACTGTCCGGATAGTAAGGCGAGGTAAACCGGCCAGATAACGCACTGTAGGTGCTGCCGCACATCGTGTCCATGGTCATGTAGTGGCCCTCGAATTCCCCGACTAGCGCCATTGGCACGCTAATCGTCAGCGCCAAGCCGCGCGAGATTACCGCCGGCGGATGGCTACGACAGAATTGCTGGCGTGGCGTTCCAGTGGGCTTATTGCCCTCATAGATCTTGATGCCATGCGCCATGCAGTCGCCTTCGGTCGCATACCTCGCCGAAGGACCTGCGTGTAGCTGTACGTGGGTGGGCGTAAAGATTATCTGCTTGCTGGGATCGGCGGCCTGCAGCACCCAAACGCAGGTCTCGTTGCGCGCCACCTGATGCAGCAGACTCAGATACTGAATGTCCGTCTCGTCGATGGTGAGCGTCTGGCCACAAGACTCGTGGTAGTGCAGCTGAAAGCCACGCTTCTCTACTGAATCGTCCGTGATGAAGCGCACGAGCGCCCGATTTGTGGCGGACTCCGTGCGTTGCTGACCAAGTTCGGAGAAGTCTGTGCCGCACAGTTTGAATATCTCGTGACTGTCATCCACGGTGTCACTGCTGGCATCACTATCACTGTTCCCATCGCTGCCAGTCATATCAAAGGCAACCACATAGTCCCAGTCGCAGGACCGCATGCCATTGCCCTCGACGTCTAAATCCTGCGTGTCAAAGACAATCGTGTGGTACGGCGACACCTCCAAGAGCCATTCACATTCGCTGTTGCGTGGGTACGACTTCGGATAGCCCGGTGACTGGATGAAACCGCTCTTCGACGTCAGCTTGCCTCCGCAGGCTGCAAGTGAAATCAAAACACGTGAGCTAATGCAAGTGATTTTTATACGCCTAATCTATTAACAAGTGAAAAGACTCTAGTCGGGGACACCCGATTAGGAGAAACCCTGAACCCTGCGATTTGTCTTCATAAACATTTCCCTTTTTACCATTTGGAATGGGTTCACTGTATAAAAATGGGTAAAAAGAGTTTCTTGCAGATGTATGTAACAGGCAAAAGGACGCATATATGTTCTTGATCAGGATAAATAGCCAAGTAGATTTAGCTATGTCCGTCCGTCGTTCAGCTGTCCGTTTGGTGACTCCAACGAATTTGTTTTTCGAGCAGATGCATTTTCTGTTCCCGCGGGTGTCAAACAAATTGTTTGCTGTTTCATAAAACTTCTAGTGCGCTGGTAAAAAGATGTTGTGCTAATGTGTGCGTGTGCATAAGCGGTAGATACAAGCAGTTCAATCCTATTAAAAGTGACCGCCCCGGCATAAGCAGCAGACATCGTTCTGGGAGTGAAGTCAGCATAGCCACAATCTCGAGCGGAGTCGCTGTTGAGTGGAATTGAATGGAACAGTCAAACCATCCCGTGCCGGTTGCATTGGCGGGCGATGCACCGGATGCTAAGAATTGCCAAGGCGCACGATCGCTCCCTCCCATTTCGTAAGAAAGATACCGTAAGTGGCTGAGAATGTTCAAGGACGTGCAAGTCCATTAGGTTCACGAAGTCAAGGGCGGAGGAGCTGTCATCCGAACACCGTCCGTGGGTGAGATAAAGCGCATGGTTGCCAAAAAAGGTCACGGAGATAGGAGTGAGAACAAAGCAATGGAGTGAGTCGATAAGTCAGTAAATTTTCCTTTCAGCCAGTTAATGGGTTGGCTCATCTTACAGACAATCAGTAAGTTTTGGCGTCGTGTTATACAAATAATCAATCCAGTCAATCAATAAGTTAGTAAGTGAAGTCAAACTGCAGGTAAATCAATCAGGCAGTCATTCAAAACTGCATATTATTTTAATTACATATAGGTATAGGGCTAGTTGGAGATGAACTTACAGCTCTTGAGAACACGATAGCTTGCTTTGAAGCCGCGTCCGTTGTGCGACCCGTCGGTGATGAAGCGGACGTGCAACTCATTACCGGTGCTGGTGTAGATTAGCTTGAAGCTTTGGCCGCAGTGCCGCTCGTGGGCATTGGTCTCACGGAAGCTATTCGAAATCTGCGAAAGGGAGTAGACGGGGATAACTTACGAGTGGAAAATGCGGAGGTAGTCGTCAGTTCTTACCATAAGGGCGTCTTTGGTGCAATTGACGCTCTGCTCAATGTCCATATCAAGGACAGTCAGCTCAATGACCTTGCCGAGCGCTGCTCGTATGAGCCAATAGCACTCCACATCGTTGGGATACATGAGCGGATACTTCAGCGATCGGAAGGTTCCATTCTCGCCGCGCAGCTCGTGGAGGCAGCCCTCGACGCGAAACTCTAGCCGAAAGTTAATGATGCTCGTGTTGTGAATAATGGTCAACGTGTCTCCGCTGGCGTTGTGTTCACCGATGCCAAGAATGGGCACCACGGCACTGCCATCGATCAGATAGAGTCCGCCATCGCTATCTGTGGGCATGCGATTGGCGCGATGGTCAAAGTGCGAAATCTCCAAGCGAATCTGATTGCCACGCAGCGGTCGCAGCTGCCAGCTACAATTGATAGCACCCTCAAAGTAGGCTTCGCCATAGTTTAGGCTCTCGATGATGCCCTGGGTGGTGTTCAGCGTGTGCTGGCAGTCGGTGCTGTAGGACAGCCGAAAACCGCGCTCCGCATTGCTAACGTCCGACTGGAAGACGACGACCGCCTCGTTGCTATCCAAGTGCAGCACGCGACTCCCCTCGGGTGGCATCGTGCACAGTAGCGAGAAGAGACTGCTGCTGCCGCCATTAAAGATGCTCAGATGGTCAAAGCCGCAGTTGGACATATCCTCAATGGCCAGGTCATCGATGACTAGATGCAGACTGGATCCGGGATGGGTACGCAGCTGCCACTCGCAGTGGGCATTGTGCGGATAGCTGTTGGGATAGTTGGGCGAGGTGATGACGCCGGCGTTGCCGATCAGGCGACCACCGCAGCCATTGGCGAAGATTCGCCACGACAGTCGAAACCCCCGGGCGACGTTCACGTCGTCCGAGTGAAAACGCACGTAGAGATCGTTCGTGAAGCTGGGCATACGGCGAGGTATGCTGGTGCCGCAGAAACGTCCAATCAGGTAGGAGCTGTTGCTTGCGCCGTTGCGCACCTCCAACCAATCGCCGCTACAGTTATGCGTGGCGGTCAGATCAAACAGGTGCACCTGCAGCTCCAGCTGGCCGCCCGCCGGTGCGCTTAGCCGCCAGATGCAGTCTACGCCGTTGCTATAGTTAAGCGGATAGCCGGGCGAGTTAAGCATGCCCGCGGTGCCATGAATGTGGCCGCCGCAGGTGTCGCGCTCGACGAAGCGATAGGATAGCTCAAACCCGTTGGAAGTCTCGCTGAAATCCGACTCGAATTTAATGGTCAGGATGCGCCCATGGCTCAGCAGATCCTGCGGTACATGGCTGTCGCAGAAGCGTGCCAGGGGCGACAATGGTTTGTCGACGCCCTCAACCAGACCATCGTATACCTCAACGTAATCGTAATGGCAGTCCGGGCTGCCCTCCAGCTGGAAGCTGAGCCAATGCAGCAGTATGGCCTTGTCCGGCGGCGCCATAATGATCCAGTAGCAGGTCACATCATTCGCATACTGGCCCCCTGTGTCCACCGGCAGACGTATATTCTGACCCTCCTTGGTGTGAACGCCACCACACTGGGTGCTGGCTACCGGAACGGCGCGATACTCGAACCGAAAACCACGCCCGGCGTTGCCCGGCACAGTATGCAAATGCAGCACCAGCATGTTCGTCTTGCTTACGTATTCCTCTGCAGGCACGTTTTGTCCGCAAAAGGGTCCCAGTATGGCCCGATTAAGACCGTCGTTGATGAACATGCGGCTGCCCACACACTCGCCACTACCGCCACTCTCCTTCGGCTCATCCTTTTCCAACCCTGGCGTGCCATCCGTTAGCTGAAAGTCTAGGCGCTTAAGCATGATGACCGTAGTGGGCGCCGTGTGGATATTATACGTGCAAGACTGCTCGCTGCTCAGATCGCTGGTCAGATTCGGATAGCCCAGCGAGCTAATCGTACCACTCTCCGCATCAAACGTGCGTGAGCAGTCCATTCGATAGTGCAGCTCGAAGCGATCGGAGATTGCGCCTCGTGGACTGTCCGTGTAGAACCTGACGCGCACGCGATTATACAGCGAGTGGAAGCTGGGTGGCAGGACGTCACTTCCTCCGCAGTGTTTGGTGTGCAGGACGTACGAAACAGCGGCAGCCTGATTTGAAGCTTGCACGGCCTGCACACCTGTTGAGTCCACCACGTCGTAGAACTCCATACAAGCAGACGGCGATAGCTGAAAGGTGATGAAATTCAGGACAATGGACTCGCCCATGGCCATGCGTATTTCGTAGTCGCAGGCGATGACCTCAGTGTCGCTGGCAATGCTGGGCTCGGTTATGGAACCTATCTTGCTGGTGTAGACGCCGCCGCAGCCCGGCAGCCGCTCCTCGGCGGAATAGTGCAGCTGAAAGCCCAAGTCGCTGCCCGTCTCATCCGAATGGAAGCGTAGGAGGGCCTCGTGCGTGGGCAGAATCAGCGGCTCCGGTTTCTCCCGGCTACAGTACTTGTAGAGCTCGTGGCCCGAGACGGCATCGCTGATCTGCAGCAGTCAGAAATTAGCAATCAGCAAGAAGACCCTAGTAGGATTCCCAAAATACTTACAGAGACAAAATCAAAGTTGCAGCTGTCGTGCTGTTCCAGCTGCAGGCTAAAGAATGTCAGCATGATCCGCTTGTTGCTGGGCGCCACTAGGCGCCACTGGCAGTCACGATTGCGCGGATAGTTACCGGGTGAGCCCGGAGAAGCGAGGGTGCCGTGCGTCTCAAACTCGACCAGGCCACCGCACTGAGGCGCTATCGATTCCCAAGTGAGCTCAAAGCCCCCATGCGCCGTTGAGTTATCGGACCGGAACCACAGATACAGCTGATTGCTGGAGGAGATGATGTTGCCGCCGTGTGGTATATGATTGCCACAGTACCGTCCAATTATCTGCGAGGCCGCCGAGCGTCCATCGTTGATTTGCAGCCAGTCGAAGCGACAATCCGTCGAGTCCTCCACGTTAAAGCTATGGAATGTCACGTTTAGCACCAGTGACTCGTTCGTCCGGATCACCCAGGCACACTGGGCATTGTGCTCATAGGTGTCGCCCATCGGTGGATATCGAAGTCGTCCGATCGATCCACTCAGCATCGCATTGCAACTACTGAAGCGAACATCGCACAACCTACCACGATACCCTGGCTGGCACTGGCAAACAAAGCCACCGGCATCAGACGAAGGCGTCGGACTGCAGCGACCGTCATTCTTGCAGGGCTGCGATACGCACGGATTGGGCAGTGGTTCGCAGCGTGGCCCGTGAAAACCACGCGTGCATTGGCACGTAAAGTTCGAGGGGCCAAGTTCCAGGCAGATGCCTCCATTCTGCGGTAGATAAAGGCAACAATTTAAAACCCTCCACTCGGATGTCAAGGATTGTGAAATACTCTATTGTGGCAAGGAGCAGTGACTTCACTTTGGTAGTAAAATTGAATCGATCTTTAAAGAGGATCATTAGTATAGTTATTATACCCTGAACCCGTTAAAAATGGGTAAATAAATGTACCAGGAAGAAGAAAGCATCTCCGACCACAAAAAGAATATACTCTGTGATCAAAACGACGAGTTGAGTTGACTTAGCCATGTCCGTCTGTCCATCCTTCAGTATGAATACAGCGATTTCAAAACTACAAAAGCTAGAGACCTAAACTGTTCTTCTCCTAAATTTTATCATTTGTTTTTTCATATCTCGCTTCATTTCAATAATATCGAGACGCAAGACTTGGTTTTCGTACCATATTCCGGAGACTATAAGAGCTAGTGTGTTATGTTCGTATAAAGCAGACGATGAATATTAATATTTCGGATTTGGGGAAAATCGCTTATCAAATACTACAGACTTTCGCTCTAGATACTTTTCAATGCTTTTATTGAGTCCTGAATTCTCCACTTTACTGTGTAAAGTTTGTATTTGTTTATGTGTACGTGGGAATTTGTGTATATATGTAAAAATGCATGGGGGTTGAAATATGTATAACGACAGTTCGACAGTTCAGGGTATTGCCTAGTCAGGCACTTCCGATTATGTTTGCTAGGGCGGTGCCTACTAGATCCTTCTCACTTGTTCTTAAATACCTTTATAGGTCTATGTAAAGACTATTTTTTGTTGCAACTGGAGAAATTGGTTTTATGAAGAAATTATCGTTTGGCTAAATCAAAATCTATATTCCCTTTGTATTTGGAAGCATGACCACTTTTCCCGTGAGAAGAGGGTATTAAAGTAGACTATATTCATTCCTATAGATCAATTCGAGTACTTACCAAACAGGGCAGATCATTGCAGTTGTTGTAGGTGCCGATCTGGCAACCATTTTCGCCATAGCCGCTTCCTACCATGCCCAAGGGGCAGCTGCAGATGACCGTGTTGGAGATCTCGGAGCAGATGGCAGCCGGATGGCAGACCAACGAGCGATGCGTACAGCTAGTGACGCCAACGGCATTCGGACTGCCGTTGGGCGAATCGTTATTGTTGTTCCGCTGGCAGGTGCGTCCGTCACCCGACCAGCCGATGGGGCACTCGCCGCAGTGGCTAGAGCCGAAGCTGTTAATGCACTCCACCCGCGGACTGAGACTGCAGCCGCCGTTGTTTGTCTCGCATTCGTTGATATCGCGGCAGCTTACCCCGTTGCCTGTCAGGCCGGGCGCACAGGGCGCACACGTGAAGCTGCCGGGCAAATTGATGCACTTGGTGGAACACGGCGTGTGCGCAGCCGCGCTGCACTCATCCACGTCCACGGTGCAGGTGGGCGTCAGTTCATTGCTGCGCCAGCCGGGCTCACAGAGGCAGCGATACCCCAGCGGATCGCTGCTAGCCACACAGCTGCCATGGGCGCACAGCTCCCACCAACTGGCAGCGGCACAGTCCGTCTTCCGCTGGCTGCAGTGCAACCCGTGCCAGCCGGGCGCACATATGCAGGCAAACGAGCCGAACTGGTTCACGCACTGGCCTCCGTTCTGGCAGCCCAGATCCGTGCCCTCATACAGTCCACACTCGTTCACATCTAGCTCGCACTTGCTGCCCTGTTGGCGAGAGCAAGAAACGGGGGAAAAGCAGTTAGCTGTGGACAACGCCCCGTCAAAGTACGCCCGACTTACCTCAAAAGACGAACCACACTGGCAGCGATACCCATCGAAGGTGTTCAAGCAGCTGCCGCCGTTCTCACAAGGATTACTTTGGCAGCTGTCCAGCTCCAACTTGGTCTTCACTCGTTGCAGCTGGTTTTCCACGGTGCGCAGACGCAAGTGCAAGCGTCGCAGCAGCAGCCGACTGGCCCGTGTCCTGTAGAGAAAACAAAAATTTCACAATCAATCACAAGCGAGATTTCTAGATCTTATTAAACTCGTTCTCGAAGCGAACAAAATATATTCGGTTTGTGCAGTGTCCGTCTTGCTGTCCGTCCATCAATATATTTTGTCGACGCTTTTGAAGCTAGAGATTTAAAACTTAAATTATATACTCGAGTATACCCGCGCCGGACAAGGCTTGAAGATTTTTGGCTAGGCCCACTGAGGCGTGGCAAATCGACTAAATTATAACTAGATACATTAAATTCGGACACATTATTGATGACATCCTCTTAAGAACGCACAAACAAATTTTTGGATAAGCCCATTTCGGATAGAGTAAGTCGTGATAATAGACTTTTGACAGACAACTATTTGATGACCTGACTTCCACTCCCACAAATCGATTTTTTCTGAATTTGATAATTTATAATTAAGATAGTTACACTCATTGGAGTTTTTCTGCTGCGTACCTTGGGAACTATCGCATTAAACTTATGTTTTTTTATACCCTGAACCCATTGAAAATGGGTAAAAAAAGGGTATAATGGTTTTGTGCAAATGTATGTAACAGGCAGAAGGAAGCATCTCCGACCCCATAAAGTATATATATTCTTGATCAGCATCACTAGCCGAGTCGATTAAGACATGTCCGTCTGTCTGTCCGTCTGACCGTCTGACCGTCTGTCCGTCTTACCGTCCGTCTGTGTGAACGCGTCGATTTCAGAGACTACAAAAGCTAGAAAGCTGATCTCGGTCTCATTCGGTTCGTATATACCATACGCAGATCAAGTTTATTTCAAAACATCGATAACTCCTTCCGTTTTTTTATTATCGATATTTATCGCTTTTTTGACTCGGTTTGTTAAGCATAACTCCCAAACTATTAAAGCTAGAGCCACCAAATTTATTTTTTTATGTTTGCGTAAAACATACGAAGAATTTAAATGTTTCAGATTTTGGATACCTCCCAATCCCCCAATCGCCCACAATATTGATAAAACCAAAAAACAAAGTAAATCAAATACTACACACGTGCAAATTGGTTTGTAGATACATTTCGATGATCTGAATAAGTCCTGAAAATTTCATAACGATCGTACATTTAGTTTACGAGCAAATCAAGAATCTATTTTCAGTAGTGGGGGCAAAGCGCAGCTGCATGGCAATTTCTGTGTACATGTGCACGCATACATATGCATATGCAAATTGTCTTGCGTTTATCTAGGAATTTTGTTTGCAACGGTTAAATTGAGTTTGAACACAACGACTCATAGTAAGAGCGTGGTCCAGTTGGTAAGAGTTAGGCCTCGTAACGTGAAGGCCCGGGTTCGAATTCAGCGTTGGTATGGTAGTAAATGTTGAATTGTTTTATTTTTTTTTAATTTATTTATAATTATTATTTTTATTAATTTGTATCGTTTTAATGACAACTGCAAAATTTTCGTTTTCCTCGACTTTTTGCGATGGTTAAGTAATGTTATATCATTCGCGAAAAATGTGGAAGTGTGGTGCAGTTGGTAAGAGTCGTCCATTTAAGACGGAGAGAGCGAGTTCGAGCCCCGGTTGTGGAACATTTGTTTTTCCGTTGGTAATTGTTTTTTTTTAATTTTTAAAAGGCTCAATACTCATCAACTGCCGAGAGTTTGTGTGTATGTGTTAATTTCTGGGTTCAGGGTATCTACTAGTCGGGCGGTCCCGACTAGAGCAATCTCACTTGTTTTCCTAGCATCTATTATTTCCCACAGCTGCCAAGGAATATAGCAAGGTTTCTAAACCAACCTTGGCTATTATAAGCTTCCCTGAATATCATCAATATCAAACTATTTATCACATATCTGCTATATTAAACACCTATATATTATTACAATATACACAGTTATATGTATTTAACGAGTGAGTCGGCCCTAGTCGGGGCCGCCCGACTAGAAGATACCCTGAGCCTGCGATCTGTCTCCATAAACATTTCAAATCGTTTCCATTTATTCACACATGCACAAATTTACACATACACACACACACACACAAATGCACGCCGCACGTACTTTACTCGGTTGCTGCGCGTGCGCCACTATAGAAACGAAATCTGCTAAACTACATACATTTGTATGGTATGAAACTTTAAGGATTTATTCAGAGCATTAAAATGTATATACAAACCAATTTGCAAGTCCGTAGTATTTGATTTGCACTTTTTATGGTTTTGTCTATACTGGGGGCGATTGGGGGGAGGTATCCAAAATTTGGAGATATCGAAATCTGCACTTTTGTTGCCTGTAGCTCTTTAGTCCCCGAGATATAGTAACAAATCAAAAGGTTGTAATCGGTTATCATCGGTTTTTGAAAACGAAGCATGCTTTCGAAAGAAAAATTATAAACATGTTCAGCGTATGATATTTACGAACTGAATGAGACCAAGATCAGCTTTCTATCTTTTGTAGTTTTTGAGGTCGCTGCGTTCATACTGATGGACAGACGGACGGACATAGCTAAATCAAGTCAGCTCGTCGTCCTGATTGAGCATATATACATTTTATGGGGTCGGAGATGCCTCCTTCCGCCTGGTACATACATTTCAACAAAACCTTTATACCCGTTTCACCCATTTTCAATGGGTTCAGGGTATACAAATATCCTTGGTTACCAAGTTAAAAACCTCCACTATGATCAGACTTTGAAATCCGTGTACCTTACATATTTAGTTTGGTGACCATATATGGTAACCACTTTATGTCGACTCGCTTGACGATTTTAATGAGTATTCACAAAACTTTTTAAGTACTCATTTGTATCTGTTCTACTATCTCTATTGCACATATTCAATACTTACGAGTTTTGCACCTGTCGCAGCATCGAGTTGAGTCCATTGGAACCGAGGGCCTTCGTCCGGAACTCGGTTAGCTGATCGGCCAGGTTGCGGATATCGATAATATCGTCGGTATTGCTCCACTCATCTTTGCCGGCGCCCGAGGGTCGCTTCTTGCCGCCACCGATGGGCATCAGCAACTCCAGCACGTCATAATCCTCATTGATGACCAGCCGCGACTTGCCGCTCAGCCGAAAACTGATGTTACGATTGACCCCAGATTCGAATATCAAATTGCCATCCTGGCTGATCATCTTGGGTCTGCGATGTGGATGCCAGTTAGCAATAGTTAGATAGCCATTTAGTCTAACCTACTTACGAATTGACAAAGCTATCTACAGGGCACAGTACGACGAGTAGCAGCAGCGGCAGCTGCAGCTGGTAGCGTCCTACACGTCTTAACATTCCTCACACGATCATTTGTAACAAACTTGTTTAAATCACAAAAAAAAAAGTACTAATATTGAGAACAAATATTATACCAAACCCGTACGTTCACTTGGCTTGGCCTTAGATTAAACTCTGTCGTTGTCAGCGCTCGCTGCTCGCAAAGTTAGGTGCGGGGCGTTTCTGCGACGCGTCGCGCTGCTCTGCAACATGCCACCGGTGTACGCCCACCAGTTGCTGCTCTTAATAGCTTGATTTTGTCATAGTAATACGACTGGATTGTTGCTCTGTCTCCATTATTTTGTTATTATACCCATTGAAAATGGGTAAAAAGGGTATTTTTTTTTTTTTAAATGTATGAAACAGGCAGAAGGAGGCATCTCTGACCCCATAAAATATATATATACTTGATCAGGACGACGAGCTGAGTTGATTTAGCCATGTCCGTCTGTCTGTCCGTCTGTATGAACGCAGCGATCTCGGAAGCTACAAAAGCTAGAAAGCTGATCTAAGTCTCATTCTGTTCGTACATATCATACGCAGAACAAGCTTATCATTTTAATACCCTGAACACATTGAAAATGGGTAAAAAAGGGTATAATGGTTTTGTGCAAATGTATGTAACAGGCAGAAGAGGGCATCTCCGACCCCATAAAGTATATATATTCTTGATCAGCATCACTAGCCGAGTCGATTTAGCCATGTCCGTCTGTCTGTCCGTCTGTCTGTCCGTCTGTCTGTCCGTCTGTCTGTCCGTTTGTCTGTCCGTTTGTCCCCCCAATCGCCCACAATATTGATAAAACCAAAAAACAAAGTAAATCAAATACTACACACGTTCAAATTGGTTTGTAGATACATTTCGATGATCTGAATAAGTCCTGAAAATTTCATAACGATCGTACATTTAGTTTACGAGTAAATCAAGAATCTATTTCCAGTAGTGGGGGCAAAGCGCAGCTGCTTGGCAATTTCTGTGTACATGTGCACGCATACATATGCATATGCAAATTGTCTTGCGTTTATCTAGGAATTTTTTTTGCAACGGTTAAGTTGAATTTTAGCACAGCCAAAACAATTAGGAGCGTGGTCCAGTGGGTAAGAGTTGTTCCGCACAGCGTGGAGGTCCGGGTTCGAATCCAGCGATGATTGAGCAATGTTGAATTCTTTTATTTTTTCGTTATTCACAATTATTATTTTTATTATTTTTAATTTGTACCGTTTTAATGACAAGTGCAAAATTTTCGTTTTCCTTGACTTTTTGCGATGGTTAAGTAATGTTATATCATATACGAATAGCGTGGTAGTGTGGTGCAGTTGGTAAGAGTCGTGCATCATAAGACGGAAAGAGCGAGTTTCGAGCCCCGGTTGTGGAACATTTCTTTTTCCGTTGGTAATTGTTTTTTTTTAATTTTTAAAAGGCTCAATACTCATCAACTGCCGAGAGTTTGTGTGTATGTGTTCATTTCTGGGTTAAGGGTATCTACTAGTCGGGCGGTCCCGACTAGAGCAATCTCACTTGTTTTCGATAACTTGCTCCGTTTGATTAATATTAATATTTCGGAAAGAGTTAGAGGCAACAAATTTAGTGTGTTAAATGCGTTTTGACTATACGCAGATTTTGATATATATTTAGATTTCGGATACCGCCCCCAATCGCCCCCATAAAAATCGAAAATCAAATACTACAGACATGAAAATTGGTTTGTACATACATTTCAATGCTCTTAATAAAATATAAAAGTTTTATAACGATCATACATTTAGTTTAGCAGAAAATAAAGATTTCGTTTCTATAGTGGGGCACGCGCATCAACCGAGTAAAGTGCGCGTGGCGTGCATTTGTGGGTGTGTATGTGTGAATTTGTGTATGTACATATGTATGAATGCAAACGGGTTGAAATGCTTATAAAGACAGATTGCAGAGTTCAGGGTATCTCCTAGTCGGGCGGCTGCGACTAGAGCCCTCTGACTTGTTTATTTTATTTTTAACAGCCTCAATACTCATCAAGTGCTGAGAGTTTGTATGTATCTGGTAAATGAAGATGCGATTGATCCAATTCGTGCCTGAATTCAGTACCCTGAAGTAAGAATTGCTCCTGATTCATGCAAGAATTCATCCAGCAATCATGCCTGAATGGTAAGGCAACGTCTCATGGGTCGCACAAATTCGACTCTGTTAGCTAGTGCTCTGTGCCTCATTCTTTCTTTATATATATATATACATATATATATATATATATATATGAATGTAATTAATAGACAATCCAAAACGAAAGATCATAAATCGAAGCGTGTGCTGAAAGTGTGCGGCGCTTTTGTTGCTTTCAGCACGCATAGGTAGAAATGCAATACCCAAAAAAGACCTAACGGTGAACTGACAGAGAATGTATACTGTTGTTATTGGTATGCAAGCGTTTTTCAGTTTCGTTTTTATACTCGTTCACGAAGTGAAAAGAATTTTGTGCAATGTCCGTCTTGCTGTCCGTCTGTCCGTCTGTCCGTATGAACGCAATTATTTTCGCCGCTATTGAAGCTAGAGACTTGAAATTTTGGATATATACTCGTGTGTACCCGCGTCAGATAAAGTGTTAAGGATTTTGAGCTCCGCCCACTGGGGGCGTGGCAAACCGATAACACCTAAAATCGCATACTGCTAAAGTCCACAATTTTAAAGCTAGAGTCACCAAACTTGGTATGTATATAGCTGGTGACCTCCCAAAAAGATTGCGACCTTGATATCCCGGCTACGCCCACTATAACGCCCCCGCTCTCAAAAATCGGATATGCATATATCTCCCTCAGTTTTTAAGCTAGAGTCACCAAATTTTGCATATACATTGCAGGAATGCTCCCCCAAATATTAAAAAAAAGTTTTTTGGCCACACCCTCTCCCGCCCCCATAATCGCGAAAACCGATAAGCCTGAAAGGTCAAATCGATAAGTGTTGCATATTTGCACAATTTTAAAGCTAGAGTCACCAAACTTGGTATGTATATAGCTGGTGACCTCCCCCACAGATTGACCCTTTGATATCCCGGCCACGCCCACTAGAACGCCCTCCAGCGCCCCCGCCCTGAAAAATCGGAAATGGCTATATCCCCAACAATTTTAAAGCTAGTCACCAAATTTGGGAGATATATTACCAGAATGCTCCTCCATACATCACAGAAAAAAATGTTTGGCCACGCCCCCTCCCGCCCCCGTAATCGCAAAACACGTTATATATGGCAGTTCCAATCGATAACACGTGTATATATCCAACAATTTAAGCGATAGAGCCACCTGCCCCACAAATTGCGCCCTTGACATCCCGCGCACGCCCACTAGAACGCCCAACGCCCCCTCCCTAAAAAATCGAAAATGCCTATATCTCTCAGAGTTTTTAAACTACAGTCACTTAATTCGGGATATATATTAGTGGGAAGCTCCCCCAGAAGTTACAGAAAAAGGGAAGATGCAGTTTCAGTACTGGTACTTCCAAAGTATGGGATGATTTCAGTACTGATTCAGGCCTGAGCCGTACTGCAAGGAGGTATCTACGAGTTGGGCGGTCCCAACATAGAGCAATCTCACTTGGTTTTTTTTTTTTAATTTTTTGAGACTGCTTAAGATAAGCTGTGAGATAGTAATAAGCAGTATTTCGTTATTTATGTTGTTTTTGTTACTTAAAAATTTCATCCAAGTGACTCGGCTGGGCTTCGCAGTGAGCCACTTCGCCACCGTTAACAGTCGACAAAAGATGGTTCTCGACAGCAGATTTACGGATTGCAGAACTTTCACGGACGACACAAATATAAAATCAGCAATGAGAGTATTTGTGCGTGATTAAAAATATTTGGGCTGACTAAGTTTGGCTTTGCAAGGGTTATGGCGAGCATTATGATTTGCAACTCCATTAGAAACCTTCTATCCCTGGCTAAGAGCGCTTCATATATACGCCCGGAATAAATTTGATTGTTTTTTGAGGTTTTTAAAATTTGATTGACGGTAGAGGTTAATTGGTTGATTTGACCCTGCACTCTAGAGTTAATAGCGAACTGCTTATTCTTCACGCCTACAAGCTGTACCTCAATGATTTTAATGTTCTCTGAATCCTTAGCGTCGGGCCATAGAGTAATAAAGAACAATGAGGAGAAATGTGGCGAGGCGCAGGTCGCTAGAAATATTGCCTGCCAGAGTAGCATAGTAAGAAAGGGAAAGGGTCCATAATTCGGCGCATCGACGTGACGTCACATCAGCTTCTGTTCGGCAGACCAAAATTGCCCACTCGCACAGAAACCTAAGCTGTAACGTCGCGTATTGAAAAAATATGCAACCTTTAGATTAAATTTTGATGCATATTATGGGTTGCGGACACGCATACTTATTCATTGGCACGACATGTGTGTATTGTTTTGGTGCATCGAGGCATTTATACACTTCTTATAAAAAATGTTTATATAAAACATATTTAAACTAATGTTTAATTAAAACTTAGTATATGTCCAGAAAACATTTTGCTTCATACTGATTTTGCAATTTTTTTGTAGAAGTTTTAGAATAAAATGGTTTAGAATAGAAAATTGAGGAAAAGGGTGTACTCGCGGCTCGAAAATCAAAAGATATTAAAATTGCTGAAAATTGAAACCACGACCAAGAAGAAGAAGATATATGCTTGGGACTTACAACAATTGGGCGCGGTGTTTTCATTTTGTGTTTGCAACCACGTTCTACGCGCGAACCATTTTGAGTAAACGCTCGTGATCCACATTTCTCCTCATTCTCCTCAACAAAAAAAACCAAAAAAAATATTAATATTCCATTTTGCAAGTTTCTTAACATAAATTATTAAAGGGCCATTAAAACTAATCTTAAACATAAAAACTTGATTAATATTAAGACTTAGTATTTTGTGTGCCCTCCTTTAGCATCTATGACACATTGTAGTCGGTTTTTCATTGATTGAATAAATTGTTTTAGGTCATAACTGCTAAGTTAAAGTTGCCACTCTTCCATTAGTGCAGTTTTAAGTGCTGCTTTTGCTTTTGGTTGCCTCTTAGCCACAATCATAAGTTTTCAATTGGGTTAAGATCACGACTCTTGGCGGGGGTATCCGCAGTTATAAAGCAGCCACATTCGCACCATGTTCGCTTTATGCATTGGGTCGTTGACTTAATAAAACTTAAAATCTGTCTTATTATCTTTTTTTTCGACACTTTTTAATGTATTGTAAATTGTCTTCCGTGTAACAGAAAACATCTCTGCCAGTTCCTGCACGCATTTGCCCATCTGTTGATGGAAGTACACCAGCTGGATCACTTTAAACGACATTCTCTTGCCTGGCATCTTTATTTCTCAGTTTTAAAGTAAATTACGTCCACAAATCACAAAATAAGAATATCATAGAAAACGAAGAATGTAAAACGTATGTAACGGTAAATGTACCGTTTTTCGCCGAATTGGTGCAGCAAGAAAAAAATAATTTTGTTGTGTAAAGAGTTTCTTGACACTTGCAAAATTAAGTCTTAATAGATTTTATTGTTTAAGTTTGTTTTTAGTGCAATCAAATTGTCGTTTTTATACTCGTTCACGAAGTGAAAAGAGTATATTGGTTTTGTGCAATGTCCGTCTTGCTGTCCGTCCGTCCGTCTGTCCGTCTGTCCGTCTGTCCGTCTGTCCGTATGAACGCAATTATTTTCGCCGCCATTGAAGCTAGAGACTTGAAATTTTGGATATATACTCGTGTGTACCCGCGTCAGATAAAGTGTTAAGGATTTTGAGCTCCGCCCACTGGGGGCGTGGCAAACCGATAACACCTAAAATCGCATATTGCTAAAGTCCACAATTTTAAAGCTAGAGTCACCAAACTTGGTATGTAGATAGCTGGTGACCTCCCAAAAAGATTGCGACCTTGATATCCCGGCTACGCCCACTATAACGCCCCCCAGCGCCCCCGCTCTCAAAAATCGGATATGCATATATCTCCCACAGTTTTTGAGCTAGAGTCACCAAATTTTGCATATACATTGCAGGAATGCTCCCCCAAATATTAAAAAAAAAGTTTTTTGGCCACACCCTCTCCCGCCCCCATAATCGCGAAAACCGATCAACCTGAAAGGTCATATCGATAAGTGTTGCATATTTGCACAATTTTAAAGCTAGAGTCACCAAACTTGGTATGTATATAGCTGGTGACCTCCTCCACAGATTGACCCTTTGATATCCCGGCCACGCCCACTAGAACGCCCTCCAGCGCCCCCGCCCTGAAAAATCGGAAATGGCTATATCCCCAACAATTTTAAAGCTAGAGTCACCAAATTTGGCAGATATATTACCAGAATGTTCCTCCATACATCACAGGAAAAAATTTTTGGCCACGCCCCCTCCCGCCCCCGTAATCGCAAAACACGTTATATATGACAGTTCCAATCGATAACACGTGTATATATCCCACAATTTAAGCGATAGAGCCACCAAATTTGGTATGTAGATAGCTGGTGTCCTGCCCCACAAATTGCGCCCTTGATAACCCGCCCACGCCCACTAGAACGCCCAACGCCCCCTCCCTAAAAAATCGAAAATGCCTATATCTCTCAGAGTTTTTAAACTACAGTCACTTAATTCGGGATATATATTAGTGGGAAGCTCCCCCAGAAGTTACTGAAAAATATTTGCGGGCAGTACCCCCCCACCCTCCCCCTTCCGCCCACGCAACCCGCGAAAATCTATATTTCGTACAGTTTTAAAGCCAGAGGCACCAAATTTAATATGTAGATAGCTGCTGACCTCCCCCAAAGATTGCACACTTGACATCCCGGCCACGCCCACTATAACGCCCCAAACGCCCCCGCTCCGCCGGAAATGCCTATATCTCCCACAGTTTTTAAGCTAGAGTTACCACATTTGGTGGGTAGATAGCTGGTCACCTCCTTTAAAGAGAGGAACAAAATGTTGCCGACGACCACCCCCACCCGCATTCCCCACTCTCCCCCACCCCCAGCAACACACAAATTGCAAAATACCGAAATTTTTTAAAATAGCAATATTTACGAACGTGAACGAGTATAACGCAGTCGGTAACGCCCGACTGCAACGTTCCTACTTGTTTATAGTATAGCCTTTAAAATTGCATAAAAAGTGTTTTTTTGTTATTGAGAAGTTGAAAAAATTAATTTTTTCTCAGTGTGTAAACTCAATTATGACACACTGTATATTTATACACTCATGGACAAAATAAATTTTGAATGTATTGATATGTATGAATTGATGTGTACAAAACGTTTTCTACATTGTTTTGATGTGAATTTGGTATATTCCCGATTTCATTTTGTTTCCAATAAGATTTACCAAGCGCGAATTTGCTGAGACACTAAATTGTGCTGGTCAATAAAATAGGTGTGTGTAGAAAAACTTGAAGTGTTAACAAGTTAGAAGAACTTTTTGGTTGAAGAAAGTAAGTTATCAAGAAAATGCAACTAAATGTGAGTTTATTAATAAATAAAAACATACTAGATGCGTCGTGGGCGTCACTGCAGTGCGGAGGAGAGAAGAATTATTCAAAGACTACGAAAATTGTTACCACGATCATGAAACGTTCAGAAAAGTTTGTTAGAAATGCATTACAACCTAAACCAAAGGTAGAAATACGGGGTGCCCCGAAAAACCTCTTCAGTGACCGACAATAACATAGTAACATTAGTCAAAAGCGACCCGTTCCTGTCTTCCGGGAGAATCAGCAGTGAAATTGATAACGCTATATCGTCACGAACCGTCAGGCGACGTTTAGAAAATGCAAATCTACCAGGTAGGATTGCCCGTAAGGTATCTTTCCTTCGATCTGCAAATTTAAAGATGAGGAAAAAATTTGCATTACATCGCAAAACCAGGTGCGGACCGGTGGGTGAGAAAAAATAGCAAAATATACTCTAGAGCGATGTAACAAAGATAAATGTGTTTGGAAATGATGATAAAGGGAATGTTCGTCGGCCTTAGGGAAACTAATTCCATATTATGTTTCACCCATAAAACTGTCTTTCATGGGAAGGTGTTGATCCGATACATCTGACTGATGGTACTATGGACAGATTTGTTTACAATGATTTATTGGAGACGGTAATACAACCATATGCCGAGGATAGCATGCCATTTTTATGGAAGTTTCGGAACATGTAGGATGCTAATTTCATCTATGTCTACAGGAATGGCTAAAGTGTTGCAAAAAAATGGCGGATATTAAATGGGATATAAGAACTTTATAACAAACGGGTCCAAAACTGGCAAAATTTGGAACTAATTAACAAAATTAAATGATTACACCTATTATTGTGGACAGCTGAAATTGGAGTTTAGAAAATAATCAATTTTTTTTTTACTTTACCCAGATTTTTTTGTAGTACTTTTGGAATAAAATGTTAAAAGCACTAAAAATGTAAACATACCCTATTCAGGGAAAGGGTGTACTCGCGGCTCGAGAATCAAAAGTTATTAAAATTGGCTGGTCTGCTGCAAATTGAAATCAAGACCAAGAAGAAGAAGATCTATTTTTGGGACTTTAAAGAGCAAAGCTACACTACGCGGCACAAATATTTTGACGAAGAAAAAATTTTGTGTTTTGTAGTTTAACTTTTAAATTCTTTTATGGAAAATTGTTATTTATTTTCCCATGTTGTGTATGGTTATTACAAACTAAATAATTGGAAATCCAGTTAAGCATTGAAACATCCAGATCCTTCAAAAAGTTGGTTATCATCTGGGCTTTATGGCATGGGGCGTTGTCCTGCTGGAAAATAAACGACTGTCCAATGAGCCGATCTTCGGAAGGAAAGGCATTTTCATTAAGGGTGGTCCGGTATTAACCTTGGTTCATCGAACCAGTGATGGGAATGAAATCCCCCAGTCCATTATATGCCACACATCCCCAGAACATCACAGAGCCTCCACCATGGCTCACTTTTTGACAAACAAGCCGTCTCTTTCGTCTTTGCGTGATGGGCAGCTTAACAAATACTTTTTTTTATACCCTGAACCCATTGAAAATGGGAAAAAGGGTATAATGGTTTTGTGCAAATGTATGTAACAGGCAGAAGGAAGCATCTCCGACCCCATAAAGTATATATATTCTTGATCAGCATCACTAGCCGAGTCGATTTAGCCATGTCCGTCTGTCTGTCCGTCTGTCCGTCCGTCCGTCTGTATGAACGCTTCGATTTTAGAGACTACAAAAGCTAGAAAGCTGATCTTGGTCTCATTCGGTTCGTATATTTCATACGCAGATCAAGTTTATTTCAAAACATCGATAACTCCTTCCGTTTTCTTATTATCGATATTTATCGCTTTTTTGACTCGGTTTCTTAAGCATAACTCCCAAACTATAAAAGCTAGAGCCACCAAATTAATTTTTTTATGTTCGCGTATAACATACGAAGAATTTAAATGTTTCAGATTTTGGATACCTCCCCCAATCGCCCACAATATTGATAAAACCAAAAAACAAAGTAAATCAAATACTACACACGTGCAAATTGGTTTGTAGATACATTTCGATGATCTGAATAAGTCCTGAAAATTTCACCACGATCGTACATTTAGTTTACGAGCAAATCAAGAATCTATTTTCAGTAGTGGGGGCAAAGCGCAGCTGCATGGCAATTTCTGTGTACATGTGCACGCATACATATGCATATACAAATTTTCTTGCGTTTTTCTAGGAATTTTGTTTTGCAACGGTAAAATCGAATTTTAACACAACGAAGATAACTGAGAGCGTGGCCCAGTGGGTAAGAGCTGTGCCGCGTAACGTGGAGGTCCGGGTTCGAATTCAGCGCTGGTATGGTAGAGCAATGTTGAAATCTTTTATTTTTTCGTTATTCATAATTATAATTATTATTAATTTGTATCGTTTTAATGACAAGTGCAAAGTTTTCGTTTTACTTGATTTTTTGCGGTGGTTAAGTAATGTTATATCATTCGCGAAAAATGCGGTAGTGTGGTGCAGTTGGTAAGAGTTGTGCATCTTATCACGGAGGTACCGAGTTCAACTCCCGCTTGTGGAGTATTTATTTTTCTATTGGTAATTATTAGTAAATTTTATTTTTTAATTTTTAACAGGCTCAATACTCATCAACTGCCGAGAGTTTGTGTGTATGTGTTCATTTCTGTGTTCAGGATATCTTCTAGTCGGGCGGTCCCGACTAGACCAATCTCACTTGTTTTATATTATTTTTAACAGGATCAATACTCATGTGTTCATTTCTGGGTTCAGGGTATCTACTAGTCGGGCGGTCCCGACTAGAGCAATCTCACTTGTTTTTCGTTATTCATTATTAATATTATTATTAATTTGTATCGTTTTAATGACAAGTGCAAGATCTTCGTTTTCCTTGATTTTTTGCGGTGGTTAAGTTGAATTTGAACACAACGTCTCCAACTAAAAGCGTCCAGTTGCTAAGAGTTGTGGCGCATAACGCGGAGACCTGGGTTCGAATACAGCGATGGCAGAGTTATGTTGAATTCTTTTATTTTTTTCGTTATTTATAATTACTATTATTATTAATTTGTATCGTTTTAATGACAAATGCAAAGTTTTCGTTTTCCTTGATTTTTTGCGGTGGTTAAGTAATGTTATATCATACATGAATAATGTGGTAGTGTGGTGCAGTTGGTAAGAGTTGTGCATCTTAACACGGGGGAGCGAGTTCGAGACCCGGTTGTGGAACATTTCTTTTTCCGTTGGTAATTGTTTTTTTTTATATTATTTTTAACAGGATCAATACTCATGTGTTCATTTCTGGGTTCAGGGTATTCACTAGGCGGGCGGTCCCGACTAGAGCAATATCACTTGTTTCAATACGCGACGTCACAGCTTTGGTTTCTGTGCGAGTGGGCAATTTTGGTCTGCCGAACAGAAGCTGATGTGACGGCAGACATTATCACAAACATTTTTTTTGTAATGTTTGGAGGAGCATTCGTGTAATATATATGTATATAAATATGTTGATTCTAGTTCAAATCCTGTGGAAGATATAGCAATTTCCGATTTTTTATCGTGGAAGCATTGACTGCGAATGGCCGGGATAACACAATTGCAATATTTTTGGGTTATTAAAACCTTTTTCTCCATTTTCAATGGGTTCAGGATGTTCAAACAAGATTTAAGATGATTAAACACATCACATAGTCTTTCTACGGTGCTTTTAAATTGTTTAAAAGCTAAAACGTAATTGAAGTTAAAGGATGTTAAAATAACACCACTGAAATTTTTTTGAATAGGGCTGTAATCTGAAAGGAAGTATTCTGCCGACAAACTTATTGAACGTATAGCTGGCATTGTGCTCGTCTAGATAAATGCGCTCATCGCAATTGGGCAGGACCCGCACAAGCGCCCAGAAGCCACGCGACGGATATCGACCGTCCTAAAAGCTGTGAATTAGCTCCCGATTGCCGAATATAGAATTAGAATTAGAATAGAAAATTGAGGAAAAGGGTGTACTCGCGGCTCGAAAATCAAAAGATATTAAAATTGCTGAAAATTGAAACCACGACCAAGAAGAAGAAGATATATGCTTGGGACTTACAACAATTGGGCGATGTGTTTTCATTTTGTGTTTGCAACCACGTTCTACGCGCGAACCATTTTGAGTAAAAGCTCGTGATCCACATTTCTCCTCATTCTCCTCAACAAAAAAAACCAAAAAAAATATTAATATTCCATTTTGCAAGTTTCTTAACATAAATTATTAAAGGGCCATTAAAACTAATCTTAAACATAAAAACTTGATTAATATTAAGACTTAGTATTTTGTGTGCCCTCCTTTAGCATCTATGACACATTGTAGTCGGTTTTTCATTGATTGAATAAATTGTTTTAGGTCATAACTGCTAAGTTAAAGTTGCCACTCTTCCATTAGTGCAGTTTTAAGTGCTGCTTTTGCTTTTGGTTGCCTCTTAGCCACAATCATAAGTTTTCAATTGGGTTAAGATCACGACTCTTGGCGGGGGTATCCGCAGTTATAAAGCAGCCACATTCGCACCATGTTCGCTTTATGCATTGGGTCGTTGACTTAATAAAACTTAAAATCTGTCTTATTATCTTTTTTTTCGACACTTTTTAATGTATTGTAAATTGTCTTCCGTGTAACAGAAAACATCTCTGCCAGTTCCTGCACGCATTTGCCCATCTGTTGATGGAAGTACACCAGCTGGATCACTTTAAACGACATTCTCTTGCCTGGCATCTTTATTTCTCAGTTTTAAAGTAAATTACGTCCACAAATCACAAAATAAGAATATCATAGAAAACGAAGAATGTAAAACGTATGTAACGGTAAATGTACCGTTTTTCGCCGAATTGGTGCAGCAAGAAAAAAATAATTTTGTTGTGTAAAGAGTTTCTTGACACTTGCAAAATTAAGTCTTAATAGATTTTATTGTTTAAGTTTGTTTTTAGTGCAATCAAATTGTCGTTTTTTATAGTATAGCCTTTAAAATTGCATAAAAAGTGTTTTTTTGTTATTGAGAAGTTGAAAAAATTAATTTTTTCTCAGTGTGTAAACTCAATTATGACACACTGTATATTTATACACTCATGGACAAAATAAATTTTGAATGTATTGATATGTATGAATTGATGTGTACAAAACGTTTTCTACATTGTTTTGATGTGAATTTGGTATATTCCCGATTTCATTTTGTTTCCAATAAGATTTACCAAGCGCGAATTTGCTGAGACACTAAATTGTGCTGGTCAATAAAATAGGTGTGTGTAGAAAAACTTGAAGTGTTAACAAGTTAGAAGAACTTTTTGGTTGAAGAAAGTAAGTTATCAAGAAAATGCAACTAAATGTGAGTTTATTAATAAATAAAAACATACTAGATGCGTCGTGGGCGTCACTGCAGTGCGGAGGAGAGAAGAATTATTCAAAGACTACGAAAATTGTTACCACGATCATGAAACGTTCAGAAAAGTTTGTTAGAAATGCATTACAACCTAAACCAAAGGTAGAAATACGGGGTGCCCCCGAAAAACCTCTTCAGTGACCGACAATAACATAGTAACATTAGTCAAAAGCGACCCGTTCCTGTCTTCCGGGAGAATCAGCAGTGAAATTGATAACGCTATATCGTCACGAACCGTCAGGCGACGTTTAGAAAATGCAAATCTACCAGGTAGGATTGCCCGTAAGGTATCTTTCCTTCGATCTGCAAATTTAAAGATGAGGAAAAAATTTGCATTACATCGCAAAACCAGGTGCGGACCGGTGGGTGAGAAAAAATAGCAAAATATACTCTAGAGCGATGTAACAAAGATAAATGTGTTTGGAAATGATGATAAAGGGAATGTTCGTCGGCCTTAGGGAAACTAATTCCATATTATGTTTCACCCATAAAACTGTCTTTCATGGGAAGGTGTTGATCCGATACATCTGACTGATGGTACTATGGACAGATTTGTTTACAATGATTTATTGGAGACGGTAATACAACCATATGCCGAGGATAGCATGCCATTTTTATGGAAGTTTCGGAACATGTAGGATGCTAATTTCATCTATGTCTACAGGAATGGCTAAAGTGTTGCAAAAAAATGGCGGATATTAAATGGGATATAAGAACTTTATAACAAACGGGTCCAAAACTGGCAAAATTTGGAACTAATTAACAAAATTAAATGATTACACCTATTATTGTGGACAGCTGAAATTGGAGTTTAGAAAATAATCAATTTTTTTTTTACTTTACCCAGATTTTTTTGTAGTACTTTTGGAATAAAATGTTAAAAGCACTAAAAATGTAAACATACCCTATTCAGGGAAAGGGTGTACTCGCGGCTCGAGAATCAAAAGTTATTAAAATTGGCTGGTCTGCTGCAAATTGAAATCAAGACCAAGAAGAAGAAGATCTATTTTTGGGACTTTAAAGAGCAAAGCTACACTACGCGGCACAAATATTTTGACGAAGAAAAAATTTTGTGTTTTGTAGTTTAACTTTTAAATTCTTTTATGGAAAATTGTTATTTATTTTCCCATGTTGTGTATGGTTATTACAAACTAAATAATTGGAAATCCAGTTAAGCATTGAAACATCCAGATCCTTCAAAAAGTTGGTTATCATCTGGGCTTTATGGCATGGGGCGTTGTCCTGCTGGAAAATAAACGACTGTCCAATG
Source organism: Drosophila paramelanica (assembly GCA_035043915.1). Classification (NCBI taxonomy): domain Eukaryota; kingdom Metazoa; phylum Arthropoda; class Insecta; order Diptera; family Drosophilidae; genus Drosophila; species Drosophila paramelanica. Next base: position 947,964 of record JAWNMO010000640.1, on the reverse strand, counting down.
AGCCGATCTTCGGAAGGAAAGGCATTTTCATTAAGGGTGGTCCGGTATTAACCTTGGTTCATCGAACCAGTGATGGGAATGAAATCCCCCAGTCCATTATATGCCACACATCCCCAGAACATCACAGAGCCTCCACCATGGCTCACTTTTTGACAAACAAGCCGTCTCTTTCGTCTTTGCGTGATGGGCAGCTTAACAAATACTTTTTTTTATACCCTGAACCCATTGAAAATGGGAAAAAGGGTATAATGGTTTTGTGCAAATGTATGTAACAGGCGAAGGAAGCATCTCCGACCCCATAAAGTATATATATTCTTGATCAGCATCACTAGCCGAGTCGATTTAGCCATGTCCGTCTGTCTGTCCGTCTGTCCGTCCGTCCGTCTGTATGAACGCTTCGATTTTAGAGACTACAAAAGCTAGAAAGCTGATCTTGGTCTCATTCGGTTCGTATATTTCATACGCAGATCAAGTTTATTTCAAAACATCGATAACTCCTTCCGTTTTCTTATTATCGATATTTATCGCTTTTTTGACTCGGTTTCTTAAGCATAACTCCCAAACTATAAAAGCTAGAGCCACCAAATTAATTTTTTTATGTTCGCGTATAACATACGAAGAATTTAAATGTTTCAGATTTTGGATACCTCCCCAATCGCCCACAATATTGATAAAACCAAAAAACAAAGTAAATCAAATACTACACACGTGCAAATTGGTTTGTAGATACATTTCGATGATCTGAATAAGTCCTGAAAATTTCATAACGATCGTACATTTAGTTTACGAGCAAATCAAAAATCTATTTTCAGTAGTGGGGGCAAAGCGCAGCTGCATGGCAATTTCTGTGTACATGTGCACGCATACATATGCACGTCCAGAAAGTCTTGCGTTTTCCTAGGAATTTTTTTAGGCAACGGTTAAATTGAATTTTAACACAACGAAGTGAAGTAAGAGCGTGGTCCAGTGGGTAAGAGTTGTGCCCCATAACGCGGAGGACCGGGTTCGAATTCAGCGCTGGTATGGTAGAGCAATGTTGAAATCTTTTATTTTTTCGTTATTCATAATTATAATTATTATTAATTTGTATCGTTTTAATGACAAGTGCAAAGTTTTCGTTTTACTTGATTTTTTGCGGTGGTTAAGTAATGTTATATCATTCGCGAAAAATGCGGTAGTGTGGTGCAGTTGGTAAGAGTTGTGCATCTTATCACGGAGGTACCGAGTTCAACTCCCGCTTGTGGAGTATTTATTTTTCTATTGGTAATTATTAGTAAATTTTATTTTTTAATTTTTAACAGGCTCAATACTCATCAACTGCCGAGAGTTTGTGTGTATGTGTTCATTTCTGTGTTCAGGATATCTTCTAGTCGGGCGGTCCCGACTAGACCAATCTCACTTGTTTTATATTATTTTTAACAGGATCAATACTCATGTGTTCATTTCTGGGTTCAGGGTATCTACTAGTCGGGCGGTCCCGACTAGAGCAATCTCACTTGTTTTTCGTTATTCATTATTAATATTATTATTAATTTGTATCGTTTTAATGACAAGTGCAAGATCTTCGTTTTCCTTGATTTTTTGCGGTGGTTAAGTTGAATTTGAACACAACGTCTCCAACTAAAAGCGTCCAGTTGCTAAGAGTTGTGGCGCATAACGCGGAGACCTGGGTTCGAATACAGCGATGGCAGAGTTATGTTGAATTCTTTTATTTTTTTCGTTATTTATAATTACTATTAATATTAATTTGTATCGTTTTAATGACAAATGCAAAGTTTTCGTTTTCCTTGATTTTTTGCGGTGGTTAAGTAATGTTATATCATACATGAATAATGTGGTAGTGTGGTGCAGTTGGTAAGAGTTGTGCATCTTAACACGGGGGAGCGAGTTCGAGACCCGGTTGTGGAACATTTCTTTTTCCGTTGGTAATTGTTTTTTTTTATATTATTTTTAACAGGATCAATACTCATGTGTTCATTTCTGGGTTCAGGGTATTCACTAGGCGGGCGGTCCCGACTAGAGCAATATCACTTGTTTCAATACGCGACGTCACAGCTTTGGTTTCTGTGCGAGTGGGCAATTTTGGTCTGCCGAACAGAAGCTGATGTGACGGCAGACATTATCACAAACATTTTTTTTGTAATGTTTGGAGGAGCATTCGTGTAATATATATGTATATAAATATGTTGATTCTAGTTCAAATCCTGTGGAAGATATAGCAATTTCCGATTTTTTATCGTGGAAGCATTGACTGCGAATGGCCGGGATAACACAATTGCAATATTTTTGGGTTATTAAAACCTTTTTCTCCATTTTCAATGGGTTCAGGATGTTCAAACAAGATTTAAGATGATTAAACACATCACATAGTCTTTCTACGGTGCTTTTAAATTGTTTAAAAGCTAAAACGTAATTGAAGTTAAAGGATGTTAAAATAACACCACTGAAATTTTTTTGAATAGGGCTGTAATCTGAAAGGAAGTATTCTGCCGACAAACTTATTGAACGTATAGCTGGCATTGTGCTCGTCTAGATAAATGCGCTCATCGCAATTGGGCAGGACCCGCACAAGCGCCCGGAAGCCACGCGACGGATATCGACCGTCCTAAAAGCTGTGAATTAGCTCCCGATTGCCGAATATATGCAGATACGGCAGGTTGTCGGTCAGCTGGCCGCAGAAACGTGCCATGCGCTGCTTCTCGTCCGGCACGGGGCTGGCGAACAACTCGACGCCATCAAAGTTACACAGGTTAACGTCATCAAAGTCCAACAGCTTGAACTTGATGCTGACTTTGAAGCCCTCGGGCGCCGTCAGGTTCCAGTAGCAGTCGCTGTTGTGTGGCATCAGGTTGTCCTGGTGCTGGCGCGGCGACTCCACTATCTGAGTGGTGGTAACGACGCCACCGCACAGATTAGTGCTGTACTCCAGCTGAAAGCCACGGCCACTGAACGTGCTATCTGAGAGCAGCAGCAGGTTGATGGATTGCTGGGCGTGAAACGAGTGTTGCAGCTTGACGCCACACAGCTGCGATTCCTGCGTCCGACCGTCGTTGTCTCGCGTAGTCACCGTCACGTTATCTAATAAAATAATAAAATAAATAAATAAAATAAAAACGCGTTTACCGACGAGCGCTCCAAATCAAAGGTAAGAAAGCGCACCAAAACGCCCGGCGCGTGCCCGTCAATTGGCTGTGTAGTTGCAGTAGAGATTCCGGCCGAAGCCCTTGGGATAGCCGAAACTGCTCAGCAGTTGGGGCTCGGCCGTGGAAAGCCATCGGCCGTGACGTCGCCGTCGGTGCCCATATCGCCGCGCAGCTGGCTGCGCAGATAGTCCTTGGCACAGTTATTGCTATTCTCAATGTAGAAGCGCCCCAGAAATGAGAGTCCAATATGAAAGCCGGGCTCCGTCTCAACCTTCCACGTTGTTCTTGTACTGCCCGCTTAAATCAATAAGGCGATACGGATAGGTTAGAAGTCCGCCGTAGCCGCTGACGTATTTGACGGTCACATTGAAGGAAGCACTGTGGTTGGCACTGGTCTCTCTTGCGATTCCCCACGGTACTCCACAAACAGGCCACGCTCCACAACCAGATTGAGAGCCTTCTCCTCGTGTCAATAGCGACCCATCAGCGGTGAATTCTGATCAGGTCCGCTATACATCGGTTGCATATTGGAATTATTGGCGTAGGTGATGTGGCAACGGAAACGGGCAAGCGTTCTGTTCGGACGGCTACCGTTGTAAAATCGAGCACTTCCACCGTGACCCGACACCCCTTAGGAACCTGGATGCGCCACAAGCAGTGCTTGAGGTCATGCACACCTCACGGATAGTTGTGCGTTGTAAAACACCCCTCAGCGCAGTGACCGTCTCGCCGCAACGTGATCCGACCGCCCTGTAACGCACCTCGCAGTCCTCCTCCCTGACCAGCTTGCCGCTGTGCATGCACAGCCGAATCACGATCTTGTTTAATCAGATCACTAAATCATCGCTGACGCGCTCCTGATTCTCTCCGCCAGACGGTTCAATTGGCCTGCAGCACCCAAACCCAGGTCTCGTTGCACGCCATCTGATGCAGCAGACTCAGATACTGAATGTCCGTCTCGTCAATGGTCAGCGTCTGGCCACAAGACTCGTGGTAGTGCAACTGAAAGCCATGTTTCTCTACCGAATCGTTCGGAGAAGTCTGTGCCGCACAATTCGAATATCCCATGTCCCTGTCGGCATCACTATCACTGTTCCCATCGCTGCCAGTCATATCGAAGGCAACTGCACAGTCCCAGGACCACATGCCGTTCTCCGTGTCTATAACCTGCATGTCAAAAACGATCGTGTGGCAGGCCGACACCTCCAAGAGCCACTCGCATTTCTTGTTTCGCGGATACGACTTCGGATAGCCCGGCGACTGGATGACACCACTCTTCGACGTCAACTTGCCTCCGCAGGCTGTAAGTTAAATTAAAACAAGTAAACTAATGCATGTGATTTTTATACCACGAACCCTATTGAAAATGGGTAATAAGGGTTTTGCGCAGATGTATGTAACAAACAAAAGGAGGCACATATGTTCCGTCCGACTTTCTTCCCGTCCGTTCGGTTTGTTTCCAGCGAGTTTCTTTCACGAGTGTGTTAGTGTGTTCGTAGCCGCAAGCAGTTCATTCTTCTGAACAGTGAACATCACCGGCCTGATCAGCAGACCCTGTTCTGGGAGTGAAGTCAGCGTGGCCAGACTATGGAGCGGTGTCCCTGTTGAGTGAAATGGAATGGAAGAGCCTAACCATCCCGTTCTGGTCGCATAGGTGGGCGATACACCGAATGCCAAGAAATGCCAAGGTGCACAATCGCTCCGTTCCGTTTCGTAGAATCGGCGTTGCTTAAGAAGCGAAACGTCAGTCGCCCGAAGCCGAAGATACCGCACATGGCCGAATGAGTGTTCAAGGACGTGTGAGTCCATTAGGTTCACGAGCTCAAGCGCGGAGGAGCTATCATCTGCACACCGTCCGTGGGTGAGATGAAGCGCATGGTTTCTAAAAAAGGTCGCGGGGGTAGAACTGAAGATCCAGAGCAATGGAGTGAGCAATCAAGTGATCCCCAAGCTGCCGATGTTTGTCGTAGACTCGAGCATATTACCAGAAGCGCAATAAATTAGTCATTCACTTTAATTAATAAGACCAATTAATTAGTTAATCAACATGTCCGAGTAGTCAATCGATAATACAATAAATTTGCCTTTCAACCAGATAATGGGTTGGTTCATCGAACAGACAATCAATAAGTTTAAGCTGTATGTCAAAACTGCATATTATTGTAATTACATATACATATGAACTTAAGAACACGATGTGCAAGCCGTCGTTAATGAAACGTACGCGCAACTTGTTACCGGCCCTGTTGTACACTAGCTTGAAGCTTTGGCCGCTTGACGGCATTAGTTTCCTGAAACTATTTAAAATCTGTGAAAGGGAGTAGACAAGGATAACTTACGAATGGAACATGCCTTTGGTGCAATTGACGCTCTGCTCAATGTTCATATCCCGGATAGTTAGCTCAATGACCTTGCCGAGCGCTGCTCGTATGAGCCAATAGCATTCCACATCGTTGGGATACATGAGCGGATACTTCAGCAATCGGAAGGTTCCATTCTCGTCGCGCAGCTCGTGGAGGCAGCCCTCGATGCTCGTGTTGTGAATAATGGTCAACGTGTCCCCGCTGGCGTTGTGGTCACGGCACTGCTATCGATCAGATCGATTCCGCCATTGCCATCTGTGGGCATGCGATTGGCGCGATGGTCAAAGTGCGAAATTTCCAAGCGGATCTGATTGCCGCGTGGCGGCCGCAGCTGCCAGCTGCAATTGATAGCACCCTGAAAGTAGGCTTCGCCATAGTTCAAGCTCTCGATTATGCCCTACGTGGTGTTCAGCGTTTACTGGTAGTCTGTGCTGTAGGACCGCCAGAAGCCGCGCTCCGCATTGCTAACGTCCGAATGGAAGACGGCGACCGCCTCGTTGCTATCCAAGTGCACTACGCGACTCCCCTCGGACGGCATCGTGCGCAGTGGGCATTGAACGGAAAGCTGCTGGGATAGTTGGGCGAGGTGATGACGCCGGCGCTGTCGATCAGGCGTTCATCGCAGTCATTGGCGAAGATGCGCCACGACAGCCGAAACCCCGGGCGACGTTCACGGCGTCCGAGTGAAAATACACGTAGAGATCATTCGTGAAGCTGGGCATACGGCGGGGTATGATGGTGCCGCAAAAACGTCCGATCAGGTTGGAGCTGTAGCTTGCACCGTTACGCACCTCCAGCCAATCGTTGCTACAGTTATGCGTGGCGGTCAGCTCAAACAGGTGCACCTGTAGCTCCAGCTGGCCAACCGCCGGTGCGCTTAGCCGCCAGATGCAGTCTACGCCGTTGCTATAGTTAAGCGGACAGCCGGACGAGTTGAGCACGCCCGCGGAGCCGTGAATGTGGCCGCCGCAGGTGTCGCGCTCGACGAAGCGATAAGATAGCTCAAACCCGTTGGAAGTATCGCTGAAGTCCGACTCGAATTAAGTGGTCAGGATGCGCCCATGGCTCAGCAGATCCTGCGTTACCTGGCTGTCATAGAAGCGTGCCAATGCAGGCCATACTGGCCTGGTCCGGCGCGTCATAATGATCTAGTAGCACGTCACATCATTCGCATACTGGCCCCCTATGTCCACCGGCAGACGTATATTCTGGCCCTTCTTGGTGTGAACGCCACCACACTGGGTGCTGGCTACCGGAACGGCGCGGTACTCGAACCGAAAGCCACGCCCCGCGTTGTCCGGCACAGTATGCAAAAGCATGTTCGTCTTGCTTACGTGTACCTCTGCGGGCACGTTTTGTCCGCAGAAGGGTCCCTGTAGGGCCCGATTAAAACCGTCGTTGATGAACGTTGATAAAGCGGCTGCGCACAAACTCGCCACTGCCGCCACTCTCACTCGGCTCATCCTTTTTCAAGCCTGGCGTGCTACCCGTTAGCTGAAAGTCTAGGCACTTGAGCATGATGACCGTATTGGGCGCCGTGTGGATATTATACGTGCAAGACCGCTCGCTGGTCAAATTAGGATAGCCCGGCGAACTGATCGTACCGCTCTCCGCACCAAACGTGCGTGAACAGAACAGTTCGGTACAGTTCGAAGCGTTCGGCGATGGCGCCTCGTGGACTGTCTGTGTAGAACCTGACGCGCACGCGATTATGCAGCGAGTGGAAGCTGGGTGGCACGACGTCAGTCTGCAGAGCTTACGAAACAGCGGCAGCCTGATTTGGAGCCTGCAACCTGCAACAAGCCTGTACACCTGTTGAATCCACCACGTCGTAGAGCTCCATACAAGCAGTTTGCGATAGCTGAAAGGTGGTGAAATTCAGGGCAATGGACTTGCCCAGGGATATGCGTAGTTCGTAGTCGCAGGCGATGACCTCAGTGTCGCTGGCAATGCTGGGCTCGGTTATGGAGCCTATCTTGCTGGTGTAGACGCCGCCGCAGCCCGGCAGCCGCTCCTCGGCGGAATAGTTCAGTTGAAAGGCCAAGTCGCTACCCGTCTCATCCGAATGGAAGCGTAGGAGGACCTTGTGCGTGCGCAGAATCAGGGGCTCCGGCTTCTCCCGGCTATAGTACTTGGCTCACGGTCCGACACGGCAGTAGTCAGAAATTAGCAATCAGCAAGAAGAACCCAGTAGGATTGTCAAAATATTTACCGAAACAAAGTCAAAGTTGCAGCTGTCGTAGTGTTCCAGCTTCAGGCTGAAGAATGTAAGCATGATCCGCTTGTTGATAGGCGCCACCAGGCAGTCACTATTGCGCGGATAGTTGCCGGGTGAACCCGGCGAAGCAAGGGTTGCGTCTCGAAGTCGACCAGGCCGCCAAACTGAGGCACCATCGATTCCCAAGTGAGCTCAAAGCCCTCATGTGCCGTTGAGTTATCGGAGCGGAACCACAAATACAGCTGATTGCTGGAGGAGATGATGTTGCCGCCGTGTGGTATATGATTGCCACAGTACCGTCCAATTGTTTGCGAGGTTGCCGAGCGGCCATCGTTGCTCTGCAGCCAGTCGAAGCAACAATCCGTCGATTGTCACGTTCAGCACCAGTGACTCGTTCGTCCGTATCACCCAGGCGCACTGGGCATTGTGCTTATATCTGTCGCCCATCGGCGGATATCGAAGCCGTCCGCTCGACCCACTTAGCATCTACACATTGCAACTACTAAAGCGATCATCGCACAACCTGGCTGGCCCTGGCAAACGAAGCCACCGTCATCAGACGAAGGCGTCAGACTGCAGCGGCCGTCATTCTTGCAGGGCTGCGATACACACGGATTGGGCAGTGGCTCGCAGCGTGGCCCGTGAAAACCGCGCGTGCATTGACACGTAAAGTTCGAGGCCAAGTTCCAGGCAGACGCCTCCAATCTGCGGTAGATAAAGGCAACAATTTGTAACCCTCCACTCGGATGTCAAGGATTGCGAAATACTCTGTTGTGGAAAGGAGCAGTAACTTTACTTTGGTAGTAAAATTGCATCGATCTTTAAAGATCATTAGTACCTGTCGAATTTGGCAATACTAGACAGTTATTGTAGCCTGAACATATTAAAAATGGATAGATGACTGTAACAGGAAGAAGAAAGTAATTCGACCCCGTTTAGGATATATTTTGGTATTCATTCGCATGGATCCATTCGAGCACTCACCAAACAAGGCACATCATTGCAGTTGTTGTATGTGCCGATCTGGCAACCATTTTCGCCATAGCCGCTTCCTACTATGCCCAGGGGGCAGCTGCAGATGACCGTGTTGGAGATCTCAGAGCAGATGGCAGCCGGATGGCAGACTAACGAGCGATGCGTGCAGCTAGTGACGCCAACGGCATTCGGACTGCCGTTGGGCGAATCGTTATTGTTGTTCCGCTGGCAGGTGCGTCCGTCACCCGACCAGCCGATGGAGCACTCGCCGCAGTGGCTAGAGCCGAAGCTGTTGATGCACTCCACCCGCGGACTGAGACTACAGCCGCCGTTGTTCGTCTCATATTTGTTGATATCGCGGCAGCTAACCCCGTTGCCTGACAGGCCGGACGCACAGGGCGCACAGGTGAAGCTGCCGGGCAAATTGATTGCACTCGGTGGAGCATGGCGTGTGCGCAGCCACGCTGCACTCATCCACGTCCTCGGTGCAAGTGGGCGTCAGTCCATTGCTGCGCCAACCGGGCTCACAGAGGCAGCGATACCCCAGCGGTTCGCTGCTAGCCACACAGCTGCCATGGCCGCACAGCTCCTACCAGCTGGCAGCGGCACAGTCCGTCTTCCGCTGGCTGCAGTACAGCCCGTGCCAGCCGGGCGCACATATGCAGGCAAACAAGCCGAACTGGTTCACGCACTGGCCTCCCTTCTGGCAGCCCAGATCCGTGCACTCATACAGTCCACACTCGTTCACATCTAGCTCGCACTTGCTGCCCTGTTGGCGAGAGCGAGAAACGGATGCAAAGCAGTTAACTGTGGACAACCCCCCTCTCAAAGAACGCCTTTGAGATAAGGCCGCACCACACTGGCAGCGATATCCATCGAAGGTGTTCAAGCAGCTTCCGCCGTTCTCAGACGGATTACTTTGGCAGCTGTCCAGCTCCAGCTTGGTCTTCATTCGATGCAGCTGGGCCGACTGGCCCGTGTCCCGTACAGAAAACGAAAATCTCACAATCAATCAAAGCGAGACTTGTAAGTCTTTTTAAGCTTTTTCTCGAAACGAATAAAATATATTCTGTCCGACTTGCTGTCCGTCCATCAATATCTTTTTTCGCAGCTTTTGAAGCTAGAGATTGGAAACATGAAATATATACTTGAGTATACTTGCGCCGGACAAGGCTTGAAGATTTTTTGGCTAGGCCCACTGAGGCATGGCAAATCGATTATTTCTAGATTAAATTATAGCTAGATACATTCAATTCTGACACATTATTTATTATCTCGGATAGAGTAAGTCGCGATAATGGACTTTTGACAGACAACTATTTGATGACCTGACTTCCACCCCCACAAATCGATTTTTCTGAATTTGATAATTCATAACACAGTTAAAGTTTTCAATAGTTACACTCACCTGGAGTTCTTCTGCTGCATACCTTGGGAACTATCGCATTAAATTTATGTTTTCATCATAGCATCTATTATTTCCTACAGCTGCCATGAAATATAGAAAGGATTCTAAACCAACCTTGGCAATTATAAGCTTCCCTAAATATCATCAATATCAAACTATTTATCACATAGCTGCCATTGAAGCATCTATAAATATTTGTGGATGCGAGGAGGTTTAAATCAGGGAAAAAGCTCTAATGTAAGAACGATTAGTCGTATACTTCAAGAATATATTTGTTCTCGAGTTTTCGAAAGTTAAGATATGATACATTCTTGATTTAATGTTGAAATAGTGAGAGCAAATTCAGTAATTCATTAATTCGTTAATCGTTAATCTTAGCACAGTTTGGTCAGTTAATTGTATTTAAGAATAATATTGGTTACCAAGTTAAGGAACCTCCACTATGATCAGACTTTGAAATCCGTGTACCTTACATATTTAGTTTGCCGAGCATATATGGTAACCACTAAATGTTGACTCGCTTGACGATTTTAATAAGTATTCACAATACTCTTGAAGTACTCATTTGTATCTCTTCTACTATCTCTATTGCACATATTCAATACTTACGTTAGTTTTGCACCTGTCGCAGCGTCGAGTTGAGTCCATTGGAGCCAAGTGCCTGCGGCAGGAACTCGGTAAGCTGATCAGCCAGGTTGCGGATATCGATAATATCTTCGGTACCGCTCCACTCACCTTTCCGAGGAACGCTTCTTACCGCTACTGATGGGCATCAGCAACTCCAGCACATCGTAATCCTCATTGATGACCACCCACTAGAGTTGATGTAACGATTGACCCCGGATTCGAATATAAAATGCCATCCAGGCTGATGGTCTCGGGTTTGCGATGTGGATGCCAGTTAGCAATACTTAGATAGCCATTTAGTCCAACATACTTACGAATTGACAAAGCTGTCCACAGGGCAGCAGCCAAGCAGCAACAGCGGCAGCAGCAGCTGGAAGCGTCTTACATCTAAACATTCCTCCCACGATCATTTGACACTTGTTTACATCAAAGAAAAAAAAGTAGTATAAATATTGAAAACAAGAAATTATATTAAATCCTGCAGTACATTTACTTGGCTCCGGCTTAGATTAAACTTTGTCGTTGTCGGCGCTCGCTACCCGCGACGTTAAGTGCAGGCCGTTTCTGTGACGCGTCGCGCTGCTCTGCAACATGCCACGGGTGTACACCCGCCAGTTGCTGCTGTTAATAGCTTGATTTTGGCACAGTAATACGACTGGGTGGTTGCTCTTTCTCTATTATTTTTTTATTTTCCTTTTTTTGCTTAAAAGGTACACATTTTTTTGAACAGAGTTTTTAATCCGCTTTGTTGGATTCTCCCTTTAGGAGCTAATAATATCTGGTTCAATAGTACATACGTACTATATATTTTGCTAACACTTAATTCGAATGTTATGGAGCTGAGTGTGGGGTTTTAAGTCCCACTACACAAACCGATCGACCCATAACGTTATGCTCTTTCCCAAATTATCTTAATTTTATGATAAATAATTCTTCAGTTGTCTCGGGTAACATAAGTATTCTGTATTTTGTAAACAATTTTTAATCTCAATTTTTATATAAAAAATACATTTATTTCAAGTACCTTTCACATATATATAACTTCCAATATTATAAAAAAAACAATATGTTTGTAAATTATTCAAATTTTTTAGTAAAAGAAACAGTAATTTGTCGAGTATTATTTTGTTTTACCAAATTCATAAGCTAAGCACAATTGGAAAGAGCATAGAAGCATCCGTATTTAACGATGTTTTCGATCATTTTGACAAATATATTTCTAAATATTTGAACAGACTGTATAAGCGTTGCTTGGTGCTGGTGCTGTATCTACGGATGACTGGCTTAAGTACAGCTATACTCTATTTGAATTCGGGTGCTCGGGTCGTGCCCAGAAGTCTATTTTGTGTTTAAGTTTACAAATGCACAAGAAAAAATATGTATATATATAAATATATATATAAGTATATATTTGGTTAAATGTTGACCAATAAAATGTCAGAGCCATACAAAGGAACTAAACTGAATTGAGAAGTACAATTAAACTAAGGACCAGTTAGCATACAGATCCAGCTACTAGTCTTTAAAGTACACATTTATTTGTATGTTGTGTAAGGACTTTGGCATTTCGACTTTTGACGGGTTTATTAAAAACGTTATATTCATTGCCCTGTTAAAGGAGTTGGGAGGGGGTTGTGAAGCTGGTTGTGTGCCCCAATATAATCTCACATACGGGTACAACAACAAATACATTTGCTGCCAGAATGGAATATAGATGCGAAATCTAAGCAACAAAAATATGTAGCATTGCTTTAAGTTTTTTTGTTTGTCTGCTACATATCAATATACAGTGTATAGTTTGTATATATAACAATAATCACAATATTAAAATGACTTGCGTTTAGAGTTTAAAGTACACATAAAGGTTATTTGCAGACTGGCCAAATATTTTTTTTTTTATCGAATTTTACTTTACATATATATAGATTTTTTTCACAACATTAACAATGCAATTTAATGATCTAGATCTAAATACATTCGACCTGACTGAACAACTTTCTTTTCAAGCTATACAAATCTAATTACAATAGGCAACAAACACAAACACAATAAATAAATTAATTATTAACATATATATATAGTTTACAATTGAACTTTTTGCTTAGGTTGACTTTGCTTTGCGTTACGCTACACGTTCCCTCTCTGCCTCTCTCTTTTTCTCTCTCTCTTCTCTTTCTCTCTCTCTCTCTCTTTCTCTCTCTCTCTCTCCCTCTCTCTCTATCCCTCCCTCCCTCCCCCTCTCTATCATCTCTCTCTCTCTCTCTTTTTTTTGCTGTCTCATTGTCTGTGGTGTTGCCTGTTGTCGCTTGCCGTTAGCATAGCCATCAATAATTATAGAAACAGCTAATAATATTCATTACAGCCTCCATATACATTACTGTAAGTTTTTCAGTTGGCTGTGGGCGTGGCATTTACTACGTTGCTCTTAGTTCTTCTTATGTGTTCCGACTTTCGATAGAGAAACTGATAACTAGGCAGCTTCTCCGTGTATGCCGCAAAATTATCTGAAAAAAGCCATGGTTATAGATCATTAAAAATATATATATAATAGACATAATCTCAATTCTACTTACCAAAGGAGACGTGGCCCACGTTGCCGGTATCTAACGCATAGAAGAGTGACTGAGCCTTTTGCTCGTTAAGCTTACCGCCGGCATGCCGCATCAAACGCGTGAAACTTTCCCTGTCAATCAGTTGACTTGATTTACTATATAACTGAAACACAGAGGATGAGTTGAGGAATATAGTAAACGAGACATCAGCGATCCTTGGGGCTACTCACCTTGATCAAAGCGCGCAAAAACGTTATAATGTTACAGTTCTTTAATTTGCAAAACAGCGAACAGAGAATAAAACTTTTTAGACACACTGTGCCCTTGCGACGCTATATATATACGAGAAGGGGGTAATTAATATTAAAAAGTATTTTATATATTTGACATACACTTACATGGTCCAGCAGCGCAAAGAGCTTGTGCAGATTCGGATTCTTGAGGTCCACTTGGAGAAATTCCGCAAAAGTTATAATATCCAGCTTGTCTGTATTGGATAGCGTTAGATAACTCTCGCACAGCTCCATATCACGCTTTGTGTCCAAGAGATCGAGAAAATCGAGCGTATGCTCGATTTCCACAATGTCGCCGGGAAAAGGAATTTTCATTTCACGTGCACGACTCATAACTATAACATCCTCAAATGAATAATCCGATGTGGGCACTTCTAGCGCTCTATAGAAACGAGACAGTCGCATCGTAAGTACTCTCGAGTACTCTCGAAATTTTATAAAACTTACTTGGCCATTACTTCACGCACATTGTGTGCATACAGATTTGCATCGGCTATTTCAGATGGGGAAGGTGTGTACACGGGAAGGTACTCAATTTCGCAGCGATTATAAAACTGTGTCATTGTCAGCCAGAGCAGACGCAGGCTGTAAACGAAGTCAGGAAGTGAGTTCAAATAAAGCGCGGACATGTGGGAAACTTGTTGAGCACTTACACGCCCGGCCCATCCCAGGTCCATGTGAAGGTGTCAAACTTGTTGGGATAGCGAAGAAGCACTGGCTGCACAGGTACGCCCGGATAGAAAGCGCCAGGCTTAAACTTTATCAATGCCGTTCGATTGGTGCATGTGCCCTCGGCAAAGATGACCACCTGTGGCCAATCGTCGGAGGACCGTGCACGATCCACGATGTGCCGAATGGTGTTTTGCCTAGAGTTGGGATCTTCGCGCTGCACATAAATGGGCTGCGCATAATTTATGATGCGTCCCAGGAGTGGAATGTCTGCCGTCTCGCGCTTGGCCACAATCGACGGCGGATGACCAGAGACCACCAAAATGGAATCAACATACGAAGAATGTGGAGCCACAACTAAAATGGGAGCCTCCCTGGCGGTAGCCGGTGTGCCCTTCCAATTGATATAGTGAAACGAGCCAGAAACGTACACCCATTCGCATGGCACGCGCTGTCCAGTACTGCATATGCCTATAAATAAGATGATTTTGTTTATGCATGTTTGTGTGTGTATGTGTGTTGGGCTTGACACTTACTTGCGCCAGCCTGTTAGAGGCTTTTCCTGCAGCTGCTCTATAGAGACGCCATACAGCCCAATGTAGGCAAACATCCAGGCTGATAACAGCGACAAAACACAGCCAACAACACGTATGGGCAGTAGCAGCACCGTCAGCACATAGATCTGAAAAAAGTGATAAGAGTGATTCGAGATTAAATTCGCTTTTTCGCTAGCTTAGCTTAACTGACAAGGCGCATGCGATTTAAGAAGCACCTATAAAGCGGACAATATTCTTTAACTTTAAAATGAGTGAGCAATTAAGTCAATAAAATGACGTGTATGGTTAAGTTCAAGACCGCAAATCAACTATTTCTATATTTCGTAATCTAGCACAGAAGTGAAATTATATAAACCAATAAATATAGATAAAGTCTGTTATTAGGCATATACACTATGCAATTTTCTGGCGATACTGCATGATATACTAATAATAATAAATAAAAATAAAGTATAAATATTATATATCGTAAATGTTTCTTTTAATAATATTTTACGGTTTCTGCGAATTTACCGACAAAGAAGCACGCATAAACATTGCCATTTTTTTGGATTTTAAAACTAATTTGAATTATTATTGAAAAATATAAATGACAGCTTTTTGTTCTACTTTATTAAAACATAGCATTTACAGGAAACTAAACACCCTTCAAAACTTTTATGAATTATGGTACTATCCCAGTTTTAAAATATTTTTCAGCTTTGTTATTTTTGCATTGCTGAATAATGGACTACTTGAATGTGCTTCTTCGTCAGCCACTGTGTGTATAAATAAATGGGAATACATAGGTGAATTTGTGCATATAATTAAATATGCATGCACAAGTATGTGTGTTTAAATGTATGTATGAGCATATACAGTCGACGGCATAAATATTTTGACATTACTATGCGCTATGCTTTTCCTTTTTTCTTGAGAGAATTGTGAAATGTAACGGTTTCGTTATCTACAGAACATTAAAGTACTTATATGCACAAAAGAGAATGCAAAATATTTTGGCAATTCCATTATGCGTTTTCTTGATTTATGCGTTCTTATCTTTCGCAAGCTATTAGCAGGTGGACAAAAGTATTTTTGACATTTGTTCTATTCAGTCTGTTGTGAACTTCTATCAATCTTGAAGCAACGCTTCGCATTAGTATAAATTGACTACAGATTAAAAGTGCTGATAAGATCTATTTTGCTTCATAGATTTACTTAGCTATGGGTAAATCATATGAATTAAGCGAATTTGTTAAAAATGATATGGTGGCACAGTATAACTCTGGTATTTCAGTAGAAAATATCAGTAAATTATACAAAGTTCCCCGCCAAACTGTTTATTATCAAATTAACAAATATAAAAAAAACCACACCACACAAAACTTAGCACGTTGTGGCAGACCGCGAAAGACAACAAAGAAGACCGATCGTTTGATTTTAAGAAAATTTAAGAATAATCCATTAGAAAATCCCAAAACTGTTGCGAAGGAGCTTTCTTATTACAATAACATTAACCTTAGTGACAGGACAATTCGCAGACGATTAAAGGAAGCTGATTACGGTACATACATTGCCAGAGTTATTCCTCAAATAACAATGAAAAATAAAATCAAGCGCCTTGAATTTGCCAAAAAATATGTAGACAAGCCCCCATCCTATTGGCATAGTGTTTTGTGGAGTGACGAGAGTTCATTTAACTACCACTACTCTAAAAAAAAAGTTTTTGTGAGAATGCCAAAAACAGCACATAAAAAAAGAGTTCCCGTTTGTGAGAGAGTAAGCCATGGAGGTGGAACCGTGATGTTTTGGGGATGTGTTGCCTACAATGGGATAGGAAACTTGGTTCCCATCGATGGAACTATGAACAAAAACAAATATTTACATATTTTAAATGATAACGCTTTCCCTTCTGGAGACACCTTGATTGGAGAGAACTTTATATACCAACAAGATAACGCGCCTTGCCACAAGGCGAAATTAATTACAGAATTTTTAAGTGAAGTTGGTGTTAACACGCTGGATTGGCCACCACAAAGCCCCGACTTAAATATAATAGAAAATATATGGGCTTATATTAAGCAAAAACGATGTCCAAATCTCTCAAGGACGCGTGAGGAAACAATATCCGAGGTGTAGAAACTCTCTGGAAGGATATTTCACTGGACTTTATCCGAACTTTGATTGATTCCGTTCCCCGAAGACTGCAAAAAGTTATAAGTGCTAAGGGAGGATATATTTTTTATTAATAATAAGTGAAATTATCTAAAAACATACTCTTTCATATTTTTTTTTAATCTAAAACAATATGTAAAAATACTTATGCCACCCTTCTTTTCTGAAAAATTATTTTTATTTTTGTTAAAAAAATACTAAAGTAATAAATTGAATATATTTTGAAATTAAATTTATATATCTATACACCATATTTATTTTAAATTTTTTCAATGCTCCGTTAAAAAATTATTAACAAAAACACATGGTAATTTCTTTGTCAAAATATTTATGCCGTCGACTGTACATAAATAAGCATTTCATTAACAAAACAACATTCAAACATATAGTGTGAGTGCCTCCTTGACCATGATTCAGCAATCAAGGCAAGTTGAGCGAGCCAAAACAAGTTTATTATAAAGATGAGAGCTTGATACACTTAATATGTATACCAATACATATACATATATAGTACAAATAAAATAAATTATTCAAATGCGCGCAACAACTTTAACTGATTAATGGCTATAGAATTTGTGGGTCAGGTAAGGTTCGTTAGAAGCCATTATAGTATTTGCAATTTCTACTATATTCAGTCTGTAGTAATAGCAAATTCGAATGTGTCATACCAAAAATTGCCTTATAAATATGTACGCAGACTATGGCATATTCAGTGATAAGGTTTATATATTATATACACTCATCGACAAAATAATAGGTGTTAATATTTTTTTGTGGTAAACAGCTTATTTTGCGTATATTTATCCATCAATAAAAAAAAGGCAATACGATTTTTATAACTTATTCTAATCATGTTATAATAAAACATTCATTGGCCCTAAAAGCTTTCAAATAAAAAAGCTCTTATATTCCATTTAATACCATGTGTATTCGCCATTATTTTGCAACACTTTAGCCATTCTTGTAGGCATAGATGAAATTAGCTTCCTACATGTTCCGATTGAAATATTGTACCAAGTTTTTTGTCTATTTTCCCATAGTTGGGTTTTAATTCGGCAAACAGTTTTTCCGACTTTTTTTTAATCTCTCCCAAGAGGTTCTCAATGGGATTGAGGTCTGGGGATTGACTTGGCCACTCGAGAACGTTCACCTTATGCTCTTGGAACCAATCCTTTACAAATCGGGATGAGTGCTGAGGATCGTTATCCTGCTGAAACTTCCATAAAAGTGCATGCTATCCTCGGCATATGGTAGCATTACCGCCTCCAATAAATCTTTGTAAACAAATCTGTCCATTAAACCATCAGTCAGATGTATCGGACCACCACTTTCCCATGAAAAACAGTCCCATACCATGAGGCTATCATTATTTCCGAACACATTTATCTTTGTTTCATCGCTCCAGAGTATATTTCGCCATTTTTTTTTATCACCCACCGGTCCGCAAAAAGTTTTGCGATCCAATGCACATTTTTTCCTCATCTTTAAGTTTGCCGATCGTAGCAAAGATACCTTACGGGCAATTCCTACCTGGTAGATTTGCATTTTCTAAACGTCGCCTGAAGGTTCGTGACGATATAGCGTTATCAATTTCACTGCTGATTGTCCTGTTACTATGTTATTGTCGGTCACTGAATAGGCTTTTCAGGGGCACCCCGTGTTTCTACCTTTGGTTTAGGTTGTAATGCATTTCTAACAAACTTTTCTGAACGTTTCATGATCGTGGTAACAATTTTGTTCGATTTTCGTAGTCTTTGAACAAGTCTTCTCTCCTCCGAACTGCAGTGACGCCCACGACGCATCTAGTATGATTTTATTTATAAATAAACTCACATTTAGTTGCATTTTCTTGATAACTTACTCTCTTCAACCAATAAGTTCTTCTAACTTATTAAAACTTCAAGTTTTTCTACACACACCTATTTTATTGACCAGCAAAATTTTGTGTCTCAGCAAATTCGCGCTTGGTAAATCTTATTGGAAACAAAATTAAATCGGGAATATACCAAATTCACACCAAAAAAAATAAAAAATTATTATGTTTATGTAGAAAACGTTGTGTACTCATTATACCCTGAACCCATTGAAAATGGGTAAAAAAAGGGAATAATGGTTTTGTGCAAATGTATGTAACAGGCAGAAGGAAGCATCTCCGACTCCATAAAGTATCTATATTCTGTTTTCGTCTGTCTGTATGAGCGCATCGATTTCAGAGACTACAAAAGCTAGAAAGCTGATCTTGGTCTCATTCGGTTTGTATATACCATACGCAGATCAAGTTTATTTCAAAACATCGATAGCTCTTTTCATTTTTTTTATTATCTATAAAAGCTATAAAAGCTAGAGCCACTATGTTCGCGTAAAGCATATGAAGAATTTCAATATTTCAGGTTTTGGATAGCTCCCCCCAATCGCCCCCAATATCGATAAAACCATAAAAAACAAGTAAGAACGTTGCAGTCGGGCGTTACCGACTGCGTTATACTCGTTCACGTTCGTAAATATTGCTATTTTAAAAAATTTCGGTATTTTGCAATTTGTGTGTTGCTGGGGGTGGGAGCGAGTGGGGAGTGCGGGTGGGGGTGGTCGTCGGCAACATTTTGTTCCTCTCTTTAAAGGAGGTGACCAGCTATCTACCCACCAAATGTGGTAACTCTAGCTTAAAAACTGTGGGAGATATAGGCATTTCCGGCGAAGCGAGGGCGTTTGGGGCGTTATAGTGGGCGTGGCCGGGATGTCAAGTGTGCAATCTTTGGGGGAGGTCAGCAGCTATCTACATATTAAATTTGGTGCCTCTGGCCTTAAAACTGTACGAGATATAGATTTTCGCGGTTTGCGCGGGCGGAAGGGGGAGTGGGGGGGTACTGCCCGCAAATATTTTTCTGTAACTTCTGGGGGAGCTTCCCACTAATATATATCCCGAATTAAGTGACTGTAGTTTAAAAATTCTGGGAGATATAGGCATTTTCGATTTTTTAGGGAGGGGGCGTTGGGCGTTTTAGTGGGCGTGGGCGGGATATCAAGGGCGCAATTTGTGGGGCAGGACACCAGCTATCTACATACATAATTTGGTGGCTGTATCGCTTAAATTGTGGGATATATACACGTGTTATTGATTGGAACTGCCATTTATGGGAAGGGTGTGGCCAAAAAACTTTTTTTTAATATTTGGGGGAGCATTTCTGCAATGTATATGCAAAATTTGATCACTCTAGCTCAAAAACTGTGGGAGATATTAGCATATCCGATTTTTGAAAGCGGGGGCGCTGGGGGAGCGTTATAGTGGGCGTAGCCGGGATATCAAGATCGCAATCTTTTTGGGAGGTCACCAGCTCTATACATACCAAGCTCTAGCTTTAAAATTGTGGACTTTAGCAATATGCGACTTTAGGTGTTATCGGTTTGCCACGCCCCCAGTGGGCGCAGCCCAAAATCCTTAACACTTTATCTGACGCGGATACACACGAGTATATATCCAAAATTTCAAGTCTCTAGCTTCAATTTGCGTTCATACGGACAGACGGACGGACGGACAGCAAGACGGACATTGCACAAAACCAATATACTCTTTTCACTTCGTGAACGAGTATAAAAAGTAAATCAAATACTACACATGTGCAAATTGGGTTGTACATACATTTTGACGATCTGAATAAGTCCTGAAAATTTTATAACGATCGTACATTTAGTTTACGAGCAAATCAAGAATCTATTTTCAGTAGTGGGGGCAAAGCGCAGCTGCTTGGCAACTTCTGTGTTCATGTGTACGCATATGCATATGCAGAATTTGGCCTTGCGTTTTTCTAGAAATTTATTTTGCAACGGTTAAGTTGAATTTTAGCACAACATCTGCAATTAAAGGCGTGGTCCAGTTGGTAGGACTTGTGCCGCATAACGTGGAGGGAGGTCTGGGTTCGAATCCAGCGATGGTTAAGCAATGTTATATTCTTTTCTTTTTTCGTAATTCATTATTATTATTAATTTGTATCGTTTTAATAACAAGTGCAACATTTTCGTTTTCCTTGATTTTTTGCTATAGTTAAGTAATGTTATATCATTCCTGAATAATGTGGTAGTGTGGTGCAGTTGGTAAGAGTAGTGCATCTTAACACGGAGGGAGCAAGTTCGATTCCCGGTTGTGAAATATTTCTTTTTCCGTTGGTTATAATTAGTAATTTTTATTATTATTATTAACAACCTCAATACTCATTAACTGCCCAGAGTTTGTGTGTATGTGTTAATTTTTGGGTTTAGGGTATCTACTTGTCGGGCGGTCCCGACTAGAGCAATCTTGTTAAATATAGAATTATTAATAAATATTGTGTGCATAATAATAGTTGACCAGTATTCAAGATAAATGAGATGGGTAACCATCTCATCATGGGTAATGCATCTACTTTAATACAAACATATATCAGTATGTAGCGCATAGAAATAATTAAAATGGTTTTATCTTTCTCTCTTTTTAGACCCTGAACCCATTGAAAATGGTTAAAAAATGGTATAATTGTTTTGAGCAAATGTATGTAACAGGCAGAAGGAAGCATTTCCAACCCCATAGTATATACAGCTGTTTTCATTAAAATAGCAGTGCCGACGACCTGCAGTTTAAAGACTGATAAATCGTATTATAAACACCATTATGGACAACATTTTTTTAAAGGTGTTAAATTTAGTTATTTTCACTTGACTCAACAATATTTGTATTTTCATTTACTCAGTATTTTACAAAAATGGATATAAAATAAAAGAAAACCCATAAAATGTGCTGTTCAGTGAAATAGCAGTGTTAACAAAAATAATCGAAGAATTCAACATAACTCATTGACAAACTTAAAACTCACAAAGAATAGTTTGATAATGCCCTAATACTTAGTTTTGTATAATTTATTGCCAATTTTTAGCTAGTTTGCTGCTGTGTTTGGGATCGTTTTCCTATTGGAATTTCCATTTTAAGGGCATATTCCAATTGTCATATGACAGCAACATGTTCCTTTGGAAGAAACTCTGTAATTGGAGGTCAACGAACATACTGTCTAGAACTTACTCCATCAAACAAGACCAGTTTGGAATCACCCGTACAATGCCAATGGTTTTTGACAAGCCTCAACTAGGTTTTGATATTCCTTTTTTTAAGTGATAGCACCTTTTGTGGGCTTCGGGCACTCAAATTTTCATTTAATAGTTGTTGTCGAATGGTTACGTAGCTGATCCTCAACTTCAACTCCGGTTATAGATCACTACAGTATGTGATGTGTAGTTTTGCGTATGCCCCACGTCTTACGGGCTTCTGTTTATGATATTGAATATATTTTTGGAAGAAAATTTTAAGATACTTTGTATTTCTTTATATATATTGCCCTTCCTTCTAAGCTCAACGATAAATTGACCTTTTGCACTGCTCCAAGGAAGCTCCAAAGAGTTCCAAACCATTGTCCTTCTGTCACTACCAAAACTTGCTCTCGTCCAAGAAAACCACATCATCCCAGAAGCTTTGATCCTTTTTGGAGTACTATGGTTTGGCGGAAGCCAAATACTAAGCTGCAAAAGGAAAACATGAGTGCAACCGTGAAACACGGCGGGGGTAGTGTTATGGTTTGGGGGGAAATCTTATGTTTGTTGATGGCATAATGAACCAAGATCAGTACCTAAAAATATTGAAGGAGAGTTTGAAGCAGTCAGCCGAGAAAATGACCCGAAGCAAAAGGCATATAAAGAAGTCAAGTTCTGGTTGCTGTATAACTGCTCAAAAGTATTGAAAATGCCGCCCCAATCGCCTGATCTCATTATTGTGGAATGAGTTGGTCCGCCGTGTGCACAAAACGCCAATATCGTCCATATCGGAGTCAAAAAAAAGGTGCTTAAGGAAGAATGGGCCAAAATTGGACACAAGTAGACCAGAAAATTATACAAAATATGCCAAAACGTTTGGATGATACCCTATTTAATAATGGGTATCATACAAAATATTAGATTTAAGTTTTTCTTTAGATAAAGTAGATTTTTTTAGTTGTATAGGAAAAAAACTGAATATTAATGTTGCGCAAATTTTAAGCTTTTTTTATATTTATTTATTTCTTTAATTTTAAATAAAATTCTAATATATGTACCATTATGAAAAGGAAATTAAACAAGCTTTATCATACTATTTAAAAAAAAAAAATTTCCTTTTAGTTTTATACGTTTTATACGCTTTTGAAGTTGAAAAAAAAAACCCGAATATTAATGTTATCCACTGTATGTATTTATGTATAAACACAGATCACACGGTTCAGGGTATCTCTTAGACGGGTGGCCCCGACTACAGCCCGCTCATGTTATACTCTTTGATCTAGTCGGGAACAGCCGACTAGGAGAAACATTTTAGCCCCTTTGTATTTATACAAACATATTCAAATATGGCACATATTCTAGGTGGAAGGCTGCAGATGTAGCTTAAACGACACACATGAAAATTAAATACTTGAAATCCGACCTGGCAATTGAGGCGTTTTAGAGCGATTTTCATCGTTTCTCAGCTACTAATGTCATATTTTCGAACCTAACCTTTCCAAATTTTTCCAAAGATGCTTAACTGGGTTCAAGTTCCGCAATTATAGTGACGAATTAAGCTGCCTTGGAGCATAATGGAGCAGCCAGACCCGCACAACATAGTTGGTATGCTTTGGGTTATTGTGGGAAGATCCAGGAGTTTCCTAAGACCAAACTATCACCGATGGTTTCAGATTTTGTTCCAATATGTTCTTATATTGAAAACGATTCTTGTAACCTTCAATAAACACTAATTGGCCGACTCCAGACGACGCCATAGCTCCCCAAACCATCACATTACCACCTTCATGCTTGATTTTTAGTATGATATTCTTAAGGTCAAGTGTTTTGTTTTGCTTCCTCCAAACCTTGGATCGGCCATCAATACCGAAAAGATTAAACTTGCTCTTGTCGATAAATAATACTCGATTCCAAAAACCTTTTTTCCGGTGATCTCTGCTTATATAACCTTCGCCGTGCAAGAAATTTCTTAATGTTCTCGGAGAAACAATAGCTGGAACATTTTCAAGGTGTTCCGCCATTTTTGGACCGCTTAATTTGGAGTTTTGGTGGACTTCTTTAAGGATACTCCGTTCATCTCGTTTCGAAAATGACTTTGGCCTTCCCTTTCTGGGCTTATTTTCGGGACTATTTGTATTATTTGTATCATGCGAATGATGGTCTGAATAGTAGATCGACTCAATTTAACTATCTGTGCGATTTCGCCACACGATTTCTTATCCTTACGGAGGCATATAATCAAATTGCGAACAGAAATTTGTGTTTCCTTACGTTTATCCATTTTTCACTAAAATAATTGCAGTAATATTACGTCTATTAACTTAGTAAGAAGTATAACAAAGCAAATTGTCAAAATAGTCCGTAATTATATATATAGTAATTTCTCGATGCTCCACGCTGTATGTAGACTTTTTTCCCCCTATTTTTTATGTTTTTATCTAATAACTTTCACAACTTATATTTTACTATACATTTTTTTTCTGATATCATGTTAACTGTGAGTCCTTTAAATTATGGCATACTCAGTTTTTTTCCTTGCGGTTTCCCGAAAACTCGGAAAAATGGGGGTGTATGTTCACTTTATTCCTTCACTGTATATATCTATATTTTTTAATCAAACTGACTTAAATATCGGATTAATCCTACAATATGTGAAGCCATTTCATTGTTTGAAAAATTTATTAAATTAAATATAACGATACATAAAAAATATGAATGTTCAAATATGTACACACAAAATACATATATCGTGTGTGTCAAGTTGAGCATGTATTCGATATTCACTGGCAGCACACCTTTAGACAGGCTGCAAAACGCAGAAGGTGTGCTATACCAACAAGTAACGGCCACTATGTACATATGTACAACTACAACTACAAACGCGCTAAAGAACCGAACCGGCAACGAAAGCAAGAGCAACAATAGCAACAACAACAACAAGACAATAAAATCGTATGATTTTCGCTGCTTTTGTTTTTTCATAGCCAGTTGGCAGCCATACGACGCTGGCGTCGGCTTCGCGGAACTATGGCAGATAAAAACGCCCATATGTATGTATATATATGAGTAAAATATCGATAATGCGGAGTTATCGACATCTTCAGCCATCAAAGTTGGTCAAGTGCAATGCTACTGAACATGTGCGTGTGTTGTGTAGGCTTGCATCGATATGCATGAATATAAATACATATTTATGTATATAAATGTGAATATGTATGCGTCACTAGACAACAATAATAATAACAATATCAATAACAATGAAAATAACCAATTTAGCCCTCATTAGCAGCCCGCACCCCGCACGGATATACGACATCTGTGTTTAAACTATTTTTGCATGAATGAAAGCATCTAGCAGCTTGCGGAAACGCGAAACGTGAAACGGAGAGCTCACCTTGGCCAGCTCAATGTGACTGTCGATTTGTATGCGATGTACGAACGGATTGATGTAGCTGTAGCCCTTAGATGCCCAGCTGTCCTCCTCGGAGTCACGCTTAGTGGTGCTGGTGACGATGCTGCTGGTGCTGATGCTGACACTGTTACTGCTGCTGCTGCGGCTGCTGCTGTTGTCGTTGTCATTGTCCAGGCCATCCCCGACGTGCGATGCTCGCGCATCGTGCGGGGATCGACGACGTTTTACTGAGGATGTTGTCATTGCTCACACCAACACTTGCCGACTTATTGCACTTTTTTACAAAATATTTTTTCGCTTTAATGTATGGCGCAAAAACAACAAAAAAAATCAACAAGCAGTACCTCCCGCTCTTCCGTTTCGATATTTTTGCGTTGCAAGCAAAACTGAAGTGCTGGGCAAGTTACTAAAAACAGTGTTGGATAAGATCAGTTATATCGATGATTTACATTTCGTCGATAGCTCGATAGTTTTTGTGCGTGTACAGCGACAGCTCTACAAATTCAATGTCTGGTAGCCTTAAAACCGTTGCCTAATTCAAATTTGGTTTGAATTGAAGTTGTGAACATACATATATCGGACATTGGTTTTTGTTTTCTATACGTATGTATGTATATGCACACATTTATATGCTTGGAGATTGAATTGTCAGTCACCGGCTATTTAATCAACTGTCAGAAACCAGGCAGTTCATGGCCCTGCCAAACGTTGCACATGTGTCTAAAACGTGCTGTCAGAATTTAAAGCTGTCCAAGGCGAACGTACGATTTCCTACTCTGATTATGTCTGGGCGACGCCTTATTCGCTAATACGCACTTAATTATGTATATAAATATAACTGTGCACAATCGTACATGGCATTTTGTTAGTGCTGACGGCTTTAAAAAATACATATGTATGTACATAAGTAAACCAACCAGTTTCTGTTATACGTAGCACATAAAGCCATATGTGTGTACATACATATGTATGGACATATGTATGTATGTTTGTATGCTTGTATCATAGATATGGCGTGGTAAACTGGTTTTGTGCCTTTTTTGTTTTTGGTTCAATCACACTATTGCAGAGCACTGGATTAGTGCTGTCGCTGGGGTGTTGGTGGGGGTAAAGGGCACAACTGGTGCCTCATGGCAAAACAGTAACTGTTATACGTGCGCGTGCATTTGACCTTGCCGAAGTTTAAAAGCTGATGCAATCGGAGTTTGGGGCAATAAGTTAACAAATTCATCTGCTGTGAAATTAGCGAAATTCCCGGCCACTGGTTTTTTATTGCAACATGAGTAATTTGCGGTTAGCAAAAAACTTATCACTCTTATCAAATGGCCACGCCCTTTTTTTGTGTTAGCATGATTTATATAACCGTATTTTATATTATTTATAGATGTACAAATATACATATGTACATACATGTCCATATGTACATATGTATATTCTTTATTTTCTTTCTATTTAAGTTGAAATTTTTGATAGTTTTGCCTTATTTTTGCATTTAACTTTTAGCATGGTTTATTTTTTATTTGCAAATGATTTGTGGTCCGACAGTTTTTTTCTTTTAACAATTTTTCTTTGTGAGTGGGCGACTGTCGCTGTGGCCGCAGTAACGTCACGTGAAATCATTTTGGCTTGCCAAAAATTCTGAAGATTATTATTAATGTCTTGGTTTAAAGATCGAAGGCCAGCATTCCAAGCAGCGCATACGCAATGCAAAAAAAGAATGTATTGTTAGCAGTCGCCAACACTGCATTGACCCCTGGATGGGGCGAATTTCACAAAAGGCGGCACTTTCGACGTCATCATCATTGACGTCACAGCAGGCTCTGCGCGTGGCCACATACACACGAAAATAAAAATGTAATAAGAGAGAGAACGATACAAAAATCAATTATTGTGTATGTACACAACTCGCACACAAACACACTGAAACGGGCGGAGGCGATGAGCAAGCGCAAAGCAGCGCCACCAAACAC
This sequence comes from Drosophila paramelanica, assembly GCA_035043915.1. NCBI lineage: Eukaryota > Metazoa > Arthropoda > Insecta > Diptera > Drosophilidae > Drosophila > Drosophila paramelanica. The sequence continues at coordinate 920,571 of JAWNMO010000640.1, read as the reverse complement.
ATGTACAACTCGAATGCCTCCCATACATACATATGCATGTATATATGTATGTGTAAACGGGGCGAGCCCCCAAATCTGGATTCTCAACTACAAACAACAAACTGCGCAGCGACAGCGACGTTTGCAACCTGTCGTAAGCTGACGTTGCTGCATTGAAATCGACCCAAGAAAAAGACAAATCAAATTTTAAGCCCCCGTGTTGTATTTGAAGTGGTTCACGGAACTCTTCATTTCTACGGTTCGGCTTCTGGTTCACCCAGTACTTTACCTTTGTAGTAAAATCCAATCGAGTCACCCTATTAAATTTCGATCCAGTTTTTTTTAAACTCTTTCACGAAGTGAAAAAAGTTTTTGATAGTGTTACGCGGGCAAATATATACTTATGTTCATACATACATACACACATATGTTTGGAGAGGTTTAATATTGATGACCTTGCCCCTATAAATTAAAAAACTTGAAATTTTTCCAAAAATACAGTTTTGCACTGTCGGTTACACCAGACTGAAACGTTCTTACATTTCATGTTATTTGGTGCTAAACAAAAATAGGTTTTCATCAATGTTGGAAATACCACTTCTTCTAATAACTGAACCTCATTGCATATGTACATAGGTACGCAACGGAGCCGGACAGATATTACAATTTCAAAAGGGTGTCTAGGCAACTGTTTTAAAATAAATAAATAATTTTACTCTGCATGTACATACATACATACATATGTACATATGTATATATTTTAAGTACTGAGTACTGACGACCTTATCGGCCCAAAACAATGTCATTCAGTGCATTATTGCTTGACCCGACGCCGGCACCATAGACACAAATGCCCAGCCCATTATTGCCGTAGACGACGCCCACTAAAAATATCGCCTCATTGTCGTCGTTGCTTGCGTTTTTTGTTTCTGTTCTAAACAATTTCCGTTACTCAGATAAGCGTGAACCACTTCTTCGTGTTTGTACACATGTACACATATACATACATACGTATGTATACATATATTGTATGTGTGTATGTGCATTTCTAGAGATAAACATTTTAACAAATTTGTTGTTAGCAACAGCAGAAGTTTTATGTACAAACATATGTACATACACACATACATACATATGTACATACGTTGCAATTATTTTGCAGCGAGTTTCCAATCAATTTTTAGCTACATTTTACATTTTTTATAAGCCGGATATATTCAAACAAGAAGGGTCTCGTCGGGAGCGCCTGGCTAGGAGAGAAATAGTATTTATATTGTCTTTGGAGATACCCTGAACACTGCAATCTGTTTTTACAAACATTTTAACCCCCTCGCATTCATACACACATATGCACACACCCACAAACGCAGACACTTTATTTAATGGCTCCGCTTGGCCCCCACTACAGAAACTACACAAATTATTGATTAACTTCTAAACAAAAAGTTGAAACCCTTTGAAATTTTAAGCACATAAGCTAAAGCGAACTTGATTTGTCGTTTTTATACCCTGAACCCATTGAAAAAGGGGAAAAAGAGTATAACGGTTTTGTGCAAATGTATGTAACCGGCAGAAGGAAGCGTGTACGACCCCATAAACTATATACATATATTCCTGACCAGCATCACTAGCCGAGTCGATTAAGTCATGTCAATTTGTCTGCCTGACTGTCTGTCTGTCTGTATGAACGCGTCGATTTCAGAGACTACAAAAGCTAGAAAGCTGATCTTGGACTCATTCGGTTCGTATATACCAATATACTGGAAATTTTGGATAAATACTCGTGTGTAGCCGCGTCAGATAAAGTGTTAAGGATTTTGGGCTGCGCCCACTGGGGACGTGGCAAACCGATAACACCTAAAATCGCATATTGCTTAAATCCACAATTTTAAAGCTAGAATCACCAAACTTGTTATGTATGTAGCTGGTGACCTCCCAAGAAGATTGCGACCTTGATATCCTGGCCACGCCCACTATAACGCCCCCCAGCGCCCCCGCTCTCAAAAATCGAATATGCTAATATCTCCCACAGTTTTTGAGCTAGAGTGATCAAATTTTGCATATATATTGCAGGTATGCTCCCCCAAATATAAAAAAAAAGTTTTTTAGTCACACCCTCTCCCGACCCCATAATCGCGAAAACCGATAAACCTGAAAGGTCAAATCGATAAGTGTTGCATATTTGCACAATTTGTAAGCTAGAGTCACCAAACTTGGTATGTATATAGCTGGTGACCTCCCCCACAGATTGAAACTTTGATATCTCGGCCACGCCCACTAAAACGCCCTCCAGCGCCCCCGCCCTGAAAAATCGGAAATGGCTTTATCCCCAACAATTTTTAAGCTAGAGTCACCAAATTTGGGATATATATTACCGGAATACTCATTCAAACATCACAGGAAAACATTTTTGCCACGACCCCTCCCGCCCACATAATCGCAAATCCCGTTATATTTGACAGCTCGAATCGATCACATATATATCTCCCACAATTTATGCGATAGAGTCACCAAACTTGGTATGTAGATAGCTGGTGTCCTGCCCCACAAATTGCGACCTTGATATCGCAACCACGCCGACTAGAACACCCAACGCCCCCTCCCTAAAAAATCGGAAATTTTTAAGTTACAGTCACTTAATTCGGGATATATATTAGTGGGAAGCTCCTCCAGAAGTTACAGAAAAATATTTTAGTATGTAGATAGCTGCTGACCTCCCCCAAAGATTCCACACTTGACATCCCGGCCACGCCCACTATAATGCCCCATACGCCACCGCTTCGCCGGAAATGCCTATATCTCCCACAGTTTTAAAGCTAGAGTTACCACTTTTAGTGGGTAGATAGCTGGTCACCTCCTTTAAAGAGCGGTACAAAATTTTACCGACGACGACCCCCACCCCCCAGCACCACACAAATTGCAAAATACCAAAATTTTTTTAAAATAGCAATATTTAAAAACGTGAACGAGTATAACGCAGTCGGTAACGCCCGACTGCAACGTTCTTACTTGTTTTTTTTATGTCCGCGTAAAGCATACGAAGAATTTAAATATTTCAGGTTTTGGATACCTCCTCCCCCAATCGCCCCCAATATCGAAATAACCATAAAAACAAATCAACTCAACTACTACACACGTGCAAATTGGTTTGTACATACATTTCGATGATCTGAATAAGTCCTGAAAATTTCATAACGATCGTACATTTAGTTTACGAGCAAATCAAGAATCTATTTTCAGTAGTGGGGCAACGCGCAGCTGCTTCGCAATTTCTGTGTTCATGTGCACGCACACATATGCAGATATTGTCTTGCGTTTTTCTAGGATTTTTTTTTGCAACGGTTAAGTTGAATTTTAACACAACATAGCCAAGTAAGAGCGTGATCCAGTTAGTAAGAATTGTGCATCCTAACACGGGGGGACCGAGTTCGAACCCCGGTTGTGGAGTATTTATTTTTCCGTTGGTAATTATTAGTAAATTTTATTTATTATTTTTAACAGGCTCAATACTCATCAATTGCCGAGAGTTTGTGTGTATGTGTTAATTTCTGGGTTCAGGGTAGTCGGGCGGTCCCGACTAGAGCAATCTAAATTTTTGATAATTGGGGCGATTAGGGAAAGGTATTTAAAATCCAAAATATTCAAGATCAAAAATAAACATATGCACGCACATACATATGTATGTACATATATAAATACATACATGTATGTATGTACATAGATTTGCATAAGACCATTATACCATGGGTACCCATTATCAAAAAACTACTAATAAATTCAGTTGTTCTATGTACATATGTATGTATATACATATGTACATATGCATGTATTTAAAGCTGACTAAGCCGGCAACGTTTGTCTACGACATTTGTACATTTGCCAAATAGATTGTATTATTTTGTATGTATTTTTGGTTTTGCTCAAAATTGTTTTGCTTAGGGCAACAAAAAAAAAGTTAATAAAAAAGACACGTGCGGACCTGTCGCTCTGCCTCTGTTTCCACCAACACACACGACATACATATGCACGTACATACATACATACATAGATACATATTTAGATTCCATAAAAGGGGCGTGTATTATTACTCTCACACACTCATATTGATATACACACATACATATGTATGTATGTATGAATGTATGAATGTATGTAAATATGCACACGCATACATGCATAAGAGATCCCAATACAAACGACCTCCAAAGGCGCCTCACATGATCATAGGACGTCTCGTCATTGCTGCGATTTCATTTCGCAAAAGAAAGACAGAGAAAAATTGTGAAATAACGAAATAACAGGCGAGCCTCTTTGGAGAACAAAAACGATAGTAACACCTTTTCTACCACTACTACTACAATCTGCATGCATGTGGATTTGTGTCCATGTGCAAAATGTTGTCTGTGATATCAAACAGCACAAGCAAACAAGTATAAATTGCAGCACAACAAAGAACTTCCTTAAAATTAGGTGAGTGAACGAATGCATCGAGTGCGCGAGAGGCAAGCGTGTATGTGGGATGTATGTTTGTGGAGAGTGGAGAGAGGGAGAGAAACGTCAAAGTCACCACGGCTGGAGTTGCAAATACAAACATATGTATGTATGTATGTGCTTACATACATACATACATATATGTACATATGTACATGCAGGGGCAACACAAAATGCGAGACGAGCCCCACGAAAGCCAAAAGCAGGCAGCGACCATCAACAAAATATTCCATGTCGAGCTTACATTCATATGTATGTATGTATGCACATATATGTATGTATACATAAGAATGTAAATATAGATGTACATGTACATTTGTGTACAAATGTATATACCCACGGAGAAAACACAGACAACCTGGTCTGAACGGCAACGAACGGCTATGCAAACTTGTTCTCCTATATGTAAACTGAGCATAAACTGTTATACGCCAAGAGCCGCAGCAAACTAAACTGAAATTGGCAAGACAAGTCACAGCAAGAATCGAAAATTCGCTGTTTACAGCGACATTTGAATGACCTACATGGTTAGCGATTATTTAAATTACTCGCTTTTACTAACAATATATGTATGTGTGTACATATGCACATAAACATAAATATATATGTACATATTTATGTGTATAAAGCTTTTTTTATATCATTGTTAGCACAGCCAGAAATTGTTTTGCTTGAAGCTGCCAACGAGCTGCTTGTGTAGTGTACAATGGCTGGTTTGCTGACGATGGCAAAAAGGCAATGGGCTGTACACACTCACAGGCACACCTGACCGTTCTCTACCTCTCTCTGGTACATGCTACTGCCTCTGCCGGCGCTGCTACCCGTCCCTGTTGTTGCGTATAACAGCCATTCATGAGGCGCGTAATCAAAACATGTGCTCTCTTGCTCTCTATTTGTGTGAGACTCTCTTTCACTCTCTATCGCTGGCACGATATGCGCACTAATGTACATGATATTGTATCTTGAACGCAGGCCCAGCAGCAACTGCCGCCCTCTCCAATACGAATTGTCAATTTTGACCTTCAAGGTTCCTTCAAATACTCTACGTAAACCACTCACATACACATACGTGCAAGCGACGCACAGACGCTAGCGTTGACGGCGGCAGCGCGTGCTCAGCGTCGCGCGTCAGCGTCAGAGAAAAGCAACTGGCGAAGCTTCATGGAATATAATTCCGTAACAAACGGTTCACAGCGTTGGACGCGTGCAGCGGACAAAAATAAAATCGGTCGAGTCAAAAGAAAAAGTATATGAAAAAAAAAACTAAAATACAAAGCTAATTAGACACTGAAACGTGAACAAAACAAAAAACCAATCGCGCGCAAAATAAAAAGGAAAAGGAAAGCGAAAAATTTGCTGCAATAAATATTTTTTGTTTTGTGTGTTGGGTGCCAGTGACTGCCAAACTAACTGAAATAACTGCAACAGCAACAACAACTGCAACGCGATGGACCAACAAGAGCAGCTGAATGGCGCGATGCGCAGCGTTTCTATAAATAGCAATGGACTAGCCACAAAACTGAATGGCCACAACGACTGCGACGAGACGGACAATGCGAGAGCGCGCCCAGCCGCTGTGAGTAAAGCGACAAATGCAGCTGCTGCAGCAGCAGCGGCGACAGCGACTGCGACTGCGAGTGCAAATGCAATTCAAATACAAACAGCGGCTGGTGCGAGTGCAGCGGATAAAAAGAAAATGGTGTACGAGTTATGTCAGCAGCTGTTGCTCACGGACGAGCAGGTGCAGGAGCTCTCCTATCGCATACTGCACGAGGTGCGGCGCGGCCTGGCAAAGGATACGCACCCGAAGGCGAACGTCAAGTGCTTCGTGACGTACGTGCAGGATCTGCCCAATGGCAACGAGCGCGGAAAGTTTCTGGCCCTTGATCTGGGCGGCACCAACTTTCGTGTGCTGCTCATCCATTTACAGGAGAACAACGACTTCCAGATGGAGTCGCGCATCTACGCGATACCGCAGCACATCATGATCGGGTCCGGGCAGCAGCTGTTCGACCACATCGCTGAGTGCCTGTCCAATTTTATGGCCGAGCATAATGTGTACGCGGAACGGTTGCCGCTGGGCTTCACCTTTTCGTTCCCGCTGCGCCAGCTGGGCCTGACCAAGGGCCTACTGGAGACCTGGACGAAGGGCTTCGACTGTGCCGGTGTTGTCAACGAGGACGTCGTCCAGCTTCTGAAGGACGCGATTGCTCGCCGCGGCGACGTACAGATCGACGTCTGCGCCATACTCAATGACACGACGGGCACCCTGATGAGCTGCGCCTGGAAGAATCACAACTGCAAGATCGGTCTGATCGTGGGCACCGGTTCGAATGCCTGCTACGTGGAGCGGGTTGAGGAGGCGGAGCTCTTTGATGTCGTCGACAATCGCAAGCCGCACGTCCTCATCAACACGGAGTGGGGCGCGTTCGGAGACAATGGTGCACTGGACTTTGTGCGCACCGAGTTTGACAAGGACATCGACGGGCACAGCATCAATCCGGGCAAGCAGACGTTCGAGAAAATGATCTCGGGCATGTACATGGGCGAGCTGGTGCGCCTCGTGCTTGTCAAGATGACACGCAGCGGCATCCTCTTCAATGGCCAGGGATCCGAAGTTCTATTCACGCGCGGTCTCTTCTTCACCAAGTACGTGAGCGAAATTGAGGCGGATGAGCCCGGCACGTTCACCAACTGCCGCCTGGTGCTCGAGGAGCTCGGCCTGTCCAATGCCACTGACGGCGACTGCGCCAACGTGCGCTACATCTGCGAGTGCGTCTCGAAGCGGGCCGCGCATCTCGTCTCTGCGGGCATCGCCACGCTGATCAACAAGATGGACGAGCCCCACGTGACGGTCGGCGTCGATGGCAGCGTCTATCGCTTCCACCCCAAGTTTCACAATCTGATGGTCGAGAAGATCGCCCAGCTGATCAAGCCTGGCATCACCTTTGACCTCATGCTCTCCGAGGACGGATCCGGCCGTGGAGCGGCGCTCGTTGCGGCTGTTGCCTGCCGAGAGGACATACTCAATAGCAAGTAAACGCAATGGCAATGGCAATCGCAATCGTTATTGTATTTGTAATTGTTATCGTAATCGGAATCAGCGCCGCAGTTGCTAACACAGCGAACCAATCGAAATCAGGCGAATTTCGAATGCACATTCTTAAGGCGAAAATGAGTTAGTTTCCTTTGGTCGCCGCTGCGCGGGTGCCGCCAGATGGCGCCGGCGCGGGGTGCTTTTTAGTATTTAAATTAGGCAAGTTCTTAGACAAAAAGAAAAAAATAACGGAATGTGTATGCTTCAGCAATTGTTTCTTTATTATTACTATTATTATTATTATTTTTTCTTTATCTATCTATTATTTTGCTCTATAATCTTTTTCTATCTCTTAATTAAATAAATTATTTGTATGCCTAATTTATTTGGTTAAATAATCGATTCTCGATTTTGTAAAAAAATCAATTGTTAATATATTGTACACACATACACATACACATAAGATATTTAATTATTATATATACATATATGTATATATCAGGCAACATCTTAAAATGGCAAAGTTAAATTATTTCTAACGAGAGTAGCGAAAATAATGAAGAAAATTGGACAAAACGTGTAGCGCGCTTAGTTGCGCCGCCAAAACTGTTATACTGTGCTACAAGCATCAATCATATCCTAAACCAGGAAAAGACAAATTCAAACTAGCAAAATTGCGAATTGTTCATAAAAACAAAAAACAAAAAATAAATAAAAATAAATTGAAAAAAAAAAACAAAAACTTATAGCAAAACGCAAAGACACTGAACGGCATGTGTTTTTTAATTGTACATGTTTATAGTATATATTGTGAAGCGTTATATGATAATACAGCTTATTAGCCACTATATTGATTATAATGATGTATTTTTTCATTGTTTAGTCTCTTTTGTTACTAACGTTTAAGCAACTAAACAATTGTTTTATATTGTTTCTATATGTAAACATATGCATGTATATATTTATTTAAGTGTAATAACATAAATATATATATGCAGATGTGAGTTATATGCCTAGTTTAGTGCTTAATTATTATGTAGTTTTAAATGTTATTAAAACCACGAAAAAATGTCCCCTAAAACGTGTCCTAAATATATACGAGACAAAGTTACATATGTTTACGAACTTAAAAAAAAGCACACACACAAATAAAAAATGAACACAATTGATAATTTTCCTGCTAGCTGCAAGCGTTATTAATTTCTTCGGTTTATTTTTCAATATTCTCAGTTCGTATTTAATTGTTTAATTTTCGCTCTTTTTGCTCTCACATTCATTTATACTCTAAGACGTATTTTTGGCAACTGCGCGCAGGCGACGCATTGCATGTTAAAAATAATAATAATAAAAAAGAACAGAACAGAATATAATAATTTTTTTTGCCATGTATTTTTAATAAACTCAGCCAAGCAAAGAAAACACAATACACTGTCGAAAAAAATCAAACAAAATTATTAAGCCTAAACGAATACTAAGCGAAAAGTGTTTCTAATTTTCATGATAATGTCAACAACAAAACCATTAGCCATGATAAATTGGCTATCAAAGATCAAGTGAGGCCAAGTTCAGACTAAAACTGAAGTCGAATGAACTTTATATTAAGCTACAAAGATAGACGCACACACACACACTCTCACACACACATTCAAACACAGAGAAACTTGGAAAAACTAATCAGCTGACGAATTTAGCAGCCGAATTAAAACAAACAATTGACAGGGCAACAGAACAACCAGTATAACATGATTTTAATACAAAACAATAAAAGCGATTCAAAAAGCTAAGAAACAAAACCAACCGAAAATATTTATGACTTTCTTATTGGCATTTTCACTGATATGCTCACGGACATGTCTTGTACAGTGTCGTATTAAGTTCTAACTGGAAAGCAACATTACTGACAGGTTCTTTTTCTTTTCAACTGGAAGGCAACAATGTCGCGTGTCATGAATTAAGCTTTGGCTGAAGAGCACATGATGCAATTTTATTTTATTATGTAAGTATCAATGGGTGTTAGTGAGTCAATTTTCCAGCCTTCGTTCGGCTTGTGCGTTGCGCATCTGGCCCAGCCCAGAATAGAAATTCTATGGGTGGTATTGTCAATTGATATCGTCTGCTTTAACCGCTTTCAAAAGGGGCAACGGCCATTGCCGATACTTATTGAAGCAATGACAGCAATAGTAACAACAATATAAAAAATCAAAAACAACAATGGCGGTATTATTGTATTGTAACTGTAGCTGTATGTTAGTAACAAGCCGAGTCTTTCCCAATTAAATTGAACAAATGGAAAATTATTCAATTTGGATCGTTTGACGAAATTGAATTAAAGCCCGTTAAAGCCGAAATTTCAAGGAAGGGTATTTCGCGGCTTCGGTGTTTCCGCGGACATTACTCATATAGATTTATTTATTATTGTTTGATTTGTTTTTTATTATTTTTTTTTCGAATGAAAATGAATTCAAATTGACTGCGATGCGAGTCAAGCGGTTCGTGGGTGGTTGCGAGGTATGCGAGTTGGGGACTTTCGCAAGTTCCGCGAAAGTTGTTGTTTTTATACCCTGAACCCATTGAAAATGGGTAAAAAAGGGTATAATAGTTTTGTGCAAATGTATGTAACAGGCAGAAGGAAGCATCTCCGACCCCATAAAGTATATATATTCTTGATCAGCATCACTAGCCGAGTCGATTAAGCCTTGTCCGTCTGTCTGTCCGTCTGTCCGTCTGACCGTCTGTCCGTCTGTCCGTCCGTCTGTATGAACGCGTCGATTTCAGAGACTACAAAAGCTAGAAAGCTGATCTTGGTCTCATTCGGTTCGTATATTTCATACGCAGATCAAGTTTATTTCAAAACATCGATAACTCCTTCCGTTTTTTTATTATCGATATTTATCGCTTTTTTGACTCGGTTTGTTAAGCATAACTCCCAAACTATAAAAGCTAGAGCCACCAAATTTATTTTTTTGTTTGCGTTAAACATACGAAGAATTTAAATGTCTCAGGTTTTGGATACCTCCCCCCAATCGCCCACAATATTGATAAAACCAAAAAAACAAAGTAAATCAAATACTACACACGTGCAAATTGGTTTGTAGATACATTTCGATGATCTGAATAAGTCCTGAAAATTTCATAACGACCGTACATTTAGTTTACGAGCAAATCAAGAATCTATTTTCAGTAGTGGGGGCAAAGCGCAGCTGCTTGGCAATTTCTGTGTACATGTGCACGCATACATATGCATAAGCAAAATTTGTCTTGCGTTTTTCTAGGAATTTTTTTTTGCAACGGTTAAATTGAGTTTTAACACAACGAAGTGAAGTAAGAGCGTGGTCCAGTGGGTAAGAGTTGTGCCTCATAACGCGGAGGACTGGGTGCGAATTCAGCGCTGGTATGGTATAGTAGTAATGTTGAATTCTTTTATTTTTTCGTTATTCATAAATATAATTATTATTAATTTGTATCGTTTTAATGACAAGTGCAAAATTTTCGTTTTCCTTGACTTTTTGCGACTTTAAGTAATGTTATATCATTCGCGAAAAATGCGGTATTGTGGTGCAGTTGGTAAGAGTTGTGCATCTTATCACTGAGGTACCGAGTTCAACTCCCGCTTTTTTTGTTGGTAATTATAAGTAAATTTTATTTTTTATTTTTAACAGGCTCAATACTCATCAACTGCCGAGAGTTTGTGTGTATGTGTTCATTTCTGGGTTCAGGGTATCTTCTAGTCGGGCGGTCCCGACTAGAGCAATCTCACTTGTTTTTTTTTTGAATTGCTAGCCACATGTAAATTTTCTGACCCAGAGTGACTGAACCAGACTCAGTCCCAGAAAAACCAATGAATTTTGTGACTGCATGGGTACGCTTATACACTCAGGGAAAATACCATGCGTTTTTTTAATGAAATCATTTGGTAGCGTTGTTAAAATCTGAAAAAAAGTAGAAATTTATTTACTTGATAACAAAATGAGTAAATTAAATAATTATATTTCTAAATATTATAATTAAAACATATCTTATGACAGTCCAAAACAATATTAGTTATTATTGTTATATTGCTAAAATATAGATTTTAGTAACTTGTGGAGAAAATCATCAGTATACTGTCTACCAGATTTGTTGACTTTAGCTATAAATAGGATTTTGACGGTTTACTTACCCCAAGATGTATAGATTTTATCCATTTGACATACCCCAGTACACCTACACATTCACCTATATGTTTCCTAAATCTTTCTCTGAGTGTACATGTATGTATATACATAAATATACATATATGTATGTATGTATGTATGCATACATATATAGAATGTAGTGCACAGCTCACGTTTCAAAGGCAGACATTTAAATATTAACGCAATAAAAATTCAAATGCAAATTTTTAAATACGACGACTTCCAATTGTATGTGGATGTCAAAGTACGAGTGGTTTCACTTGGGGTAGAACTTGTGACCCGTTCTGTGGTCAACTCGGCTTGCCTTTTTTTCAATATTTTTTCATAGTCATAAATTATGTGGTGGCGGCTTCTATAAAATACAAAATAGAAGAAACACAAGCAAGTAAATGCTTTAAGCAATTTGCTAGTTTTAACAGATTGACTGGTAAAAAGATAGGGAGATGGGTGGATAGATTGTCTAATTGTATATGCACTAGATATACGGATTAGGTAAAAGTTAACGAGAACTACGTGGAGTATACTTGATGTGTAAACGAGATATCGATAATAGCTCTTGCGGAATTGGCTATTAAAAGCAATGAAAGCGTTATCACATGTTTATTTTATTGACGCTTTGCCCGATCAACGTTGGTACACAAACAGATACCCCGTGTGCGCTATCTGTCTTTTTTTTCGTTCTCTCTCTCTCTTTCTCTCTACTTGAAAAAATCGTACCGTTCTTGAATTCTCAAACATTTTATTTTTATACTCGTTCACGAAGTGAAAAGAGTATATTGGTTTTGTGCAATGTCCGTCTTGCTGTCCGTCCGTCCGTCTGTCCGTCTGTCCGTCCGTCCGTCTGTCCGTCTGTCCGTATGAACGCAATTATTTTCGCCGCTATTGAAGCTAGAGACAGGAAATTTTGGATAAATACTCGTGTGTAGCCGCGTCAGATAAAGTGTTAAAGATTTTGGGCTAAGCCCACTGGGGGCGTGGCAAACCGATAACACCTAAAATCGCATATTGCTTAAATCCACAATTTTAAAGCTAGAATCACCAAACTTGTTATGTATGTAGCTGGTGACCTCCCAAGAAGATTGCGACCTTGATATCCTGGCCACGCCCACTATAACGCCCCCCAGCGCCACCGCTCTCAAAAATCGGATATGCTAATATCTCCCACAGTTTTTGAGCTAGATCAAATTTTGCATATATATTGCAGGAATGCTCCCCCAAATATAAAAAAAAAAGTTTTTTAGTCACACCCTCTCCCGACCCCATAATCGCGAAAACCGATAAACCTGAAAGGTCAAATCGATAAGTGTTGCATATTTGCACAATTTGTAAGCTAGAGTCACCAAACTTGGTATGTATATAGCTGGTGACCTCCCCCACAGATTGCAACTTTGATATCTCGGCCACGCCCACTAAAACGCCCTCCAGCGCCCCCGCCCTGAAAAATCGGAAATGGCTTTATCCCCAACAATTTTTAAGCTAGAGTCACCAAATTTGGGATATATATTACCGGAATACTCATTCAAACATCACAGGAAAACATTTTTGCCACGACCCCTCCCGCCCACATAATCGCAAAACCCGTTATATTTGACAGCTCGAATCGATCACATATATATCTCCCACAATTTATGCGATAGAGTCACCAAACTTGGTATGTAGATAGCTGGTGTCCTGCCCCACAAATTGCGACCTTGATATCGCAACCACGCCGACTAGAACGCCCAACGCCCCCTCCCTAAAAAATCGGAAATTTTTAAGTTACAGTCACTTAATTCGGGATATATATTAGTGGGAAGCTCCTCCAGAAGTTACAGAAAAATATTTTAGTATGTAGATAGCTGCTGACCTCCCCCAAAGATTCCACACTTGACATCCCGGCCACGCCCACTATAATGCCCCATACGCCACCGCTTCGCCGGAAATGCCTATATCTCCCACAGTTTTTAAGCTAGAGTTACCACTTTTAGTGGGTAGATAGCTGGTCACCTCCTTTAAAGAGCGGTACAAAATTTTACCGACGACGACCCCCACCCCCCAGCACCACACAAATTGCAAAATACCAAAATTTTTTTAAAATAGCAATATTTAAAAACGTGAACCAGTATAACGCAGTCGGTAACGTCCGACTGCAACGTTCTTACTTGTTTTGAATTCATTTCATAAAAAATACCGTGTCTAGCTTCATAGTTTTTTTTTATGGGCACAGGGTATAAAAACATGTTTAAATATACCCCCAATAACAGAACATATGCTCGTAAATAAATTTGTTCGTATTTGCGTAGATGTAAAATCAAACACTTAATGGCACCTAGCCATAGAGGTAAGCATGTATATACATACTTACACACATATGTATGTATATGTATGTTGCAAACGTAACGCGTATCTACATATAATCAATTTACATATATACACGTGTACATCGATGCATATATGTACATACATACAGTCATGGACAAAAGTATTGGCAATTTGATAATATACAATATTAGTGACGGTTTTGTCCAATAAAACGCGTAACATTTAAAATTGTTATATTTTTTAAATGATTATTAATTATTTGTGCACGCAATTCAATTTTTGTTATAAACGTTAGCAGCTTGGTAAATTTTTAATAATTATTTTATTACTAGAACCATCAATCTTATAGGGACAAAAGTATTGGCAATTTTCAATAAGAGGTTGATTTTTTAATAGTAGTTTTGATATGGTCACTCATTTTTTTGCCAAAATGCATCCCTGTATTCACCGTTATTTGAATCTACAAAATTTCTTTGGAAAAAATTGTTTGAGCATCATTTTATATGTTTTTTTGCAAAAATGGCCCCTAAGAAGTGTGAAACCACCGTAGAGCAGCGAAAAATTATTTTAAATTTACGCAAGCAAGGCAAATCCTATAAAGAAATTGGCGACCTATTGGACAGAAGTCAATTTACCATACGGAGCATAATCCAAAGATTTTCAGACGACCCTACGGCGGAAAACGCTAAACGTACCGGCCGCCCAAGAAAGTTAACCGATCGTGAATGCAACCAAATAATAAGAAAAATCAAGAAAGACCCAAAAATAACATCATCCAAAATAGTATCAGAGGTAAAAGAAGAGATTGGGAAACAAATTCACTCCAAAACGGTTCGGCGGGTACTACACAAGGCTGGGTACAATGCGAGAATTGCAAGACGCAAACCACTCATTTCGAGTGTTAACCAAAAGAAGAGATTGGCATTCGCCAAAGAGTTTAAATCGAAGCCATTAACGTTCTGGAACGATGTCCTATTCTCTGACGAAAGCAAGTTCAATATTTTTCGCTCAGATGGCCGAATTAAGGTGTGGAGAAAACCCAATGCGGCATACAATAGCTGTAACTTAATGCCCACAGTAAAGCACGGTGGTGGGGGTGTGATGGTGTGGGGCTGTATGTCCGCAGCTGGTGTGGGTGAACTAGTTTTCATTGAAGGAACAATGGACAAGCGTGTGTACTTGGAAATATTGAAGGCAAATTTAAAAAAAAGCGCTGAAAAGTTGAAGTTAAGCAGTCAGTTCACTTTTCAACAGGACAATGATCCGAAGCACGCGGCCCATGATGTGCGAATGTGGCTAGCTTATAATACAGCTCATGTTCTTCCACACCCTCCTCAATCACCAGACCTCAATCCAATCGAGCACCTATGGGAGGAACTAGAAAAAAGGCTCAGAAAGCATACATATTCGACTAAGACTGAGCTTAAAGAAGCCCTAATGGAAGAGTGGCATAAAATAGAACCAAATGTGGCTAAAAAATTAGTGCATTCAATGCCAAATCGGCTAGAAAGCATTATTAAACAAAAAGGAATGCCTACTAAGTATTAATTTTTATCTCATGTTACGTTAATTCAAATTTTAATTCAGTTATTGAAGTTTTTGCCAATACTTTTGTCCCTATGAAACTAGGCATATTTTTTTAATTTTATTTCTAAGGCTTGAAGTAACCAAAAATGTTCCTTTTTTAATACTTCTATATAAATTAGATATATGAAAAAACATATAAAAAATATATTTTAATAAAATAGTACGTTCGTTATTCTTTAACTTTAACTTATTAGTCGACAACACTACAATTGCCAATACTTTTGTCCATGACTGTACATACATATACATATATAATCCTTGCCTGGCCGCATGCGTCAGTGGCCGGACAGGCCGAAAAAACTATTTATCAGCAAATATACTTTGACATTTTGTTATTTTGTTATGTGGCGATCTTGAGTTAATTTAGCGTCAATTTAGCAAATATGCTTTCTTGTTGTTCGGCAACAAAAAGAAAGAAACAAAACAACAACAAAACACAATAAAAACAAAAGGCGTAAAAATAAATATCTAAATTTAAACAGCAGTACAGTTGTATGTTGCTTGAGCATTTTCTTCTTCTTTTTTTTATTGAGCATAGAATAAAAGCAAAATACGCAATTAAGCATCGCCAGCTAGAACGAAGAGCGAAGAATGCGCCATGTAAAGAATTGAGAATAGAAAGTGCGGTCTTGAGTGGATTTGCAAAGGGCGACAAAGCGACAGACACGCCCACTTACAGTAACGGTGGGCATTTGTACAATGCCAATGGGGTATTTTTAAACTGTAGTGTGTTAAAATTTATGTAAATACACATCCTCACTTTTGTTAATTATATTTTTAATTGTATCTCATATATTTTATGAAAATAATACTGAATACAGGGTATTTGTACAGCCAACCACCGTCCCATTTCTCTAATCAACGTTATTTTCTTGTTAATTTGTTGTTGTTGTTATTTTGTTTATATGTAAACATATTAATTTAATGTAATTAATTTTAATTTTTTAAACATTTTATTTTCTGTTTATTAAATACATACATATATGTATATTAAAGAGCTGGCAACTCTCTCAGACAGTAGCAATTGGCCATTGCATTTGTCTCTTTTATATACCACATACATGCATACATACCTACATATGTACATACATATGTATTTATTTATTTTTTTGGCGCGTGTTCTCTTGTTCTTTTGCTCTCTGTTTATATTTGCTTTTGTGCTGGTGTTATGCAAATGCCAAATGCAGTTTTTGAAAGTGTGAAAAGTAAACGAATCATGTGAGTGCCAACAATAACGGAAACAGTGCACCTAATCATATGGAAAAGCTGCTGTTGCTGTTGTTGCCGTTGTTGTTTGCTAACCACACGACGGATGCAGAAAACGCAAATTGCGATTCGAGTCAATAACATAACAACGACTAGCCGAAACTAATTGATAAAAGTTTTCTATACACATATACATACATACATACGTATGTATATATGTATGTAAATAGCTTGCATCTAAAAACTTGTATTTAATACGACAAAAAATATTTCAAAATGCAGTTATTCACTTGTTGCAGTCAAACAAAACTGAAGCAAAGTGGAACCAAGTGCTCGGTAGACAATTTGCATTATGAGTTGAACGATAAAGCGACACGAATACGAACACGAACTTAAAGTTATCAGCGCAGGATCTTTAAATTAAAATTAAATTGCTAAGTTATTCAAGTTTTTTTTTTAGTTTTTTTTTGTAATAAATGTAATAAATATTAATTACTTTAATTAATATATATGTACACATTTGAAATTATCTGTGGCATACAAAAAAAGTATAAAAGGGCTTTCAGCTACTTGGGTAAAAAAATAAACATGTGAATCAAAGGAGTAACTTAAAAAAACACGTTTTTAAGAGCAAAAACAAAACACTTATTTCATTAAAGTTATTTTAAAAAAATGTATTCTATACAAAAGTGCAGTATTAAAAGTTACATGAGCGATAGCTAATCTTTTCTACTTTCTGCTACCTTTACACAACAAACATACACATGTACATACATATGTATGTATAACTACATATTTATTTCCAGGTTCAAATCCTAGGCTTATGTATGAAAGTAGTGCTTATCTTATTCGAAGATCAGAGCAGCCAGTGCAGTATTTAAAACAAATAAACAATTAAGAAATTTAAATTTAATATAGCCTATACTTAATATAATAATAATATGCATACATGTATGTATGTACTTATATAGCATAATAGGTTTTTTAGTATTTCATTTTCGTAAACTTTTTTGGGAATAATAATTACACTTAATTCTCCTACGGATCTTTGCCCAATTTGGCCTAAGATATGTGAAGAATGCCATTTCATAAGGCAAAAGCTGATTATACACTCATGTCTATAAATACTGACTAATTGCAGTGTTCTCGGTAAAATAAGTACTCAATATAACTGAACTATCTAAAAATAAAGGCAATAGCTTTAATACTTGCACTATTCATATCATCGATATTAAAGCTTAGCTTAATTTCCAGTAGCACTTGGCAGTAAATGCAGCATCATATTATAAAAATATTAATATATTATGTATATGTATGAATGCACATGAGTGTGCATGAGTTTCGCAAAAGGTTTATGATCTGGACTTTTCGATTTTCCACTGCGTAAGACTGAAATAAAATGTGCAAATGGTTGCGGTTTTGGAGGGAGATATTTTAAGACTGCGAATTTTAATAATCGGTGCATGACGAGAAAACAAACAACAGTCCTACTCTAGCTACTAATTACACTTAGACAGCTAAAAAAAAGCTAATTATGATGCTTCAAATTGGCCACTGGGTCGCAATGGCTTCCCAAAAAATAAGTGAATAAAAATAAACAAGTGAGATTGCTCTAGTCGGGACCGCCCGACTAGTAGATACCCTGAACCCAGAAATGAACACATGAGTATTGATCCTGTTAAAAATAATAAAAAAAAAAAATGTTCCACAACCGGGTCTCGAACTCGCTCTCTCCGTCATAAGATGCACGACTCTTACCAACTGCACCACAGTACCACATTTTTGATGAATGATATAACATTAGTTAACCATCGCAAAAAGTCAACGAAAACGAAAATTTTGCACTTGTCATTAAAACGATACAAATTAATAATAATAATCATTATAAATAACGAAAAAATAAAAGAATTCAACATTGCTCTACCAAACCAGCGCTGAATTCGAACCCGGACCTCCACGCTCTTCCCTTCGTTGTGTTAAAATTCAATTTAACCGTTGCAAAAAAAAATTCCTAGATAAACGCAAGACAATTTGCATATGCATACATATGTATGCGTGCACATGTACACAGAAATTGCCAAGCAGCTGCGCTTTGAAATAGATTCTTGATTTGCTCGTAAACTAAATGTACGATCGTTATGAAATTTTTAGGTGTTATTCAGATCATCGAAATCTATCTACAAACCAAACCAAACCAAACATTTGCACGTGTGTAGTATTTGATTTACTTTGTTTTTTGGTTTTATCAATATTGTGGGCGATTGGGGGGAGGTATCCAAACATTTAAATTCTTCGTATGTTTTACGCGAATATAAAAAAATTAATTTGGTGGCTCTAGCTTTTATAGTTTAGGAGTTATGCTGAAAAAACCGAGTCAAAAATGCGATAAATATCGATAATAAGAAAACGGAAGGAGTTATCGATGTTTTGAAATAAATTTGATCTGCGTATGGTATATACGAACCGAATGAGACCAAGATCAGCTTTCTAGCTTTTGTAGTCTCTGAAATCGACGCGTTCATACAGACGGACGGACAGACGGTCAGACGGACAGACAGACGGACATGGCTTAATCGACTCGGCTAGTGATGCTGATCAAGAATATATATACTTTATGGGGTCGTAGATGCTTCCTTCTGCCTGTCACATACATTTGCACAAAACTATTATACCCTTTTTTACCCATTTTCAATGGGTTCAGGGTATAAACAAGTAAGAACGTTGCAGTCGGGCGTTACCGACTGCGTTATACTCGTTCACGTTCGGGTGGGGGTGGTCGTCGGCAACATTTTGTTCCTCTCTTTAAAGGAGGTGACCAGCTATCTACCCACCAAATGTGGTAACTCTAGCTTAAAAACTGTGGGAGATATAGGCATTTCCGGCGGAGCGGGGGCGTTTGGGGCGTTATAGTGGGCGTGGCCGGGATGTCAAGTGTGCAATCTTTGGGGGAGGTCAGCAGCTACCTACATATTCAATTTGGTGCCTCTGGCTTTAAAACTGTACGAGATATAGATTTTCGCGGGTTGCGGGGGCGGAAGGGGGAGGGGGGGGACTGCCCGCAAATATTTTTCTGTAACTTCTGGGGGAGCTTCCCACTAATATATATCCCGAATTAAGTGACTGTAGTTTAAAAACTCTGAGAGATATAGGCATTTTCGATTTTTTAGGGAGGGGGTGTTGGGCGTTCTAGTGGGCGTGGGCGGGATATCAAGGGCGCAATTTGTGGGGCAGGACACCAGCTATCTACATACCAAATTTGGTGGCTCTATCGCTTAAATTGTGGGATATATACACGTGTTATCGATTGGAACTGTCATATATAACGTGTTTTGCGATTACGGGGGCGGGAGGGGGCGTGGCCAAAAATTTTTTCCTGTGATGTATGGAGGAGCATTCTGGTAATATATCTGCCAAATTTGGTGACTCTAGCTTTAAAATTGTTGGGGATATAGCCATTTCCGATTTTTCAGTGCGGGGGCGCTGGAGGGCGTTCTAGTGGGCGTGGCCGGGATATCAAAGGGTCAATCTGTGGGGGAGGTCACCAGCTGTATACATACCAAGTTTGGTGACTCTAGCTTTAAAATTGTGCAAATATGCAACACTTATCGATTTGACCTTTCAGGTTTATCGGTTTTCGCGATTATGGGGGCGGGAGAGGGTGTGGCCAAAAAACTTTTTTTTTAATATTTGGGGGAGCATTCCTGCAATGTATATGCAAAATTTGGTGACTCTAGCTCAAAAACTGTGGGAGATATATGCATATCCGATTTTTGAGAGCGGGGGCGCTGGGGGGCGTTATAGTGGGCGTAGCCGGGATATCAAGGTCGCAATCTTTTTGGGAGGTCACCAGCTATATACATACCAAGTTTGGTGACTCTAGCTTTAAAATTGTGGACTTTAGCAATATGCGATTTTAGGTGTTATCGGTTTGCCACGCCCCCAGTGGGCGGAACTCAAAATCCTTAACACTTTATCTGACGCGGGTACACACGAGTATATATCCAAAATTTGCGAAAATAATTGCGTTCATACGGACAGACGGACATCGGAAATGGCTATATCCCCAACAATTTTTAAGCTAGAGTCACCAAATTTGACAGATATATTACCAGAATGCTCCTCCATACATCACAGGAAAAAATTTTTGGCCACGCCCCCTCCCGCCCCCGTAATCGCAAAACACGTTATATATGACAGTTCCAATCGATAACACGTGTATATCTCCCACAATTTAAGCGATAGAGCCACCAAATTTGGTATGTAGATAGCTGGTGTCCTGCCCCACAAATTGCGCCCTTGATATCCCGCCCACGCCCACTAGAACGCCCAACGCCCCCTCCCTAAAAAATCGAAAATGCCTATGTCTCTCAGAGTTTTTAAACTACAGTCACTTAATTCGGGATATATATTAGTGGGAAGCTCCCCCAGAAGTTACAGAAAAATATTGGCGGGCAGTACCCCCCCCCCCCCCCCCCTCCCTCTTCCGCCCACGCAACCCGCGAAAATCTATATCTCGTACAGTTTTAAAGCCAGAGGCACCAAATTGAATATGTAGATAGCTGCTGACCTTCCCCAAAGATTGCACACTTGACATCCCGGCCACGCCCACTATAACGCCCCAAACGCCCCCGCTCCGCCGGAAATGCCTATATCTCCCACAGTTTTTAAGCTAGAGTTACCACATTTGGTGGGTAGATAGCTGGTCACCTCCTTTAAAGAGAGACACAAAATGTTGCCAACGACCACCCCCACCCGCACTCCCCACTCTCCCCCACCCCCAGCAACACACAAATTGCAAAATACCGAAATTTTTTAAAATAGCAAAATTTACGAACGTGACCGAGTATAACGCAGTCGGTAACGCCCGACTGCAACGTTCTTACTTGTTTTGTAAAAGGTTTTTGCCTTTGTTGTTTTTTTATACCCTGAACCCATTGAAAATGGGTAAAAGAGGGTATAATGGTTTTGTGCAAATGTATGTAACAGGCAGAAGGAAGCATCTCCGACCCCATAAAGTATATATATTCTTGATCAGCATCACTAGCCGAGTCGATTAAGCCATGTCCGTCTGTCTGTCCGTCTGTCCGTCTGACCGTCTGTCCGTCTGTCCGTCTGTCCGTCTGTCCGTCCGTCTGTATGAACGCGTCGATTTCAGAGACTACAAAAGCTAGAAAGCTGATCTTGGTCTCATTCGGTTCGTATATTTCATACGCAGATCAAGTTTATTTCAAAACATCGATAACTCCTTCCGTTTTTTTATTATCGATATTTATCGCTTTTTTGACTCGGTTTGTTAAGCATAACTCCCAAACTATAAAAGCTAGAGCCACCAAACTAATTTTTTTATGTTCGCGTAAAACATACGGAGAATTTGAATGTTTCAGATTTTGGATACCTCCCCCAATCGCCCACAATATTGATAAAACCAAAAAAACAAAGTAAATCAAATACTACACACGTGCAAATTGGTTTGTAGATACATTTCGATGATCTGAATAAGCCCTGAAAATTTCATAACGATCGTACATTTAGTTTACGAGCAAATCAAGAATCTATTTTCAGTAGTGGGGGCAAAGCGCAGCTGCTTGGCAATTTCTGTGTACATGTGCACGCATACATATGCACGTCCAGAAAGTCTTGCGTTTTCCTAGGAATTTTTTTTGCAACGGTTAAATTGAATTTTAACACATCGAAGTGAAGTAAGAGCGTGGTCCAGTGGGTAAGAGTTGTGCCCCATAACGCGGAGGACCGGGTTCGAATTCAGCGCTGGTATGGTAGAGCAATGTTGAATTCTTTTATTTTTTCGTTATTTATTCATAATTATAATTATTATTAATTTGTATCGTTTTAATGACAAGCGCAAAATTTTCGTTTTCCTTGACTTTTTGCGACTTTAAGTAATGTTATATTATTCGCGAAAAATGCGGTAGTGTGGTGCAGTTGGTAAGAGTTGTGCATCTTATCACGGAGGTACCGAGTTCAACTCCCGCTTGTGGAGTATTGATTTTTCTGTTGGTAATTATTAGTAAATTTTATTTTTTAATTTTTAACAGGCTCAATACTCATCAACTGCCGAGAGTTTGTGTGTATGTTTTCATTTCTGGGTTCAGGGTATCTTCTAGTCGGGCGGTCCCGACTAGAGCAAACTCACTTGTTTCGTTTCATTTTTATACCCCGAACCCATTGAAAATGGGTAAAAAGGGTATAATGGTTTTGTGCAAATGTATGTAACAGGCAGAAGGAAGCATCTCCGACCCCATAAAGTATATATATTCTCGATCAGCATCACTAGCCGAGTCGTGCACCTTAAGACGTAGAGAGCGAGTTTGATTCCCGGTTGTGAAGTATTTCTTTTCCGTTGGTAATTATTAGTAAATTTTTTTTTTACTTTTAACAGACTCAATACTCATCAACTGCCGAGAGTTTGTGTGGATTTGGTAATTTCTGGGTTCAGGGTATCTACCAGTCAGGCGGTCCCGACTAGAGCAATCTCACTTGTTTTTTTGTGGTTTTTTTATACTCGTTCACGAAGTGAAAAAAGTATATTGGTTTTGTGCAATGTTCGTCTTGCTGTCCGTCTGTCCGTCTGTCCGTCTGAACGCAATTATTTTCGCCGCTATTGAAGCTAGAGACTTGAAATTTTGGATATATACTCGTGTGTACCCGCGTCAGATAAAGTGTTAAGGATTTTGAGCTCCGCCCACTGGGGGCGTGGCAAACCGATAACACCTAAAATCGCATATTGCTAAAGTCCACAATTTTAAAGCTAGAGTCACCAAACTTGGTATGTATATAGCTGGTGACCTCCCAAAAAGATTGCGACCTTGATATCCCGCCCACGACCACTAGAACGCCCAACGCCCCCTCCCTAAAAAATCGAAAATGCCTATGTCTCTCAGAGTTTTTAAACTACAGTCACTTAATTCGGGATATATATTAGTTGGAAGCTGCCCCAGAAGTTACAGAAAACTATTTGCGGGCAGTGCAAAATTCTGCTATCCACATTCATATGTACATATGTACATCCAAATTACGTGAATACTAAGAAAACTATATTGCTTTTAATATGATACATGCAAAAATCTTTTTAGAATTGTGCATATCTTTATAATTTTTTGTAATCTTTAAATTAACATTTTGTCTTTACTGATTTAAAAAATAATTTGTTTGATTGCTTTCTATTATTTAACGTTCTATTTAAAAATATTTAAAAAAAATTTGTTTGATTGCTTTCTATTATTTAACGTTCTATTTAAAAAATACAAGACTGGAAGTTCGATTGTAAAATTAACAAATTGAATATTTAGTAACATTTTTTTCATAGAAATGCATTTTTTTTTAGTTTTTTTTTTGAGCAAGCCATGTCATGTGAAATAAATTGTTGTTTTTAAATCATACATTAATAAATAAACATGCATAAAATTCTACGTCTGAAATTTGGGGAGCAAATCCTAAATTTCCGTCTCAATTAGCGCCCCAGACATCACTTATCATTGGGTTAGGGTAGCTGTAACCGAGGTTCAACAGCCGATAACTGATAACCCATTGGCATTAGACTAAAGTCAAGATCTTACAAGATCACGGCCGAGCATATAAATATGCTGATTGCGATGAGTGCGCCAATTGGACGACCAATTGGTTCGCTGCCAATACAAAACAATTGAGTGTTGCGTCGCGTCGTCCGGAAAACCGAAGCGGACGAAACCGCCTTGAACTACATCGCGACTCACGCGCCAGCCCAAAGACTCTCTTCAATTAATGGCATCTGTTTCAAAGATCTGCCTAGAGAAATGCATGGCATACAATTTTATTCTATCAACGAGGCACTTGAATCAATTTGCGCCGCTTACGAAGCCCCCAATTAGACTTATGTATGTTTAAACAAATGTATGTCTAGCGTATGTCCATATACATACAGTGGCTCTCAGCTTATTTTATGCAGCAAAATTATAAATTTTCAAACCTTTGCTGCAGCTAAACTGTGAAAGCTATCTTCAAAATTTAAATGCAGATTTATTGAAAAGGTATTAATATTTTTAATACACAAATAAGATTTTCATAATCGTTACAAATAAAAAATAGGGTAACAAAAACTTAAAGTACAGCTTCATTTCATGTCGCAGCTTATTGTATGCAGTCACTTTAAGTGTCGGAAAAAAGTTAATTTCAGGCAGGAAAATCGCAAATTCTTCCTTTTTCCATTTTCTCACTACGCTTTCTGATATATTTTAATTTTTTTTCGACTTGGTCTCATTTAAATATACAAATTTCGCGGAATCACAAAAATGGGACCACGCACATCAATTGAACTTCGAGAATTAGTTCTCAAATTCTTTAAAGAAGGAAAAAGTCAACGTGCTATAGAAGAAATAGTTAATTTAAGTCCCAGCACAGTTCAAAAAATAATTGAGATATTCGTCCGCGAAAATCGAGTGGTAGACAAGGGTCGAAATGCGCCGAGTAAGATTTTCGATGATTCCCCATGTAATTCAAACTCCAGCACAGTCTTCCGACCTAAATGTTATTGAAAATTTGTGGCATATTTTGGACTTGGCCATTCGCAAGAGGGTGATTTCCAACAAAAATGAGCTTAAACATGCCCTATTGGAAGAATGGCAAAAAATTCCCCCAGAAACAACAATGAAATTAGTTTCTTCGATGACAGATCGTTTAAAAGATGTAATAAACAAGAAGGGATACCCCACTAAGTATTAGGTTAAGAATTTAAAAACTTATTTGAAAACAAAGTGACTGCATACAATAAGCTGCGACATGAAATGCAGCTGTACTTTAAGTTTTTGCTACCTAATTATACCCTGAACCCATTGAAAATGGGTAAAAAAGGGTATAATGGTTTTGTGCAAATGTATGTAACAGGCAGAAGGAAGCATCTCCGACCCCATAAAGTATATATATTCTTGATCAGCATCACTAGCCGAGTCGATTTAGCCTTGTCCGTCTGTCTGTCCGTCTGTCTGTCCGTCTGTCTGTCCGTCTGTCTGTATGAACGCGTCGATTTCAGAGACTACAAAAGCTAGAAAGCTGATCTTGGTCTCATTTGGTTCGTATATACCATACGCAGATGAAGTTTATTTCAAAACATCGATAACTCCTTCCGTTTTCTTATTATCGATATTTATCGCTTTTTTGACTCGGTTTTTTAAGCATAACTCCCAAAATATAAAAGATAGAGCCACCAAATTTAATTTTTTATGTTCGCGTTAAACATACGAAGAATTTAAATGTTTCAGATTTTGGATACCTCCCCCCAATCGCCCCCAATATTGAACAAGTGAGATTGCTCTAGTCGGGACCGCCCGACTAGAAGATACCCTGAACCCAGAAATGAACACATACACACAAACTCTCGGCAGTTGATGAGTATTGAGCCTGTTAAAAATAAAAAATAAAATTTACTAATAATTACCAACAAAAAAATAAATACTCCACAAGCGGGAGTTGAACTCGGTACCTCCGTGATAAGATGCACAACTCTTACCAACTGCACCACAATACCACATTTTTCGCGAATGATATAACATTACTTAAAGTCGCAAAAAGTCAAGGAAAACGAAAATTTTGCACTTGTCATTAAAACGATACAAATTAATAATAATTATATTTATGAATAACGAAAAAATAAAAAATTTCAACATTACTCTACCATACCAGCGCTGAATTCGAACCCAGTCCTCCGCGTTATGAGGCACAACTCTTACCCACTGGACCACGCTCTTACTTCTCTTCGTTGTGTTAAAATTCAATTTAACCGTTGCAAAAAAAATTCCTAGAAGAACGCAAGACAAATTTTGCATATGCATATGTATGCGTACACATGTACACAGAAATTGCCAAGCAGCTGCGCTTTGCCCCCACTACTGAAAATAGATTCTTGATTTGCTCGTAAACTAAATGTATGATCGTTATGAAATTTTCAGGACTTATTCAGATCATCGAAATGTATGTACAAACCAATTTGCACGTGTGTAGTATTTGATTTACTTTGTTTTTTGGTTTTATCAATATTGTGGGCGATTGGGGGAGGTATCCAAAATCTGAAACATTTAAATTCTTCGTGGCTCTAGCTTTTATAGTTTTGGAGTTATGCTTAAAAAACCGAGTCAAAAAAGCGATAAATATCGATATTAAGAAAACGGAAGGAGTTATCGATGTTTTGAAATAAACTTGATCTGTGTATGAAATATACGAACCGAATGAGACCAAGATCAGCTTTCTAGCTTTTGTAGTCTCTGAAATCGACGCGTTCATACAGACGGACGGACAGACGGACAGACAGACAGACGGACATGGCTAAATCGACTCGGCTAGTGATGCTGATCAAGAATATATATACTTTATGGGGTCGGAGATGCTTCCTTCTGCCTGTTACATACATTTGCACAAAACTATTATACCCTTTTTAGGGTATAAAAATAATAAAGGCAAACGACTAACATATGCACGTGAGCATGTAGGGCGCCCAATTTCATTTTGGAATGACGTTATCTTCGCAGACGAGTCCAAATTTAACATGTTTTGATCTGATGGGAAGCAATATGTTTGGCTGCAGCCGAATACAGAGTTAGACCCCAAGCACCTAAAACCCACAGTCAAGCATGGCGGTGGTCATGTAATGATTTGGGCCTGTATGGCGGCTTCGGGTGTTGAAAGACTGGTTTTTATTGACGGTATCATGGACGCAAAGATGTACCTTAACATTTTGAAGGACAACTTGCTCCAAAGTGCCCAAGAACTGGGGATACGCAATGGATTCCGTTTGTATCAAGACAACGACCCAAAGCATTCGGCAGCAATTGTAAAGACATGGATCATCTGGAACTGTCCCCATGTAATTCAAACTCCAGCACAGTCTCCAGACCTAAATGTCATTGAAAATTTGTGGCATATTTTGGACTTGGCCATTCGCAAGAGGGTGATTTCCAACAAAAATGAGCTTAAACATGCCCTATTGGAAGAATGGCAAAAAATTCCCCCAGAAACAACAATGAAATTAGTTTCTTCGATGACAGATCGTTTAAAAGATGTAATAAACAAGAAGGGATACCCCACTAAGTATTAGGTTAAGAATTTAAAAACTTATTTGAAAACAAAGTGACTGCATACAATAAGCTGCGACATGAAATGCAGCTGTACTTTAAGTTTTTGCTACCTAATTTTTTATTTGTTATGATTTTGAAAATCTTATTGGGGTATTAAAAAAATTAAGACCTTAATCAATAAATCGGCATTTAAATTTTGAATATAGCTCTCATAGTTTAGCTGCAGCAAAGGTTTGAAAATTTATATTTTTGCTGCATAAAATAAGCTGCGAGCCACTGTATGTACGTATATAAATAAACGCTCTGAGAACATCATCGCACAAGTTCAAAAGGGTTTGTATCCAAATTTTTAAACTATTTGGTTTTTGGAAATGCTGACTTCATGATTGATTACATTACCCAATAATGTTGTATAAATTAGAATAAATATTTTTGAATTCCGTAAACCTGTTTAATATTAAGTTATTTTGGGATTAAAAAAACAGTATCAAAAACCTGAAATATTATCTAAGATAAGGTAAGAAAACTAAAGGTATAAATCGATTTGTTTCGATATTATTGAAACGGGGCAAGATATCGAAAAAAAAAAAATTGATAAACTTGTTTTACGGAGTTTTCGCAATCGCTACGTTCATCTAGACAGGTAGACATACTGGGCTAAATCAATTCAGTTGATCGTCTTGATCAATATATATATAAATATATATATATATATATATATATATATATATATATATATTTTAAGGGGTCGGAGATGCTTCTTCCTGCCTGTTACATACATTTACAGAAAAAAATATAACCTTTTTACCCATTTTCAATGGGTTCAGGGCTTGTTTTTATACAGCAAACATTACTATTTTTAGGGGGGTCTAAATACTTTTTCCGCGATTATTAGGGGAAATCGGGCAATAATAATACACCTTTCGACTTGCGGTCTATAAATAAAACGAAAACAACCAGAATAACAACAATAAACAATGACAAGCTATTGTAATAATTGGAACAACAACAAGTTTATTCGGCTGATAACCACGAAAAGTGTCAGTGAGACCCACATGGAATAGATCACGTTTCTGCATTTCTCATATTTGCCGGCGCTACACTAAGTTGAAGCATATTGGTTATGCGGTTCGTTTGGAGCTATGATACCCAATACAAATATATGTTTGGATATCCACAACTTAGATTAACTTTATTTCATAAATGTGTAGGATTTTTGCTCAATTGTAGTCGGCTAACTTGGATAACTTTTTTTGCGGCAGGTGATTCCCTTAACCTATATACCTTAAATCAGTTTCACTTAACATGCCAATAGGCATGCATTTATATAAATTTGTATTTGTATTTTGTATTTTTTGCTGTTTATGCCATATCATTGTTTATAGACGATCGCCCATTCATTCAGCGAAATTGTTTTGGGTTTGTCATTTCCAAGTATTTTGTTATTGTCTGCGGGTGCAATTGCAGCTGCACCAGCAAAGGCATTTGAGACGGTTTAAAGTGCAACGGTCCGAACGCTAGCCAATAATGATTTAGATCTTATAAAGAGCTGACAATGACAGTTGAATTTGCCTATTGTTGTTGTTGTTGTTTGCTATCAAAATTGATGGCACACTTTATTTTATTTTTTACACTTTCAACGAGTGACGCGGCCTTTGTTACACCCGACTACACCCTACTTGTTTATTTTTCAACATCTGGTTAATTTATTTGTCAGGCAGTTTATCCACCTGGTTAGTATTAAATATGAATATTAACTCTAATGTATTGCTCAAGAAAAACATTTTTTAAACCAACCATGACATACTGCTTATCATATATCATTTATTTTAACTGTAACAAATATACATAAATTAGGCAGAGGTAATAAAAATAGTTTAATTTTCTATAGGCGGCTTTTTTATTTAAAAAAAAGTTGAAAAATCGGTCATTATTTTTGCAAAGATGAGTCTGAGTTTTTGATCATTACAAGTGCATTTCATAATCGATATTTTAAAGCTTGTATTGTATTTGGTACTATTTTTATACTCGTTCACGAACTAAAACTAGTGTGTTGGGTTAGTGCAATGCCCCTCATGCTGTCCGTTGGCCCTCCTGTCCGGATGAACACAACTGTTTTTTTAAGCTATTGAAGCTAGAGACGTAAAACTTTGAATATATACTTATAGTTATCCTCTTGAATCAAAGTGTTAAGATTTTTGTGCCTTGCCGACTGAGAGGCTGGTAATTCGATAACATGTCGATACAGCTTACAGCATTTTAGAGCAAATGTCGCCAAATTCTATATACCGATAGCCGGAGACCTCCCCCCATCCTGTTTGAAAGCTTAGGTCACAAAATTTGGCAAAAAGTTTTTGCATGATTTCTTCTAAAGATCGAGCTGAAAAATTTCCACCACGCTTAAACCCACCCGGGCACCCACACAAATTACAAAATACCAACATTTTTTAAAATAACAATAATAATTAAGACCGTGAACGAGTATATCGTAGTCGGTAACGCCCGACTGTAGCGTTCCTACGTGATAACATTATGATTTTTCAAAGTATGTAATTCCCGTTCTGGCCAATCATTACTTTAGTAATGACTATCCCAGAGGCAGAGAAATCAGTATTATATGGCTATAACTGTCTCTATTTTTCTCTATTTCCATTTGATGCAGTTAAACAATTAAGTTAAGTTATCAGCGTGGGTGCAAACTGAGTGGGGTCAAAATAGTCAGTAAAGCCCGTCGTAAAAAAATAAACTTTAATCTGGTCGCGAAGACCTTCAGTAATGTTGGACATGAGTCGAGTCGAGCCTAGCTAATCCATAAAATAATAATGTGGCCTTCGGCTGTCCATCGATTTTAATAATTAATATCTCAAACAATTTAACAAACAAACAAATCATTGCAAAACTAATAGCTTAAAATAAAAGTTTGGGTATTTGATCAATATATAATATTTATTTATTTTAAAAAAAGGTTATGATATTTTTGGGAATGGTCAAACATTTTTATTATTAGAGCTTCTTCTTGATATTCATATGTAGTACAAAAAAAAATGCTAAATAATAAAAAAAACTAAACAAGTAAGAACGTTGCAGTCGGGCGTTACCGACTGCGTTATACTCGTTCGCGTTCGTAAATATTGCTATTTTAAAAAATTTCGGTATTTTGCCATTTGTGTGTTGCTGGGGGTGGGGGAGTGTGGGGAGTGCGGGTGGGGGTGGTCGTCGGCAACATTTTGTTCCTGTCTTTAAAGGAGGTGACCAGCTATCTACCCACCAAATGTGGTAACTCTAGCTTAAAAACTGTGGGAGATATAGGCATTTCCGGCGGAGCGGGGGCGTTTGGGGTGTTATAGTGGGCGTGGCCGGGATGTCAAGTGTGCAATCTTTGGGGGAGGTGAGCAGCTATCTACATATTAAATTTGGTGCCTCTGGCTTTAAAACTGTACGAGATATAGATTTTCGCGGGTTGCGGGGGCGGAAGGGGGAGGGGGGGGTACTGCCCGCAAATATTTTTCTGCAACTTCTGGGGAGCTTCCCACTAATATATATCCCGAATTAAGTGACTGTAGTTTAAAAACTCTGAGAGATATAGGCATTTTCGATTTTTTAGGGAGGGGGCGTTGGGCGTTCTAGTGGGCGTGGGCGGGATATCAAGGGCGCAATTTGTGGGGCAGGACACCAGCTATCTACATACCAAGTTTGGTGACCCTATCGCATAAATTGTGGGAGATATACACGTGTTATCGATTGGAGCTGCCAAATATAACGGGTTTTGTCATTACGGGGGCGTGGCCAAAAACTTTTTCCTGTGATGTTTGGAGGAGCATTCCGGTAATATACATCCCAAACTTGGTGACTCTAGCTTAAAAATTGTTGGGGATATAGCCATTTCCGATTTTTGAAAGCGGGGACGCTGGAGGGCGTTCCAGTGGGCGTGGCCGGGATATCAAAGGTGCAATCTGTGGGGAAGGTCACCAGCTATATACATACCAAATTTGGTGACTCTTGCTTCAAAATTGTGCAAATATGCAACACTTATCGATTTGACCTTTCAGGTTTATCGGTTTTCGCGATTATAGGGGGTGCGAGGGGTGTGGCCAGTAAATTTTTGTTATGATGTTTTGGAGAGAATTCCTGCAATATATAAGCAAAATTGTATGACTCTAGCCCAAAAATTGTGGGAGATATATGCATACATTGCCCTTATATGTGAAACGAAAGCAACTAGCAGACATCCCATTAAGCTAAATGGCTACAATGTCCACGCCGCAAACCACCCACTAGACAAAGGAGCTGGTGGCGCAGTACTCATTATAAAAAAGAATTTGCGCCACTTCCCATTGGATCCCCTCGCCTCCAACAGGATCCAGCTGGCATGTGCTCGCGTCACTGCAGACATCGGCGAAATTACTGTTGGCGCCATTTACTGTCCTCCAGCTCACACATGGATCTTCAGCGATTTCGAAGACGTGTTTACTGCGACAAATAGTGACAAATATATCATCGCTGGGGACTGGAATGCCAAACACCCATTATGGGGATCAGGCCCAACCTGCCCCAGAGGAAGAGAAATCGCCAGCTGTTTACAGGTTAGCAACAGTAAAATTCTCGCAACCGGCAGCCCCACTTGTTTCCCAAGCAGACCAGGCACTCGCCCCTCATGCATAGACTTCGCAATATACAAAGGCATTCCATCTGTTAAACTAACGATCTCCGACAGCTGGGATCTGGAATCGGATCACTTACCGCTGGTCATAAAGCTTGACACCCAAGCGACTACATTCCCGCAGCCACCAAAGCTAATCGGCAGGCACACCAACTTAAACTTATTTAGGAACTGCCTTAACAGCTCCATCCATTTAAACACGGAAATTAATACGCGGGAAGATCTCGACGACGTGGTTGACCTTTTTACAGAAAAAGTTCACCAAGCAGCCGAGACAGCTAACAGCGCTACCCAAGGCCCTGCCGCCCCTCCAACCCGCCACCCTCGTCCTCCAGCCGAGATAGCTGACCTACTCGCCAGGAAGAGACAATTGCGCAGACGATACCTTCGCACTCTTCACCCTAACGATAAAACGCTGTGGTATAGAGCCGCAAGAGAGCTACGCGAGGCCTTACAGATTCTTCGAGACGAACGGTTTGAACGCATGCTGGTAAACACGGACTACTCCCACGACTGCCGTCATTCTCTGTGGCAATTTACCAAAAACATCAAACGTCAGCCACAGAGAATAACACCGCGAGATTGGTGCAGGTCCTTGAAAGAACAAGCGTCCACATTTGCGGATCACCTGATTGGTCGCTTCACACCCCTGGACACCGCCTCCCCAGACGAGGTGGCTAACACGACAAACATCCTCTTTGCCCCGATACAGACGAGCTCACCTATCAAGCCCATACGTCTGGAAGAGGTAAGCGTGGCGATCCGCAAACTTAAAAAGAAACAAGTAAGAACGTTGCAGTCGGGCGTTACCGACTGCGTTATACTCGTTCACGTTCGTAAATATTGCTATTTTAAAAAATTTCGGTATTTTGCAATTTGTGTGTTGCTGGGGGTGGGGGAGAGTGGGGAGTGCGGGTGGGGGTGGTCGTCGGCAAAATTTTTTTCCGCTCTTTAAAGGAGGTGACCAGCTATCTACCCACCAAATGTGGTAACTTTAGCTTAAAAACTGTGGGAGATATAGGCATTTCCGGCGGAGCGGGGGCGTTTGGGGCGTTATAGTGGGCGTGGCCGGGATGTCAAGTGTGCAATCTTTGGGGGAGGTCAGCAGCTATCTACATATTAAATTTGGTGCCTCTGGCTTTAAAACTGTACGAGATATAGATTTTCGCGGGTTGCGGGGGCGGAAGGGGAGGGGGGGGGTACTGCCCGCAAATATTTTTCTGTAACTTCTGGGGGAGCTTCCCACTAATATATATCCCGAATTAAGTGACTGTAGTTTAAAAACTCTGAGAGATATAGGCATTTTCGATTTTTTAGGGAGGGGGCGTTGGGCGTTCTAGTGGGCGTGGGCGGGATATCAAGGGCGCAATTTGTGGGGCAGGACACCAGCTATCTACATACCAAATTTGGTGGCTCTATCGCTTAAATTGTGGGATATATACACGTGTTATCGATTGGAACTGTCATATATAACGTGTTTTGCGATTACGGGGACGGGAGAGGGCGTGGCCAAAAATTTTTTCCTGTGATGTATGGAGGAGCATTCTGGTAATATATCTGCCAAATTTGGTGACTCTAGCTTTAAAATTGTTGGGGATATAGCCATTTCCGATTTTTCAGGGCGGGGGCGCTGGAGGGCGTTCTAGTGGGCGTGGCCGGGATATCAAAGGGTCAATCTGTGGGGGAGGTCACCAGCTATATACATACCAAGTTTGGTGACTCTAGCTTTAAAATTGTGCAAATATGCAACACTTATCGATTTGACCTTTCAGGTTTATCGGTTTTCGCGATTATGGGGGCGGGAGAGGGTGTGGCCAAAAAACTTTTTTTTAATATTTGGGGGAGCATTTCGGCAAAGTATATGCAAAATTTGGTGACTCTAGCTCAAAAACTGTGGGAGATATATGCATATCCGATTTTTGAGAGCGGGGGCGCTGGGGGGCGTTATAGTGGGCGTAGCCAGGATATCAAGGTCGCAATCTTTTTGGGAGGTCACCAGCTATATACATACCAAATTTGGTGACTCTAGCTTTAAAATTGTGGACTTTAGCAATATGCGATTTTAGGTGTTATCGGTTTGCCACGCCCCCAGTGGGCGGAGCTCAAAATCCTTAACACTTTATCTGACGCGGGCACACACGAGTATATATCCAAAATTTCAAGTCTCTAACTTCAATAGCGGCGAAAATAATTGCGTTCATACGGACAGACGGACAGACGGACAGCAAGACGGACATTGCACAAAACCAATATACTCTTTTCACTTCGTGAACGAGTATAAAAAGCGCCAGGACATGACCAAATCGACAACGCTGTGTTAAAGGCCCTCCCGAAGCGAGCTCTCCTCTTTCCCACATTAATTTTTAATGCGAGTTTAAGATTGCAGTATTTTCCTACCAAATGGAAGACTGCCAGGATCACTATGATCCTCAAGCCTGCGAAGCCGGAACACGATGTCACTTCCTACCGGCCAATCAGTCTTCTGCCTTCTGCATCGAAGGTTCTAGAACGACTGATCGCTTATCGGCTTGTTGAGAGCATGGACCGCAACAGCACGATCCCCAACCATCACTTTGGGTTCCGCTCTGGTCACAGCACCATTGAGCAGGTGCATTGCGTGACGGACCACATACTCAGAGCTTTCGACAACAGGGAATACTGCAACGGAGTTTTCCTTGACATCCAACAGGCATTCGACAAAGTATGGCACCCAGGACTACTGGCTAAGTTGAAGACCGCTCTGCCCGCCAATATATACTGTCTCCTACGCTCCTTCATAGAGGATAGAAAATTCTACACCCAAGTCCGAGACCAGCAATCTGAAATCAAAATAGCTAAAGCCGGAGTACCCCAGGGAAGCGTTCTTGCACCGCTGCTCTACTCCATCTTTGCCGCAGACATTCCGGTCCCCAACAGAACAATGCTCGCAAAATCAGGGAAGATGCTCCTAGCGTCTTACGCTGACGACGTCTGCATATTGTATGCTAACGAATGCGAGCTAGAAGCGGCGAACGGAATACAGCAGTATCTAAGTAGTTTTGAGAAATGGGCCAGAAGATGGAACGTTGGCATAAACAGCAGCAAGTCCACCAACGTGTGCTTTAGCTTGCGACCCAAAAGGCCACCAGCGGTGCATATAAACAGCGAGCTAATACCGCAGACATCCTCCGCGAAATATCTTGGCATCACGCTGGATAAACATCTAACTTACCGCAAGCACATAACCAAAACCGCCGCGACGTGTTACGCAAAAAGGGATAAGCTTCACTGGCTATTAAATAAGCGAAGCAGTCTCCGCCTTAGATGCAAGCGTGCGATCTACCAGCAAGTTATAGCGCCCACGTGGAGATACGGCATCCAAATCTGGGCACCGCCGCCAAAACAAATCGCGTTAAATTCCAAACAGTGCAAAATAAGAAGCTGCGCCTCATGACCGGGTGTGACTGGTTTGTCAGCAACCTAACACTACATCGTGATCTTGCCATACAAACTATTGAGGATCAGATATCTCTCTTCTCCAACAGGCATAACGAAACGAAACCATCGTAACAGATGCGCCCGAAATCTTGCCAATGCTGTCCCCATTAAAAGACTTAAAAAAAGACACTTTGGCTTAACCTTACCCGGCCCACACAAAAACTAGACCGACCGATAACACCATAGAATTTGGACTTGGCGATTTTCTCTTCAACACAGACAAAAATTATGTTAAAAACTATTAATGCAGCTTGTACAAATTAAAATACCAAATAAAGAATATATTTAAATCAAAAAAAAAATATATATATATTTGGGGGGGCATTCCTGCAATATATATGCAAAATTTGGTGACTCTAGCTCAAAAACTGTGGGAGATACATATATGCATATCCGATTTTTGAGAGCGGGGGCGCTGGGGGCGTTTTAGTAGGCGTGGCCGGGATATCAACGTCGCAATCTTCTTGGGAGGTCACCAGCTATATACATACCAAGTTTGGTGACTCTAGCTTTAAAATTGTGGACTTAAGCAATATGCGATTTTAGGTGTTTTCACTTCGTGAAGTAGTATAAAAAGCAACCCTCGTAGTCACATTTGCACTTATATATATACATAGTATATATATATACATACACATATACAAATACATATACATATACATATAAATATACATATACATATACATATGAGAGATAAGATTTTCAAAATCATAACAAATAAAAAACAAGTGAGATTGCTCCAGTCGGGACCGCCCGACTAGTAGATACCCTGAACCCAGAAATTAACACACAAACTCTCGGCAGTTGATTGTATTAAGTATTGAGGCTTTTAAAAATTAAAAAAAAACAATTACCAACGGAAAAACAAATGTTCCAAAACCGGGGCTCGAACTCGCTCTCTCCGTCTTAAATGCACGACTCTTACCAACTGCACCACACTACCGCATTATTTATGTATGATTTAACATTACTTAACCATTCCAAAATATCAAGGAAAACGAAAATTTTGCACTTGTCATTAAAACGATACAAATTAATAAAAATAATAATTATAAATAAATAAAACAATTCAACATTTACTACCATACCAACGCTGAATTCGAACCCGGGCCTCCACGTTACGCGGCCTAACTCTTACCAACTGGACCACGCTCTTACTTCTTTTCGTTGTGTTAAAATTCAATTTAACCGTTGCAAACAAAATTCCTGGAAGAACGCAAGACAAATTTTGCATATGCATATGTATGCGTGCACATGTACACAGAAATTGCCAAGCAGCTGCGCTTTGCCCCCACTACTGAAAATAGATTCTTGATTTGCTCG
The DNA here is from genome assembly GCA_035043915.1 of Drosophila paramelanica. Classification (NCBI taxonomy): domain Eukaryota; kingdom Metazoa; phylum Arthropoda; class Insecta; order Diptera; family Drosophilidae; genus Drosophila; species Drosophila paramelanica. The sequence continues at coordinate 883,275 of JAWNMO010000640.1, read as the reverse complement.
TAAACTAAATGTACGATCGTTATGAAATTTTCAGGACTTATTCAAATCATCGAAATCTATCTACAAACCAATTTGCACGTGTGTAGTATTTGATTTGCTTTGTTTGTATGGTTTTTTCAATATTGGGGGCGATTGGGGGGAGGTATCCAAAATCTGAAACATTTAAATTCTTCGTATGTTTTTCTACCCACCAAATGTGGTAACTTTAGCTTAAAAACTGTGGGAGATATAGGCATTTCCGGCGGAGCGGGGGCGTTTGGGGCGTTATAGTGGGCGTGGCCGGGATGTCAAGTGTGCAATCTTTGGGGGAGGTCAGCAGCTATCTACATATTAAATTTGGTGCCTCTGGCTTTAAAACTGTACGAGATATAGATTTTCGCGGGTTGCGGGGGCGGAAGGGGGAGGGGGGGGGTACTGCCCGCAAATATTTTTCTGCAACTTCTGGGGGAGCTTCCCACTAATATATATCCCGAATTAAGTGACTGTAGTTTAAAAACTCTGAGAGATATAGGCATTTTCGATTTTTTAGGGAGGGGGCGTTGGGCGTTCTAGTGGGCGTGGGCGGGATATCAAGGGCGCAATTTGTGGGGCAGGACACCAGCTATCTACATACCAAATTTGGTGGCTCTATCGCTTAAATTGTGGGATATATACACGTGTTATCGATTGGAACTGTCATATATAACGTGTTTTGCGATTACGGGGACGGGAGGGGGCGTGGCCAAAAATTTTTTCCTGTGATGTATGGAGGAGCATTCTGGTAATATATCTGCCAAATTTGGTGACTCTAGCTTTAAAATTGTTGGGGATATAGCCATTTCCGATTTTTCAGGGCGGGGGCGCTGGAGGGCGTTCTAGTGGGCGTGGCCGGGATATCAAAGGGTCAATCTGTGGGGGAGGTCACCAGCTGTATACATACCAAGTTTGGTGACTCTAGCTTTAAAATTGTGCAAATATGCAACACTTATCGATTTGACCTTTCAGGTTTATCGGTTTTCGCGATTATGGGGGCGGGAGAGGGTGTGGCCAAAAAACTTTTTTTTAATATTTGGGGGAGCATTTCGGCAAAGTATATGCAAAATTTGGTGACTCTAGCTCAAAAACTGTGGGAGATATATGCATATCCGATTTTTGAGAGCGGGGGCGCTGGGGGGCGCTGGGGGGCGTTATAGTGAGCGTAGCCGGGATATCAAGGTCGCAATCTTTTTGGGAGATCACCAGCTATATACTTACCAAGTTTGGTGACTCTAGCTTTAAAATTGTGGACTTTAGCAATATGCGATTTTAGGTGTTATCGGTTTGCCACGCCCCCAGTGGGCGGAGCTCAAAATCCTTAACACTTTATCTGACGCGGGCACACACGAGTATATATCCAAAATTTCAAGTCTCTAACTTCAATAGCGGCGAAAATAATTGCGTTCATACGGACAGACGGACAGACGGACAGCAAGACGGACATTGCACAAAACCAATATACTCTTTTCACTTCGTGAACGAGTATAAACAGCGCCAGGACATGACCAAATCGACAACGCTGTGTTAAAGGCCCTCCCGAAGCGAGCTCTCCTCTTTCCCACATTAATTTTTAATGCGAGTTTAAGATTGCAGTATTTTCCTACCAAATGGAAGACTGCCAGGATCACTATGATCCTCAAGCCTGCGAAGCCGGAACACGATGTCACTTCCTACCGGCCAATCAGTCTTCTGCCTTCTGCATCGAAGGTTCTAGAACGACTGATCGCTTATCGGCTTGTTGAGAGCATGGACCGCAACAGCACGATCCCCAACCATCACTTTGGGTTCCGCTCTGGTCACAGCACCATTGAGCAGGTGCATTGCGTGACGGACCACATACTCAGAGCTTTCGACAACAGGGAATACTGCAACGGAGTTTTCCTTGACATCCAACAGGCATTCGACAAAGTATGGCACCCAGGACTACTGGCTAAGTTGAAGACCGCTCTGCCCGCCAATATATACTGTCTCCTACGCTCCTTCATAGAGGATAGAAAATTCTACACCCAAGTCCGAGACCAGCAATCTGAAATCAAAATAGCTAAAGCCGGAGTACCCCAGGGAAGCGTTCTTGCACCGCTGCTCTACTCCATCTTTGCCGCAGACATTCCGGTCCCCAACAGAACAATGCTCGCAAAATCAGGGAAGATGCTCCTAGCGTCTTACGCTGACGACGTCTGCATATTGTATGCTAACGAATGCGAGCTAGAAGCGGCGAACGGAATACAGCAGTATCTAAGTAGTTTTGAGAAATGGGCCAGAAGATGGAACGTTGGCATAAACAGCAGCAAGTCCACCAACGTGTGCTTTAGCTTGCGACCCAAAAGGCCACCAGCGGTGCATATAAACAGCGAGCTAATACCGCAGACATCCTCCGCGAAATATCTTGGCATCACGCTGGATAAACATCTAACTTACCGCAAGCACATAACCAAAACCGCCGCGACGTGTTACGCAAAAAGGGATAAGCTTCACTGGCTATTAAATAAGCGAAGCAGTCTCCGCCTTAGATGCAAGCGTGCGATCTACCAGCAAGTTATAGCGCCCACGTGGAGATACGGCATCCAAATCTGGGCACCGCCGCCAAAACAAATCGCGTTAAATTCCAAACAGTGCAAAATAAGAAGCTGCGCCTCATGACCGGGTGTGACTGGTTTGTCAGCAACCTAACACTACATCGTGATCTTGCCATACAAACTATTGAGGATCAGATATCTCTCTTCTCCAACAGGCATAACGAAAGGCTAATAAACCATCGTAACAGATGCGCCCGAAATCTTGCCAATGCTGTCCCCATTAAAAGACTTAAAAAAAGACACTTTGGCTTAACCTTACCCGGCCCACACAAAAACTAGACCGACCGATAACACCATAGAATTTGGACTTGGCGATTTTCTCTTCAACACAGACAAAAATTATGTTAAAAACTATTAATGCAGCTTGTACAAATTAAAATACCAAATAAAGAATATATTTAAATCAAAAAAAAAATATATATATATTTGGGGGGGCATTCCTGCAATATATATGCAAAATTTGGTGACTCTAGCTCAAAAACTGTGGGAGATACATATATGCATATCCGATTTTTGAGAGCGGGGGCGCTGGGGGCGTTTTAGTAGGCGTGGCCGGGATATCAACGTCGCAATCTTCTTGGGAGGTCACCAGCTATATACATACCAAGTTTGGTGACTCTAGCTTTAAAATTGTGGACTTAAGCAATATGCGATTTTAGGTGTTTTCACTTCGTGAAGTAGTATAAAAAGCAACCCTCGTAGTCACATTTGCACTTATATATATACATAGTATATATATATACATACACATATACAAATACATATACATATACATATAAATATACATATACATATACATATGAGAGATAAGATTTTCAAAATCATAACAAATAAAAAACAAGTGAGATTGCTCCAGTCGGGACCGCCCGACTAGTAGATACCCTGAACCCAGAAATTAACACACAAACTCTCGGCAGTTGATTGTATTAAGTATTGAGGCTTTTAAAAATTAAAAAAAAACAATTACCAACGGAAAAACAAATGTTCCAAAACCGGGGCTCGAACTCGCTCTCTCCGTCTTAAATGCACGACTCTTACCAACTGCACCACACTACCGCATTATTTATGTATGATTTAACATTACTTAACCATTCCAAAATATCAAGGAAAACGAAAATTTTGCACTTGTCATTAAAACGATACAAATTAATAAAAATAATAATTATAAATAAATAAAACAATTCAACATTTACTACCATACCAACGCTGAATTCGAACCCGGGCCTCCACGTTACGCGGCCTAACTCTTACCAACTGGACCACGCTCTTACTTCTTTTCGTTGTGTTAAAATTCAATTTAACCGTTGCAAACAAAATTCCTGGAAGAACGCAAGACAAATTTTGCATATGCATATGTATGCGTGCACATGTACACAGAAATTGCCAAGCAGCTGCGCTTTGCCCCCACTACTGAAAATAGATTCTTGATTTGCTCGTAAACTAAATGTACGATCGTTATGAAATTTTCAGGACTTATTCAAATCATCGAAATCTATCTACAAACCAATTTGCACGTGTGTAGTATTTGATTTGCTTTGTTTGTATGGTTTTTTATACCCTGAACCCATTGAAAATGGGTAAAAAAGGGTATAATGGTTTTGTGCAAATGTATGTAACAGGCAGAAGGAAGCATCTCCGACCCCATAAAGTATATATATTCTTGATCAGCATCACTAGCCGAGTCGATTTAGCCATGTCCGTCTGTCTGTTCGTCTGTCTGTCCGTCTGTCTGTCCGTCTGTCTGTATGAACGCGTCGATTTCAGAGACTACAAAAGCTAGAAAGCTGATCTTGGTCTCATTTGGTTCGTATATACCATACGCAGATCAAGTTTATTTCAAAACATCGATAACTCCTTCCGTTTTCTTATTATCGATATTTATCGCTTTTTTGACTCGGTTTTTTAAGCATAACTCCCAAACTTTAAAAGCTAGAGCCACCAAATTTATTTTTTTATGTTTGCGTAAAACATACGAAGAATTTAAGACCTTCAGGTTTTGGATACCTCCCCCCAATCGCCTCCAATATTGAAAAAACCATAAAAACAAAGCAAATCAAATACTACACACGTGCAAATTGGTTTGTACATACATTTCGATGATCTGAATAAGCTCTGAAAATTTCATAACGATCGCACATTTAGTTTACGAGCAAATCAAGAATCTATTTTCAGTAGTGGGGCAAAGCGCAGCTGCTTGGCAATTTCTGTGTACATGTGCACGCATACATATGCATATGCAAAATTTGTCTTGCGTTCTTCTAGGAATTTTTTTTGCAACGGTTAAATTGAATTTTAACACAACGAAGAGAAGTAAGAGCGTGGTCCAGTGGGTAAGAGTTGTGCCTCATAACGCGGAGGACTGGGTTCGAATTCAGCGCTGGTATGGTAGAGTAATGTTGAAATTTTTTATTTTTTCGTTATTCATAAATATAATTATTATTAATTTGTATCGTTTTAATGACAAGTGCAAAATTTTCGTTTTCCTTGACTTTTTGCGACTTTAAGTAATGTTATATCATTCGCGAAAAATGTGGTATTGTGGTGCAGTTGGTAAGAGTTGTGCATCTTATCACGGAGGTACCGAGTTCAACTCCCGCTTGTGGAGTATTTATTTTTTTGTTGGTAATTATTAGTAAATTTTATTTTTTATTTTTAACAGGCTCAATACTCATCAACTGCCGAGAGTTTGTGTGTATGTGTTCATTTCTGGGTTCAGGGTATCTTCTAGTCGGGCGGTCCCGACTAGAGCAATCTCACTTGTTCAATATTGGGGGCGATTGGGGGGAGGTATCCAAAATCTGAAACATTTAAATTCTTCGTATGTTTAACGCGAACATAAAAAATTAAATTTGGTGGCTCTATCTTTTATATTTTGGGAGTTATGCTTAAAAAACCGAGTCAAAAAAGCGATAAATATCGATAATAAGAAAACGGAAGGAGTTATCGATGTTTTGAAATAAACTTCATCTGCGTATGGTATATACGAACCAAATGAGACCAAGATCAGCTTTCTAGCTTTTGTAGTCTCTGAAATCGACGCGTTCATACAGACAGACGGACAGACAGACGGACAGACAGACGGACAGACAGACGGACAAGGCTAAATCGACTCGGCTAGTGATGCTGATCAAGAATATATATACTTTATGGGGTCGGAGATGCTTCCTTCTGCCTGTTACATACATTTGCACAAAACCATTATACCCTTTTTTACCCATTTTCAATGGGTTCAGGGTATAATTAGGTAGCAAAAACTTAAAGTACAGCTGCATTTCATGTCGCAGCTTATTGTATGCAGTCACTTTGTTTTCAAATAAGTTTTTAAATTCTTAACCTAATACTTAGTGGGGTATCCCTTCTTGTTTATTACATCTTTTAAACGATCTGTCATCGAAGAAACTAATTTCATTGTTGTTTCTGGGGGAATTTTTTGCCATTCTTCCAATAGGGCATGTTTAAGCTCATTTTTGTTGGAAATCACCCTCTTGCGAATGGCCAAGTCCAAAATATGCCACAAATTTTCAATGACATTTAGGTCTGGAGACTGTGCTGGAGTTTGAATTACATGGGGACAGTTCCAGATGATCCATGTCTTTACAATTGCTGCCGAATGCTTTGGGTCGTTGTCTTGATACAAACGGAATCCATTGCGTATCCCCAGTTCTTGGGCACTTTGGAGCAAGTTGTCCTTCAAAATGTTAAGGTACATCTTTGCGTCCATGATACCGTCAATAAAAACCAGTCTTTCAACACCCGAAGCCGCCATACAGGCCCAAATCATTACATGACCACCGCCATGCTTGACTGTGGGTTTTAGGTGCTTGGGGTCTAACTCTGTATTCGGCTGCAGCCAAACATATTGCTTCCCATCAGATCAAAACATGTTAAATTTGGACTCGTCTGCGAAGATAACGTCATTCCAAAATGAAATTGGGCGCCCTACATGCTCACGTGCATATGTTAGTCGTTTGCCTTTATTATTTTTATACCCTAAAAAGGGTATAATAGTTTTGTGCAAATGTATGTAACAGGCAGAAGGAAGCATCTCCGACCCCATAAAGTATATATATTCTTGATCAGCATCACTAGCCGAGTCGATTTAGCCATGTCCGTCTGTCTGTCTGTCCGTCTGTCCGTCCGTCTGTATGAACGCGTCGATTTCAGAGACTACAAAAGCTAGAAAGCTGATCTTGGTCTCATTCGGTTCGTATATTTCATACACAGATCAAGTTTATTTCAAAACATCGATAACTCCTTCCGTTTTCTTAATATCGATATTTATCGCTTTTTTGACTCGGTTTTTTAAGCATAACTCCAAAACTATAAAAGCTAGAGCCACGAAGAATTTAAATGTTTCAGATTTTGGATACCTCCCCCCAATCGCCCCCAATATTGATAAAACCAAAAAACAAAGTAAATCAAATACTACACACGTGCAAATTGGTTTGTACATACATTTCGATGATCTGAATAAGTCCTGAAAATTTCATAACGATCATACATTTAGTTTACGAGCAAATCAAGAATCTATTTTCAGTAGTGGGGGCAAAGCGCAGCTGCTTGGCAATTTCTGTGTACATGTGTACGCATACATATGCATATGCAAAATTTGTCTTGCGTTTTTCTAGGAATTTTTTTTTGCAACGGTTAAATTGAATTTTAACACAATGGAGATAACTAAGAGCGTGGCCCAGTGGGTAAGAGTTGTGCCGCGTAACGTGGAGGTCCGGGTTCGAATTCAGCGCTGGTATGGTTGTTGAGCACTGTTAAATTATTTTATTTTTTCGTTATTTATAATGATTATTATTATTAATTTGTATCGTTTTAATGACAAGTGCAAAATTTTCGTTTTCGTTGACTTTTTGCGATGGTTAAATAATGTTATATCATTCGTCAAAAATGTGGTAGTGTGGTGCAGTTGGTAAGAGTCGTGCATCTTAAGACGGAGAGAGCGAGTTCGAGACCCGGTTGTGGAACATTTCTTTTTCCGTTGGTAATTGATTTTTTTTATATTATTTTTAACAGGATCAATACTCATGTGTTCATTTCTGGGTTCAGGGTATCTACTAGTCGGGCGGTCCCGACTAGAGCAATCTCACTTGTTGCTTATGAATGGTTTCTTTCGAGCTACTCGACCATGGAAGTTATGATCGTGCAACACTCGCCGGATGGTATCTGCACTACATTTCTTGCCCATTTCGTTCTCCACCTCCACAGCTAGTTTTGGAGCCGATAGCTTCGGGTTTGCCTTGATTTTCCGGAATTTGAGAACTAATTCTCGAAGTTCAATTGTATATTTAAATGAGACCAAGTCGAAAAAAATTAAAATATATCAGAAAGCGTAGTAAAAAAATAGAAAGAGGAAGAATTTGCGAATTTCCTGCCTAAAATTGACTTTTTTCCGACACTTAAAGTGACTGCATACAATAAGCTGCGACATGAAATGAAGCTGTAATTTAAGTTTTTGTTACCTAATTTTTTATTTGTTATGATTTTGAAAATCTTATTTACTTATTAAATATATTAAGACCTTGTTTAACAAATCTGCATTTAAATTTTGAAGATAGCTCTCATAGTTTAGCTGCGGCAGAGGTTTAAAATTTTCTATTTTTGCTGCATAAAATAAGCTGCGAGCCACTGTACATATGCATATACATACACATATACATATACACAGGTGTGCACAGATATGCGGCAAAAACAGCTTTTGTCACAATATTGTTGATTGTAATTTGGCTATATAGACAATGCGATCGAGAAATAGTATGGCGAATATCAGAGCGTGTATTTTCATGAATTTCTGTCGCTCCGGGAGGGTCAAGTGGTTCCCTTTTAAGGGATGTGTGCTATTACAAACGTTGCTGCATATAGTATCAGTGATAACAGAATATAAAAACATATCAAAATAAGACAAATTGCTAAATTGACTGGTTAACGAGCTAGAAATGCACACTCGTTTTATTCTAGAATGGACAAACTGCAAAGATATTTTTTTCTAAGATCACTTAACGAATAATTACGTGCTCACACTGGTTGATATACAATATAAACACTAAGATGAGTAACGCAGTACACCGAAATTCTACAAGGCAGCTTGATATTTTGCAAAATTGAGAACGAAAACGAAATCGGTGCACTTGCGCTCTCAGAATTTTCGAGCCGCGAGTACACCCTTTCCCTGGATAGGATATGTTTACTTTTTCAGTGCTCTTAACATTTTATTCCAAAATACTACAAAATATTTGCTAAATCAGTATGAAGCAAAATGTTTTCTGCATATATACTGAGTTTCAATTAAACCATTAATTTAAATATGTTTTATATAAACATTTTATATATGAAGAGTATAAATAAGGGTATTTTTGCCTCGGTGCACCTAAACAATGCACACATTGTCGTGCCAATGCAACCCATAATATGCATGAAAATTTAAAGGTTACAATGTTTTTCAATTCGCGACGTCACATCTTAGGTTTCTGTGCAAAAGTGAATTTTTGGCCTGCCGAACAGAAGCTGATGTGACGTCACGTCCATGCGCCGAACTATGGACCATATCCCTTTTTACTATGCTACTCAAGGCAGGCAAAATTTCTAGCTACCTGTGCCTCGCTACACCCTTTACCCTTCCCCCCTCCTCTTTGTTCGTTATAAATCTATGGATTTCGGCATTGAATCGTGTGGCTTTTCGCTCTCGAAAAGCCACTCGGCTGGTGTGGCGTTTGAAGAGCGAAAAGCCACTTGAAAAGCCACACCAGAAATTTTTGCTTACGTTCAAATGTATGCGCGTTACTCATCTTAGTATTTATATTGTCTTTGGTATTAGTATCTAACGAGTAACGACTTCAGTCTCGCTGTAACGTGGGTAAATGCGCATCTAATTTAAAATAATAACACAGCAAACTAGTAACGAAAAGATGAATGGTAAACACTTCTCGGTAAATGAAAATTACGAGTTTATTTGATTACACATATGTATGTATGTATATAATTGCACTCACATGTTAACATATAAAAATGTATTATTAGTAACTGTTACGAAAGGATTTGAAGGATTTTTAAAGCATTTAGATGGTACATACGAAAATTTACACATTGATAAAAATATAAATAGAAAACGAATAGAAAACAAGTAAGAACGTTGCAGTCGGGCATTACCGACTGCGTTATACTCGTTCACGTTCTTAATCATTGTTATTTTGAAAAAATGTCGGTATTTTGCAATTCGTGTTGTGCTGGGGGCTTGAGAGAGTAAAGGGTGTGGGTGGGGGGTGGTCGTCGGCGAAATTTTGTACCGCTCTTTAAAGGAGGTGACCAGTTATCTAGCTTAAAAACTGTGGGAGATATAGGCATTTCTGGCGGAGCGGGGGCGTTTGGGATGTTATAGTAGGCCTGCCCGGGATGTGAAGTGTGCAATCTTTGGGGGAGGTCAGCAGCTATATATTACATTTGGTACATATTAAATTTGGTGCCTCTGGCTTTAAAACTGTACGTCATATAGATTTTCGCGGTTTGCGGGGGCGGGAAGGGGCGTGGCTATAAATTTGTGAATTTTTTTTTACCGATCTTCAAAAGAGCTGACCAGTTATCTACCTTCCAAATTTGGTGTCTATAGCTTTAAAACTGTTTGAGATATAGAAATTCGCGGTTTGTGGGCCGGGTCGGGGAGTGGGAGTTATTGGAAAATAAATATTTTTCTGTAACTTCTGGAGGAGTTTGGAGTAGTTGGCGTGGCCGAGCTTTCAAGGGTGCAATTTGTGGGGGGAGGACACCAGCTATCTACATATCAAATTTAATAGCTCTTTCGCATAAATTGTGGGAGATATACACGTGTTATCGATTGGAGCCGTCAAATATTACGGTTTTTGCGATTACGGTGGCGGCAGGGGGCGGGCCCAAAAATGTTTTCCTGTGATGTTTGGAGGAGCATTCCAGTAATATATATCCCAAATTTGGTGACTCTAGCTTATAAATTGTTGGGGATATAGGCATTTCCGATTTTTTAGGGCCGGGGATCTGGAGGACGGTCTAGTGGGCTTGGATGGGATATCGAGGGTGCAATCTTTAGGGAAGGTCACCAGCTACATACCAAATTTGGTGACTCTATCTTAAAAATTGAGGGATATATACACGTTTTATCGATTTGTGCGTCAGATACAACGATTTTTGTGATTACGGAAGCGGGATGGGGCGTAGCCAAAAATTTTTTTCCGTGATGTTTGAGGGAGCATTCCAGTAATATAAATCCCAAATTTGGTGACCCTAGCTCCTGTAGGAGATATAGGCATTTCCAATTTTTTAGGGCGGGGGCGCTAGCGTCGTTCTAGTGGACGTGACCAGGATATCAAGGGTGCAATCTTTGGGGAGGGCCACACCCACTAGACTGAAAAATCAAAAATCCAACCTCAGTACCCACTTTCATAGTAAGATGAAAATACTGTGAAAATTGTGCTTTCTAGCTCGCCATGCGTAGATTGCCAATCACCATCACCAATGGGGACAAACTAATATATATATGTATATAGATGCTAGTTTCCAGTTGGCCTACCTACATATAACACAAAAGTTTTCAAATGTAGAAAGAATTAATATAAAAATCTATTTTTACGCGGGTTTATTTGATTCATTTGGTGTTATTTTCCCCGCAATGGCTGAAAGTGAAAGTACTATTGATAAGGCCGGTCAGGGACCTTACGGGCTGATGCAGCTGTCAGGAAAATCAATTCATGTTTTTCTAAACACAATCAGCGGGCGATAATCGCCACTTGCCATAGCTCTCAGTGGGGTAGAAATATATATAAATATATGTACATATATATATATACATATTTGCAAACCAATATAGACCCCTTGACGGGTTCTATAGTTCGATCTATATGCAGATACGTATATACATACGCTGATAGATTGCCCAAAATGGCATATGTTGAATGTCCCCAACATGTCGCCATTTATCACCAACAAAATGGACTCAAGGGGGTTTTACGGGAGGTTCAAATATGCCAAATTGCATAAACACTTTTGGTTATATGATTCTCATAATAAATATAACAAGTTTATCTTTTTTTTTCGATATCTTGCCCCGTTTCATTAATATAGATAAAACTTGATTTCAAGATTTGGTTTTCTTACCATATCTCAAAGGCTTTAATAGTTAGAGGCACCAATTGTGTTATGTTCGTATATAGGCACAGGTTTTTAATATTTTGGATTTTGACTGCCTGCCAAAAATTTCAAAAAATATCGAAAAAAAAAAAACAAGTGAGAGGGCTCGGTATGTGCCGCCCGACTAGGAGATACCCTGAACCCTGCGATCTGTCTTCACGCCGCACGCACTTCACTCGGTTGCTTAACTAAATGTATGATCGTTATGAAACTTTTAGGATTTATTAACAGCATTAAAATGCATGTGTAAACCAATTTTCAGGTCTGTAGTATTTGATTTGGTCGATACTGGGGGCGATTGCGGGGAGGTATCCAAAATTCGTAGGTATCAAAATCTGAGTCTAGTCAAAACGCACATAACGCACTTGGAGCTCTTTTAGTTACCGAGATATTGTAAAAAAACAAAAGGTTGTTATCGAGTTTTATCGATATTAATGAAACGGAGCAAGTTCTTAAAAAAAATTGATAACCCTTCCGTCACTGCCAAAAAAGTTTAACTTGCTCTCTTCCAAGAAAACCACAAGCTTCGATGCTTTTTGGAGTACTATGGTTTGGCGGAAGCCAAATACTAAGCTACAAAAGGAAAACTTGAGTGCAACCGTGAGACACGACGGGGGTAGTGTTATGGTTTGGGGCTGTATTTCAACAAAAGGAATGGGAAATCTTGTGTTTGTTGATGGCATAAAATTTTGAAGGAGAGTATGAAGCAGTCAGCCGAGAAAATGGGTATTGCCGACACCTTCAAGTTATGTCAGGACAATGACCCGAAGCATATACAGTCAAGTCCTGGTTGCTGTATAACTGCCCAAAAGTATTGAAAATGCCGCCCCAATCACCTGATCTCAATCCCATTGAAAATTTGTGGAGTGAGTTGGACCGCCGTGTGCACAAACCCCAATATCGTCCATATCGGAGTTAAAAAACGGCTTAAGGAAGAATGGGCAAAAATTGGCCGCGAGTACACCAGCAAAACGTTTCGATGATACCATATTAAATAATTAGTATCATACAAAATATTGGATTGAAGTTTTTCTTTAGATAAAATATGTTTTTTTTTAGTTGTATAAGAATAAAACAAATATTAATGTTGCGCAAATTTTTAGCTTTTTTTTGTTTTTATTTATTTATTTCTTAAATTCCATTATGAGAAGGTAATTGAACAAGCTTTATCATACTATTTTTAAAAAAATTTTCCTTTTAGTTTTATACGTTTTATTCGTATTTGAAGTTGAAAAAAAAAACCGAATATTAATGTTATCCACTGTATATACAAATATACATATATTCAAACTTTCAAACCCTATCTTCAATAGCGCATACAAAAAGTTCCGTTCGTAACTTTAATAAAAATGTTCAGTACTCACTGGCCACTGCGATTATGTGTAAATCCAGGTGGTACGATGGTCTATTAAGGATACGCTTGATGATGCCGCGAGCAATCAATATCTGCTTGCCTCAAAAAGTGCGCTCTTAATGAATGTGAACTTAGCCTAGTTTCGACAAAAGCAACGAAAACAGAAGAGGCAGACAACAGACGCTAACCGTTTAGAATTGATTCCGGTTGCGGTGCGTGCGCAGTGAAAATTTTTACAAAATTGAATGAAAAAACTATATAGAACCTTGTCGGTCGTAACCGACAGCGCGATACTCGTTCAGAGTGTGATGACAACCAAAACATATACACTAGCAATATGTGTACACACACCACTTAATAAACCAGAAAAATAATAAAAAAAAAAAAAACGTTGCCTCAGGGACATGCCAACTAAGGACATACCACACTTACCAACACCTAAACTGTGGTAGCTTCAGCGCCACGTACCAGCCACCTACAAAATGCAAGCTCATTTATGGAACAAAAATTATACGCAATTTGTAAAAACTAAGAAAATTCGATTAAAACCAGTAAGAAATGTTGCGCATCGGTTGTTTTCGAACCGAGGACCAACCCCAAACTGCGTGTTGGACAGCCGCGCCAACTATAAAAGATAACATAAGATAAATACTAAACATAAATAATGTTGACTGGTAATATCCTGTATAGATTATATAATTTACATAAATAAATATGTAGATATATAAATCTTAACACTTTAGATAAGGCAGACATTGCACAAAGGCAATACACTCATTTCACTTTGGGAACCAGTATAAACAAGTGAGATTACTCTAGTCGGGACCGCCTGCTAGTAGATTCCCTGAACCCAGAAATGAACACATTCGGTATTTTGCAATTTGTGTGTTGCTGGGGGTGGGGGAGAGTGGGGAGTGCGGGTGGGGGTGGTCGTCGGCAACATTTTGTTCCTGTCTTTAAAGGAGGTGACCAGCTATCTACCCACCAAATGTGGTAACTCTAGTTTAAAAACTGTGGGAGATATAGGCATTTCCGGCGGAGCGGGGGCGTTTGGGGCGTTATAGTGGGCGTGGCCGGGATGTCAAGGGCGCAATTTGTGGGGCAGGACACCAGCTATCTACATACCAAATTTGGTGGCTCTATCGCTTAAATTGTGGGATATATACACGTGTTATCGATTGGAACTGTCATATATAACGTGTTTTGCGATTACGGGGGCGGGAGGGGGCGTGGCCAAAAATTTTTTCCTGTGATGTATGGAGGAGCATTCTGGTAATATATCTGCCAAATTTGGTGACTCTAGCTTTAAAATTGTTGGGGATATAGCCATTTCCGATTTTTCAGTGCGGGGGCGCTGGAGGGCGTTCTAGTGGGCGTGGCCGGGATATCAAAGGGTCAATCTGTGGGGGAGGTCATCAGCTATATACATACCAAGTTTGGTGACTCTAGCTTTAAAATTGTGCAAATATGCAACACTTATCGATTTGACCTTTCAGGTTTATCGGTTTTCGCGATTATGGGGGCGGGAGAGGGTGTGGCCAAAAAACTTTTTTAATATTTGGGGGAGCATTCCTGCAATGTATATGCAAAATTTGGTGACTCTAGCTCTAAAACTGTGGGAGATATATGCATATCCGATTTTTGAGAGCGGGGGCGCTGGGGGGCGTTATAGTGGGCGTAGCCAGGATATCAAGGTCGCAATCTTTTTGGGAGGTCACCAGCTATATACATACCAAATTTGGTGACTCTAGCTTTAAAATTGTGGACTTTAGCAATATGCGATTTTAGGTGTTATCGGTTTGCCACGCCCCCAGTGGGCGGAGCTCAAAATCCTTAACACTTTATCTGACGCGGGTACACACGCGGGTACACACGAGTATATATCCAAAATTTCAAATCAAGAATCTATTTTCAGTAGTGGGGGCAAAGCGCAGCTGCTTGGCAATTTCTGTGTACATGTGCACGCATACATATGCATATGCAAAATTTGTCTTGCGTTCTTCTAGGAATTTTTTTGCAACGGTTAAGTTGAATTTTAGCACAACGAAGCGAAGCAAGAGCGTGGTCCAGTGGGTAAGAGTTGTGCCGCGTAACGCGGAGGTCCGGGTTCGAATTCAGCGATGGTATGGTAGAATAATGTTGAATTATTTTATTTTTTCGTTATTTATAATGATTATTATTATTAATTTGTATCGTTTTAATGACAAGTGCAAATTTTTCGTTTTCGTTGACTTTTTGCGATGGTTAACTAATGTTATATCATTCGTCAAAAATGTGGTAGTGTGGTGCAGTTGGTAAGAGTCGTGCATCTTAAGACGGGGAGACCGAGTTCGAGCCCCGGCTGCGGAACATTTCTTATTCCGTTGGTAATTGTTTTTTTTTTCTTTTATTATTTTTAACAGGATCAATACTCATCAACTGCCGAGAGTGTGTGTGTATGTGTTCATTTCTGGGTTCAGGGTATCTACTAGTCGGGTGGTCCCGACTAGAGCAATCTCACTTGTTTTGAAGTAGTTTTGGAATAAAATGTTGAAAGCACTAAAAAAGTGAACATACTCTTTTCAGGGAAAGGGTGTACTCGTGGCTCGAAAATCAAAAATTATTAAAATTAATTGGCCGGTCTGCTGATCAACTTTTCTCCTCTTTGTTCTTCATTACTCTGGCTAGATTCGAACACAGACCTCCACATTATGCGGCACAACTCTTACCAACTGCACCACGTTTTTACTTGACTATGTTGAGTTAAAATTTAATTTAACCGTTGCAAAAAAAATTCCTAGAAAAACGCAAGATAAATTCTGCATATGCATATGTATGCGTGCACATGAACACAGAAGTTGCCAAGCAGCTGCGATGACAGGCAGACAGACGGACATGGCTAAATCGCTTCGGCTAGTGATGATGATCAAGAATATATATACTTTATGGGGTCGGAGATGCTTCCTTCTGCCTGTTACATACATTTGCACAAAACCATTATACCCTTTTTTACCCATTTTCAATGGGTTCAGGGTATAACGTTCTTACAGTCGGGCGTTACCGACTGCGGTATACTCGTTCACGTTCTTAAATATTGCTATTCTAAAAAATTTCGGTATTTTGCAATTTGTGTGGTGCTGGGGGTGGGGGAGAGTGGGTGGTGCGGGAGTATATACTTTTCTTTCCTTCTGCCTGTTACATACATTTGCACAAAACCATTATACCATTTTTTTTACCCATTTTCATTCAGGGTTCAGGGTATAAAAATAACGTTGAGTGGTCCAGGCAACACGTGTAAATCAAATCGAATTAGCCAACAACAACAATTACATCAGACGTGCGGCCCATTGAGAGACCACAAGAAAAGTGGAAAGAGTCTAATAAAGAACAACAAAAAATTTCATTATTAACCAACATAAACATAACCTCAAAAGGTCTTGGTGAGAGAAACGAGAGAACGAGAGTGTAAAAGAGGGCGTGCGCATGAGAGCAGTCTGAGGCTGCGAGGGCAAAAGCCTGCGTGTGTGTGGATGTTTTGTCGGCGTGGGCGGCTCACAAATGTCAAAGTCTAATTTTTGGGAGAAAGGACGTTGGGTGGCGCCATGACGTTTGCGGCAATGCCGAATTTCAGTTGTGTAATCACTCTGGTCATCATACATACATATGTATGTAGATATGTACATGAACAATATACATACATACATTTGCACAGACATGCCTACGCATATCTATAAACATTGCACTGCTACGAAACGTATGTATGTGAAACATGTGTATTTTTGTTTCAAAAATCTTACAATCACTTAATTAAGCTCCTGACGGCCCTTTGTTCGGCTCGGGCAATGAATTGCCCTTGAGTTTGTCCTTTTCGAGCGCCGACGCCAACGGCAGCGGCAGCTTCAGCAAAAGAAACTGTTATACGGCGCGCACGCAAACTAGTTTACTATGCCTATGCTTGTGTATAACAACGCCTACGAATTTATATATATATGTATATAAGCATTCGTCGCTGTGTGTGTCGCCGGTAATCGCAACTAGTGCTGTGCGGTTTTTCTCCCGATAGAAATGGCTATAAGGCTGGCTAAAGCTGGACAAGTGCTATCACGAGCATCTCTGACACTTACATAGAAAATATTTAGCATTATAAGCTGAATCAATAATAATGTACTTCTGTCGGTCTGCAGAGTATGGTCAATAGTTGCGCCTATTTGATTTTATGTTATTATCAGTGGTTTTCTTTAAGTGAAAACAAGTGAGAAGGCTCTAGTCGGGACTGGCCGATAAGGCAATTCCCTGAACCTTGCGATTTGTGTTATTAACATTTTAGAACCATTGAGAGGTATCTAAAATCCAAAATATTTTAAAATCTGCGTCATCTTTACATAAACACAGCAAACTAAATTTGTTGCCTTAAGCACTTGTATTTTCCGAACAAACGATAAATCTGTTCTACATATGGATTAGGAAAATCTTTAGTGGAAAAGTATAGGTATCTTGCTTTTGTAATTTCCGAGATCGCTGCGTTCAAACAGACGGACAGAAAGACAGCTCATAGCCCTGATCAAGAATATATATCTTTATGCTACATACATTTACACAAAGCCATAATACCCTGTTACCCATTTTCAGTGGCCGGAAATTAAAAAAAATAAAAATAAAAAGGATATCATAAATGGAAAGTTCACTTAAAAACAGAGAATTGTATTGTATTGTATTAGCACTGTATTAAGTGTGCGCTTTGTTTAATGCAACATATGTATGTTGTTAATGTTTCATGCAACATATGTTGATCATATAATACTTTTGTGACTTCACGTTATACGTTGTTTAATAGATTTAAATTATATAATTTTATATGTTAAAGTAATTTACATATAAAAAATTAACGTATCCCATCGGAAAGGATATTTTAGAAGAACATATATGCTGGGCAGTTAACGAAATTGTTACCATAAGGAAATTACTTTAACTCATATTAAAAGTTAAAACAATTTTTATCAATAAATGTTGTATATCATAACAGCACTTTTCTTTTATTAAGGGTTTTAATATGACAGCTCATTAATCTTTTCTATTTTTGTTATGTAATACTTACAGTTTCTAATCGAAATCAGACTGAGCTGGAAGCAAAACTTTCAAATTTACGAAATCCAGTTGACAAAGGCTGCCAGATTATACGAAAAGGCAAAAAATAATGCTGTTACTGCCCAACACTGGTTGTCGGACAGCAACATACTTATCGCCTATCGACCACCAACAGCTGTGCAGTTGATGAAAACGCGAGGCCCGCTTATAAAACAGAATGTCTTTCAGTAATTTATTAATGAAAAGCGGCGTAAATGGCAGCTTGCGTGGCACACAAGCCACTGCGCTGCTGCTGCTGAATGCCAGCACGCGCCAGGGACACACGCTACGTGGCAAGCCGCCCGGCGTAGCACGAACGCTCGAGCAGCGACTGCGAGGTGAGTGCGGTTGATGTAACCAATAATAATAATAAGATTGCAACTACCTAACTGTTGGACAGATGAAAACGTCAGTGACCCGGAGCTGGTGGCCCGCATTAACATTGGCTTTCCTCAACTGAAGCCATCGCGTTCGGCGCAGCTAAAGGTGCGCCTGGAGCACCTGAAGGCGCAACGGGCCAGCAAGGAACTAGAGAAACTGGCGCGAGGCAATAAATGCAAGTATCATTTGCCCAATGTTTGCAGCTACATGTCTAATCTGCAGCTTGTTCTTTGGCGCAGTGCTCATCGATTTGGATCAGGTGCATGAGACCTATGTGCAAACAACAGGCCAACATGATCTGCGCCTGTTGGCTGATCATTACGGCATCTTCGAACATCTGTTTGGCAGCGCCTACTTTGTGCCACGCGTGCCGCTGAGCATAAGCTACGAGATCGACGGCAATACCTTTAATCCCGTCTACAATGGAAATGTGATTAAGCCTGCGGAGGCACTCAGGTCGCCGCTGGTAAACTTCGATGGTCAATTGGATCCCATAACGGGCAAGGCAGCCCAGGGTGACAACTATTGGACGCTACTGTGCACCAATCCCGATGCACACTACACAAATCCTTCAGCCGAGTGTCTGCACTGGTTCATGTAGGTCATCTGTCGCTCTCTTGCCTTTTGCCTCTCACTCTAACTTGTGTACGCATACAATATAGCGCCAATATACCCAATGGCAAGATCGGCGAGGGCGAAGTACTGGTCGACTATCTGCCACCCTTTCCACCCAAGGGCGTGGGCTATCAGCGCATGGTCTTTGTGCTGTACAAACAACAGTCCCGCCTGGATTTGAGCACACACAAATTGGATACCAAGTACTATGGAAATTTAGAGAGGCGTACCTTTAGCACGCTGGATTTTTATCGCCAGCACCAGGAGGAGCTGACGCCGGCGGGACTGGCCTTCTACCAAACCAGCTGGGATGAATCCCTTACACAATTCTATCATAATGTGCTGCGTAAGTTGCTGGCCACGGAACTGGAGTTATCATTCCAATTATGTGTCGTCTATTACAGAACTCAAAGAACCCGTGTATGAGTATGACTTTCCGAAGCCATTTCTGGCGGATCAGAAATTCTTTCCGCTCAAGCAGCCATTTAATCTGTATATGGACAAGCATCGCGATGCCAAGCAGGTGAACAAGGAGTATCTGGAGCGTAAGCTTGCACAGACGCATCCCTTCGATGGCCCCGAGCAGCCGTTGCGCTTTCCCAATGCCCATCCCATACGCGATGTGCCGTCGTGGCTAAAAACTGAGATACGCAAACGGCGACTAGGCACCGGACGCGTTCAGGATTATTAGGACCTTTAGCCTCTTGCAATTTTGAATTATTTTGCACACATTTTTTAGTCGTTGAATGAATTGGTTTTTGTATTTGGTTAACAAGTTGCTTTCTTTGCTGGAAGTACATGGAATTGTATCAATGAAGTACACGTCGCGTTGCTAAAAGTAATATGCCGGGCAAACGGTGTGTGTGTGTATAAATTAAATAATAGTTTAAATAAATACGTACATAATTAGAGAGGAAAGACCTATATGCTCTATGGAATTGTAAAATGGGTTTAACAAATGTTTGATCCTCCGCATTTCTTCTGCTCTTCCTATAAATGTGTGTTGCTCTAATTTAATTAGTTTTGTTGCTTTCACAATTCTCAACTATTCATAAGTTAGTGTTTTTTTGTTGTTTGATTTTTGGCACAGTTTTTTTTTTCTTTTTGTTTATATAAGTTTCTCATAAGTACTCGTCAGCTGCTTTGATTAATTTAGTCTAAAAACAATTTGTAACTGGAAACTGTATCAAATGCCGGTGCAGCTGTCCTAGGTCTGGGCCTTGCCGTAGGCACCCACTGGTGGCCTATACAAAGCCGGCAGCATGATCACCTGAGGCCGATTGAAGGCGTATTTGTGCTTGCCAATGTTCTTAAAAACATTATCCATGCGCGTGCCCTCGCTGAAAGACAAAGATAAGGTAAGTATGAAAAACAGGTGGACAGGAGTGAGTTACGACCTGCGCATCGTGCTCAGTGCGTATTGCACATGTTTGGACGGCAGCTGGAACTCGCGGACTAGGACACGACACTGCTCCAGGGTGACGGCCATGCCGGTGCGATCCTTGGCGCTCTTGCATGACGTGAATCGCAGGCCGCCCATCAGACGGCAGGCGTCCTCCGCCAGATGCAGAATCTTCACATTTTTGGACACATTCGCGCGCAGCTGTTGCTCCATGAAACCGAGCAGAGATTGCAGCGTCTCCCATCCCGAGAAGCTGGCATCCGCCGCGGCCGACGCATTCAAACCCAGCTTACGATAGCGACCGAAGTACAGGCTCAGCCGCAAATAGTTGTCCAGATTGGAGCGGTGCTGCTCACGCGTCTGCCCGAGTGCCGCCTTCTCATTGATGCCAATGTTAAAGAAGACAGGCGTGATTTTAAAGCTGATTGGCGTGCCGCTGCCACCACTCGGTAGCACGTGCTCCGGCACTGGCAGCATCACCTCCAGCGCCTGCCGGGACCCGGTTATGCGCGGCATGGGCGTCAAGTCGCCCTGCGCCGCCGGCACCAGCGTAAAGCTAACCGCCGACAGGTCCTCAATGGCGATGCACATGTCGCTCCACATGTCCGACTCGGCGCCATACAGCGACAGCAGACCCTCAAAGTACGCCAGCGGACCAAGCTCCCGTAGCAACGACAAATAGGCGCTGTCCAGGTCTCTGCCCCACAGCCGAAGCATCAGAGCGCTGATCAAAGCCGTCAACTGTGCGGAGAAGGGAAAAACATTCTGTTTAATAATCATTGCAATTAAAACAGTTATTTTTGTAGTTTTCAAAATAAGTTTCCTTTTCATTCTTTTAACTGTATAATTCAATAAATATCGATATGCAGTTCAGTTTTGTTTTTTTTTTTTTTTTTGTAAAGGCTAAGATGAAATAAATTCTGTGAGTGTTTGCAAAAGATAACAATATTACCAAGAAATCTGAAACAGAGTTTAGTAAAGTATGCAACCTCTCTCTCTCTCTCTATCTCTCTCAGGATTTGACGGATAAATACATCAGACAATGCAAAAGAATTTTTCTTGTTGGTTGTTTCTCTAGTTGATGCTGTATTCTTACCGCCTGCGAGAAGCACACATCCCGTCGGTACATGATGCTCGCCTGGAGGCGATTGCAGCGCACATCCTGCTGCAGACGCTGCACGGAGTGCATGAGCCGGGCCGTCTTTAGCAGGCGATCCATAGCGTGGCGCAGCTTGCGCATGCTGGGACGGAGCTCGCCGACCCAGTCGGTGGTCAGTGAGAGGTCCAGGCCGTCGGTGAACTTGTTGCCCTTTTTGGGAGGCGGTGCTGGTGGCGGTGCCAGATGGAGTTTCATCTGCTGCTGAGGCGTTGGCTCCGCGGGAGCAGCTATCACGTCGGGCGCCTGCTGCTGCGGCGCTACCGCGAAGCCCTCGCGTTTTAGTGGCACCTTGGGCTGCCGCAGCCGGATGGCGGGACTGTCGCAGCGGCCGCAGAAGAACTTCAGCTTGCTGACCAGACACATGACGCTGGCCTCGATGTTCAACTGGGTTAGATCGAGCGGCTCCGGCTCCTCCGTGGGCCGATAGTAGTTTGCCGATGGCGAGGAGCTCATAAGCTTGGTGTCCAGAAAGCCGGCTGGTGGCGCAGCTATATCATCCAGATCGATCAGCTGTAGCGGCGGCAGCGGAGGCGGCGCGACCCCCTGCCAGCTGGGCGGCAGCGATTGATATGTTGCCTCGGCCTGCAGCTCGCTCTGGCTCTGGGTCTGGTTCTGGCCCGTCGCCTGGTGCTGCTCGAGGCTGCGCAGGTGCGCATTGTAGCACTTGACCACGTGCTGCAGCGAGTTGATCGCGTTGATGTCCAGCGAGCTGGAGGGCGACGCGTTGCTCGGATGCCAGCTGTTGGAGCGGATCAGCGGCTGGCCGCGCGGCCATAGATCTGGTGGCGCCACAACGGGCGTGGCAAAGTCCTCCAGTTCCGGCGATTTCAGCTCCAGTGCGCTCAGCTGCTGTGTGATTTTGCGGAACGGCGACATGGACTCCATGAGCACATTGTCCGGCTCTTCGATGATGCGGTGACGCTCAAGAAAGCTCACCGCCTCCTCCACAATGCTCGGTTCCCAAATATTAAGAAGCGTCCGCGTCTTGGCCACCATCTCGTTGCAAAGCGGCATCATGTCCCCGGCGCTACGTCGGCTCGCCAGCTGCAGCAGCTGCGACATCAGCTCGACAATCTCCTTGCGTAGCTGCTTGGTAGCCTGGACGGCGTCATTGGCCGCCTGCACCTTGCACGCGTTGCTCTGCTCCAGCTTCCACGCCTTGCTCTCCTGCAGCAGCCTGCCAAAGGAAAAGGGAAACGAATTAGAATGTTCGAGTCAAGTGGTTTTTTAACCGAACCGGTTCGAATCCGAGATTCAAATATATTTAAATTCATCCACCAAAGTACAACATTTAAAATTGTTTGATTTATTTTCACTTTTAAACTGGAAATTTACTAAAAGATAAACAAATTTCAACTAGGGATAAAGAAAACAATATAAGTTCCTAAAAATTATAAATAAATTGTAGTTTTCATTTAATTGAAAAATACCAAAACTGAGTACATCGATGTGCAAAACCGATTTAAAAGTTTAAGTCTCCAAATTTAGTTGTAAATTGCTAGACATTTCCCCCAAAGGTTGCGACCTTGATATCCTGGCCACGTCCTCCGACACCTCCGCCCCAAACAAATTGGGAAAGCCTACATCTATCGCCGTTTAAAAGCTAGAATCACCAAATTACAAAAAACTAAATTTTACAAACTAATTATAATTATAATAAGATCGTGAACTCGCGCTTCGTGTATATCTTTTCTCTCTGTTATTTTGATTTTACTCGATTGTCTGTGGTATTCATAGCTATGAATGAATTTCCTATATATGTATGTACAATCTACTCGTCATATTCGACATATTTCTACATGAATATATTTTTCGCAAATAAAATAAGCACGAATAAGATTTAAGTTTTCGGAGTTGTAAAAGAAAAACTCGATTAATATCAGGAAATTAGATGTGTTGCCTATGATATAAAGGTTTTTGATATATTTTTCGTATGCAAGCAATCGGCAAAAGTGCTATATAGTCAATATATAGTATATTGCACCCCTGGAATAGTCAGTGCTGTTGGGAGTACTCACTTGATAAGGCCGCCGCACCTACGACCTTTAGCATCGTGGCGCGTGAAGGCGCCCACCGTGACGATGTCAAGGACGCCGCGGCGCTGCAGTGCATCGTTTTGGGCCCACATGCGCTGCACGTGCAGATTCACCGGCAGAAACTCGAGGGCCTCGTCCGTTTTGGCTGCCGAGCGCTTGAAGTGGACGCCGTCGCGCATCAGCTGCTGGATGTTCTGCTTGGCCTGCGAGTAGTCCTTGAGCAGGCGCAGATGCTCCTCGAGCAGGTTCATTTGACGCCAGCGCCACTCGCCGCTCAGTTCGCCCATTCCGGAGATCTCCTGTAGCAGCTCCTTCTCGCGCTGTATCCAAATCGAGAGCAGCTGCTGCGGCACTGTGCAGCACAGCCGCGACTCCAGCAGCGTCTCCAGCACACTGATGTCGGCGCCCAGCGACGAGTGAAGGCGATACGAATGCTGGCGTGGATTGGCGCAGACACGCCCAATACCACACTGCTGTGGCACGAGCACGCGCACGCCTAGCTTCGGCGGCAGCGACTGCGTGCGACGATGGCCTGGACATGAACACGGAGAATGCATTATTTCCCATTGGGTAGCAATCGGGGTGCAACTCACCCTTTGACCCGATCGCAATGCTGTTCTCCGCTGCCTGCTGGAAGAACTGTGTGCTAGAGCGAGGCGGTTGTGGCTGCGGCTGGGTGAGTCCGTTCATGACCCTTTCCCGATCGCTGGCCTCGCACAGCTCGGTGGCTGCCTCTGGCGCCCAGGAGGCCAGCGTGATGTGGCCGTATTCGCCGCGCGGCGACCTCAAAGGCAAGCGCAGTCGTGTCGCATCCTTGATGACGCCCAGCGCCACCTCGGCGTGGCCCAGGGGTAGCGAAGTCAGCGAGACCCGCTCCCGTACATCGTGCACGCTGAAGCGCAGGCGTGTGGTGGCCTCAAAGCCGGCGCTTCTCAGGAAGCGCATGGTGCACAGGAATCGCGGCTCCTGCGTGCGCTCCAGGAGCTCGGTGCGCGCGTGCTGCCGCCAGAGGCAATCCTCGCCAGGCTGTAGCACCGAGCAGATAACACGCGGATTTGGCGCACGTCCGAAACCGTCTAGCGGTAGATTATCACAGGAGATCGCCGTCTCGCAGATGGGCAACTCGGAGAGCTCCGGATCTGCAAGGCGAACAGGAACAGAAAAAACAAACAACACAAAAGAAATGTTGTATGGAAATTATGGGAATTTGTTTGAAGAAAATTGACACATGCTCAGCTATACTACAAATGGGGACTAGTTCTATGCCTATGGAAAATAAGAACAAATTAATTCTTTACATTTTTCATAAACAAAATTAAGTTTATTTTTCGACAAAAGTATAATTTCTTACTGTAGCTCTTTCTCTCTCTATATATATTATATATGGCTGATCGAGCTTAGAAATTGGTGTATTAAACTTGTAATGTTTAATATTAATACCCAAATAAAAAACAAAAAAAAAAACTTTGCAGGAATTTGACTATTTTAATATCTTTCTTATAATTTATAAGTTCGGATATAAGCCGTATCATTATGCTTAAATAGCACATACGTAAATTACTTTTGAACGTAATACTTTTTGTGCTCCAATTAGTGAAGATTAAATCTCAAAGTTCGCCTGTTTGCAATTGAAATTGAAAATAATTGTATTTTATTTGACTACAAAATACAAAATCTCTCAAGCTAATAATTTTCGAGACTATCGGACTTAAAGCTGTATCAATTATTTAATTGGCACTTGAAAAAAATGTATTTTTCAAAAATTAATTGAGCTTGGACCTTATATTCAATAGTTTTCTTCTCATTTGTCGAATTATTTACCTAATGTGCCAACAATTTCATTCAGTGCAGATTATTAATCAACTTTAAAGCTCAACTAGCAGGCTTGATTATGTCGTGCTCTACAACGTTAAATCAAACGGTTAAAAAAATAGAGCTTAAAGCTCAAAATAATTTTACTCTTGTTCTAGTTTTGAAAGTTTATATTAAATTTGCACTTTAACCAAGGGTCTTTGGGGCATACGTCCTGCAATCTTTGGTTTCGTGTCTCAAGCCAACAAGTCGTAAAGGACTTGGAAGGACAAGGAACAATATGTATGTATATATGTGGGACAGTTAAGGAGCATAAGAAACTGATTTAAGTGGTTAACTCAACATAACCGGTAGTTGTAGTTCCCGTGTGTTTGTGTGTGTATGTGTCTGTGGGCGTGGACGTGTGTTGGTTAAGCGTGTGCGACTGTGCAAAGAACAATGAAATTATAAAATTGGATTTTTTTTTAAATTACAACCTAAAAGTTGAACATCGACCATGCCAAAATTTCTTTGGGCAATTTTTGGTTAGTTGGTGGTCGGCCAAAACACACTTCAATGAAAGGCAAGTGAAGAAAACAAACAATTTCCAACTTGCGAATCCAGAGTAAAGTTTAGAACTGTATTAGATCACCTTCAAAGGGCGCCTCTACTGTTGCGTTTGCGGTCGATGCCCGCCAGGATTCGGCTAACATTGTCGCTGGCAACGGCAGGCCGTGATCGATGCGATTGCCCATTGCGTTGTCGCCCGAGCACTTGAACGCTGTGGCCGCAGCGATCTGATCCCTCAGCTGCTGAATCTGCAGGTCCAACTGATGATTGGAGCAAGCCTCAATGCTGCGCACCCAATCCAGTCGTTCCGCAGCACTGTGCGTGATGAGATGTTGCGAGGGGCTGTCCTTAAACTCTGTAAAAGTGTAGCCAATATGAGTCGGCTGGCTAGAAGGTAGGCATTATGTATATGTGTCACTTACCTAGATCGAATGCATAGCCATCTAGTTCGGGCTCCTCATTGTGTATGCAGGGCTGGCAATCCTGCAGCACCAGAATGCCGGCTACCACGGACGTTGGATGCTTGTCCTTCAGATAGAAGAGTAAGTTTCCGCGCAGCTTGCACCAGCATTCCAGTTTAACTGTATTTAGAAGAGCCGGACAGAGCGCAGAGAGACGACAAAAGTGCATAAGCAAACGTGGTGGGTGAAGTGTGAGGAGCGTGATCTATGGATCCATAGTTCAGTGTTTGTGTGTGTTTGCGTGTGTGTGTGTGTGTGTGCGTGTGTGATTGTGTGTGTATGTGTATGTGTGTATGTGTGTGTTTACGTGGGTGATAAGCAGAAATGAAAAGTTATAAGGAATGGATAGACGGGCAGTTGGTGGAGGTGTAAGAAAGCAACCGCAAGTGTGGCCAGGAATATATATACATATATATATATATATATATATACATATATGTAGACGATGTGTGTTTAAAATATGACTGTGTGGATGGGGACGTGGGTCCGGGTGCTCAATGATTAATTCCCGGTTGCACTCACCATCGTTGCGCCAGAAAATCTGACGCTCTGTTATAATCAGCAGGCCTTCCTTATCGAAACGGGTTGAGGAATTGGTTGCCAAGCTAGCCAGCTCCAGGTTATTGAAGCGCATGCTTGAGGCCTGATAACTGGTAATGCGCACACAACGGACAACGGGCAACTGGTGAAGGCGTGGAAAATTGGAGCCTGCGGCGAAAGCTGTTGGCAATTGTATTTGAGAAATTATGCGATTGTTTATTGGAAATTGCACCCATTAAACGTGTATAATGACATTAAGTGTTCTGTACAATGGAAAAAAACTCAAGGTTGACAAAAACACACACAGACACACATTTGATTTAATTATAAAAATGGCTCGTCTCAATCCAAGACCAAAACCAGGCAGCAGCACATGGGCAGACGGACGAACGTACACACCTTATAATAACTGTAGGTGCGCGATTAATAATTCAATAAAAAAAATACACTAGGTAAAGCAACAGCGAAAATGTGGAAGTACACGACGAATGAAGAAGTAGGAAAGAGCCTAGGCTGAGGACGTGAAAGGGCGGCAATGCGTTGCATGGACAGGCGGCAGGTGCCGCAGGTTTACGTTATGTTGTCGTTCTACGTACCTTCTCTCTTTGCACTTCACAGTCACTCTCGCGCCCTCGCTCTTGCTGTCGCTCTCTCTTTCTATTTCAAAATGGCACAGCTGACGTTGACAACAGCTTCGCAACTGGCCAAAGCACCACTATTTAGCTGAAAACAGAAACACACACCAAATAAATTTCGTATCGAATTTGTCGTACGTTGACCTGGACTTGAAGCACAACAACTTTTTGTTTGCACAGCACAACGTTATCAAGTGGGGTCTGAAGTAACAGCTGCGCTGCTATAATCGCTTGTCCAGTCCTAAATGCTCTCTTTTGAATTTATACAAAAGTTTGTATGCACATTATTGCTCTAGTATTGAAAACTTGATTTAAATTTTGTAGCTTGACATCCTCGAAGCTTAAGTTATTGTGCTTCGAATTTATTTTTTGCATTGAGTAATAACATTGTTTATGTTAATACTAATGTAATGCTCCTGTTGTGGGCAGATGTTAGTGCACAGGGCTGGATAGGCTAATTTTGTATGGATAACCAAATAAGTTGGGGTATTTCTATTAATATAGTTTTTTTGAGAGGAAAACAGAAATAGTTATATTGCTTAAAAAATTAAATATATACAAAATAAAACTTGTATAAAACTGCCAAATAAAAAAATCATCGAAGTGAACGGCAAATAATTGTGGACTATCGGTCACATTTCCAAATCGGAAGTTCATAGTTTTTGACTATCGATGACACAGCAAAATGAATATCGCATCATATTCAGCTCTGAAGGAAAGTTTGATTTGAATTAACGTTTCACATAAAAACATGCGGCTTGATGTAGCATACCAAACATAGTATACATATTTTATTTAAATTAATCATGCTATATAACAAACAAGACGTGCATGACTGAGTATGAGATACCCTGTAGCTAAATAGTTCCAAGTTTTAATAACATACATTGTACGTTAAAAAACGATTAGTTTACATATTAATTTAAAAATACGTTATTTTTGTTCATGTGTTGTTAGTTTTATAGCATATCACTATCACCATTAGATCGGATTATTTGTATGTAAAATTTTACCGATAGATTTATCGGTTATGGTTGCCCCAGTAACTTAAATTTCTGTTTGCAGCCAACTTAGTGCGAGTGAGTTTTGCGTTCGCAACCAACATTGCGCGCAAAACAGCTGTTTGTGTGGTGAAAACGAATCGGCGATACTGTTTCACATTCGTAAAATGGCGTCGGAGGTAGCGGTTGAACAACAAGACCAAGAATTTGTAAGTGTACAAACTAAGAATTGTTGAACCAATTGGATACATACATATGCATATGCTAGTAACAAAACGACACACACGCCGTAATATTGTGTTAAATGATGTGTGTGTAATTGCAACAGAGCAACAGTAAACTACAAAAACTGCGTGCGTGTTTTCAAGAGTGCGTGTGTGGATGTGCGTGCACTTGTGTAAATGTGTATTTGCGAGTGTGTTTATTTGGCAGTGTAAGATTGCGTGTTGCAATGTGTTTTCTTAAAATCTGTTGCGGTATTCGGTGCTTGCAATAAATAAATGTATGTACATTAAAAAAAACACGTGCTATTTACAAATTAAAATCATAATAGCAGTGGCCGTAGTGCGACGCAATTAAAATGAATTCCTATACAGTCCACTCTGTGTTGGCGGTGTTATCAGACAATAACAACACAACCAAAAACAAAACAACAACAGCAGCAACTGGGGAAGTGGGACCTAATGCGTGTGTATGTGTGTGTGTGAATGTAGCAAGTGGTTGCAACAACATACGCCCTGTTGCTCTCTCTCTCTTTCTCCTTCTTCCTCTTTCTTTATCTCTCTCTCTTTTGCCCTTTCGTTTGCTGCTATTATCGCTGTTAATTTGTAGAGCGGGACGCTCGCGTTGCATTTAGCAGGGAAAGTGATTTCCGTTTGCTGCAGCATATTACAGTGCTTGTTAAAAGTATTTGCGCTCACAAAATATTTTTGCAGTTAGAATAAATGCAAATTTATAATGTTCTCTTTGGTCACCCTGTTCTCTCTCGTTCTCTCGTCTTACTGTACCAATTGCACCCCCTTTGTTCATGGTTCTAATTAGACTTCCTCCAGCTGACGCAAAGTTCATTGTTTGCCTGATCGCATCAGGGTTATTGTAACAGAAATTCGCAGTACTGCTGCTGACCTTGCATTGCCTTGAAGCTGCTTAAAATTCCAAAGCGCAACGTTATATTCACACTCTCGCAAACACAGACACATACAGTATTGTTGATGCGCATTTGTTTATTTATTATTTACCTATTTTCTGAAGACGCCAGTTCGCCCATTTTAATTATATTCCATTGAAGTGATTTTCAAAATTAATTAAAATTTTGGTGTTCTTGTTTTGTTGCGATTTCAATTTTCAATTTTAAAGTAAAATCGTGCAAACTTACCACACAACTTACCACGTATTTGTGAATTTGTTTAGAGCCCAGTTCATTTATTCTCTTGCAAATTTGTTTATCTAATCGTTTGTATACCCTACATCAAGCGGGATATAAGCAAACATTTAATCTTAAAACATAACTTGATTTTTGTTTTCATTAACAAACATATACATATTTTTAATGCTATATGTACACGTTAATATTTTCGGCACTTCAATTTGGGGGAAGCTTTCTTAAATTAAATTATCAAATTATACTGGTATATGGTGATGTCGATTTAGAAGAAGGAATGGCACAGTCGAGATACCCTTGGCGATGAAATTATAATTTTTACTAAATGGGTAATGCGTAAAAGAACCCCTTATAGTATATATATTTATATAGTTGCCCAACTTTAAAAAGTTCCCCAACTCACATTTTTAACTTTAAGGAAACTTTGAGCACATTTTTAACACATTAAACCGTGGACTAAAACTGGTACTGACCGCAATTATCTTTCTGTAACTTCTGGGGGAGCTTCCCATTAAAATACATCCCGCATTAAGTGACTGTAGCTTAAAAACTGTTGGGGATATAGCCATTTCCGATTTTTCAGGACGGGGGCGCTGGAGGGCGTTCTAGTGGGCGTGGCCGGGATAGGGTGCAATGTGTGGGGAGGTTACCAGCTATATACATACCAAGTTTGGTGACTAGCTCTAAAATTGTGCAAATATGCAACACTTATCGATTTGACCTTTCAGGCTTATCGGGTTTTGCGATTACGGGGGCGGGAGAGGGTGTGGCCAAAAACTTTTTTTTATATATTTGGGGGAGCATTCCTGCAAAATTTGGTGACTCTAGCTCAAAAACTGTGGGAGATATATGCATATCCGATTTTTGAGAGCGGGGACACTGGGGGGCGTTATAGTAGGCGTGGCCGGGATATCAAGGTCGCTATCTTTTTGGGAGGTCACCAGCTATATACATACCAAGTTTGGTCACTCTAGCTTTAAAAATGTGGACTTTAGCAGTATGCGATTTTAGGTGTTATCGGTATTAAAACACAACTTAACCGTTGCAAAAAAAATTCTTAGAAAAACGCACACAGACAAAATTTGCATATGCATATGTGCGTGAACACTGAAGTTGCCAAGCAGCTGCGCGTGGCCCCCACTACTAAAAATAGATTCAGGACTTATTCAGAGCATCGAAATGTATGTACACACCAATTTGCACGTGTGTAGTGTTTGATTTGCTTTGTTTTTATGGTGTTTTCGATATTGGGGGCGATTGGGGGGAGGTATCCAAAACCTGAAATATTTAAATTCTTCGTATGTTTAACGCGAACATAAAAAATTTGTTGGCTCTAGCTTTTATAGTTTGGGAGTTATGCTTAAAAAACCGAGTCAAAAAAGCGATAAATATCGTAAACGGAAGGAGTTATCGATGTTTTGAAATAAACTTGATCTGCGTATGGTATATACGAACCGAATGAGACCAAGATCAGCTTTTTAGCTTTTGTTGTCTCTGAAATCGACGCGTTCATACAGACAGACGGACAGACAGACGGACATGGCTAAATCGACTCGGCTAGTGATGCTGATCACGAATATATAGACTTTATGGGGTCGGAGATGCTTCCTCCTGCCTGTTACATACATTTGCACAAAACCAATATACTCTTTTCACCTCGTGAACGAGTATAAAAATGATATTTGACGGAAAAACTTAGAGAGAAGTTGGTGAAATTATAGGATGCTCCAATAAAATGATTAAAACGCCTTAAACTATGAAAAAAAAATTTAAACACGCGGACGAAAGCGATCCATGACCCCTCATCATGTCAAAAGACTGATTCGCCAAAGCATATTGCTGTCCGTCCGTCCGTCTGCCCGTATGAACGCAATTATTTTCGCCGCTATTGAAGCTAGAGACTTGAAATTTTGGATATATACTCGTGTGTACCCGCGTCAGATAAAGTGTTAAGGATTTTAGGCTGCGCCAACTGGGGGCGTGGCAAACCGATAACACCTAAAATCGCATATTGCTAAAGTCCACATTTTTAAAGCTAGAGTCACCAAACTGGGTATGTATATATCTGGTGACCTCCCAAAAAGATAGCGACCTTGATATCCCGGCCACGCCCCCCAGCGCCCCCGCTCTCAAAAATCGGATATGCATATATCTCCCACAGTTTTTGAGCTAGTCACCAAATTTTGCATATATATTGCAGGAATGCTCCCCCAAATATTAAAAAAAAAGTTTTTTGGCCACACCCTCTCCCGCCCCCATAATCGCGAAAATCGATATGCCTGAAAGGTCAAAACGATAAGTGTTGCATATTTGCTCAATTTTAGAGCTAGAGCCACCAAACTTGGTATGTATATAGCTGGTAACCTCCCCCACAGATTGCACCTTTGATATCCCGGCTACGCCCACTAGAACGCCCTTCCAGCGTCCCCGCCCTGAAAAATCGGAAATGGCTAGATCCCCAACAATTTTTAAGCTAGAGTCACCAAATTTGGGATATATATTACCGGAATGCTTCTCCAAACATCGCAGGAAAATTGCGCCCCTGATGTCCCGCCCCCTCCCTTAAAAATCGGAAACGCCTATATCTCCCAGAGTTTTTCAGCTACAGTCACTTAATTCGGGATGTATATTAGTGGGAAGATCCCCCAGAAGTTACAGAAAAATATTTGCGGGCAGTACCAACCCACTCCCCCTTCCGCCCACGCAAACCGCGAAAATCTATATCTCGTACAGTTTTAAAGCCAGAGGCACCAAATTGAATATGTAAATAGCTACTGACCTCCCCCAATTTTGCACACTTGACATCCCGGCCACGCCCACTATACCGCCCCCGCTCCGCCGGAAATGCCTATATCTCCCACAGTTTTTAAGCTAGAGTTACCATATTTGGTGGGTAGATGGCTGGTCACATTCTTTAAAGAGCGGAACAGCATTTTGCCGACGACCACTAGTGGTGCTATTATTTTTTTTTCCAACTGTAGCTGCCATAGAAACTATCGGTTAAAAGTATAAGCTTCATTATTCGATCATATAGAAACGATCGGTCGAAAAACCATTTTCTTTTTCAAGATGTATTCATACTCATGCTGTGCTCCCAATGCTTTTAGCAGGTAAGCACAATATTACTAAAATCGGACTATAGTTTTTATTGTAATAATCAGCCAAATAAATGGCACATCTGCAAGGATAATTAATCATGATTCTTAATATTCCAGGATACAGGCAATTGAAATCGAATGTTATACATACTAACATTCTTTGTAATAATATTTTATGTAAACACCTTACTTTGTTTTAATGCGACGGGTACGTTCCCAAAAAATCCTCGTAAAATTGGGCTAAATGTAAAAATTAAGAGCAGGCTTGCCTTACTTACTTTAACAGTTTACGAAATTTGTGATTGTAGATTTTTATCGATTTTAGAAATATGTGCATAAATAGAAATATACAGTTGCAAAAAAAAATTATTGCAACACTACAACACATTTTGTTCTCGATAAAAAAGTGCGAATACTGCTATTTTTTAAGTATTTTTTTTTTTTCATATGTTATTAAGTATTAAGTAAAAACAAAAACAGTATTACTGTTCTTCAGATTTCTGTCAATATATATATATATATTGGTTTTTTTTGGGACTTTAAGAAAAAAAAACCCCAAATATAGCGGAAAACAAGTAAGAACGTTGAAGTCGGGCGTTACCGACTGCGTTATACTCGTTCACGTTCTTAAATATTCTTATTTTGAAAAAATTTGGGTATTTTGTAATGCATACACATATTCACACATACACTCACACAAATGCACGCCGCATGCACTTTACTCGGTTGCAGTTTTATGCTAAACTAAACGTATGATCGTTATAAAACTTTTAGGATTTATTAAGAGCGTTGAAATGTATGTACAAACCTTTGCTTTGCGATTTTTTATGGTTTTGTCAATAATGGGGACGATTGGGGGGAGATATCCAAAATTCGGAGGTATAAAAATCTGCGTCTAGTCAAAACGGTGTTAATGAAAAGGAGAAAGTTATCGAAAAAAATGATAAACTTGTTCTGAGTATGATATATATGGGCATTTCCACAGAAAGGTACACCATGACCCAAAAATTAAAAGTTAATGCATAAACCATATTTTTAGATATTATCAAAGAAAAATATTCAAATTTTAATAATTTAGTCAGTTATTGCTTGATTTCATTTACCATGATGAGCAAACCGATTGCAAAGTTGCCTAAATGAAAATTTTCGTGTTTGTCATTTTTAAAGCATTTTCTCTTTACTATTATTTTCTCTTAGACAGATGATACATGACAAAACCTATACCGCAAATTCTCTCTTACATTACCAATTTCAAAAAAAAAATGCACAGAGAGCAAACGAATCAGGATTAACTGTCAATTTTTCACTTTCTTTACTTCATATTCGAATGTCCCGTTCGAGTCCGAAAAACGTCATTTGTTCTCATTACGTGATTAACACGTGCAGCAAGTGTGTCAAAATTTGTTTACAAACAGAATTTAATGCTTCAAATATAAAAACCACCCAACAAGCTTAATAAAATCAGATTTAAATTTTTGAGAATTTTTTGAAAAGTGTCCCGTGCGAATCGTAAGTGTACAACCTTTCAATTAAAAGTAGCCAGAATTATTACTAATATGTGTATATATATATAAATAATATTTTTATATAGATGAGCGACAGATGCGTATCAATACGGAGCAATAGAGCCAAGCAGTGGCGAGAATCATTGAAAGAGGACCGATTAAGCTTGCAAAATGAAATTCAAAGCGCTCATTTTAGTTACCGCCAGGTAACTATTTTTACATGCGTTGTGTGGTTTTTTAGAGAAACCAAGTCATTTGCAATTGTAAGTGACCAATTAACTCACAACAAGGATGACGTGTTTTGTTTTTTAAATAAAATTTTGCGGCTTATTAAATTCGAGTATGGTTCTTATTCGAAAGCATTTGTTTTTTCTGATGGAAGCTGCTCACAATTTAAAAATAAATTCATAGTTTCGAGCTTATTACAATTTACAAAAGAACTTGGTTCGGAATCTATTGAATGGAACTTCTTTGCAACTTCGCATGGAAAAGGCGCAGTAGATGGATTGGGAGCAATTGTAAAAAGAAAAGTTTGGCAACTCACGAAATCCAAAAATTTGTTTTTGATTGACGCGTTTTCATTTTATCAATGTGCTAAAAATAATATTGAGGGCATAAAAATTCTGTATTATCCTTCAGCTCAGATTCAAAAGACTTCAGCTGAATTCAAATTAGTGGATAAATGGAAGGATGTACCAAATATTCCTGGTATCCATAAGCTGCACAACTTTTTATGTGATGGTAAACAGATTACAGCAGCTCGGACTGCATATTCTGCAAAAAAAAATCTTTAATTCATATTGTTCATTATGTGCTATTTTCATTAAAAAATTTGTTCTGTACATGTTATTTCAAAAATAAATAATATTCAATACATATTTTGCAATACTATATTACTGTATATACTTTATATACCTATATATACAGAAATATAAAATAAATTTCACATAGGGAAAAAAATGTCCCGTGCGAATGTCCCGTATCGAATCAGATGAATATTTTTTGAAGAAAAACCAATGCAGCTTTTTCCACAAACCAAAATTTTAAACAAAACTACATTATTCCGTAACATTTTAAAATTAATTTCAAGAAAATATATTGCTTAGTTTCGCTGATTTTCGCATTTTTGTGAAGGCGCACGAAAACGACTTCCGTTTTTTGTCCCGTGCGAATCGGTTTTCTTTTGCCTCTATCTCGAAACCCGAATTACGCCTGCTATCAACTTTACCATTAATTATAGTGCTCCTAAACAGCTATTAGAAAATGTATCAGAAGATATTAAAATCCGCTTTACTTTGACTTTTATTTCACTTTAAAGGTGTACGACTGTCCTGTTCGTCACCGTGGAAATGCCCATATATACAAACTGAATGAGACCAAGATCAGCTTATTGCTTTTTTGTTTCCAAGATCGCTGCGTTTACACAGACCAAAAGGCCAGTTTTGACTTGTAATGAACACAGCTGTATATATAGTTATGTATATATATTCAGTTACATTTGTTGGGGATGCTGTCTGCCTATTTCTATGAGAATATGTATATACATACAGCTGCGAACAAATACTAGCATCACCACCACAAGCTAATTTTAAATAGTTGCTCAACTCACATTTTTAATTTAAGGAAACTTGAAGCACATTTTTAGAAATGGAAAGCTCTGACAAGCCGTGGACTACAAAAAAAAATCATCCCTTTTATATCCTGAACTCATAAAAAATGGGTAAAATGGGTATAATAGTTTTGTTAAAATGTATGTAACAGGCAGAAGGAAGCATCTCCGACCCCATAATGTATATAAATTCTTGATCAGGACGACGAGCTGAGTTGATTTAGCCATGTCCGTCTGTCTGTCCGTTTGTCTGTATGAACGCGTCGATTTCAGAGACTACAAAAGCTAGAAAGCTGATCTTGGTCTCATTCGGTTCGTATATTCCATACGCAGATCAAGTTTATTTCAAAACATCGATAACTCCTTCCATTTTTTTATTATCGATATTTATCGCTTTTTTGACAAAGTAAATCAAATACTACACACGTGCAAATTGGTTTGTAGATACATTTCGATGATCTGAATAAGTCCTGAAAATTTCATAACGATCGTACATTTAGTTTACGAGCAAATCAAGAATCTATTTTCAGTAGTGGGGGCAAAGCGCAGCTGCTTGGCAATTTCTGTGTACATGTGCACGCATACATATGCATATGCAAATTGTCTTGCGTTTTTCTAGGAATTTTTTTTTGCAGTTAAGTTGAATTTTAGCACAGCCAAAACAATTAGGGGCGTGGTTCAGTGGGTAAGAGTTGTGCCGCACGGCGTGGTGGTCCGGGTTCGAATCCAGCGACGGTTGAGCAATGTTGAATTCTTTTATTTTTTCGTTATTTATAATTATTATTTTTATTATTATTAATTTGTACCGTTTTAATGACATGTGCAAAATTTTCGTTTTCCTTGACTTTTTTGCGATGGTTAATTAATGTTATATCATTCGCGAAAAATGTGGTGGCTTGGTGCAGTTGGTAAGAGTTGTGCCTTTGAACACGGGTGGACCGAGTTCGACTCCCGGTTGTGAAGTTTTTATTTTTCCGTTTGTAATTATTAGTTAATTTTTTTTTTTACTTTCAACAGGCTAAATACTCATCAACTGCCGAGAGTTTGTGTGCTTGTGTTCATTTCTGGGTTCAGGGTATCTACTAGTCGGGCGGTCCCGACTAGAGCAATCTCACTTGTTTTTTTTAATTTTTAAAAGGCTCAATACTCTACAACTGTCGAGAGTTTGTGTGTATGTGTTCATTTCTGGGTTCAGGGTATCTACATGTGGGCGGTCCCGACTAGAGCAATCTCACTTGTTCGTATTATTCCTTATTTAAAAAAAATAGTGAATAAATGAAAAAAGAAATATTATTAAATTAAGTAAAAAAACATATATTTCACACTTTTTTTCTATAATGGTCTTTATATTAGGATTTATCAATCTTTAAAGTGCAGGTCATCTGCACTGCTATTTTAATTAACACAGCTGTATACACTCATGGACAAAATAATAAGTGTGGATTTTTTTTGTGTTCAACAGCTTATTTTACGTATATTTTTCCTTCAATAAAAAAAAGGCAATACGAATATCATAACTTATTCTTATCATGTTATAATAAAATAAACATTGGCCTTAAAAGCTTTCAAATAAAATAAATATTAAATATTTTCATAAAAAACTCATCGTTATTCCCGAAACTTCCATAAAAGTGGCATGCTATCCTCGGAATATGGTAGCATTACCGTCTCCAAGACATCTTTGTAAAGAAATCTGTCCATATTACCATCATTCACCTTCCATGAACACCTTCCCATGAAAAACAGCCCCATACCATATGGTTGACACCTCCATGCTTTACTGTTTTTTGGGTGAACATCATGTGGAATTAGTTTTCCTTAGGCCGAAAAACATTCCTTTTGGCAGCATTTCCAAACAAATTTGTCTTTTTTTCATCGCTCCAGAGTATATTTCGCCATTTTTCTCACCCACCGGTCCGCACCCAGTTTTGCGATCCAATGCACATTTTTTCCTCATCTTTAAATTTTCAGATCGAAGCAAAGGTACCTTCTACCTGGTAACGGTTGGTGATAATATAGCGTTACCACTTTCACTGGTGATTGTCCTGGAAGACAGGAACGGGTCGCTTTTGACCAATGTTACTGTATAATTGTCGGTCACTGAAGAGGTTTTGGGGGAGCACCCCGAGTTTCTACCGTTGGTTTAGGTTAAAATGTATTTGACAAAGTTTTCTGAACGTTTCATGATCGTGGCAATAATTTTGTACGATTTTCGTAGTCTTTGAACAATTCTTCTCTCCTCCGCACTGCCGTGACGCCCACGACCCATCTAGTATAATTTTATTTATAAATAAACTCACATTAAGTTGCATTTTCTTTATAACTTACTTTCTGCAACCAAAAAGTTCTTCTAACTTATAAAAACTTCAAGTTTTTCTACAAACACCTATTTTATTGGCCAGCTAAATTTAGTGTCTCAGCAAAAAAGCGCTTGGTAAATTTTATTGGCAACAAAATTAAATTGGGAATTTACCAAATTCACACCAAAACAATGTAGCCATATGTCAAAATTATTATGTTTAAGTAGAAAACGTTCTATTATTTTGTCCATGAGTGTATATGTGTGTGTGTCACTTATGAAATATATGAATCGTATTGCAGCTGAGTTGCATTTGTTTGTTGTTTATCCTTGTCCACGGACTATGAACCCCAATATTGCCACACAATGGGGCAGCCACAAAAAGTACAATAACCTTTTTGGCACCCTGCGGTGAACGAGCGCGCTAAGGGTGCCGGGGTTCCGGACGGGGTGGAAGATAGGCCGCTGTATTGTTGGGTGGGCGGTGTGGTTTGTTCTTTTTCAGCCTGTTGCTGTGACCGCTTTTCATTTTGCTTGTGCGACAGCCCCTGAACAACTCGCTGACTGACTGACTAGTTTCCTCATTTGCGTTGATTAAGCCGCCGGGCTGCTCACAGATAACAACAATAACTTTCATGAAAGCTGAAAAAATATATACAAAATACAAATTTGTATATACTTGCACGTACTTTCATTAATTTAAATTGCTACAAAGACTGCGCAATACTCTGTTTACAGTTAAAGAACGGCTGACTGTAAGAACTAAAAATCTCATAAACTGCGAAATCAATACTATATATATATATATATGAATTTTTTACATCTAGTTTGACTGTGATTAAAATGTTCTACAGGCTTTTCTTAAAAATTAAAATTTCGTTCTTGAATATGCTTAAATTAAGAAAACATGTGATATCAATTTCTGATTTCATTATAAAGACTGATTAGAATAATTATCTATAACTTATTACAAATATGCTTATACAATGGAAATAACGTTTTTAATGAGTTTTAAACAAATTAAGTCTATTAAATATTTTGTAGTTGATTTTTGTGTCATATTCTTGGTTTTTTCAAAAATTGTATTTAAATACGATTTTTAAAGATAATATGAAATGACAGAGCATTAAAGCGCACTTAATTTTTTTTTTTTTTTAACAAATGTGCAGTAATCGCAATAAAACACACACACACACTCACTCCTATGTGTATAAAATATGTACAAGAGTATTTGTATGAAAATAGGTCAGCACGCTGCGGCCGTCGCTATCGCCGCCAAACATATACACACACTCGCACGCACAACAATGCCACACACAAGGCAGCAAAATAGGGCAGCAACCTCCCGCCCAACCGACCCACTCGCTCTTAGTGCAAAGCCTAAAAACCCAAACTGAGAATGGAGAGCTCCGTTCTGGATCTCACTCTACCTAGGGAAAGTATTTAAAGATAAACAAGCAAAAACAACCAAAATACAAACAGTGCAAGCTACAACGAATGCAACAATACTCTAATCACCTGCAATTGAGCATATAACGTTACCAAAAAGCTAGGGATCTTGTTGCAAAACATGTTTACCTTTTTTTTTGATAGTTACCTTGTACATTCCTATTCTTGTTCTTTCATAGCAGTTTCCTTCGCACATCTTTTTACTTGCAATTTGGAAATTGTTGTATTCTAAATTTCTGCTTCGACAATATATAGAGTTTATGTACATACACACATGTCCGCTTACTGTCGGTAGCGGGGGATAGACACATATTCTTAATGAGCAACGCATTACCAGAACTTGTCGATGAGGGGACAGCTCTTATCCGCCCAGGTTCAATTGACACTGCCATAACTGCTGGAGGGCGTGTAAATATATGTATGCATGAATGCAAGATGGTTGAAATGTTTGTAAAAGCAGATTGCAGGGTATTTCCTATTTGGCGGTCCCGACTAGAGCCTTCTCATTTGTTTGGGTATACATATTTTACTAGAACTTAATTTATGTTTCACCTTCCTATTTTGTTACTCACCTTTTTTGGTACATTTTGTCAAACTATTTTTTTTTGCAAAAAATTATTAAAAATTTCCTAAAATTTTACATAAAACTGTTTTTAGTTTACTTAAAATTGGCAATTCCCATGCTCAATATATTTAAAACATAGTCAAACCGCATGACAAAACTGAAGGACTTTAAATGGACTTCCAATAGAACGCATGAAAAATTATACACAAATGAACACCTTTAGTACAACATGTTTTTCTTCTTCTGAAGCACAAAATCCTTACAATAGAGCTGTATATTTAAAAAAGTGAGTACTTTTAGTCTATATGCATATAAATAAGTGTTTTTTTATTTAGTAAATGTAATCGATATATGTATCTGTAGCTATTGCTGACGTGCGCATTTTGTGCTTCTATTTAATATAGCTCACTTAAAGTTAAACCGACTACTTTAAGGAGCTTTCACATATTTCAGTTTCAAGAACTTTGGTGTGTGCTTAGAATGTGAAATAATAAGAGTTAGAGTATATGGGAAATATGTATTGTTCGCTTTATCTATAAATAATAATTTTTATACTTGTTCACGAAGTGCAAAAAGTATATTGGTTAGAGAAATTTTGGATATATACTTGTGTGTGCCCGCGTCAGATAAAGTGCTAAGGATTTTGGGGAACGCCCACGGGGGGCGTGGTAAACCGATAACAAATCAAATCAAAAATCGATAACATCCATAATTTTAAAGCTAGAATCCCCATAGTTGGTATGAAGATAGCTGGTGGCCTCCCCAAAGTTTGCTTGATATTCCGGCCACGTCCTCTAGAACGCTCACCAGCACCCCGCATTTACAAATCGGAACTGGTTAAATCTGCCACAGCTTTTTTTCCACTCCCGCGCCCCTAATCGCAAAAGCCGATATACCTGACAGCTCCAATCGATAAGACGTGTTTATTTCCGACAATTAAAAAAATTCAAGCTGCATTATCGACATCCTCTTTTTACTTAACTTATAAAGCTAATTTCATAAAAATTGTTCTTACTAAAAAAATACTACAAAGTAAAATATTAAAACGGATTTACAAAATGTTTTAACTTTCACAATAAGTAAAATGGTTTTGTGCTAAAAAGATAATATGTATACATTATACATACATCTAGTGATTTAACTTATAAGCTAACATATTCTAAACTTTGTATTCCCGAGAATGTTTTTTCCATATTTTTATAGCGATTATTTTCACAACATGCAGCTATGGTTTCAAAATCTTGTCTATACACTGTCAATATAA
Organism: Drosophila paramelanica; assembly: GCA_035043915.1. Classification (NCBI taxonomy): domain Eukaryota; kingdom Metazoa; phylum Arthropoda; class Insecta; order Diptera; family Drosophilidae; genus Drosophila; species Drosophila paramelanica. Next base: position 841,304 of record JAWNMO010000640.1, on the reverse strand, counting down.
AAACTGGGTCAATGCACTGGTGACAACATTAATGAATACTTTGTAATCCTTGCAAATACATTTGTGTTGTGACTTGGAGCTGTTCAATGCATTTTATAATTTATCATTTAATATGGTTTCGTTGATGCATAATTAACGTGGTTCGTAAGACCAAACGAATTTCTAGCATTATGTTTTGGTTTTATTGTGTTTGTAGTTGCCGTTTGTATATTCATTCCAATTGCAGGTTGTTGAACTCCACATGTGACCGACCGGCCGAGTGGCTCGAGGCTCTCAGACTTCGAGACCCTCGTAGGCTGCTGGTGTTGCTGCTGCCGTTGCTTCCGCAACGCTTTCTTCTTCTGCATAGGCGCCTTATCGCCGTTTCTGTCGGTGCTTTTTTATGCCCTCACAAAAGTTATTCGGGCTTACCCATTATGTGTGTAACGTCACCAAGATGTCCTCTGTAACAATAAAATAAAATATATATATATATATATATATATATAATACATATATATATACATATATACATATATATACATACAATCTATATATATACAATCTAAAAACAATGTTTCCTTTTACGGTGCGAACTCTCTTCTCTATTTTGTTTTTGGTTTGTGGGTGCATCATATTAACAAATTCGTAAAAAACAAGTCAGTTAATTATATTTATAGACATTTATTTTTCGAATTAGTTTTTGTTTTGTGTCAAGTTTAGATTCAGATTTTTTTTTTAGAAAAATATTGAGATCAAATTTTGGGTCATACAAAAATCGTCAAATTAAAGTAATTATTGATTAATCACATATTGAGTTTTGTATACAAAAACTTAGTTTATCTTCCAATAGATTGACAATTGTGCAGCTATCAATTAGCTTGAAAGGGTATTTAATCTTCGTCACTACAAATATAACTATTGCTTCTTAATTTGTGTCTCGCTTCTTTTGCTCGGCGCGCACGGCTCAGTTCAGCTCTTTTGCGTTCTTTTCGTTCGTGAAAAGAGTACATTGGTCTAATGCAATGTTTGTCTCTATATCGGTATAAATTTACTCCCTACTCCCTCCACCACGAATTAAATTGATATTATTAATATTTATTTGAATTATTCAAGTTTTCAATACTCGCTATTATTATTTATTTTTTAGCTGTTTTTACAGTGTCGACGAGGATTATGTTGTCGGTTACACGCGATTGCAACGTGTTTACTTATTGTACCACCACCATGTTTGGCGTTTTATTTCCGCTGCTGCTACTGCGACTGCTGTTGTCATCTTCCATCTCTTATCCGTTGTGGCGTGCTCAAGTCTTGGTTGCAATATTTTTCAATTGCATTTTGTTTGTGATTACTTTGGGGTCAGTCGCTGGGCGACAAACGTATCCACATCTTTCACAACTCATCTGCAATTATACGTACATCGCTTTCCAAATAACCTCGAGCTGGCTTTCAAATAATGTTGCAAAAATTTTGTTGAAAACCGAGTTGAAAGAACTCTAATAGAGCGTTGATAATATCGCCGGACAGGCCTTGCTTGTTGCCATTGTTGTTGCTGCCGTCGCTGATGTTTTTACTCTGCCTTTTTGATTGGTTTGACCGATTTACATTGTGAAAAGAAATGAGTTTTTCTACTATTATTTGTATTTTATTTATTTTCTTTTTATTTTCGGTTCGTCTAACTTAACATAAACAGAGAAGAGCTTTTATTTTCGTCTTTCGCCCTACATTTGGACCATCATTCAGTGTGTCTATTTTTTGCCATTTCTGATAATTATAAAGCAACATTTGCATTTGCTGCGGTTGCTGTTGAAGCTGCTGATGCTGCTGTTGTTGTTGTTGTTGCTGTTGCTGTTGCTGTTATTACCACTATTGTTAGTCTGCTTTGCTCTGTAAGCTGGCAGCTTGCCCAGAGTTTACAAATAACCGTTATGCCCATGCCATTTCCAGAGTGTTTTGTGTTTTCCAAGTTAATTGAAACTTTTACTGGCGTGCGAAGGGTTTGGCGAAAAACGTTCTTGGCAATATGGACAAAGCTTTAATTGCTGCAATTCTCAATAGAGCAAAAAGTGTCAACGTTTTTAAAGTGCCCCGTTCTCATTCTAACTAAATGTTGATTATCAATAAAAATCCACACCTCCTGGTGAATTCCCAACACTCACCAAGACGCGCGCTGTCGATGAGCTTTGTAATGAACTGAGTTGAGTTGACCACTGTAAACAATTGCATAATAAACGTTTTGAGATCTACCGCAGCAGCAGTAGCTGAATACTTTTGGATGCTTGCTGGTCACGTTTGAGTGCAACAGCATCTTAGCCATAAAATGTCACATCATGCTGTAGTTACAGTTGCGTAAGCAGAGCAAGCTTCAAAATAGAGGCCCACTAATCCCATTCGGATCACTTTCTAAGTGAGTTGCTGTGGGGACAATGTGATGCTGCTGCTGCTGATGCTGTTGCTTCTGCTTTCTGTGGATCAAACTTGTTTGGGTTTTAGTACCAGGGCTGCGTCAAAACACATAAATTATGTGATTTCTTTTTGATGCGCATTTCTGGCTAACACACACAAGCACAAAAACATGGGTAAATATTCATTTTTTCATATTTCAAAAACAGCAACAATAAAAAATCATTAAAAAGAAAAAAACATTTAAAAGAAAGTTGCTAACTTGATGTATGCATGCAGCAGCGGGACAGCTTTTGTGAAGTGTCAATGTCACGCCCCTCGAATGCTTAAAGTTAGCGTTTTGTTTAAATAATCGATGCAGTTATAAGAAAGCTTTGTAATAGCAATAATCATGCGCGAATGGTAGAAACAAATCCGAACCAGAGACAAAGCAGACAGAGAGACAATAAAAGCCGGTGACACTCAAAAAAAAAAAAAAAAAATAAAAATAAAAAATAATAAAAACGTCGGCGAAATTTCTTAACACTTTCATAAGAAGTCATAAAATAAATCGTCTGACTACCAAGCGAGAAGGAGGCAAAGTGAAGCCGTGTGTACCTACATAAATTAAATTAAGCACAAAAGCTGCTCAGCGAGGCGTGTGCTTGACTTTTGACTCGCCAAATGCGCACTTCATTTCGCGTAAATGAGTTTCATTTAGGTTCTTTTTTTTGCATGGATGTAGGGCTACTACATGCCAAATAGAGAATATGTGTTGCAATTTAGATAATTACGCTGTTAGCTAACATGCATCATTTATCCTTGGCCTTACATTTGTAAACTCACCACTTCCGCTCTCTCAACGATTCTGTTTCTATGACATTGAACTGTGTCAGTGGCTGTAGCAGTAGCAACAATAACAACAAAAGCGTGTAATGGGACGGGCTGCTGCGTCGGCGCACGCTCTTTCGCTGCGCTGCGCCGTGCGCTCTGATGGGTCTGCGCTGCGCTGCTAGCTTTGCCCGGCTGCTAGCCCGTTTTCATTTTTTGTTGTTGGCTGGCGGACAACTTAGCTGCTGCCTGGTGCTGCTGGCCCCATCAGTTGTCGTCGTCGTCGCAGTAGCGTCGCGTTGTTCATCTTGTCTCTTTGCTGCTGCTTAATGCGCGCGCGCGAGCCTGTTTTTTCCTTTTATTATTTTTGTTGTTATACTCTGGAAAGTTAATACCAAAATAAAAAATCATTTATATAAACAAGAATCGTTGTGCATTTACAGCAGATCAATAATTTGTTAATGTTTATATGTCGTTTGGTGCGTTTTATGTGAAAACCTATGTGTACTAAATTAGATCGTGGTTAACAACAAAATGCAGCAGCCCCAACAGAGAAAGGATAAGCAAGGAGCACACTGCGATTATGCTTATTCCAAAGAAAGCAGCTGTCATCGGCGTATTTTTGTGTGCATAGCCAAGGTGCTTACTCTCTTTTTTTTTCTCTCTCTCTCTCTCTCTTTCTCTCTCTCTCTCTGTCAACGTTTTGACTAGCATTTGCATTCATTCTCTTCTACTCTCTTTTAAAGAATTCATTGCTTCATTTCGTAATCAGTCTTCCAAACATCCCGATACTTTTGCTCATTATAAAGTAACTCGTTTACTTGGTTTTTCTTTTGTTCCATTCTGCGCTTTCCTGGCTTGACTGGATAATATGCGACTATTGTCTATCCCTGGCCCTGCCACTATCTCTTCTTTAACTTAAGCTTAACCTGCAGTGCTTGTCAGTTCTATTGACTTTGTTGTTGGTGTTGCTGTTTCTACTACCTTTGCCTTTACCTTCACGTTTACTCTTGCTTACCTTTCTTTAGCTTACCTCAACTCAGCTGTCAGATGCAAAGCTGACGCAGACTTTCGGTTTGATTTTTAGTTGCCTCTGCTACGTTTATATATTCTTTTTTAGAACTGTGCTCTTGTGTGTCTGCTTGTGTTTACATTTAACTTTGCTGGTATTTAAGGCAACGACGCTCTTAAAGCTTATAGCACAAAGCTTAAGAAAGCTGACTTGAAGCCACTTTGGTACTTAAAACATTTAGAAAATGTTTAAAACGGGTATTATGGTGTTGTGTAAATGTATGTAACAGTCAGTAAGTGGCATCTCCATATTTTTTAAATGCAGAACTAATCTAGAGCACAAAGAAATTTGACAAGCCAATTGTATCTACTGCGCATACATAATAAAGTGAGTGTGTAGGACTGAGTCAAATTCCCTTTAGACAAGAGAATTCAAACTTTTTTTTTTTTCATATTTGATGTCAAGGTGGCCATGGATATATAATTATCTTCATGCTTTTTATTTTAAAAGATCTACTCAAATATTTGATAAGTTAAACTGATTTATAGATGCAGTATACACAGGAAAGACTAGGTTTTAACAATAAATCTGTTATTTTAGTCCTTAATTGCTATTTCATAAATTTCGAATTATTTTTTATTTCGCTTGTTCTCAGTTAACATTCATTTATATTTTTTTTACTTTTTATTGGATTTTATTTCTGTTATCAACATTCAACAATTATAAGTTTGAGCGCAATTTACAGAGGCTGCCATGGCCAAGACAAGTACAGATAGGATGCAGGATATTACTGACAGATTGCCGCATTCAAGACCAACACCAATACATCCGTTGTTATATCCACTGCGACCGGTGTCCGTTGAGTCACTTGTAAGTGCCTGTCTTTCGACTTTTGGGCTGCAATAGCAACCGGAAATCGACGCCAGTCATATTATGCGTGGCCGTTAGGATGGGGTGGGATGGGGTGCATTGAGTGGAGCCAACATTTTCGCATTACTTTCAAAAATGCTCTTGAAAGCACATTTACTGTGCTTCCGCTATGTGCGCAGTCGCGTGGAGATTTGACTACCAAATAAATGAGCTGGAAATCGGGAAGACCTTACTTGAGCATTTGAATGCAACCTTTGGCATGGCAAATTTGTTATCTAGCAGGACTTATTCTCGGTCTTTACTCAATTGTATTTGAGGTGAATAAAGGTTTGCTGCCAATCACATTCGTTTTAAAAAAAACATTTACAAATTTGTATTCGATATGCGATATGCAAAGTGAAATAACAAAAAAGTTCGTAGACAAGCAGAAAGGACTACCCAAAATAAACATTATTAGGTTAAGTGTGCCAAGACCTTTGTTTCACGAAATTAGCTCTTATTTTTTAAAAAGTTTAAATTGTGTTAAGTACGTTAAAGAAAATACCAAAAAAAAATTTGCCTTTTACCAAAAAAATGTTTACTTTAAATATATACAAAAAAAAATTTAATCATTAAAATGCGACATAAGCCTGAAAATAGCATTTGAAGTTGATATTTGCAACTGTGCCATCATTTTAGTGCGTCACTGTTTGTACATACTTCATCTGTGTACATATGTATGTGCAAATGTGAAGTAGCCGATCTGTTAGCAGAACTAATAAGTGACAAATTGATTTTCTATATTTAGACAATCCTTTGTGGTATGATCGTCAAGGCAACGATCATGCCGAGCTTACCTCTAACCCAGCTGACTACTGAACCATTCAGTTGGAAACTTCGTATTATTATTCCAATCGGTGGATACATGAACATCAGCTGATGCCGTTGCTAATGCTGAGACACTCACGATCATTCACGTTCATTTGCTTGTTTTATTTCACGATCAAATTCAATGTTCAGTCCATTGTACTTTTACCTCAATCACGTTTAGCGCTAAGCGTGGAGTTTCAGATTATAGTCACTGATTAGTCACTATTTTAAAAGCGAAACGTGTGATCATTGCTGATCACAGCCGGTGCGATCACTGATTAGCCCAAAGCGTGAACACGATTTAAGTGATCTTTTACATTGGTTAGCATATGTATGTACATATGTTTGATTGTATGTACATGTGTGTATGTTAGATGTTATGATACCCTCCTGCTCCTTTCCCCCTGCTGATCGTTCATGTAACTGTGCCTTAATCAAAGAGCATTATAGATTATAAACTGTCATGGAACTGCCGCTTCCAACGTTATACTTAACTCGGATCTTACCAGTGATCTCCATACCCTGTACCCATTCAAAATAGATATGTGTATTCTCGACCAAGTTGATTTGAATTAATGATTTGAAACTTTACAGGCAACATATTTTCTGAATACTTTATAATGATCAACAATCAAACAACTAAAAGTTACTTTAAGATACAAATTTCCATAATCTGTGGCTAAGGGATGGAGACGCGCAGGCGCTGCGCTATATATTAATGGTATTTATGATTTTCGCCAAGGTGTTAAGTCTGTGTATTGTTGGGCTGGCTACACGGTAACTCTTAGTTGAGTGGACATCACTTATTTGACGTGCATGCTCCAAAGCAGTTTACAGTTTTAGAATGTTTCTTCTTCGCATTTATCTAGTTGTTGTTGCTGTTGTTGTTATTGTTGCTGTTGTTAGTTTGCATGCTCACTTATGAGTGCTTTGAAAGTTGCTGCGACGGCAGCAAAAAACGTTTCACTTGTTGCTCTATTAACTCGCTTCACAGAGCTAATGGCCAACAATTTAAAGCACCGCACGTTCCACCTGCTGTTCATCGCAACCGGAAATGCTGCTCTCCTCGCAGACACACACGTATTATTTATGTGTGTGTGTGTGTGTGCGGGCGTGTATGTGTGTGTGTGTGTGTGTTATGTGTTATGTGTTATGTTTATGTATAATTTTAGAAAAATTAATGTAAGCTTTCTTTAAATATCATCAAGATATATTGAACATGTCCACTGTCTTTAGGTGAAATTTTTCAGTTGACCCCACAAGGCTTCAATCACGTTCCATTTGGAAAACAAAGCCTAGTTACTTCGAATGCGCAAAACAACTTGCTGTATAACAGTCACAACCAGTGTAATTACGAGTGTTAATTAGAAAAATCTATATTTGTTGTGGAAAAATCTTTAATTTGTGTGGTGGGTGTGGCGTACCTGAAGTTTTTATACTCACCCAAACCTAATATACATAAATTTTATCGCTTTGTCACGCCACCAGTGGGTTTGAGAATAATTTCTACTTTCTAGATTAGATTAGATTTGGGTCCTCTTAATTTAAAAACTTTTAAGGACATGTTTGCCAGAAAAACGGCTTTATTTTCCCATAGTGCTTTGTAGCCGTGCGCGTCTAATTGACGAAACAAACTTCGTTAAACAACAATTCTAACAAATTTGTTTCCATACACATATTGTATAGCAATTTGGCCTCCACGCTTATGTGCATGGATTGCAATATGCCCAGCAAATTGCGGCCAGTAGCTGTTTGCTCTTGCGGTGGCGAGTTTTATTTACTGTTTTTAATACAAAATTATCGATGCAAACGTTGTAATAATAAAAATACCACGACACACTCTTTACCTATATTTAAAGTGAAAAAGTCATCAGAACGAAAACTCACCTTACCGAAAACTGCATAGGAAATTTGTTGTTTCTAAAAATTAACCTAGAGAGTTAAAAATAAACTAGATCTGGATATTCTATACATACAAAATGTTATGTTAACAACGACAGCACTTGATTTTCATTTTGCGGGAAGTCGTTGCAAAAATAAGGCGTTACCATCTTGATTTAGTCACATGCTGTTACCCATTAAAAAGGTGGCTGAAAAGTGAAAGCCATTAAAAAATAAAGCTACAAAGTGTTGACTAAAAGTTGAAAACAGTCATTCATTACACAGACTCACTCTTACACACTAATACACTTACACCGTGACGTGATGCACTCAATCAAGACACATCTTTGCATAAAATTAACATAAAATTGATTTTGACATTACGAACATCCAAATGTTTCTGACCTGCGCTAATATGCTGTTTCTTCTTAAGTCATTTGCACCTTGGGCGGGGGAATTCCTATTTAAATTTTTTCTGTTTTGTTTAGCATGGACTTTTTTTGGAATCTAGTATTCGGATGGATGTCATCGTTTTATCTGCCTTACCCACAAAACCGACAATGCCGAAGTTGCCGCTGAGGCTGTGTTGATAATGATTTCGTGGAAACAAAAACAACAAAAAAAGGTGACGCACTCGCCATCGAGGCCCGTCAAAATTATCGCTTCTTAAGTGACTGGCATCGTACTACACTGAGGATAAATAAAGTGTAGCTACAAATTAATGAGGAGCTTTCAACCGGTTTCTAATCCTATAAATTCTGTTTAAAGTAGTTGAATGTTGGTATTATTATTTATTCGCCCCTTATTGCAGTAGTTCTCTTTTTATACCCTGAACCCATTGAAAATGGGTAAAAAAAGGGTATAATGGTTTTGTGCAAATGTATGTAACAGGAAGAAGGAAGCATCTCCGACCCCATAAAGTATATATATATTGTTAATCAGCATCACTAGCCGAGTCGGTTTATCCATGTCCGTCTGTCTGTCTGTCTGTCCGTCTGTCTGTATGAACGCGTCGATTTCAGAGACTACAAAAGCTAGAAAGCTGATCTTGGTCTCATTCGGTTCGTATATTCCATACGCAGATCAAGTTTATTTCAAAACATCGATAACTCCTTCCATTTTCTTATTATCGATATTTATCGCTTTTTTGACAAAGTAAATCAAATACTACACACGTGCAAATTGGTTTGTAGATACATTTCGATGATCTGAATAAGTCCTGAAAATTTCATAACGATCGTACATTTAGTTTACGAGCAAATCAAGAATCTATTTTCAGTAGTGGGGGCAAAGCGCAGCTGCTTGGCAATTTCTGTGTACATGTGCACGCATACATATGCATATGCAAATTGTCTTGCGTTTTTCTAGGAATTTTTTTGCAACGGTTAAGTTGAATTTTAGCACAGCCAAAACAGTTAGGAGCGTGGTCCAATGGGTAAGAGTTGTGCCGCACGGCGTGGAGGTCCGGGCTCGAATCCAGCGACGTTTGAGCAATGGTGAATTCTTTTATTTTTTCGTTATTTATAATTATTATTTTTATTATTATTAATTTGTACCGTTTTAATGACATGTGCAAAATTTTCGTTTTCCTTGACTTTTTGCGATGGTTAAGTAATGTTATATCATACACGAATAGCGTGTTAGTGTGGTGCAGTTGGTGAGAGTTGTGCCTCTTAACACGAGTGGACCGAGTTCGACTCCCGGTTGTGAAGTTTTTATTTTTCCGTTTGTAATTATTAGTTAATTTTATTTTTTACTTTCAACAGGCTAAATACTCATCAACTGCCGAGAGTTTGTGTGCTTGTGTTCAGGGTATCTACTAGTCGGGCGGTCCCGACTAGAGCAATCTCACTTGTTTTATACCCTATTCGTTCATGAAGTGAACATTAAATACATGAATATCATAAAAGATAGTTTTGCGATCTATGAAAAATTATTGCTAATAATCTAGAATTTTAATATTTAGTGGGAATAGCAATGTTTAAAAGAAATTTATTTTGTGGTCGCATGTCCATTTTCTGTTTTGATCGTAGCTTTAGCCTTTCAGTGCATACATACATACATGATTGTATTGATTGTAAATTTGAAAATATTTTAAACAAAACGCGAAATAAGTTTAATTTAATATGTAAACGCCGCTGTATTGTGGCCAACAAATTTGTTTTGTGATGTTTGGGGGAGCATTTCTGCAATATATATGCAAAATTTGGTGTCCACCTCAGAAACTGCGTGGTAAAGTCCACAATTTTAGACTTTATCGATATGCGATTTTTGGTGTTATCGGTTTGCCACGCCTCCAGTGGGCGCAGCCCAAAATCTTTAACACCCTATCTGACGCGGGTACACACGAGTGTATATCCAAAATTTCAGGAGTCTAGCTTTAATAGCTTCGAAAAAAATTGCGCTCACACGGACAGACGGACGGACACCAAGACGGACATTGCACCAAACCAATATACTCTTTTCACTTCGTATAAAAACTGCGAAAATCCCTATCTTTCACAACTTTAGAGCTACAGTCGTCAAATTTGGCAGACAGTTTACTGATCCTCCCTTCCCCACAAACTCAGCAAAACCGATACTTTTCAGAGTTAACAATAATGATTAAGATATTTTGACTGTTTTAAGGCTTTCTTACACTGTAAAAGAGTATTGCGCAGTCGGTTTCACCCGGCTGCACCGTTTTTACATCTTGTAGTCTTTCTCTTGAAGAGTTAGGTAAGATTTGTATAAGTCAGCATATTCTTTGAAATGCGGCTTATAATACGTGAAAGTTTTTGCATCAGACAGATATGTTCTTGTTTTCTCGAGACGTCATGTTCGTGTCTGTGCTGTTCTCAATGAAACCCGGACACCTAAGATTCTCACGTATACTAAGTGAAAAAAGTTATCGTTTTGAATGCATAATAATAGCCGTTGCATTCAAAAACAAAACAATCTTAAATAATAAGCCAAAATCGTATTACGATTGTCTATATATATTATTTTAATTCAAAATGTCGTTAAACCCGTTCTTTCAACCCGAAGTTTTATACATTCATTGGGGTTGGGGCTGGCAAAATTAGGCAAAAATATATATTTCCCAACTTAAAAACGTTTTAAATGTAACCAAAATTTTTAAATACAAGATTCAAATACTTAACTTAAGCGACTCAATTCAATTGAGAACGTTTTTAATATCGATAAAAATCAATTTCAAGAGTTATGGCTGTAAAAAGAAGACACAAATTTTGGTGTTATTATTTTATTTTTAGTTATAGGAACAGCTTTTATAGGATATGTTTTACCATGAGGACAAATATCTTTTTGAGGTGCTACAGTTACTACAAATCTTTTATCTGCAGTCCCATATCTAGGAATTGATTTAGTACAATAAAAAAACCCGAATCAAATACTACTACGATCATATATTTAGTTTAGAATAATCTCAAGAATAAGAAAGAATTAGAAAAATCAGAAGAACGCAAAGGGGATGAAATGTTTGTAAAGACAGATTGCAGGGTTCAGGGTATCTCCGGCTAGAGCTTTGGCATATGTTTTTTGTTTTAAATTAATTTTGCACAAATTTTCTCTCAGTGCAACGCTGCAGGCGTAGTCGTGTGCGATGACGGCACACATTTATATGTGTGCGCTAACCTCCTGTGCGCTGACTGCGTCGCCGACTGCGATCGCTGCAGCAGCAACAGCAGCGGTGACAAATGGACAACACAAACGGGATGACTCAAATTGTTGGCATGCTAGGGCAGCGACGGCGACAGCGACGACGACGGTGACTGCTTTTGACCACTGCGGCGCATGCGTTGTTATTACTGCTTCTAAGAATTGTATCTGTCCAGCGATCCATCCGTCTGCCAGTTTATTCGTTACTGATATTCTGTTCTTTTTGTTACGTCCGTTTATTCGTTCTTTTTAGCGTTGAGGGGGCTACCCCAATACAATGCAGTTCAATAAAGTTCGTTAACATGGCTCGCGGCGGCGGCGGCAGCGGCAGCAGAAGCTAGTCATCACAGCAGCGACGCCGACTTTAGCGTCAGCTGCGTGAAGCGCTTGCTATCAGCAGTTGCCTTTGATTCGCTGTTGTTCTTTTTATTGTTGTCATTGCTTTTGTGGTTTTGCTGTGCTCTTCGTTGTTTAATTCGCTGGCAGATCGAAGCGCGCGCGCTGCTTTTTTCCGTTTCAGTAATGAAAGAAACTTTGACAGCGTCGTGTCGCGAAGCTTTGTGTCGCCCCAAACAAAAAACACCCAACATATGTACATATGTATATATAGTTGGCAATATAAATTATAATTTTCGCTATATTTTTGTTATTGTGCTTTGTGTGTTTAACAAACCAAACAAAAATAAAAAAACAAACGCTGCAAAATGGTGCATCTTTATCAGCGACGACGCAACCGCGAACAGGTGGGTGGCGTCAGCGATTAGGTCATACAACCTACGTCCCGTCTTTCAGTGCCACGCCTCTTCTTAGCTTAGTAAACCCATGCAATTGGTGAAGAAGCGAAACGAAACGGGTAAACTGATGGTCGCCAACGTGTATCGCATGTGAAGCATCGAATTTATTGCCCCAAAACCCATGAATGAATTACAAATAAAAACTTAGAACTGAATGTGAAATAACAAATAGAAATAGGAATCGGTATAGAAATAAGAAGTGGAAGTGGAAGTAAAGGCGTAAATGGCCGGTGAAACATATGCAAACTCAAACTAAAGCTCGGCAATGCTAACGAGCTTCAAATTAGAATCGCTTTTCACTTGAGTTCATTTTGTAGAAATTCGTTTATACTAATGCAACGCAAGAGAAGCCAAAGCAAAGAAAATCAAATTGGCATCGGATTAAACGCTTCCTACTTGGTTGTCCCTTTCACATTTGAAGCGCTCGAAACGATTCGCAGAATACTATAGGGAATTTGCGTATATGCAGTTTTCCGAAAACCTAATTAGACAGCTATTTATTCGTTTTCATATTGTCCCCTTCTTTTGAGCTTTTTATACATATTTGTGTATAACTACTCTGAACTTATCGGTTTATTTGGTAAGTTAGATAGAGCGTGGTGGGGGCAATTCCCCTAATTGATAAGTAACGTGCCGTGAAATCGAGTGAGTGTTAAGATTAAGTTTATCAATAAACGGGCATACATAGTAAAAATGTAATCAATAGCAGTTATCTTTTACTGGGAAATAGAATTTTTTCGCAGATTTATCTACATATTATGGGTATCTGCGGCACCGAACTATCCAATTTATAAAGAACTGTATATTGTTTCAAAGTAATTAATTGCATATAGTTTGTGTTTTTTATGCATTCTTCGATGCTCCGCTGAGTTGGTATTTATTGCAATGCTGTGTTAACTTAAATTTTTTACATATACAGTGACGCACTAAAGTGATGGCACAGTTGCATATATCAACTTCAAATGGTATTATTTTTTATGTGGACGGCCGCTCTCGAATAGAGCCTTCTAACTTGTTATACTCGTTCACGAAGTGAAAAGAGTATATTGGTTTTGTGCAATGTCCGTCTTGCTGTCCGTCCGTCCGTCTGTCCGTCTGTCCGTATGAACGCAATTATTTTCGCCGCTATTGAAGCTAGAGACTTGAAATTTTGGATATATACTTGTGTGTACCCGCGTCAGATAAAGTGTTAAGGATTTTGAGCTCCGCCCACTGGGGGCAAACCGATAACACCTAAAATCGCATATTGCTAAAGTCCACAATTTTAAAGCTAGAGTCACCAAACTTGGTATGTATATAGCTGGTGACCTCCCAAAAAGATTGCGACCTTGATATCCCGGCTACGCCCACTATAACGCCCCCCAGCGCCCCCGCTCTCAAAAATCGGATATGCATATATCTCCCACAGTTTTTGAGCTAGAGTCACCAAATTTTGCATATACATTGCAGGAATGCTCCCCCAAATATTAAAAAAAAAGTTTTTTGGCCACACCCTCTCCCGCCCCCATAATCGCGAAAACCGATAGACCTGAAAGGTCAAATCGATAAGTGTTGCATATTTGCACAATTTTAAAGCTAGAGTCACCAAACTTGGTATGTATATAGCTGGTGACCTCCCCCACAGATTGACCCTTTGATATCCCGGCCACGCCCACTAGAACGCCCTCCAGCGCCCCCGCCCTGAAAAATCGGAAATGGCTATATCCCCAACAATTTTAAAGCTAGAGTCACCAAATTTGGCAGATATATTACCAGAATGCTCCTCCATACATCACAGGAAAAAATTTTTGGCCACGCCCCCTCCCGCCCCCGTAATCGCAAAACACGTTATATATGACAGTTCCAATCGATAACACGTGTATATATCCCACAATTTAAGCGATAGAGCTACCAAATTTGGTATGTAGATAGCTGGTGTCCTGCCCCACAAATTGCGCCCTGGATATCCCGCCCACGCCCACTAGAACGCCCAACGCCCCCTCCCTAAAAAATCGAAAATGCCTATATCGCTCAGAGTTTTTAAACTACAGTCACTTAATTCGGGATATATATTAGTGGGAAGCTCCCCCAGAAGTTACAGAAAAATATTTGCGGGCAGTACCCCCCCCCCCCCCCCCCCAATCCCCCTTCCGCCCACGCAACCCGCGAAAATCTATATCTCGTACAGTTTTAAAGCCAGAGGCACCAAATTTAATATGTAGATAGCTGCTGACCTCCCCCAAAGATTGCACACTTGACATCCCGGCCACGCCCACTATAACGCCCCAAACGCCCCCGCTCCGCCGGAAATGCCTATATCTCCCACAGTTTTTAAGCTAGAGTTACCACATTTGGTGGGTAGATAGCTGGTCACCTCCTTTAAAGAGAGGAACTGTTGCCGACGACCACCCCCACCCGAACGTGAACGAGTATAACGCAGTCGGTAACGCCCGACTGCAACGTTCTTACTTGTTTTTTTTATGCGTTTGCTCATTGCATATGCTATTGCATATGGGTTATCAGTTTCAGATCAGTTTAGTGGGATCAAGGTTAATACAATTTGCCTCCATTTGCTTATCGTTCTGTGTATTGAAAACCATCAATCTATTAACGATTCGTAAATTATATTATATTATTAATTGCACATAATGGCGTAATTCCACAGCCACTATAATCATCATTATGAGCTCAGTCAATGCTGTTTGTTGGGAAAGTTATGTCCCATTAAAAATACAATACATACGTATTTTTAATTAGACAGGCTTATTAATCACATTTTGCTTGATTAAGAGCTTTATAAATTTATCTATCTAAATTACATAAAAAAAAAAAATTTTAATTCGCCACATGGCTGATAACTCTTATATTAACTAACAATGTGAATTGAGAACTGACGGAAATAATTAACTAACAATCTAAATATCATTTTATTAGGTTTTCTTTTTTTTTTCCAAACATTTATTTATACATTACGTTCAGGTTAATTATTTTAAGTTTCCAAATGCCGTTCACTTGTTTATTTTATTGTAAAGAAAGATACCCTGACAACTTCGTTCTATTGTTAGATACATTTGAGTCCCATTTAATACACACAAAAACAAGTGAGAGGGCACTAGTCGGGGCCGCCCGACTAGGAGATACCCTGAACCCTGCGATCTGTCTTCATAAGCAGTTCAACCCGTTAGCATTCATACATACATACACAAATTCACATACACACATACAAATGCACGCCGCACGCACTTTACTTGGTTGCTGCGCGTGCCCCACTATAGAAATGATATTTTTATTTTCTGCTAAACTAAATTTATGATCGTTATGAACTTTTTAGGATTTATTAGCAGCATTGAAATACATGTACAAATCAAATTTCAGGTCTGTAGTATTTGATTTTTATGGTTTTGTCGATACTGGGGACGATTGGGGGAGGTATCAAAATCTGCTTCTAGTCAAAACGCACATTGCGTACAAAACTTCTTGCCTCAAGATATTTTAGTTACCAAGATATTGTAAAAAAAACAAAAGGTTGTTATCGATTTTTATCGATTTCAATGAAACGGAGCAAGTTAACGAAAAAAATGATAAACTTATTCTGCGTATGAACTGAATGAGACCAAGATCAGCTTTTTAGCTTATGTAGTTTCCGAGATCGCTGCGTTCATACAGACGGACATGACTACATCAACTCAGAATATATACCTTATGGGATCGGAGATGCCTCCTTCTGTCTGTTTCATATATTTTAACAAAACCATTATACATTTTTTACCGATTTTCAATGGGTTCAGGGTATAAGAATATATGACGACCCTTTTCGGCTATTTGAAAGTGATAATATATAAATGCTTGATTTAGTGAGTAGCACACAATTTACACAGTTAATATTGGCATCCCACCAACGCTTAATTGTAAACATTTATTTTTCGCTCCTTTACAGGCTGTCAAACAATTCATTGATCTCTGCAACAATTTGGGCGCTAACTGTAGCACAGCAGCAGCCGCCACCTCCTCGAATGCCAGCACATCCAATTTTCACGTCACCATCAACACACAACAACAGCAAACAGCAGCAGCAATAACACCAACAACAAAAGCAACATCAGTTGCCTCAGAAACACATAGAGCAACAGCAACAACAATAGCAGCGCCAACTTCTTCATCAACATCAACATCAACATCGTCGTCATCAGCATTGCCTATTAGGCGACACATCTCGCACACAACAGCCGTCAAGTTTCTGTACGCCCGTAAATTTGATATACCGCGCGCTGTATCGCTATATGAACAGCATGAGCAGATACGCGAGAGGGAATACCTATATAATATTGATGCGAATGTTGAGCCATTGCGTTCAGAGCTGCAGACGGGCAAATTTACTATACTGGTGGGTATAAATATCAATAGTCAGAGTTTGGTGCATGTCGTGCTTTCAATCGTGACACGAACACGCACGCTGCAACACGACTTGTGTGTGTTAACAAATAATATATCATGCCATAAAATTCCTTAAAAGTTTAATTTCTGAACAAAAAATATTTGGCACTTTAAATTCCAAAAAATTGATTTTAAATCGCAGATATCTTTAAAAAAAAATGTTGTCACCAACAGCTTCAGTGTTTTTATATTACATACTTACGTAATTTTTCGTTAAAGAATATAATACAAATGCAGCACAACCGTTCATATATATGTTTTTAATTTTGGTCTAAAAAAATTGGAATTGCTTGAAGACGAATTTTTGATTACTTATTCCTTTTAGAAAAGGAGTCCCGTTTAATGTGGAAAAAATGTTTATATTAATGGAATTAACATTACTTTTGTTCGAGTCGTGTTTGGAAAATTCGATGCGCGCCCATCTCTAGATATAGATAGTAAATACAACTTGATGCAATTATTTCTGGGTTTCGTTGTTTCTTTCAGCCGGCACGCACCTCCAGTGGAGCCGCGATTGCGCTCTTCACTGCCAATCGGCACAGTCCGTTGAGTGCGTCGCATACGACAACATTGCAGGGTATTGTCTATCAGCTAGACTGTGCGCTTCAGGATACGGAGACGCAGCGTGCGGGTCTTGTGTTTATCTATGATATGAGTGGCTCCAAATATTCAAATTTTGATTACGATCTTTCGCAAAAGATTCTCACTCTGCTTAAGGTGAGTATTCAACTCTAAACTTAACTTAACTTGGATTCAAATAAATTTTTATTGCACACTTTGCATTAAACAAAAATGCACACACATGCATTTGTCAATGTGGGTCAGCGAGGCGGGATGTGTGCCCTACAAATGCACAAAGCGCGTCCAAAGAATTGTAATTTTAACATATATTTACATAACCATATATAAATGCATCTTTATGTATGTGCCCATGTAAAAGTCGTGTCTTATAATCTCATTAGCACATCTATTGTGCGTTTAATTTAGCATTGGAATTTTGTGTCTTCAGGTTGAAAATTTGGTTTCACTTCGTTGATTTTCTTTATTACCCTTACATTGGGGACTATACGTTTGTTATAAAATTTCTAACCTCGTAAGATATATATGGGCATTTCCGCCAATATGTTAAAAGCGATCATAAAGTTAAAATTTTAAACAGTGTACACATTTGGCCCTAATTTTTCATAATTTTTGACATGGCCTATTTTATCAGCAGTGTGTTGATACGCTTAATTCTCTTTATGGTTAGCAAGCACCATCTTAGCACTGCAATAATGTGTTTAAAAGAACGTCGCTTAAAATCAGCTGTTGTGCAGCTCTTTAATTACAGCGCTTCAAACTTCTCTATAACATATGCCTAGGTGACGAATCTCTTCTGCTTACGATGCCGAAACAAACCAGCAACCAATTACTGGGTCTTCCAAAATGAGCCAAACCCAAGAACAGTTGACCCTGCACACATTGAAGAAAAGACTTGCTTACTTTTTGGAATAAAAGTTTATACTTTCATCGTAAAACGGGCAATTCTATATGTTACACGACATGTTTAAAGAATTAAGGGAAACAAACTGCAATTAAAAAATCATGTTATTATCTTATAATGCAAGTTCTCACACATCACATCACACAAGTGACTTTCCGAGCATCCAAAACATAGAACTAATGCCTTGTCCTAATTCGGAGTCGAAAAAATGTTATGTACATTGATTCCATTGTATGCAAAAGTACGTTGATGTTCAAGGAGTATATTTTGGAAAACATTTAAGTTATTTCCGACCTTACATAACAAGTGAGATTGCTCTAGTCGGGACCGCCCGACTAGTAGATACCCTGAACCCAGAAATGAACACTTACACAAAAACTCTCGGCAGTTGATGAGTATTGAGGCTGTTAAAAATAAAAAATAAAAATTTAATAATAATAATAATAATAATAATAAAAATAATAATAATAATAATAATAATAATAATAATAATAATAATAACAATAATAACAATAATAACAATAATAATAATAATAATAATAATAATAATAATAATTTAATTTAACCGTTGCAAAAAAAATTCCTAGAAAAACGCAAGACCACATTCTGCAAGCGAAGCCAAGTATCTGCGCTTGGCCCCCACTACTGAAAATAGATTCTTGATTTGCTCGTAAACCAAATGTACGATCGTTATGAAATTTTCAGGACTTATTCAGATCATCGAAATGTATCTACAAACCAATTTGCACATGTGTAGTATTTGATTTACTTTTTTTTATGGTTTTATCGATATTGGGGGCAATTGGGGGGAGGTATCCAAAACCTGAAATATTTAAATTCTTCATATGCTTTACGCGAACATAATAAAATATTGGTGGCTCTAGCTTTTGTAGTATATCGATAATAAGAAAACGGAAAGAGTTATCGATGTTTTGAAATAAACTTGATCTGCGTATGGTATATACGAACCGAATGAGACCATGATCAGCTTTCTAGCTTTTGTAGTCTCTGAAATCGACGCGTTAATAGAGACAGACGGACAGACAGACAGGCGGACGGACAGACAGACAGACGGACATTGCTAAATCGACTGGGTGATGCTGATCAAGAATACTTTATGGGGTCGGAGATGCTTCCTTTTGCCTGTTACATACATTTGCACAAAACCATTATACCATTTTTTACCCATTTTCAATGGGTTTGTATTGTTATTGTAAATTATTGTATATATAATTTAACTGCTTGCTTGAAGGATAATTGTGGAAAAATATAAGAAAGCTAATGCCCAATGTTTTGTATTACACATTTAAACAAGTAGGAACGTTGCAGTCGGGCGTTACCGACTGCGTAACACTCGTTCACGTTCTTAAATATTGTTATTTTTAAAAAAATGTCGGTATTTTGCAATTCCTGTGGTGCTGGGGGTGGGAGGCAGTGGAGGGTGCGGGTGGGGGTGGTCATCGGCAAAATTTTTACCGCTCTTTAAAGAATGTGACCAGTTATCTACCCACCAAATGTGGTAACTCTAGCTTAAAAACTGTGGAAGATAAAGGCAATTCCGGCGGAGCGGGGCGTTTGGGACGTTATAATGGGCGTGGTGGGGATGTCAAGTGTGCAATCTTTAGGGGAGGACAGCAGCTATCCACATATTAAATGTGATGCCTCTGGCTTTAAAACTGTACAAGATATAGATTTTCGCGGTTTGTGGGGGCGGATGGGGGAGTGGGGGTACTGGCCGCGAATATTTTTCTTTAACTTTTGGGGAAGCTTCCCACTAATATATAATCTTAAATTTAGTGACTGTAGCTCATAAACTGTGGGAGATATAGGTGTTTCCAATTTTTTAGGACGAGGGAGCTAGGGGGCGTTCTAGTGGGCGTAGCCAGGATATCAATCATATCAATATCAAATATATCAATCATATCAGCGTGCAATCTGTGGGGGAGTTTACCAGCTATCTACATAGCAAATTTGGTGGCTCTATCTTTAAAATTGTAGGAAATATATATATCTTAACGATTTGCGATTTGAGGTGTATCGACATGTTATCGTATTGCCAGCCTCCCAGTAGGCGTGGTACAAAAATCTTAAAACTTTGTCTGAAGAAAATAACTACAAGTATATCCAAAGTTTCAAGTCTCTATCTTTAATAGCGCCGACAAAAGTTGCGTTCATCCGGACGGACAGACGGACAGCATGACGGACATTGCACAAACCCAATATACTAGTTTCACTTCGTGAACGAGTATAAAAATTATAAACTTGTTCTACGTATTGATTAGGAGAATTTAAAGTCGAAATATTAGGTCTCTAGCTTTTGCTTTGCGCTGTGTTTATTCAGAGGAACAGGGGTAAATCAACCCAGCTCGTCGACTTTGTGACGTTAGAGATGATTTCGTCTGCCTGTTCCAAACATTTGCACAAAAGCATTATACTCTTTATACCTATTTTCAATTTGTTTAAAGGGTATATAAAGCACCTAACATTGCAACGCTTTTGGAGGTATGTAAAAGCTGACGCTCTGTGATTTCAGCTGTCACATAAAATGAGGCCGGCTCCACCTGCTTGGGTTTACCTGGCAATCCATCTAACCCCAACCCCAGTTTAGCATGTGCTCCTTCAGTTGAAGGGCCAACAAAAGAGCGACTCGGAAATCCCTTTTTTTAGCTGCTGTTCAACGGAAGTAGTCAAGCTTTATAATCAGCGCAACAACAATGCCAGCTAGCGAGCCTTATCTCTATATATACATATATGCTGCAGATATACATATGAAAAACGCCCACACATATGTACAAGCACACACACACACCAACGCAACCATCATTATGGCGGTCAAATCGGCGCCTTTTGTACGCCTACGCCAAATGTTGGAACGAGCGAGTACGACATCATTTTCTTTTTTAACTTATTAAGTGAGTTCTAGTTTACAGGGGATACGCTAGGTAAAACTGACTTGAGATACAATACAATCATACAGCATGTTGTTTGTTTTCCATTTTATTCAGATATTTTGTACTATTTTCATTCAAGCTGGGGTTACTATGACAACAGCAGTAACATACAACCATATACTTAATATAGATTTAAATATACATGTGTATCTATTTATGTGTATGTGTACAAAGGCGCCGTGGGTTGTAGTGCCACCTAAACTTTTAAGAATTTGAACGCTTATGCAGAGAAGAAAGTAAGATACATATAAGTATATACATACACAAATTCACACATACGTACACATACAGACACAATACCGTAAGCGGCACACTTTGCTTAGCGTTTACGCTTGTTCTCCACTGTGAAAACTAAATTCTTTTATAAATTTTAAATCAAAAGTGTAGTCGTTATAAAATTTTCAGGACTTAACAAGAGCATTATAATGTCTGGATAAACTAAAGCGCAAGTATTTGAATTGCGTTTCATTATATTTGAAGCGAATTGGGGAAGGTATACAAAATACGAAATAATCAAAATCAGCCAACCAATTTAATAGCTTTAATACGTATAGTTTGGTATTAAAAACCGGGTAAAAAAACTATGAATATCGATAATAACAAAGCAGGGCGAACTTAAAAAGTCTAGCTTTAGGTTTCTAGCTTTTGTAGTCTCTAAAATCAACACGTTTATACAGACGGACGGACCTATAAGTCAAACTGATTACAAAATTGAGTACAAAATACTTATATCAAGAATTTTTTGACTTGAAATGATCATAAAACATTCTTAATAGCCGTTAAACGTTTTTCTATTCAAGTTTTAAAATATCCATATATTGACCGTATTTTTACAATGCTGCTTGTCCTTAAAGTGTATATTTCACCATAACAAAAAATGGAAATATATGTTCATGTGAATGTAAATATATGAGCGGACATAGGACAATTGTGATAGAAACGCCGGCAGGTCGGGTCAGTGCTCAGATGTGGGCAGTTGAAATGCCGTTTAATACATATATATATATATATACACCTATATATATATACCTATATATATATATATATATATTATATATATATATATAGCGTTTAACAACATCTGTTTAAAAATCAAAACGCAAAATAAAAAGCTTAGCAATCAAATATTTTGCGTGGGCACTAAGCAACGACAGCAGCAGCAGCAATAGCAGCGACGGCGGCAGCGCAGCAACAAAGCAGCTGAGAGACTAAGCAAATTGAGAGCAACATACGCTCTTGTGCGTACGTGTTTGTGCCAGTGTCAGTGCTGTGTGAGTTTGAACGAATAGGAGAGAGTGGAAGCAAAATAGAATTAAGTAAGATAAATCGCTACAAGGGAAAAGCCGTACATTGCATACCCTGAACCCATTGAATATGTTTAAAATCGGTATAAGAGTTGTGTGCAAATCTATATAAAATATATATTATGCAACTCCATAAAGTATATAAATGCTTGATCAAGATCAACAGTCGATGTAGCTTTGGCCGTCTGTATGAACGAGTGGATCACGGAAAAAATTAGAGCCACCGACTTAAAAACTCTTACCAATTTTTTTTTTAATCTATAAAAATTTCCAGAACCCCAAAATTTGTAGGTTTATTCCGTGGACTATGAAAACTAGATACACCAAATGAGCTTAAACAGATTTTTATATAGTACATTATAAAAATATGTTTAAGCACTAAAGGAATTTGTTGTATAAGGTTTTATCAATATGCTGCTAGTTGGGCGCTCCCGACTAAAGCAATCTTACTTAATTTTTGTTCCTCTACACAGTTTATCAGAATCTGGAAAATATCAAAGAAATATTTTACGAATACGTAAATAAATATATAAATAAATAAATAATATACATATTATAATATAATACTCAGACTTTTATTTACATGCGCATTCGCAAAAAAAAAAACAATTTTGAAAGTTTTTAACTAATTTTTTGATTAAGCACAAATATTATTTTGAGTTACTTTTTTATAAGCACATATCATTTGTAATTTGCAAGGCCAACATTATAATTACAAAATGTACTAAAACACGGATTAATGTACCCGAACTTCTTTAGCCACTGTGCAGCCTTTAAGTTACACACTCTTTCATTCAATCGCATAAACACACACAAGGTAACACACATATACATAACAAGGTCTCATAAGCGTATGCGTAAGATTTTAAACTCACATTACGCATACGCAGCGTCCCCAACTCAATGTGGTCAAAATATTTATATATGTATATGTATATGTATATATATATATACGCTGCGTATGCGTAACATATATATATATATATTACGCATACGCAGCGTCCCCAACTCAATGTGGTCATATATGTATATGGTTTATATATGTATATATATATATATATATATATTACAGGTAGATACTAACAGATAAGATGCTAATTGGAAAGCGATCGTTAAGTTTATTGCGTGGCACATTTGTAACAGCTGCTATTCAGTAAATATACACAAACACAAACATACTCGCACGCACTCAAAGTCACACTGACACAATTTCACTCTCGTTTTTAGCGCACGCTCATTCTCAGCTGTCTGACAACTAACTCGCTCGCTCGCTCGCACTCACAGCACTCTCTCATTTTCTATTTCTTTTTTTTTGTGTCTCTTTATCTTCGTCTCTCGCGCTGCTCTCGTGGCGAACGCGCGCCGACGCTTGTGGCTATCTTTTGCTTGATTAACTAATTCAGTTGACGAGTTCTAGTTGGACGTAATAGATAGATAATAAGCGACAGTAAGGCAAAGAAGCAAAAAAAAACATATATTGAAAGAAAAAATGTGCGTCTCGCCGGCTCGTTAACCGTTTCCGTTACACCCTGTCATTCTCATACGCCGCCCCCACTCTGCTGTTGGCAGCAGCGCGCGTAGTTCGGAAGCAAAAGTTTTTGTTGTGTTTCGTGTTCAACTTCAATTTCTTCAACACAGTACGAGAGCGTACAAAAAAAAATCATATACCAATATATATAGGTAGCTGTGCGCAACTCAACGCAACCCAACTCAATTATCTGATATATTGAATTAATATTGTTATTTTTAGTGCTCACTCGCACACATACACTTGCACGCACGCGTGCATATTGTGTGAAGTGTGTATTTTATTCATTGCTCATTTGGCTTAAGTAGGTATATTGCGTCGATATTTCGAGTTATTTTTACAACGTGCTCTTTTAATTTGTTGTTATTGTTCTTGTTGATGTTGTTGATATCTGACATTGACGCAAAATGTTGAAATATACGTAGATATCTTCGTTTGTGTGCTTGTTGTTTGTGAACTTAAAATGCAAATTCAAAGTCAACGGCGTTGTATATCTAAAATTGTTGTATTACTGTGACATAGATACAAATATATATGTTATTGCACGTATTTCTTTCAGTTTAATTGAATTTAAACCTTGTTGCTTCTTGTTATTTTTTAAATCAACTTTTTACTGGCGCTTCCGCATTGAAAGTCAAGACGCCAACCATATGAACGTTGGGGTTTGTGCCAAGGCTAAGTAATAATAAATTACATAAATCATCGCTCAGACAAACTTTGTGTACGGAGTATGAAAAATTTGGCAACACTGAAGGCAACTTCAAGATCATATATTGTAATTGTTGCAACCCTAAAACATATCCTTGTGATGGTGGGGGTTGGTAGGTCTTTGTACATGCAGCCCTGGCAATAACCACCCACTAGTAAACAGCTTGCAGACAGCTGCAAAAATGCAACCATGCAAGAGTGCAAAAACGAAAACCAACCCTCGAGCAAAGCAACCCTAACAGTTAGCGGTTTATTTTTCGAACAGGGTGGCGAGCAAAAATAGCTAAGTGGGTTGCTTTGCTCTTAACTAACGCTCTCTCGCAAACACAAACACACACAAACGCAAGCTTACTCTCTCGCACTCACTCTTTCTGCGTTGCCTTCGCCACTTTCCTTGCTATTGTTGTTTGTGGCGTGCGGTGGTGGGAGAGCGCGCCTGCGTCCAGAACGCTGCGTTGACGCTGGCGTCGTGTGTTGCCGTTATGATGTCTACCGCTGCCGCCTTTATAGTCGCGAGCACCAGCAGCAGCGGCAGTGTCAGTAGCAGACAAATAGACGTAGTTCAGCTCTTCAAGACTACGCGCAGCAGACAAGTTTATCGTTAGCAACTTCAAACCGAACTGTAATAGATGTATGCAAGAACGCAAGAATATTTAATATTTAATAATAATAAAACACGCAGTATACACTAAATCGGTGAAATCGGAAAATAAAATAAACAAGAAAACTATTTTTTTGAATTATTTTTTTATGACACAGCAAAAGTGACAACCAGCCAAGGAAAATTGTAAGCAAAAAAGTACAAAACTCATTTGTATGCGTGTTTGTGCCTGCCTCTGTGTCTATATGAGTATGTGTGTGTATATCTATAGATGTATGCTAAATGCTGTCACACGGCTGCTGCTGCAAGTGCCACAATTTGTTGCTTAGATTTATAACACAAATCCAATAAGAGCTGCAGCATTTGATCAGCGAAAAAAGTGTCTACAAGTGCAAAAAGACGCTAGTCTCCGACTGCTTCCCGCTACTGGCGTTGCCGCCACCTCCGCTGCGCCAACTTTGTAACTGAGCAGCGTGTTCATCGTCTGTTGTTTTGTTTTGTTTTACCCACAATATTTGTAAGCTCTTTTTATACATATGTATATAAATACTTTTGCATTTCTCTTACAATTTGCAATTTTTGGATGCATCATTTGTACAATTGTGTAACCGAAAGCAAGCAACATTGAAAAGCGCATTATATAAATAATAATAACAACAACTACGTCAACAAAATCTCAAAAACTAACAAAAAAAATTGCCAATTGAAATTGTACAAAAACAAAAAGTGGTGCTCTCATCCCCCTCAACCATGTGCTATGCATTAAATTGTGCAAATATATTCCAAAAACACAATTGCAACAATTGCCGCAACAACAACAAAGCGTGTACTTATATACACTTGTATACTTAAATCATAATATTTGTTCATGTGAATGCATGCACATTCATAGAAAGATATATTAAAAAAATTAAACAGGCAACCGGCCAGTTAAATAAAGGCAAATTAGGTACCAAACTAAAAAAAAATATATATATATATATATATATATATATATATATATATTTATAAAAAAAAGGCAAATATATTTATTTCAGTAGCATGCGTATCACTTTTTTCCCTATATATCAGCAATATCTGTGCCAATTTAGCAAGGTGCATTTATTTTTACTAGCTAGGTAGGTGATAACAGTATTTACCAAATTTCTGTATTATAACTCAAATATATACTACTATGTTCTGCGATGTTATTATGTATTCCACATATACTTATAATATAAAAATATAATATTGTAAGTTCCGATTTGATTCATATACATTTTTGCATATTTATATATATATATAAGTTAAGTGTTAAGTGTTTATCATACGATATATATTTATATAATATATATATATATATATATATATATATATATATATATATATATTATATAAATATATATCGTATGATAAACACTTAACACTTAAATCACGATAATATCACTTTGCGTTGACTTTTCTAGTTAAGTGTTTATCATACGATATATATTTATATAATATATATATATATATATATATATATTATATATATATATATATATATTATATATATATATATATATATATATATATTAATATAAATATATATCGTATGATAAACACTTAACTAGAAAAGTCAACGCAAAGTGATTAATTATCGTGATTTAGCTAGAAATTTATGGAATTTAAATATGTAGTGAATTACTTTGTGATTCCTTAATTTCCAATTTTTTTTGTGATAGCTTTATATACTGTAGTTTAAAATTGTGAAGTTTTAATTTAAAACAGATTCAAGCTGCTGTTCAAATGATCGTTTAAATTGGTGAAAAACGCCAGATTTATAAGAGTTAAACCATTTCAATTTGCTTGTTATAATATATATGGGTTCAAAAATACGTTGATTATCTGCATATTGACAAGATTACAAATTTATTAAATAACGGTAAAAGCCCTTTTAAGCCATTTAATACTTCGTTTTTGAATTCGTTTATTCAATGCAAAAGGCCACAAAAACAAACAAGTAAATTGCAAGTGAATAAAAATATAAATAAATAAATAATATATAAATGAGTACAGTAAATACAAGTACTCGGTATCGAAGCTTTGCCATAGCTGGCAGGTGGTGCGGGACAAAAGAATGACAAAGCCAAATAGCGATACCAGCAACAAAAACAATAGCAATAACAACAACAATAACAACATAAGCCCGAAGAAGCACACACAGAAAGAGTCAATGAAATCACAGCTGTTTGGACATTGGCGCGCACATTTTTACGCTCTGGATTTATGTCCACACGTTGATTTCTGCCTTGCTTTTCGCTTGCCAACTTAGTTCGTCACCCTACGCAGTTCGTCAGCTAAGCATATACGCAAGTACTTTATGGGCATAGCAACAACAGCGAAGAGCAAATTCCACTGAAGAATGCCCAGCTAGCACATACCCTGTTTCTAGGTTTCAAGTACCCTGACTAAAACACAAATTTATATTCAGATGAACATATAACGCACTAACAATAATATACATACATATATTGACTGACTGTGATTCTATTGAATCTTGCGATTCGTGATTTTCCTAGCAAATCTTAAGTGCACAAGATTTTTGTATTTTGATTTTATCAGTAAATAACAGTAGGACATGAAACTATTGGTGCTATAAGTTGCATTTTTTCATGCTTTCACCATAAACTAAAACAAAAATTAAAGTCATAATCCTTAAAAATGCGGCTTTATGCAAGCCTATAATTATTAAAGAATATATTTATATGTATAATCCGCATTGTGGTGTCTATTGTCTATTCATCATTCCCACATTTATTTGTATGAAAAACTATACAATTTTGAATCGAAAGAAAACGAATCACTACACATTTTAAAGTATATATATTTTAATAAAAAAAATATGTGTGTATGGTATACTATACTATTCTATACTATTCTTCAATACCCCATAGCACATAACTTCAGGAAATTCAATGAAAGTACGCAACACCAATACTACCGAAAAAATAAACATTAGCGTTGAACGATTTATTCAGAAGAATTATTGCATATAAATATGCAATCTGAGAATAACTGTAAATGGTTAATGGTTTTGTGCAAATGTATGCAATATCCGATAGATAGATAGACAAAAGCATATATGTACGTATGGATATAGTATCGAAATTTTTATTAAGACGGTGAGCTGAGCTGAGCTATGTCTGTCTGTTCCTACTGCATAAGATAGAACGTAAACCATACGCAAAACAAGCATATAATTTGTTCGATACTTGCCAAGAATAAATTTTAAGATTGGGTTTTTTTAGTAAATTTCAAAGATCTGTATATACATTTGGATAGTGTTTTTAAGTCCTGAAAGGATCCTTCCCATAGATTACAAGATTTTCGTTGATATCTGTCTGTGAGTGTGTGTTTGATATATACATATCATAAGGATTTAAATTAATGTAAATCAGCTTTACTGGGTTCAGGGTCTAATGGTTTTGTTGAAATGTATGTAACAGGCAGAATGAGGCATCTCCGACTCCATAAAGTAGAGGTATTCTTATTCAATTCTTGATCAGGACGACAAGCTGAGTTGATTTAGCCATATCCGTCTGTACTACATAAGCTGACCTTGGTCAGATCTGAAATTTGGTTTGTACATACTATACTTTTGCTTGCTTTTAATAAATCGTAAATTTTTCATTTTCGTTTCTATAGTGGGGCACGCGCAGCTACCGAGTAAAGTGCGTGCGGTGTGCATTTGTGTGTGTGTATGTGTGAATTTGTATGTATGTATGAATGCAAACAGGTTGAAATGCTTATGCAGACAGATCGCAGGGTTCAGGGTATCTCCTAGTCGGGCGGCCCCGACTAGAGCCCTCTCACTTGTTTTTTTTTTTTTGTTGGCGTCATTTTGTCGATATCCGGCGCGTTAGCTGATTAGGTTCAGGCTAAACCCATTAAAAAAAAAAAGAAAAAAATTAACTTTATTCTTGGTCACTTAGCCATGCCTCAGAGATTCGAAGATCATGTCCCAGAGACCACAAAGCTGTGCTGCCTAGACTTTTTAAATTCGTATATACCATATGGAGATCAATGTTATTTTAAACAATCGATATCCGCTCGGTTTTTATTATTCATATTTTTATTTAAACTATAATAACTAGAGGCACAAAATTTGGTTTAATATGTTCAGCATGTGCAAATAAATAATATTTTGCGTTTTGTATACCTTAATGTCCTTTCAAGTCCTGACAATCTAATTAACATCATACTCTTTGTTTTTTAAGCTCTTAAGATGTTTACGTCATTTATAAATGATTTTTGTGTGTATGTGTGATTTTTTGCATATATTTATGTATTTATACAAATTGTAAATGTAAGTAACAACAGTTCGCAGGGTATCTCCTAGTCATGCGCTCGCGACTAAAGAGCTCTGCCAGTTTTCGTCTTTTTCTTCGTTCTCCTGCTGCTTCTTTATTTATCCATACTATCTGTCATATCTATCTATTTATCCATCTATCTGTCTGGTCAACTGACTGTTTGCCTGCTTGGTGCGTGTATCGCTTTGCCTTTTGAGGCCAAAACGCCGACGACAAAAAATTCGTTTCTTGCCCAAAGCTGGCAACAAGCTTAAAACGCATTACCAATTTTGGCCGTGGCTAATTTCACATACTTGCATATATATATATTTAGTTTTATATACATGGTCGAGTATTAATTTTTTTGTTTGCCATGTGCCGCCATTTGGCTAGCTCATAGCTTGGCCAGTGGTTCAGCTTTTGTTTTTGGACATACATACTAACACTATGCAAAGCGAGTGAGCATCGTTAGCTAAGCAAGCAGCGAAAATAAAAAAAATTTATAAAATTTAATTCCCAAAAACCCATGTGTCGTGTACTTAATTCTCAGCCAAAGACAAGTAATCTCTGCAATTACTTTAACACCAAAAAATCGCGCATCAAATTGACATCTGTGTACTTAACTGACTCGGGTATCTCGTGTCACAATGGGACAATTAGAAGAGTTTTACTTTTTATACCCTTTACCCCAATGCAAATAAAACAAATGGAGATACCCTGATACTTAGTTGCGATTTTATAAAAAATATAAGACGTATGAATATTTTGAAACAAATTTGATCTGCGCGATCTGCGTTAGTTTCAGGGTATCTATTACTTCGGCGTACCCGATAAAAGCACTTTCCTTGCTTTTGTAATAAACTGTAATTTTGTGGGCCGGGAGTGAACGTGGCCGAATATTGGTTCGATCTTTAGAGTATATCATTATCTCTAGCCTAAAAAACTAAATAGCTAAATCTGTGAGAGATATAGACTTTCGCGGCTTAACCGCAGCTCTCTGTCTGCTAAACTAGATGACTCTAGAGAAAGACTAGAAATAGAAATTGGCAAACTGATAGTGCCAAAAATGGTTGTCGATCTGCTACGCCCCAGTGGGCGTATCTAAGATATTTACCACTTTATCTGAAGCAGGCAAACACGAGTATAAAATTTAAGTTTCAAGTCATTGCTTTAATAACGACGCAAAAATAGCTTTCAGACAGACGGAAAGCAATACTTTTCACTTTTTGAACGAATACAAATATATTAATATAGAATAGACTTTCATTCATTTTGTTGAACTCCATACAAAAAAAGTTTTTGCGTATATATTATATTGTGTATACAGTGTATATAATTGTAAAATGCACAGAAACTCGACATTTTTAATACAAATTTTCCAATAGTCGAAATTGCACTATCTATTTGCAAGTAGAGAA
The DNA here is from genome assembly GCA_035043915.1 of Drosophila paramelanica. NCBI lineage: Eukaryota > Metazoa > Arthropoda > Insecta > Diptera > Drosophilidae > Drosophila > Drosophila paramelanica. Next base: position 810,330 of record JAWNMO010000640.1, on the reverse strand, counting down.
AACGACTTTCAGAACTTATTCCGGCACTGTTTTGTTGTTATGTGAGTATTGCCGCAGAAATCGCTTTTATATCCTCGTACTAGTTACAAAACGATGTTGTAAAATCAGTGAAAAAATTATATATTCATTGAGAAGATTTTCTTTCATTTCGTTGAACTTACAAAATGGCTTTTACCTTCATTTCTCAATTTCATTTATATGAAATAGCATCAAATGTGAATTGCATGGAAACTAAAAGCTAATCTAAAAATACTCGAATTCTTGATAATTCTTGTTATTCTTTAAGATACCTGTGATGTGGCTTTGTCAGAATTTTATTAACGAACTAAATAATAAGATATTCCTTAAATGGATTTTCCTTCAGCAACTAGTCAAAAAAAAAAAAATAATATTTTGTATTGCGTTTTTGTTGTATAAAATAACATCGTATTTGACTTACGACAAATTAAATGGAATTGCAAATCTCATAAGAGCACTTCAATTATTGACAACTTCTTATTTGTAGAGTTATATAATATAACATTTCTACAAATGAGAGGTATACGCAACTAATAAGAAATTTTTTGGTAAGCAGTTAATGTTTTCGGATCTTCTGTGTGTCAAGTTAGCCAAAAAAAATTTCAGGGTTTTAAGAAATAAATTCTAAAATTTTCCGACAATCGTCAATTGGCCGTGGGGACACCCCCAAAATTGAGCTCGTTTGCTGATTGTTTTAATGCGAACTGCTTATAATATTTGAACGTTCTTGCAATGCAATTGCCCCCGCTTCTGCAATGCTAAGGTCCCGCCCTTCAACACCCCCCAGCTGCTAGCTACTGACTGGTAAGCACTTTCTTCTTGTTGCTGTTGCGACAATGGCAACAGCAATTGGAAACCGAGTCGCATGCTGGGGCACGTAATGAGCGAGCGTTGTTAGTCGATGAGTGCATAACATGCCCACTTGACGCAAAACTCTTCCTCGCGGCCTCACTCCCCTGCGAAGCGCCGCGCGTGCAGCACTTGAGGCAATAAGATGCCAGGTTGTTGGCGCTTCAAGCGGAGAGTGGGCGTGCACTTGGACGGGGAAACTCTGACTTTCTTTTGGGCTCGATTGCAACTGGCCAACAACAACAGCACGTTAAGCAACAATGTGTGCATGTGGGTGTGCGTATGTGTACGCGTGTGTTTGTTGTGTGTGCGCGTGTTGCAGGTGCTTATTATTTCCAGCTTTATAAGTTGTTGCTGTTATTTTTTTTTTGTGAACTGCCTGAATACTGGTTATGCCAATGTTTTTTGTAGCTGTTTTTGTTGTTGTTACTGATGCTGTCTATTAGGGACAGGTCCATCATAATGCCGCTTATTTCGACAATACGATTTGTCTCCCATATCTGTGCATATGTCTGTTTTGCCAACTTTGGCGCCCACACACAGTGTATTCCTATTTGTATTAATAATTTGTAATAAAAAATACCAATACCCAGATTTAATTATTATTTTTGCATTCTCGTAAACTTTTCGTATATGACCCAAAATAAACAAAAACAAGTAAGAACGTTTCAGTCGGGCGTTACCGACTGCGTTATACTCGTTCACGTTCGTAAATATTGCTATTTTAAAAAATGTCGGTATTTTGCAATTTGTGTGTTGCTGGGGGTGGGGGAGAGTGGGGGAGTGCGGGTGGGGGTGGTCGTCGGCAACATTTTGTTCCTCTCTTTAAAAAAGGTGACCAGCTATCTACCCACCAAATGTGGTAACTCTAGCTTAAAAACTGTGGGAGATATAGGCATTTCCGGCGGAGCGGGGGCGTTTGGGGCGTTATAGTGGGCGTGGCCGGGATGTCAAGTGTGCAATCTTTGGGGAAGGTCAGCAGCTATCTACATATTCAATTTGGTGCCTCTGGCTTTAAAACTGTACGAGATATAGATTTTCGCGGGTTGCGTGGGCGGAAGAGGGAGGGGGGGGGGGGTACTGCCCGCAAATATTTTTCTGTAACTTCTGGGGGAGCTTCCCACTAATATATATCCCGAATTAAGTGACTGTAGTTTAAAAACTCTGAGAGATATAGGCATTTTCGATTTTTTAGGGAGGGGGCGTTGGGCGTTCTAGTGGGCGTGGGCGGGATATCAAGGGCGCAATTTGTGGGGCAGGACACCAGCTATCTACATACCAAATTTGGTGGCTCTATCGCTTAAATTGTGGGATATATACACGTGTTATCGATTGGAACTGCCATATATAACGTGTTTTGCGATTACGGGGGCGGGAGGAGGCGTGGCCAAAAATTTTTTCCTGTGATGTATGGAGGAGCATTCTGGTAATATATCTCCCAAATTTGGTGACTCTAGCTTAAAAATTGTTGGGGATATAGCTATTTCCGATTTTTCAGGGCGGGGGCGCTGGAGGGCGTTCTAGTGGGCGTGGCCGGGATATCAAAGGGTCAATCTGTGGGGGAGGTCACCAGCTATATACATACCAAGTTTGGTGACTCTAGCTTTAAAATTGTGCAAATATGCAACACTTATCGATTTGACCTTTCAGGTTTATCGGTTTTCGCGATTATGGGGGCGGGAGAGGGTGTGGCCAAAAAACTTTTTTTTAATATTTGGGGGAGCATTCCTGCAAAATATATGTAAAATTTGGTGACTCTAGCTCAAAAACTGTGGGAGATATATGCATATCCGATTTTTGAGAGCGGGGGCGCTGGGGGCGTTATAGTGGGCGTAGCCGGGATATCAAGGTCGCAATCTTTTTGGGAGGTCGCCAGCTATATACATACCAAGTTTGGTGACTCTAGCTTTAAAATTGTGGACTTTAGCAATATGCGATTTTAGGTGTTATCGGTTTGCCACGCCCCCAGTGGGCGGAGCTCAAAATCCTTAACACTTTATCTGACGCGGGTACACATATATATATATATATATATATATATATATATATATATATATATATTCATATACATACAGCTGCGAAAAAAATAATAGCACCACTACAACACATTTTTTTTTTATGAAAAAAAAGCAACTACTGTTGCGATTTTTTCAAATATTTATTTTTTTTGTATTGTTTAGTACTCCCCATAAACAAAAACTGCATGCCCGCTCTTCAAATTTCAGTCTATATATTTTTTTTTTGGATTTTGAGAAAAAATCTCCCAAAAATGCCGAAAAAAAAAATAGCACCATTTGTCCTTTTTTGTTGAATTCTCCATATATTTCGCGGAATTGTCTTTGAAAAGAGCACATATTTTATAGTTTTAGGTAAGTTTTCATTGTTTCCATCATAAAAGATAAAAGTAATCATTTCAATCGGACGTGGAAAGCACTGCACTGCAAAGAAGCGCGATCTCATAAATAAAAAGGATATTTGATGGAAAAACTTACAGAGAAGTTGGTGAAATTATAGGATGCTTAAAAAAAATGATTAAAAACGCCTTAAACATTGAAAAAAAAATTTAAACACGCGGACAAAAACGATCCATGACCCCTCATCGTGTCAATAGACGGATTCGCTAGAGCAAGAAGGATCCCTTTAAGTCTGCTACCGAGCTTAAAAGAGAGCCTAAAATAAATGCGACGGCTCAAACAGTTCGTAAATATCTCAGGCAACATAACCTAAATGCCTGCAGCCCAAGGAAGGTTCCACTTTTAAATGCGACACACCTGACGAAGCGCATTAAGTTTGCCAGGGATCGTGAAAATTGGTCATCCCAACAATGGAGGAATATTTCATGGTCAGATGGGTACAAAGTGGTTATGTTTGGTGGAAAGTGATCTCGATGATGCGTTAGACTCCCAAAAAACACAGAGTACAAGCCTCAGTACACTACAAAGACCATTAAGCATGGAGGGTGTTCAGTTATGGAATGGGCCTGTTTCTCCTACTATGGAGTAGGTCCAATACATTGGATAAAAACCATAATGGATCAGCACGTGTACATGGATATCATGGAGAAAGTTGTACTACCCTTTGCAGAATACGAAATGCCGCTCTTGTGGGTCTTACATCAGGACAATGACCCAAAACACACCAGCAAGAGAGCAAAGTAAAGGTTCAGGACAAACTGTGTGAACGTTTTGGGTGGCCTGCCCAGTCGCCTGACCTGGTCATCTGTGGTCTGATGTCAAGAAGGCAGTTACTGCTTCCAATTCAACCAATATTGGATCTCTATTGGAAGCAATCACAGCATCCTGGTCCAAAATTCCCCTATAACGATGCCAGGACCTTATTGATTCCCAGCCGAGCCGCTGCGCAGCTGTTATTGTCAATAAATGCCTCTGCACTAAGTATTAAATGTTAAATAAGATATAGTATTATTAGTTAAAAACAGTTATTTAATGAATTAGTTACGTAGTTTTTTTTTTAATTTTAAATCATTTTTTGAAAGGTGGTGCTATTATTTTTTTCGCCTAATTTTATCAATTTTGATAAAGTTCCTTAAATAGCTTTAAAACGGTACAAAGAAGGGTAATTCTTTTTTTAGTCCACGGTTTGTCTGAGTTTTCCCTTTCTAAAAATGTGTTCCAAGTTTCCTTAAAGTTAAAAATGTGAGTTGGGCAACTATTTAAAATTTTCGTGTGGTGGCGGTGCTATTATTTTTTTCGCAACTGTATATATATTCATATACAGTGGAAGCTCTCTTGAGTTGATCCTGGTAATGCAGATATCTATCTATCTATCTATCTACCTATCTAACTTTAAACATAATTTTTATGTTGGGAATGTTTTGTTCACAAAACAAAAATATACTTCTTTCCGGTCCAAGAAACACTCAAGCTATGAAGGAAAATACAACAACTGCATGGCTAAAGGAGCTGTCTTTTAGAAAGTACCGTATAACTTTACTACAAAATTAGGTTACGCTATTTGGGCTGTTAGCCAATTTTCGGGTTTTTTGGCGCCAAATGGATAAGCCATGGCGAAGGGTTAGCTTTAATTGCGTTAGTTTCCTTAGTGATCTGATTGGCCAGGAATGATTGCCAAATATGACGTCGCAAATGTTTTTTACAGGGCTGCAAAATTAATATATATTTAAAAATATTTAAATTGGCTTGCAAAAAAAAAATTATCAGTGCGAATTTCACCATTGTGAAAAACATTCCAAAAAACTAGTAGATATACATATATATAAAATACATCGAAAACGGAAAATCCAAATATAAGGACAAGCACAAAAACTTAACTTAAGCAATTTATTTACATATATAAAGGTAATTAATACTCGGGTTTATTGCATAGGGCACGCAACAATAATTAAAGTAGCAAGGACCAAACAAACTACAAGCACAAGAACAAATGAAAATAAGTAAGAGCGTTGCCGCTGAGTATACCCGATAGCGCAATACTCTTTCACATTGTAATAACAACCAAACCACAAAAAAAAAAAAATGTTACCCTCACAATAATTTTTAATGTTTTTTTTTTGTATTTATAAATTTTTAAATTAATAATCTAAAACCAAAATCTTGGCCAAAATGCCTTTACGTATGAAAGTGGGTTCAGTTATGGATTTGTGAGCTTTAAAGTAAAAATTTGTGTGTGGGTTATCACGAAAATATATATTGGCTTCAAGTCTCTATCTTTACACTCAGCGAAAAGAATTGCATACGCCAAAGATATTCTTTTAAATTCTTGAGCGAGTATTAAAACAATAAATATTTCCGTTATATTTTTTTTTCTTTTTTTGATTTGCCCTTAACCCAACAATTTCAAGAATTTCTAAATAGCATTGTAATGTATGCAAATGTATGTGTGAGTGCTTGTTATATATTTGTTGATATGCAATTTGGCTTCGATTTTACGTGGTCGCCTTGTGGGTCAAGCAGTTGCAATAGTTGTGATATTGAGAACGCAGAGAATACGTTTCACTCGACCAAACTTTCCAAGCTAAACGAGAAGTTGAATGGCAGCAGCTGCGGAATTCTGTTGCCTACTTTGCTGCGCACAATACGCAGCATGGGAATGAAACCAACTGCAACTGCAGCACACACGTAAAGTGAGCTTCAAAGCTGACAGAAATTGCAATAATTTGCAGCGAGTCTTTTTTTTATGAGGTCTGCTATAAAATGAATTGCTATATTCCCGATGATGCAATCTGTGTAAGGCATCCACTCAAGAGTCGTAAAACTAGCAATGACAAACAAGCTTAAAACTTAAATCCACGTTGCAACTATCCGCAATTAGGGCGCAAGTGGAAGTGCGAATGTTTCGTTCACTGGAAAGTTGTTTCTGCGAACGCACAATTGTTGCCAATTAGCGGCGACAAGCGTTGCCACAAATATAAATTCCAATGGCATTTCGCACTCCGCACCTCGAAATAATATTGCTACATGGCAACGTGAGCAACGTCCGGAAAATTTCAATTTAGTGAGCGATAAACGTTCATAGATAATTCCATTTAAAAAGAAAACTAATTAAAATGGAATTAGCCAATGCTGCACGATGCGCAATAAAAGCCTGTAGGCATCGGCGTCGGCGTCGCCGTGGGTGTGCTGAGCTGCTTAGAGCTGCTCAAGTTAGGTTTCGCTCGGAGCTTTTTTTTTCGTTATTCTGTTGTATTTTAAGTGGATTAGGTACAAAGTATTTATACCAAGAATTTGCATGATTAAAATAGACGTGAAGCTTTCGCCATAGATCTCTTTTAGATACTATTGGATTGAGTACAGGTATTAACCAGCGCTTAGGCATAGGTTAAGAAATTTTGAAATGTATTTTCTTTATTTCTGTTTTGTATGGATTTCTTTCGGAATTTTGAGTTCGCCAACAATTCTTGCGAAAAGAATTCAATGAACAAATTTTAAATTCGAGGGCGCAATTCTTCGTGTTTTTTGAAAATGTTGCTGTTATTGTATCTGTTGTGGGCATTGCCTTTAATTAAGGCACAAAGCAAACAATGCATGCACTTGTTGTGGGTGGTTGTTGCTGTTTTTCTTGGTCTGTTGCTGCTTTGTGGCTGCTGACCTCAATCTCTGTGCTGTTTGTGCCTTGCCTACATACATATGGACCCACAAACATATATGTATGTATGTGGAGAGGGGAAGGTAAGAGGGCCTGTCGGCCAATAAACTGTGAGTAAATGGCGTTGACACGGTTGCAAAAGAGTAGTGCACGCGCATACTGGATATAGCCGGGCGGCATTTGGGGTGGCTCACGGCATTTTTGCAATTGAGAAATGCCCGCAATGAAATTTTTCAGAATTTCCAACTGGGTGAAGGTTGTGCCGCAGCAACATCAGCAGCAGCAGAAGCAACAGCAGCAGCAACAACAATTTGATTTCATTTCATTTTACAAATTGCTTGCCTGAATTTTGTATGGCACTTAATTTATCGCACACTTACACTCGCAATCCCCCCACGCACAATGATGCGTGCGCTCGCGCGCTAGTGCGCTCATGCGCCAACACGCGCGCCAATGCTTGCTAATTACGAGGCAAGCATTACACATAGCTGTCAAGCTACCTAGGATAAAAACTATCAAACTGGCCTTTGTTTCGGTTCAGTGAGGCTAATGGTATAATTGTAAATTGATTTTGTGCAAACGAATATAAAAAGCAGAAGGACGCATCTCTGATTAGCATCACAAGCATAGTCGTTTTTGTCGATGTCTGTCCGTCTGTATGAACGCATCGATATCTAGAACGTTGAAGTTTAGCTTTTTTATTTCGAGTATACCATACTTTTATCAAGTTTATTTAAGAAAGGATATTTGCCTAAGGGCAGAGTAATAATATTCATAAATGTATTTGTATTTTAAACATTATGACTTTTATAAGTTACTTTTTGGAATCTCGTTTGAATTAAAATGTCTTTAAGAACAGTATATAATAAAATCCAGTAAGAAGGCTCTATTCCAACTACGATTCTCTGAACGCTGCGATCTGTCTTTACACACACTTCAATCCCCTTACAATCTCACGTAAATACGAAAGTTCACACACACGCACATTTAGTTTTAGATTTAGTTTTAAACTAAAAGTACGATCGTTGTGAAATTTTTGTAGGGCTTATTACGAACATGGAAATGTATGTATATATGAACCAAAATCTGTAGTTTTTCCAATATTTGGGGCGATCTGAAATATTTAAAATCCTCATGTGCTTTAGACGCACACAAGACAATAATTTTGGTGCCTCTAGTTATAGTCTCCGAGATATAGTAAGAAAACTGAACATTAAAATCGATTCTTATCGATATCAATAAAACGAGGCAATATATCGAATAAAAAAGGATAAACTTGTTCTGCGTATTGAGTAGGAGAATAGTTTAGAAAAGTTTAGATCTCTAGCTTTTTAGTTTCCGAGATCGTTGTGTTCTTACAGACGGACGCACATACAGACGGACAGGGATAAATGAACTAACCTCGTCGTCCTGATCAAAAATATCTAAACTTTATAGTTTCGGAGATACTTCTTTCTGTTTTATATATTTTCAATGGATTCAGAGTATACAAATTTTTAACGAAAATAATTAAGATTCACATTGAAACCTAATTTTGGATAGTTCAATTTTCAGTGACTATTGTATTGTAATTTGAAGCAAATTGATCAATGTATATGTATGCAAACGTGTACAGTTAATCAAATTTAACATTTATACGGCTCTACGTCGGCCGGGTGACCTTAGCGAGTGCAAGTGGCGGAGCTATACAAAGCTCATAATAGCCGCACACACATGCACACAGACTCGCGCACACACGTGTCGCCATGTGTTTGTATTGATGACAATATTATTATAAATTTATAAGTTATTATTTAATAGCTAATTAAGATTCAATATTCGTTTCGGCTAATCACACAACAATAATTAACTGAACATTTTCGTTTCGTTTCGTTTCTGTAGGGCGGGTATCCGGCACGCCTAAAAAAAGTGCTGATCGTGACGGCGCCGCTGTGGTTTAAGGCGCCGTTTAAGATACTCCGCTTGTTTGTGCGGGAAAAGCTGCGCGAACGGGTGTTTACCGTATCGGTGCCGCAGCTGAGCCTGCACGTGCCGCGTAAGGCGCTGCCAGTTCATCTTGGCGGCACGCTGGAAATAGATCACGCCACATGGTTACTAAATTGCCGCAAATCGATGACGAATCGTGAAGACGAACTGCTTGCCAACATTGTGGGTGTGGGTGTGCCTGTGAGTGGACCTTTCGCACCCGCAACATCGTTAGCCGCCACAGCGACTGCGACAGCGACCGCGCTCAGCAACGGCAGCAGCAGCGCTGCCAGCGTTGCGGCAGCAACAATTATCAGCGCCGTTCATCAGTTGGCCGACAGCAACACAACGGTCGTGACAGTCAGCGGTGAGCTGAGAACGGGCTTGGTTGCAGGCGCCGCAAACAGCAGTGATTCGGAGCCCAACGAGAACATCACAATAAACGGACTGAGTCCGACTCATCGCGCTGCCGCAGGCACAACGGGCAACTCGCTGCTCAAGCTCAACACCAGCGGCACACAGCAGCAGCACGGCAACGGCGCCGGTGGCGACATTGCCATTGCGCCAGCGTCAACAACAACAACAACGTCGACGGCGGCAGCAGCAGCTGCTGGCAGCGCTGTTAACGGCAGCGCCGCTGGTGTGGCCAGCAACGGTACCGGCAGTGGTAACGGTGGCGAATTCTGGTCGGAAAATCCACCCAGCAGTGCCTCGTCTGGGTTCAGTGATGACGACAGTCTGGCCGGTCAGGAGGGTGATCCGAAAACGATTGAACAAATCGTTCAAATGGTGCAAGAGCGCGGTCGTCAGGGCCTAATCAAGGAGTACGCGGACATACGGAATCGGGCACCCGATGGCACCTTCCTCCATGCGCGGTGAGTCAGGCTAGAATCCTTTATTGAATTGCAATCGAACTAACTGACATTTGTCACCCCAATCTGCAGCATGCGCAATAATCTGACCAAAAATCGTTACACGGATGTGCTCTGCTATGATCACAGTCGTGTGGTACTGGCACGCGAGGATGGGGACGAAGTGTCCGATTACATAAATGCGAATTTCGTCGATGGCTATAAACAGAAGAATGCATATATTTCAACTCAAGGTGAGGCCACAAATGAATCGATGCGAATCGCCTACTATGGCTTCCCAGCACACACACACACTTAAACCCACACACACACCTACACCCACACACACACACACCTACACCCACACACACACACACACCTACACCCACACACATTTGTGATTTGTCACGCCCTCATTGGCCGCAGGCATAAAATCGTAACACTTTATTCGGACGCGGGAATATACAAGTATATATTCAAAATTTCAGGTCACTAGAAAAAATAATCTTCACTTCGTAAAGAAATGCAGTTCAAAGTCCCGCTAAAAATTTCGGACCCAGTTTTCTGAAAAGTATATTGGATGCTATTGAAAACAGTGGCAAAAAGCTTAAAATATACACTCGTGTACGCGCCACGCCCACTCCCTTCCTCATTATCATAATAAACACGATTTTCGACTTTTTGGGTGCTGTTCAAATTGAGTCGCTTACACCCAATTGCAACGTTCTTACCTGTTTTATTGCGATTAAGTTTTTTGTTTAATTCGGCAGAGTGAGATAAAACCATAAATGCACATTTTTGTTCGAGCCAATTCACACAAAGAAATACACACCTCAAGACAACTAATTTGATTACATCTTGCAGGTCCATTACCAAAGACATCCCAGGACTTTTGGCGCATGATCTGGGAACAACACTGCTTAGTTATAGTTATGACAACGCGCGTCATGGAGCGCGGACGTGTTAAGTGCGGCCAGTACTGGGAGCCGACTGAAGACAGTTCCTTGGAGTTTGGAAATTACCATGTGCGAACAATTAGCGTCGAGTGCAACGAGGATTATACCGTTGCATCCCTAGAATTGAGAAACCTAAAGGTGAGTCTCAATCTTTCTCCCTTTAACCTCGCTTTTATGTTTTGTTTTATTAATACTGTTTTCTTTTTAATAGACTGACGAAATTCGCAATGTGTCACATTGGCAGTTCACCAGCTGGCCGGACTACGGCGTGCCTAGCTCCGCAATGGCCATGCTCAACTTTTTGCAGAAGGTACGGGACAAGCAGGCGCAGCTGGTGCGCACCCTCGGCGATACCTGGGCTGGACATGCGCGCGGTCCGCCAATTGTGGTGCACTGCAGCGCTGGCATTGGACGCACAGGTTAGCTTTATATGGCTATTCTAATTTTGTTTGCTTAATCTAACTTATCTGCTTTTGTTTTTGTTTTGCAATCAGGCACCTTTATTACGCTGGACATTTGCATATCGCGTCTGGAGGATGTTGGCACGGCGGATATACGGGGCACCGTTGAGAAGATACGGTCGCAGCGCGCCTACTCCATACAAATGCCGGATCAATATGTGTTCTGTCATTTGGCGCTTATTGAGTACGCGTATTCGAGGGGCATGCTCCAAACAGTGGACTTGGCGGGTTTCGATGAACGGGAACAGGACTCCGAATAGGCGGTAACAATCAAGGAGCCATGCAGCAAACACAAGGAATACATATTGTATACAGATTACTTATATTATGGTCAATTTTTTTTATATAACTCCTATTATTATTATTTTTATATACATAATATTATTATGAATTGAAATTGTAATTTTGTATTAGATGTTTCATTCGTTCGTTCATTCAGACATATTAGGCAAACAGTTTATGTTTATTATTATAATAATTATATTTTTTTTTTGTAAACATATGACTATTAATCTATATGAAATATGTATATGAAAGAGAAAGAGCTAAGAGCAAGTGAGAGCGAATGATACAATTAGCAATGTTCTGGTAATTGTACAATTTTTTTTATGTTTTTTATTATTATATTATGATTAATATTATTTATGTGAAAATGGATGTGTAGCTGCAACTCGGCTGCCTAAGCAGAAGTTTGTGAATGTGTGTGTTGTCGTTTTAAATGATTGAACTCTAAAAACGGATATCATAATTGTAAATCCTAACCGCATACCACTTGAAAGCTGGACGTGCATATATGATATACATACCCCTAAAAACACACACACAAACGTAGCTACATGGTATGTCTATGTATATGTATTTGTATTTATACCAAGTTTTATGTAATGTACGTAATTAATATTTATAATGCATTATTTTATACAAAACATGTCATCATTTCAATGATGCTTATTTTTTTTCAAGAAACCCAAACCTAATATTCCTCAGTCCCAGTCACACACACACACACACACACACACACACACACACACACACACACACACACACACACACACACACACACACACACACACACACACACACACACACACACACACACACACACACACACACACACACACCCTCCCCCTCCCCAGCACATCCTTCCTCTCCACTCGCCCTTAATTAACAAGAATAATAATTGTAATGTACATTTATTTAACTTAAATAATTTAAAATTAAAATTGAAAACAAAATCTTAAACAAAATACAAAACTAGATAAAAAAAAAAAGAAAATTAAACATCAGCATTTTGCGAAATTGCAAACAAACAAATAAAAATGAGGAAAAATCAAATAAAAACAAAGTAACAACATGCTAAAAACAATAATGTGTATTTAACAGCCCAACAAAAGTTAACTACATAAAGACAACTTACAAAGAAAATAGTAAAAAAAAAAAAACAAATTAAAAAACAAAAATAAAAAGAGTTCATATGACGCTTAGAGAGAAACGCGGTAAAGTACAACGAAAGAAAACGCAAGGCCAGGCCTCCCTAAAGTATAACAAAAAAAAATTGTACCGAACCGAACTAAAAAAAACCAAAAAATAAAAGGGTACAGTATGGAATACCGAATACAGAGTCCTAACCAATACAGAAAATTTCCCAAAAAAAAGATAAATACAAGTTAATACCGTCCGGAGCAACGGAGGAAACGGAAGAGAATCAAGTCAAAACGGGCAGCGGTAGAGTACATGGTCCACAAAATTGAATGAAATAACATTTTCTATGAAATTCTTTTCATTTAGTTGTTTTTCACTTCATTTTTTTTAAACATATTTATATTAAATAATAAAAAAAAAAATAAACAATATTTATGCAAATGGCTGCAAATTTCCTACAATTAAATACGAAACAGACAAATGGCGGCAGCCAACTAGTTACAAACATATAAAGATTTATATGTATATGTATATATGCTAACACATGTATGCACGTGACAGTATTAATATATATACATGTATATGTATATATATATGAAGAAAATAAGTATACCTTTTTAAGCATTGTTCAGTTGTTGCATACATACCGATAAACAGCAAGCAAAGTGCAAACTAGTTTGTCCCCCAGCAGCATTTTCCCCCTCGCTCAACAAATTGAGGGGCCGCGTACTGTATGATGTAACCCCACCAGGCCCCATCTAGAAGAAGTCTCGTACCAAACGTAAAGCGCTTTGAAAGGAACAACATGAAAGTTAAAAAAAAAACAACATAAGAAGTGAAAATTATTATAAAAAATTAAGAAGAGAAAACAAAATAGAAATAAACCCGTCGTACTAGCTGTTGAATGTTATAATATATATTGTATTTTTCTTTTACATTTTTATTTTTTAGTATTGTTTTAGTTTTCATGTTGTTAATTTTTAGCATTTTTAAATGTAGAACAAAATTAATTGTATATGTAGTGGAATTTTACTAAACATTTACTAAGTAAATTACATATGTTGCATATGTATGTTTAAAGCAGAGTCGCTCTGCATATGGAAATATACATATATATACATACACATATATACTAGATGATATGCCTTCTTTTCATGATTTTCATATGCCAGGAGAGGAAATAAATAACTAAAACTCAAATCAACATATTTTGTATTACCTTTTTAATATTATAAAAACATTGATAATGAAAAGAACTAAAAAATCAAAAATTCATTACTTAGTTGTTGGTTGTAGCAAGGAATGCAAGTAAAAGCGAAGAATAACATTAGCTGGCAGCTTTCTTATCAACTTAACAACGAATGGTTTATTAACAACAAAATTAAAAAAAATTAAAACTAAAAAGAAATAACCATTAATATTTTCGGCATGACAACTTTGTGCATATTTGTAAAAGTATTATTAATCTAAGTATGTATGTAATGTATGCATATGGCAGAAGCCTTCATAACGAAACTTAACTGTGGGCGGGGGTCTTAATTATGCATATACGCAGGCAGACACACACACACATACATACACATCCACAACAGTATTTTTGGTGCAAATTTAGTGTATGGACAAATTTAAGAAAAACAAAACAATACACAAATTCATTGCTGGCCACACACACACACAAACACACATACTTTTGTATATCATTAGAATTGTAAAAGCTGTGATCAACAAAATGGGAAAAGGCAACCTAAAACATTCTCCTGCTTATACACACTAGTCTTACCAAATTCAACAAGTTACCCATAATTTTGAAAAAAATATAATTATTTGCCCAAAATAAATGTCAGTGAATAGCTTATGAAAATCTCTCAAAACTGCACAAACTATTAAAAAAAAAATAAATAAATGAAAACCCGAAAATAACAAATTTTCAATTATATTCAAGGCCTTTTTGAAATGTGAATAAGAAACATCTTATCCAAAATGCAAAGTATTGCTCTATCCAAAATTCAAAAATATTAAGCTCTATTTTTGTAATGCTTGAAATGAAATCGAATCGAATGGATCCATATAATACCACACACATGCACACATACATACATTTGTATATGTACATAACCGTCTATGTGAATATTTTTTGTAGTCTACCACATTCTGGCTGAACAAAGAGAATTTATTTAAAAACCAGTATGTGTGTACATACATAGCTACAAAAAACTTTTGTGTATAATATATGTGTACATACATTTTGCTAAATCAGTTTATCATATCAGTTACATTTATTAACATTTAAATGTATATTATATGTAACTGATATGTTATTTAGCAAAATTGCATCAAGTGTAATGTACAGTTAGTTAGAGTTACATACAAACACACACTTACACACACACGTACATTCACGCAAACAGACAACAAGCTCTTTTTGCCCTGCCTCATGGCCAGGCTCACTATGAGGCAGCTTGCACTTAAGCAATCAGTTTGCGGTCGGTCTGGCTTTATGAAAGCTTTTTCTGCGTTAGCAGGAATCACAAACAAACACACACATACATACAAAGACATTACAGAGAACAGAGATCGATATCCAGCCCACCCAATTCTGCGCACCCAAAACCTAAAGCAAGTATGTATATACCCAAATAACATGATGTGTTATATCAAATTATATCTATTAACATGCACGCTACTCTCGTCAGCTTCTATTCCTAACATACAAACATAAATTCCTTAACATATTTATTCATTTGAACTAGCACTTCCATTGCCCATGTCAACTCTGTACATACATACATAAGAAGGCCCGAGTCCAAGTTGATTTACTAAAATGCTAATCCCAACAATGTAGTCAAAGCCTAGAAAAACGATCGCATAATAAATTAATATTTAAGTGCATATGTTATCATCTCATAAAGCAAACCAAATTCAAATGAAACGACAAAATATGAGAATTATTGCAAAATAAAATCAATATAAATCGGTGTATGTAAAAAGAATTTCATTTGCTGGAAAAAAAAAACAAAAACAACAACAAAAGAACAAAAACAAGAAATATATGTAAAAGAAATTGTAAACAAATCAAACGAAAATCTGTTTTTTCATTTTGTATCAGGGCATACTTTTGGAAATACGCAACTGGAAAAGTGTTCGATTTTCGTATATTTTTAGATATTTATGTTTTTCTTCTCACAACTCACATTTAACTCAACTCTCTGTGGCTCTTCCAACGGTACTGCATATCCTAAACCAAAATCACATAGAAAGGCGTGATTTAAGAGAGTCAGAGAGCGAGAGAAAACCATTTCGTAAGAGCACGAGGAATTTTTGTATACCTCAAAGCTGAAGCTCTCAATTGAAACACAGTATTTAGCTTTTGAAGTAAAAGGCTCACATTTATTAATTCATTAATTATAGTTAATTTATTCAATAAATACACGCACAATAATTATACAATAAAACGTTCTCATTTATCATTATATTAGTACATAATTCCAAAAAGCGTTTTTCTATCTCTCTCTTTTTCATTCTTCTGCTTGTCTTTCTTTTGTATTCGTAATTAATGCCAAAATACATGTAAACAAATCACCATTTAGTAGTTGTCTTTTACATTTATGTAAATTTTTCTTTTTTTTCTCAATACTAATCTTATAAATTTGTTTCCATTTTCATAAAATATTAGCTAATAAATTTCGTTATTTTGATTTTTTTTTTGTTAATGTTACATTTCAATATGCGCCGGGATAACCAATATATATATATTAATATATGTACATATAATATACTTCAATGTATTTGAAATCCGAGTATATATATGCATGCGACTATGTGTTCCAATTTGTGAAAATCGTCAAAAGCTGACATCAATGGACACACATAAATACCCATATACATACATATACAAATTCTTAGAATCGATTTTTTTTCGTTTTCTTTTTTTTCGTAAATTTAAAAACAATTTAACTAATTGTATTGAAGTATAAGTATAGTTCGAAATAGTAGTATAACTAATATACGTATCTTCAATCTCTCAATTCCAAAACGGAATGCATAGCTAATAACGCACACATCTAAAGAGATTTTTAAGGCTAAGAAATTACAAGCTATTTAAGTATTGGCGTAGCATTTGTCATAGGTTTTATTAACCAATTGTTTTATGTATATATATATATATATATATATGTATATATATAATCGTTATATATATATATATATATTTTTTTTTTCTTTTTCCTCTTCAGTTTCATTCATAGTTTTTTGTATTTACTATTGGAATACTAATAAAAAGAGTTTGAAAGTTTCGCTGTAATTTCGAAACGAGCTTTAAGTTGTAGGTTCAAGTTGCAAAGATCTGTTAGGCAGCTTTTAAGTAAACAAGTTAAACTGTTTGAACTTTAATTCCAAAGTTCCAAGTCAAAGAGTTGTAGTTCTTAAGCACTAGAGACTGTAGTTGTGTGGTTGTCAGTGTGCATGCAAAAGAATACGAGTGGGTGTGTGTGTATGTGTGAGTGTCTGTAAGTCTTACGGCTAATGACTGTAATGTGCGGCGCTCAGTGGCGCTGGCAAAAAGATTGAGGTAACGGTAACAGTAACTGTAACGGCAAAATCAAAGCGGCAATTCAAAGTTCAAATTTGCAAGCAACGAGATTTGCCAGCAAACACGATTATTCCTATTTCAATAATCATAGATGCTGTAACGTAAAAAAAGTCTGTTTAGCTAATCGATTTGCTGGCAACAACAATATGCCAGCCCGAAGCCACTAATGCATATAATAAATACGCTATGAAATGAATAATACAATTAATAATAATAATAATAATACAGTGGGCAATCGATATTATAACTCTCGCTAATTAGATACAGCTCGGACCTGAAGGTTTTACTTTTGCAGCAAATCTATGTTCAGTTTTAAAATTGAAGTACACCATTCAATTGCAATATATATAGTAGTTGCATTTATCGAGCGACCACTGTAACAACCAATGCGCTGGCAGCACAAACAAATGTTAAGCGAAAAACAACAACAAACACCACCATTAAATATCGCGCATCAGCAGCTAAATGCAAATCCGTTACCGAATCCACATCCACACCCCCGTGAAAACTCGCGTCTGGGGATTTCGCTGCATGTTCTCGAATCTATTCAATGCCAAAAGTGTTGGTTTCCTCGACGGCCAGCAGCAGTTTCTCGTAGAGCAGCTCCGGCGTGGGATACGGCGGCAAGTCGAGCCTATTGAAGCAGGTGTGCGCCCGTGGCAGGGCGTTCGGCTTGCCCCATTTCTCGATGCAGAAGCGGCGCGGACCGGTGGAGCCGCGCAGGGCTGAGAAGCCTTCGTAGGGTATGCTGGACGTGCCAGTGACAAACTGTAGCAGGCGCAGGCGCTGCTCGTTGCTGAAGCGCTCGATGACTTGCCAAAACCAGACGATCACCTGATGGTTGTCATGGTAGCCAGAGCGGTATTCGGTGTTCAGGCGCCAGTCGTTGGTATCGATCTCGGCGGTGCCCGCTATAACCAGCTCCAGTTCGCGTGCATCGAATACGGAAACGAGCCGCGAATCGACCACCTCGTAAAAGCCGCGCACCAGCGACTCCGTTTGCTCCTGGACGCCGCGCTCCAAACGCCACTTGATCATGCGCTCCAGATACTCCTTTTTGTTTTTCTCGTTCACTATGAGATTCTTGCCGCCCGGCTTCAGCTCGCGCTCAACAACGCGCCCCAGCAGCTCCTCGGTGACGCAGAAGGTCAGACCCAGATCGATGCCAGTGCCAATGTCGTTGTCCCGTATCCACTGCAACGACTGATGGAACTCATTATCCAGCGACTCCAGGTCGCTAAGCGCGACTGGCAGGCGGAGGAGCGCTTTGTAGAAGGGTCGTGTGAAGAACGCGTCCAGCAGGTATTGGTGCACCAGGGCGAGGCCCAGCACGCGTCCGCTGAAGCGGAACCAGTCGTGGCAGTTGTCCACGAACGCCGACAACGGCGACACCTGCACCGTGTACGTGTCGTTGGCCGAGTACTCGAAAAGGCCGTAGTACGGATTGAAGAGTTCGCGGGACAGCAGAAAGAAGAATTCGCGCGACGGACCACCATAGTCGAGGCCCTCCTCGGTGTCCCACAGCACGGCCAGGCGGCCACGCTGCAAATCCTTCTTGTTGGCCGACATGATTCGGCGGAATGCATCTTCCAGCAAATGGCTGCGGCGGATGTGCAGCCTGCAAAGCAACAGAGCGCAACTTGAGCGAGCTTCCCCAATAAACCATGTGGCAGATGACTTACTTGAGCTTGTGGGGTCCTTGGCCATAACCCTTAGACTCCAGCTTGCGATAGAAGCTCCGCAACTTGGCCTCAAAGTCACGACGGAATGGCGGCGGCGCCCGTTGCGGCATCCGTGAGTTGAGCACCGGCGAACCTTGCGGACTGCGCTCTTCAATAGGAACATAGCTCATAATCTCCTGCTCGAACAGGCTGCAAAAGAGTGAAATAAAGAGAGAGACAGACAGGGGGTGAGAGGTCAAGATTAGCGCTGGCATTGACTACAAATGTCATAAGTTTTAAGCTTGATTTATATTTGTTGACCCGGGTCGAACCGAGCTGACGTCAGGCAAATTATAAATTGGCCAATGCTCAAAGGCTGCAATTGATTATCTCTCTGGATTCCCACTAAATTGGCTGACAATTTATTAATGAGACTTATTTACATCCACAGCAACCGCCGGGCGATCAGAGTGCCTCACTAAGCCCACGTCAATATATCAAATAATTTTAACTAAAGTTTAAGATGGTATTTTCAATAAAGTTTAAAAAGTTTTTATAAATAATCGAAATTTGCAATTTAACATCAAGATATACTAAATAAAATCGAAGCTTTTTCGACGAAAGCAAAATTTGTTTCCGCGTGGCGTGGCCAAAAATTTTTTCCTGTGATGTTTGAAGGAGCATTCCGGTAAAAATTATCCCAAATTTGGTGATTCTAGCTTAAAAATTGTTCGGGATATAGCCATTTCCGATTTTTCAGGGCGGGGCGCTGGAGGGCGTTCCAGTGGGCGTGGCCGGGATATATGCATATCCGATTTTTGAGAGCGGAGCCGCTGGGGGGCGTTATAGTGGGCGTGGCCGGGATATCGAGGCAAATTTCTTGAGAGGTCACCAGCTATATACATACCAAGTTTGGTGACTCTAGCTTTAAAATTATGGACTTTAGCAATATACGATTTTAGGTGTTATCGGTTTGCCACGCCCCCAGTGGGCGCAGCCCAAAATTCTTAACAGTTTATCTGACGCGGGTACACACGAGTATATATACAAAATTTCAAGTCTCTAGCTTCAATAGCGGTGAAAATAATTGCGTTCATACGGACAGACGGACGGACGGACAGCAAGACGGACATTGCACAAAACCAATATACTCTTTTCACTTCGTGAACGAGTATAAAAAGGATCCAAAATGTTGAAAGTGGCAAGTGGAGTCTGAGATGCATTAGAATTAAAACGACAACTAAAACAACCGAACAACCAAATAAATTGCAGCTGGCATAAAAGTGGGCCTTGTTTTTCCATTTGGAAAACAACAAAACAAATAAACGGAACGTAAAATAAATAACAAAAACGCAGCCGGAAATATTTCAACAGACCGCAGACCTTGATGGAAGAACTTAGCGAAACTTTGCCCAATAGGTTCGATGGCGATGATCAGCTCGAAATCATAAGCTCCAATAATGTCTGGTAATACGATATTCTAATTGCTGATTCATAATTAGAGTTGCGTTTTTTTTACTTTTTTATTTTATATGTGTATATATTTTTCGCGCTTACTTTTTGACCTTCAACTTGAATTTGAAAATTGGTCAATTAATAACACAAATTATGGCGATCGGCAGCTGGCAGTGGTTAGAGAGAGGCAGAGAAGCGGGGAGAGGGCGTGGCCGTGCACTATTGACAACAGTTTGAGTAAAATTAACGCCTCTTTTGCGCAGCACGGAAATGACTAATTTCCAAATACTCTAATAAGTTTGGCAAAACGAAATGACCGAAATAAAAAACAACTAAAAATATAATGGTAATTCGAAATGGTAACCGATCGGCAATACAATTTAAGCCGTGTCAAATTACTTTCAAATTGACTGAAGTAAACGAATTATTAGCGAACAAAATAAACAACACAGGAAATTGCAATTAACTTAAATTAAAAACGGCGCAGAACGCGCACGACTTTAAACGCGTCTGGAAAAACGCACGCACGCGCTTGTTAACAAATGCGGGTTATCGCCCACAGTGGAGCTTGCTGCTGCTTCTGCTAATGGTGGTGCTGTCATCTTTACTGTTCTGGTTCGCGGCAGCTTAGAGTGCATTGCAAAGTGATGACGGGTCACCAAATTTGGGGTGGGGTCAATTTCTATTGAATAAACGGGAACATAAATATATATATATATATAATAAAACTGACGAGTTTATTTGCGATCTATACGAGGGGCAATTCGAGGAAAGAGCTACACATATCATACAAACATATGTTTAATCGGAAGAGGGAATGTCAGCAATTTGACAGAATCAAGACATACACATATTCCTTATCAGAATCTAACTAGCCGGATGCACGCATAAATGCATTTAAATAATAAACACATAAATACGATGCAAGAATGCAATTTTGGGTATTCCACAAAGGGACGCAACACGTGGGGCTGTGGGGCTATAATATATATTTGGGGGAGCATTCCTGCAAAAAATATATAATCAAGATGACCATTTCACAAAACCAATATACTCTTTTCACTTCGAGAACGATTATCAAAGGAGAGGAAACAAAGTAATAATATATTATTAGCATTTCATTATAACTCAATAGCTTCTTAATAGCATCTAGTAAAACATCTGAATATATCCAAAACCAGTTTTAAATGTTAAATTTCGAAATCCAAAAATATAATTATTTAATACAAATAAATAAAATAAAGAGTTAAAAAGCGATACAAAAGTTCGCGTATATATATCTAGCCGATTTTGTAAACTTCCACAGTGATATAATCCAATACACACACGCAACAATCTATCCGCTGACAAGATGCTAAAAATAAAGCTTCGTGTCTCCTCTGTTTAAAATTGGCAAGCCTGTGCATTGGAAACAAATCTCGAATTATTTTATTTAAAATTAAAACTGTACTGAGTCTTTTGGGGTTTATATTCCTTGTCTAGTAAACACAAATAAACAAAGGACAAATAGCTGGGTGCGTTTAAAATGCAAATGTCTTGTAATCAATTTTTGTATGCTAATCTGAACATTTATTGAGTTCTTAAAAGACACTACAGAAAAAGAGGTGCAGTGTGGAGCCTTTTGCTATCATGTGGTTGAACATCCCCTATACTACACCGCCTCTTTAAGGTCTAAAGAACAACAATTCTCAGATCTACAACGTAAAATCAGTGAACAACAGGCAGTCATTGTCAACAAGGAGTCACAGCTGACCGAACAAATTGAATTAACCGCCTCCTTGGAAAGAAGATGTCTATAAGATAGAAAAGTTTGGAGATTATTCTCGAGATTTTATTTAAACAGTGGTAAATTTGCGATAGATTACGAGTATGGATGGTGGTTTAAAGGCTCCTCTCGCTGGCAAAAAAAAATTGTTTACACATTTCTCAATAAAATACCCATTTGAAGTTGATTCGAGATATAGAAATTTCTGATTTTTGAGGGCGGGGGTTCTAGTGGGCGTGGGCGGGATATCAAGTGTGCAATTTGTAGGCGACGTCACCAGCGATGTCACCAGCTACCAAATTAGGTAGGTCTACCTTAAAATTGTGGAAAATATTAAACTTTTATCGACTTGCGATTTGAGGCTTATCGATATGTTATCGAATTGCCAGCCTCCCAGTGGGAGTGGCATTTTAACGCTTTGTCTGACGATAACAAGTCTATATCCAAAGTTTCGAGTCTCTCTCTTCAATCGCGCCGATAAAAGTTGCGTTCATCCATATAATATATATTATATATAGCCTATTAGTGAGTTAACAAACAAATTAGCAGACTGCAATTCCAGCTTTGGGTCTAAGAATTTCTCGACGACGGCACCGGAAATTGACATTGTGTACACATGAACACACACACACAAATACATATATACGTATGAGCATATAGACTGCTGCGTCTCATCCAAATATATTCCCAAGCTGCTGTTATATCAACTTCAGTGTCACATGGCTATTATGATAATAACAAAACAAAATTCCATAAGAATGTATGCATAATATGTTTGCATATCATGAAAATATGAGACCTCAAATGCTGAACATTTTCGCACCAGCAAAAACAACAACAACAGCAGCAGCAGGAATGAAATTAGTCGACTTACTTGGCCCACATAGTGTTGTAGGTATAGCTGAACTTGGAAAAAAGTCCCATTTGATTATTCGCTTACGCTAATATATGCTCATCTATTGGCGCACAGTAAAAATATCCAAAATAAAAATTAAATATATAATAAACTTCAACTAAATCCAATACTCGACGATCCGAACAGCACAAAAAAAATCGTTTCAACGAAAGCGCTGCGATTGAATTCTGGTATTTCTGGGGCTCTGCGGGTTCTTGACACGCGTAGGTGTTGCAATTCGGGCGGTGCAGTTAGAGCACAAGTACGATAAGACAGAGAGGGCATGAGAATAAGAGCGAGGCCCGATAGCGTTGATAAGCAAGATACGATAAAACCATTGTGGGGTATTACGAATTTAATAACAAACCGATGTCGCAAGTACACATTCACAAATCGGGAAGGGGCCGGGGTGGCTTGGTAATCCGGCAACACATGTGGCCATAGGCAACTTTAACAGTTGATCGATTGTCACCAATTTACAATGTGGCAACCCCAATTCGACGAGAGCCTCGATAAGCGCTAAACATGTTTCGTATTGTTACTGTTCTCTAGACTTATATAGCCTGTACGAAAATGGCTATAACGGTGTAATAATGTGTGTATCCAAAAGTAAACATCTTTCAAAAATATATATAGAATATAGTTGATTTTTTCATCATCTTGTTATTTCGACATTAATAAATATCGATTTTCTTCCCAAGATTTTTTTTATGCGAGCTTCCGTTTACGACACTGAAACTAATTTTACTATTTAACTTTGTAAATAACAGCTATTCAAGAATATATTTTTCATAGAGCTGGCTACAGGGTATCTGTCAGTCGAACACTTTCAACTAAAATGTTCTTGGTCTTAATAAAAGCACTTGCTGTGTAATACAAGTGACAAATACTTTAGTTGAGCTGCCGCCTGATCCTTGAGCCTGCAATTAGTGTAGGTAATCGGATCCAAGATCATAAAAAATACTTTAAACACTTAAGAAAACAGTTCAGATTGCTCAAATCGTTGGCCCCACTGTGTGTTCTTTTATAGAAAACCATTACACTCTTTTTACCCATTTTCAATTAGTTCAGGGTATGAAAAAAAAAATAAACAACACATGCAGATCTGAGCTCTGTTATTCACAAAGCATTAGATTTACATAGCTGATTGCGATAACGCTGGCGGTTTGTTTGCGTAGCATTCCTTCAACCAGAAACCCTGAGACACTTGAAAGATACGTCAGGTTCGCGTCTCCTCTGGGTGGCAAATTTGCAACATAATCGTGGGAACTGTATTATCGTGTAGGCCGAGGAACTATGCAAGTCGAGCTTCTTCTGCATTTTGCTATTCTAAAAGACGCAGTGTGTCCGGGGCAAAATAAAATTGCTTTGTGGGCGTAATTTGCGGCTATTGAATGGGATTTGATTCATCCGAATAATATAGTACGAGCAGTGTATAGTAAACAAATGGAATGCAAGCGTGTAATGCGAGGAGACAGGATGTTGATCTGCTCGACTGAACCGCTTTATATACGATAGATGTAAAGTAGGGTTATTTTTTCCGGTGAACAGTGCTTTTGAGCAATCTTTGGTTTCTTAGCGTGATTATATTTCAAATATAATCGGATGCAAAATCATAAAAAAAAAACATTGAAAACACATAAGAAAACAAGTAAGACTGCTCAAATCGGATGCTCCCGAGATACCCCGAATCTGAACAATGGATTCAGACTAAAATTATTCAAAATTGTTAAAATTATACAGTAAAAGATTTAGAAAAATAATAATATTTGTTAAAGGTTTGCAAAGATCATTTTACTGCTTCCTTAAAAATATCTATAAAAAATTGTTTTAACATCAAATATCAAACATGAAAGCGACTAATTTGAAATATATTTTTTAAATGTGATTTTTTTCTCTAAGAAGAATGGAGGTTACCCACAGCGCAGTACTTATTTTGAACGAGCCAATCTAAAGGATGAAACCATGCTCATATTGCCATCATTCATGAAAATCGGTTTAATTTTGTCAAAATAATTGAAGTTTGAAATATAGGACACGGATTCCAGAACTGTACAAGACAACACTTTTGTCAAGATTGCCAAGTTTTCGACTTTTTTTTTATTTTTCAATGTTGTTTTTTACTAGTTAGTTATCACAACTAGTATAAAAAAAACAAAAAACTTGTACAGTTCTGGGATCTATTTCCTATATTTCAAACTTCAATTGGTTAAAAATTTCTTTTTGAAAATGTGTAAGTAAAATGCAGAAAAATTTTAAATAATGCATAATGCCTATGTTTTGAACTCAGAATTGAAATCATTAAATAAAAAAACTATAGATCCGAGAAGTTGATATGTCAAATATATGCCAATAAAAATCTAATCACTTTATCTGACGCGGGTTATCATGGGAATATATTTCAAGATTCAAGTCTGAAATTTTAATTGCGGGAAAAAAATGGCAAGTTTTATATAAATTTTGAAAATGAATAATTCCTTGAACTTTGAAAGCTTTTAATGAAATAAACCTTACTAGTTAGTAGTGCAACTAGAACAAAGTTTTCATTTACTTTTAACTAATTTAGACCAGAAACTGATTAGGCCGACCCATTTGTAAAGACTACTAAAAAGCATTTCTTTAAAAGCTTTCGATAAAATATTTGAGCAAATTCTTTAACTAAAATATATTAAAAAATATATATTTAAAAAAAGATCTACAATCAAAATAAGCTTTCAATTATTATATATGTATGTTTAGGAATAATTTCAGTATGTTTCTGCAATTTTTACGAAATTCATTGACTGTATTTCACAAATACAAGTAAGTCCCACAAGTTAAGTTATGATTCAAGCGCTTTTTAATAATATGCTTGTTGACACTGAGCCGACTGCATTAACACGTCTACACACAAAGAGGCCATTTCGGAACCTGACTAGGGGGTACCGGGAACCACAAAAATTTGTTACTTACACGGCCCAGACGATGTAGGCAGCCTTTGATAGAAAGCCCATTATGTAGCAAGCCCAGAGCCTTGAGCACGAAATGGTTAAACATTCCGTTGGATTCCTTAAATTCTTTTACAATTGTTCACAACACAAATTATTACAACAGATTACAAATAATAAAAACAAAAAAAAAACCAAAACGAAGAAAAACAATCTTTAAGCACAAGCTCGCAGAATTTATTCAGTAGTTTTTTTTTCATATGTTTATTTAATACTTATGTTTTCTTGTTTTTTGTTTGTTTGTATCTTATTATTTTGACACTACACGAGTTGACAGTTGAAATGCTTCTGTTTTTATGAATTTTTCATTTTGTTGTTGTTGATTTGTTTTGTAGCTTAAAGAAGCGCGCGAAATCAAACGAGAACATAACTGCGGCATCGGATAATGCTAGAGTCCGGCGCGCAAGCCCGGCGTATTTATAATGTCGAACAGCAAACGCAGAATGGACGCGTTTGTCTAGCGCCCAGCCGATAAATATGAAATTGGAAATGGAATTAAGCGAGCGCACAAAAAATACAACAACAACAAAAACAGCGCCACAAAAAAGAAACAACTCTAAAAACCAACTGAACAACACTAAACAAAATTATTTAATTGTAAATTATTTTTTTGTGTGTTCTTTTCTGTTGTTGTGCCGAAGTGCAACCGAAGCGCAGACGAACAATTGCCGAACTTCGAATTCTGCTGCAGCCGGCAGCAGCGGCGACTGCGACTACTGCTTCAAGAACTTAATGGACGCTAACGACGCTGCACAGTGGAGTCTTTGCCCAAAAAGGGGCAAATTGTTAAAGTCAGGGTTCGCCGCATGTGGTACAAATGTACAAAAACTGGTCTTTTTACAACATTGTACCTATTTCTTAAATTATTAATTGTTATAAAACATTGTACCTTTATATATACGCAAAAATCAAATGTCGAAAATCATTTAAAATGTGGAATGCGCAAACGTCGAATACTTAATACTTTCCAAATGGTTAACAATATGCATTTTTTTATATTATTATCCCCATATTTTTGTAAATATAGTTTTTTTTTTTATTGTAATTATGTGAAATGTGATAAAAACTTATAAAACATGTGACAAGATTTGATGGTTGTGTTGGGGTTTGGTCGAGATATTAAGCATTTGCCACATAAAAACAAATTTAATTACGGAAATAAATATGTACATATATATACGATAAAATAAATATTTGTTAATGCTTTTCGTACCGTATATAAAAATATAATCGCATTTTGATAACCCGTTGTCAAAAATACGATTAACTAATTTTCAAAAGTTTACTTGAAAATAAATAAATGCTATTCTAATGTTGGCAATAACTCTTTTAAGCACAAAAGTTATAAATCGCATCGCGCAAACGCGCAGGTGTCCCCACTGTGCGACTACGGTTACGTTAACGAGGCTCCGTCTCTGACTCATGGGTGGTGCATTTTGATTACGGAGCATGTGTGCAACGACGACGACTGTGGCGTTGGTCATGGTTATAGCTGTGAGTGGCTGTCGTTGCTACTGGTGAGGGAGGGGGCTGTAGTTTGAGCCAAGGGCGCGTCATGCACTCAGCATGCCCAAAACAAGTTGCAACAACAAACGAGTCCACTGTACCAGCTAGTCGAACAGGCAGCCAGCCAACCAGCCACCACGCATGCCCAGCCGGACAAAGCCCGAACTCAAACCCTAATCCAAACACAAGCTCAAACCCAAAACCGAAACCCAATGAACTGTAAACCATGCGAGACGAGCACAGCCAACGGGCAAAATTCGCCTTCAATGGGTCAATTGACAAACACAAATAGCCCCAACACAATAACTGAAAACTCAAAAAGCTTGTCAACGCTTCAGTTGTGACAAAAATGTAGCCCATAATGAAGATGACGTCGTTGCCACACCCCCAAACATACACACATACACATAAAACCGAAGCTTAGAGTCCGAGTTAGAGCTGCAGCTGGAGTTGGCGATGAAACCCTGCCTAGCCAATAAATTATGCTTTATTGGCAACGCTCATTTATTGCCGACCTCAGCGGCAAAAAAAAAAACGAAGCTGAAATTGGGTTAAATTGCGTCGCGTCTCCTCTTCAAGGGATTAGTTCGAAAATGAAGTGAGCGCGAAGTCGACAAATATTTTTTTATTCTACTATCTTTCTTCCTCTCTCTTTCTTTCTTTCTCTCTCTTCACCACCCCTCTATTTTTCAGAAATAACAAGTGAGAGGGCTCTAGTCGGCGCCGCCCGACTAGGAGATACCCTGAGCCCTGCGATCTGTTTTCATAAGCATTTCAATCCGTTTGCATACATACATACACAAATTCACACATACACACACAAATGCACGCCGCACGCACTATACTCAGTTTCTGCGCGTGGCCCACTATAGAAACGTAATTGTTATTTTCTGCTAAACTATCATACATTTAGTTTATTGTTATGAAACTTTCAGAATTTTATTAGCAGCATTGAAATACATGTACAAACGAAATTTCAGGTCTGTAGTATTTGATTTGCGATTTTTATGGTTTTGTCGATACTGGGGTCGATTGGGAGGAGGTATCCAACAACCATAATAACAAAGCAAATCAAATACTACACACGTGCAAACTGGTTTGTACATAAATTTCGATGATCTTAATAAGTCCTGCAAATTTCATAACGATTGTACTTTTAGTTTACGAGCAAATCAAGAATCTATTTTCTGTAGTGGGGGCAAAGCGCAGCTGCTTGGCAACTTATTATTATTATTATTTTTTCATAATTATTATTATTATTATTTTGTATCTTTTTAATGACAAGTGCAGAATTTTCGTTTTCCTTGATTTTTGCGATGGTTAAGTAATGTTATATCATTCATAAAAAATGTGGTAGTGTGGTGCAGTTGGTAAGAGTTGTGCATCTTAAGACGAAGGGTCAGCCAGCGGGTTCGATTCCCGATGGTGGAGTATTTCTTTTTCCGTTGGCTATAATTAGTAAATTTATTTTATTTTTTTTTTAACAGACTCAATACTCATTAACTGCCGAGAGTTTGTGTGTATGTGTTTCTAATAGTCGGGCGGTCGCGACTAGAGCAATCTCACTTGTTTTTATAGTTTTGTTGGTCAAACCTATACACTTGAGCCAAAAATTATGTAGATTTTCAGCTGTGTTTTTGAAAATATAATAAAAAAAATATAAAAACCAAACCAAAAGAAAAAACTTTTGTATTTCATAAATAATTGATCGTTTTACTTAACAAAATTTATTTCCTTTAAATCCGAGTGCTCGTTATGAAGATATTATGTTCTAAGTCTAAAAAAGAAGTCAAACCTATTCAGTTGAGCGGCACTGTATATATCATTAAAGAATAACCACAAAATGCTGATAAGATCGCATAGGCCGATTCTTGCGTCATATCTGTACAATTTCTGGATGATTCTCGAGTAGACTTCAGAGCGAAGAATAGAGCGAGAAAAGCTGCATTGATTGTGATGTCAGTTATTAAGGGTAGATTTACAGTGCTGCCAACACTAGCTAAAAATAATTTAATGCATACAGACTTAAACCACAAATGTTTTTTTTATCGAACATAAAATACGCTGATACAACTAAGATCTAGCTCGATTACCAGGCCAGTGCATTTCCTAGCTGAAGGTAATAATAATAGTCAACTTTTAACACAATATTTTTTTTATACAAAACCTTAATTTTAAATTAACAGTCTTTAGCAGCTACATGATGAAATAGAGAACCGACCCAGCAGAAATATGCATATAATATATACGAATAGTAGATACCCTGAACACAGAAATTAACACATTAAGTTGCACAACTCTTATTAACTGCACCACACTACCATCTAACTCACATATGATATAATATTACTTACCCATCGCAATCAAAATGTCAAGGAACACGAAAATAATGCATTTGTCATTAAAACGACAAAAATGAATAATAATAAAAATAGCTATGAAAAACGAAAGAAAATAGATGAATTCAACATTGCTCAACCATCGCTAGGACTCGAACCCAGACCCTCCACATAATGCGGCACAACCCTTACCAGTTGCACCACTCTTTTACTTAGCTATGTTGTGTTAAAATTCAACTTATTTGTATATATGCGTGCACATGAATACAGAAGTTGCTTGCGCTTCAGCCAAGCAGCTGCGCTTAGCCCCCACTACTGAAAATAGATTCTTGATTTGCTCGTAAACTAAATGTACGATCGTTATGAAATTTTCAGGACTTATTAAGATCATAGAAATGTATGTACAAACCAATTTGCACGTGTGTAGTATTTGATTTGCTTTGTTTTTATGGTTTTATCGAGGTATCCAAAACCTGATTCTTCCATATTACGAGGGCAAGCGCAGACACTGAATAAAGTGCGTGCGACATGTATTTGTGTGTGCATTTACGAGTGCAAGGCGATTAAAATGTTTGTAACCACAAATCGCAGTATTCAGGATATCTCCTAGTCGGGCGCCTTCGCACCTGTTCATACAGCCAATACATTGTTTTTTTGCTTCCACTCGGCGGCTGGACTGCCCACTTCCACGCCCACGGCAATGCCAACTTGCATTTGGCCGCCCGGTTTTTGGGGTGCAATGAAGCGCGGTAATTTGTTTAATTGAATGCAATTAAATCGCTCAATTGCAATCAGTGGACAGCTGTTTGGAGCTGTTGGCAGCCTGGTCAAAGTCGCTGCTACATTAGATCGCGCCGGATAATCTATGGGGCTTAATCTGTTAGCAACTTGTTGGATTAAGGTCAGAAAATGCATGTGAATATTTCCTCAACATTTGTGGTTGAGTCAACATTTTGAAGAAACATTGGCAATTAAACAATATATACATACAATGAACTAACTGGCTTATGACTAAAGAGATGGTGCTGAAGGAGGTTCGGGCAATTTGTAGCTTTGAAAATATTTTGTTAACCTTGCCGTTGATGTTATGCCTGTTGTTATTGGTTTTATTGTTATGGAAGTGTTTTTGGAAAATGACTTAACAACCTTCGCAGCGCATTTTAAATGCAATTAACACACATGCAGTCGACATCGACTCCGACTTCAACGGCAAGCGCACTGAAGCAGGACGACGAAGTCAACTGCTAGTAATGCCACCACCACCACCAACGACACCACCAGCGATCCATCAAGTCACCGATAATGACGTAGCAAAGCAATTTGTGCCAAAGCCTTTGCCAAGTGCACCTGATGGCTATTGACTGCGAAAATGGCTGTGACTGTGACTCTGACTCCGACTGCGGAATATTTATCGCCCTACGTTAATGTAGTTACATACCTGGAATTTACCACGGATTCTTGAAAATCTAACGATCTCATTTGATTTAAATACCAATATCTCGGTTTTTTTATATTGTATCAAGTTTTTTATTTTTTTTATTCAATCGGCTACAAACTCTTTTCGGAAAATCCATGATTCTCTCTTAATTTAGACTACCTATCTTTCCCTATTCAGACAAAACTCGAGCTGTCTATATTAAATATATTCTGATTGGCACTTACCTTAGCAATATGGTCAATTGTAAGTCATGGCCCAGACGTTCTAACGCGGGCACGCCCTCAACTCTCAGTATGTTGATTTTTTCGCGCAGTGACCGGGATACTGTGTGTTGGCCCTGTCGCTCGCGTAGGATCTCCAAAATGTTGGGTTGTCGCAGAAATGCAATCACCTACCACAAAAAAGGGATTTAAATGTAAAGTTTTATTTTTAACATTTAGTCAATGAACATTTTTAAATTTTTTTTCTATCAAATGAACCAATATACGTTTTATTATATCGCTAGTCTCGTAAACATAATTGTTCACACATGAACACCTAAAAACAAAAAATAAAAATAGATACTTCCACTATGTAACTCATAAGTGGATATATAACAAGTGAGATTGCTCTAGTCGGGACCGCCCGACTAGTAGATACCCTGAACACATACACACAAACTCTCGGCAGTTGATGAGTATTGAGCCTTTTAAAAATAAAAAAAAAAACAATTACCAACGGAAAAAGAAATGTTCCACAACCCGGGCTCGAACTCGCTCTTTCCGTCTTATGATGCACGACTCTTACCAACTGCACCACACTACCACATTTTTGACGAATGATATAAGATTAGTTAACCATTCAACGAAAACGAAAATTTTGCACTTGTCATTAAAACGATACAAATTAAAAATAATAATCATTATAAATAACGAAAAAATAAAAGAATTCAACATTGCTCTACCATACCAGCGCTGAATTCGAACCCAGTCCTCCGCGTTATGGGGCACAACTCTTACCCACTGGACCACGCTCTTACTTCACTTCGTTGTGTTAAAATTCAATTTAACCGTTGCCTAAAAAATTCCTAGGAAAACGCAAGACTTTCTGGCCGTGCATATGTATGCGTGCACATGTACACAGAAATTGCCAAGCAGCTGCGCTTTGCCCCCACTACTGAAAATATATTCTTGATTTGCTCGTAAACTAAATGTACGATCGTTATGAAATTTTCAGGGCTTATTCAGATCATCGAAATGTATATACAAACCAATTTGCACGTGTGTAGTATTTGTTTTACTTTGTTTTTTTGGATTTATCAATATTGCGATTGGGGGGAGGTATCCAAAATCTGAAGCATTCAAATTCTTCGTATGTTTTACGCGAACATAAAAATATTAATTTGGTGGCTCTAGCTTTTATAGATTGGGAGTTATGCTAAAAAAACCGAGTTAAAAAAGCGATAAATATCGATAATAAGAAAACGGAAAGAGTTATCGATGTTTTGAAATAAACTTGATCTGCGTATGAAATATACGAACCGAATGAGACCAAGATCAGCTTTCTAGCTTTTGTAGTCTCTGAAATCGACGCGTTCATACAGACGGACGGACAGACGGACAGACGGACAGACAGACAGACGGACATGGCTAAATCGACTCGGCTAGTGATGCTGATCAAGAATGTATATACTTTATGGGGTCGGAGATGCTTCCTTCTGCCTGTTACATACATTTGCACAAAACCATTATACCTTTTTACCCATTTTCAATGGGTTCAGGGTATAAAAAGCCGTGCGTTTTTATTTTGATGCACTCCGGCTTACCAGTTCCGATACTGCGAGCAAACACGGTCCTACAAACCTGCTCTGCGGTTCAGAACACTTGGTCCTTTGAGCGAGCCACATTGAACGGCACCTCGAATTTTCGCCCTAATAACGGCGAAGCAAAAAAATTTGGTCATCCGAGTGTACCTTAATTCGGCACCTCGAATTCTATCCAAAGAGAGTGCCATAGTAGAAGGCACCTCTAAAGCTAGTGAAGTCCTACGACTTGCGAGTAACCACTTTGAACGGCACTCGAAGTCACGCCAAAGCAGGAGTTGCAACGGCGGGAGAAACTACGGGAGACTGCAGCACTGAAAGGCGATCGACGGCAGCAACTAGCGGCAAAGGCAGCGGCAGCGGCAACGACAGCAGTTGCGACATCGGCAGCGGCAGCGACATCGACAGCGATTGCGACAGCGACAGAGGCGCCGCAGGAGTAAAAAATAAATATTAAAGTGAGAGTGCCTTATTTAAGGCACCCACGCGAGAACGGCGGCAAGATCGCCTCGCAATAATAAATTAAAATACAGTCCACTTTCCTAACCAATAAATTAAGAATTAAGAAACTTACATTAAAAAACAAAACAAAAAAGATTTTTTGTCCAAATTAAAGAATGCAAAGACTTGGGACACATGGTCGAGTCCAAGGAAAATGGGAGGTGTAATTACCGCATCAGGCAGTGTTAAGAGATTCTAGTCTCACGACCAAATTAAGAGTGGTTTCTGACGCTTCAGCAAAAACCACAAATGGCAAAAGTCTAAACGATATTATGTGGATTGGATCAAGAGTTCAAAAAGATATTTTCGACATAGTATTAAAATGGCGCAAGTGGCCATTTGCAGTATCTGCAGACATAGAAAAAATGTATAGGCAGATTGACATCGACAAGAACGATCAAGAATATTTAAATATTCTATGGAGGGATGGCCCAAACCAAAAAATAAAATGCTATAAACTGACGACAGTCACATTCGGGACCGCATCAGCTCCATATTTAGCAACAAGAGTACTAGTAGAGATAGTAAAGAATTGTAAGAACAAAGCAATTGGAGAAACTAGCAGAAATGATTTTTACATGGACGATCTAATGGCAGGAGCGGATTCCATAGTAGAGTGTCAAGAAAAAACAAGTAAGAACGTTGCAGTCGGGCGTTACCGACTGCGTTATACTCGTTCACGTTCGTAAATATTGCTATTTTAAAAAATTTCGGTATTTTGCAATTTGTGTGTTGCTGGGGGTGGGGGAGAGTGGGGTGTGCGGGTGGGGGTGGTCGTCGGCAACATTTTGTTCCTCTCTTTAAAGGAGGTGACCAGCTATCTACCCACCAAATGTGGTAACTCTAGCTTAAAAACTGTGGGAGATATAGGCATTTCCGGCGGAGCGGGGGCGTTTGGGGCGTTATAGTGGGCGTGGCCGGGATGTCAAGTGTGCAATTTTTGGGGGAGGTCAGCAGCTATCTACATATTAAATTTGGTGCCTCTGGCTTTAAAACTGTACGATATAGATTTTTGCGGGTTGCGGGGGCGGAAGGGGAGGGGGGGGGGGGTACTGCCCGCAAATATTTTTCTGTAACTTCTGGGGGAGCTTCCCACTAATATATATCCCGAATTAAGTGACTGTAGTTTAAAAACTCTGAGAGATATAGGCATTTCCGATTTTCACGGCGGGGGCGCTGGAGGGCGTTCTAGTGGGCGTGGCCGGGATATCAAAGGGTCAATCTGTGGGGGAGGTCACCAGCTATATACATACCAAGTTTGGTGACTCTAGCTTTAAAATTGTGCAAATATGCAACACTTATCGATTTGACCTTTCAGGTCTATCGGTTTTCGCGATTATGGGGGCGGGAGAGGGTGTGGCCAAAAAACTTTTTTTTATTATTTGGGGGAGCATTCCTGCAATGTATATGCAAAATTTGGTGACTCTAGCTCAAAAACTGTGGGAGATATATGCATATCCGATTTTTGAGAGCGGGGGCGCTGGGGGGCGTTATAGTGGGCGTGGCCGGGATATCGAGGCAAATTTCTTGAGAGGTCACCAGCTATATACATACCAAGTTTGGTGACTCTAGCTTTAAAATTGTGGACTTTAGCAATATGCGATTTTAGGTGTTATCGGTTTGCCACGCCCCCAGTGGGCGGAGCTCAAAATCTGACGCGGGTACACACGAGTATATATCCAAAATTTCAAGTCTCTAGCTTCAATAGCGGCGAAAATAATTGCGTTCATACGGACAGACGGACGGACGGACAGCAAGACGGACATTGCACAAAACCAATATACTCTTTTCACTTCGTGTACGAGTATAAAAATAGCGTTTATACGGACGGACAGGCAGTCGAATGGATAGCAAAACCGACATTGCGCAATTTCAGTTTGTAGACGAGTATCAAAAAACTATACGAACCAATGTTCAAATATAACTTAAAGTCGATTGGTTTGAATCGTGATCCCACAATCCGACAATTGAAATTGAACTAAATTTAATGCTGCCACTTACTTTTTCATTGTAGGCAATCGGTACTTCCTCGTGGCCACCGGAAGCGGCTCCGCTGGCGCTGGGACCACCAACGGCGCCGCTCAGGCTCAGTGCGCAGGCGATGGCCGCCGCCGTGGTGCAATTGTGTGCGGCGGCCGCTTGGCTAGCGCTGCTCCGACAGGGACGTGGCGGAGGCAGCGGCGGCACGCCCGAAACCGAAGCCGATGCCGAGGTCGAGGTCGACGTCGAACCCATTGCGCCGCTGAAGCTGCTGGAGTCAATGCGGCCACTGGTGGCAGAAAGGCAATTGCCATCCACCAGGTCCGGTTGCGGCTGCTGCAAATACTGCTGCTGGCGGTGGCGCACAACGCGCGGACATTCGACTGGCAGGCGGGGATCCATAAAGGAGGTCTTGCGGTGCTGATGATCAATAAAGAACTGCTTGCCGGTCTGGTCCATCTTTGTCTCCCAGCAGGAGGGCAGCTCGCGGCTCAGCTGGGCGAAGGTATTAACCAGCGCCACCAGATCCTTGTTGTACTGATAGCGCTGGAAGCACTGCGGATCGCGCCGAATCCGCAAAACCATGTGCTTGAGCGCCGCGTTCCGATTGTAAATGGCTAGCGCCGCCTCGTTGGTGTGCAGCAGCGAGTAGAAGTCCGGCCGACAGAGCATCAGCGCCGCCGGATGTATAGCCAGATTGGGCGGGGCAGACGGCACAGCTATCCCAGTTGTGGAAGCAGCTGCCGTCTGGTGGCCACCGCCATGTACCAGACCATACAGCTGGGCATTGGACGGCTCGGCAACGCGCAGTGAGAGGCGATTCTCGTTGGTGATGGTGCGCCGTATGGACTGATAGCGCCTGTCCAGCTGTTGGCGATGGTGCTGCTCGCGACCCACGGGCACTGTGCTGGGACCGGGTCGCTGCCAGGAGGTGGTGCGCGTGGTGTGATCAATATAAAATATACGGCCATGACTGTCCATGCGCGCCTCCCACGCGGGCGGCAGCGGCGGCTCCGTGGCACTCAAACTTCCACCGCCTCCGGCTGCGCTCTCCATGAGGCCAGCGCCCGCCGCGGCAGCTGCTGCTGCTGCCGCGGCTGCACTGCGTTCCGGTATGGAGGGCAGACGTGTGCTGCTAAGGTGCACCATATCGCCGCTGCCATCCACGTCCACTGCTTCAGCAGCGGCACCAGCCAGCGATCCAGGTGGCGTCTGCATTTGGCTGTAGTCCAATTGAGCCGTGCTGGACTCCGAGTTGGCCGTGACGGCCTGAAGGCGAGCGTGCCGGCGCGCATGGTGAGTGGGCGTGGGCGGGCAGATGAGTCCGCCACCAGGAGCTGTAGCAGCTGTAGAGGCCGTTCCTCCGCCGCCACCCACGCGCTTCAACAGACGCTGCTGTGGTCGCTGTGCATGTAATGTAGGTGGCGGCGGTGCCAACGGCAGCGGCAGAGCCGCCTCCAATCCACCAACGCCCCGTCCGCGCGTCGGCGAGTGCTGCTCGGGACTAAGGCTGAGATCCAGCGGCGAGACGCTGCGCGTGGAGCAGCCAGAAGGAGGACTGCGCTGGCGCTTTGGCGACAGCAGCAACAACGGCGAGTGGTTGCTGTTGCCACAGCTGCTGACCAGATGGTGTGGCTCATCCGTGGCCGCCGCTACGGCGCTGCCGTTACCGTTAGAAAGGGTGCGTGCCAGGGGCCGATGCTGTCGCAAATAGGGAAAATGATGCCCCCCGAGGCCATTCGAGTTGGCGGCTGCGGCGGCGGCAGCGCTGGTGCTGGCAATACTGCTGTGCTGCTCTTGCAGGGGAAACGTGGGAAACTCGTACGTTAAATGGGCGGGCACCTTCTGCGTGCTGATCGTGTTGATGTAGCTGTCGGGCCCAATCTTTTTCTGGATCAGGGGCTTTAAGCGCATGAGCGGCGGACTAGCCTCCGATTGGCCGAGGAGACGCAGCGGTGAGCTGTTACTGCTGCTGGCACCGCTATAGCTAGCCACATCCTCGCCGGGCAGCCGCTCGTCCATATCGAGTATATCGAACTTAAACACGTCGCCCTGCAGCTTCAACTCGCGTCCAAGCGCGCGTGGCGGCCAGGAACGTTCCAGCGGCCGATGCGGTGCCGGCTGACGCAAATGCTTTTGCCGACTTCGCACACCGCTGCCTATATAGGCACTGGCGTGCAGTGCCGCTGCAGCGCCTAGCAGGCTCTCCACAGCGGCGGCATCTTCGTCCACATCGTCGTCCTCATCCGGCTGATCATGCGCCGCCGCCTCCTCCTGCTGCGCCTGCAGTTCGGCAACGCTGAGCGTGTCCACCATTTCAGCAGGAACCGTTTCGAAACACTCGCGTGCCAACCACAGATTGAATCCGTCTCCATTGGCCGCAGTCACAACGGATTTGGTTTTCTTCTTGGAGGTTGCGTTCTGCGGCGACAACGTCCACGACTTGCGACGAGCTCCGCCGCCAACGCTGCACCCGCCATCGCTGCCAATGCTGCCGTTGCAAGAGCTGCTGGGTGACAAAGTCACGGCAGCCGCCGCCGCCTCGCAGGACTTGGTCGTTAGCTGTGTCTGGTGCTGATTAGGCAGTCGTGCCGCTGCCTTTGAGGTGGTTGCTGGCATTTCGCTAATTTCGTTGTTTGTCTCATGTTGCAAGTCTTTTGGAGCTGCTCAAAGGTGGCACAGGTTATTTCGGCCAATGGCCAATTATGGGTGAATTACTTACTTTGGTTGGGCTTTGCGCCAATCACGGCATCGTCATCGCTAGCCTGTTTCAGCGCTGCGTCTTCAGTCAGGTCGGTGTCCGCATCGCTAATCTTCACTCTGACGTCACTGCTGGCCAAGGTCAAGGCGCTTTTGAATGCCGTTTCCAGCTCGCCGCTTTCGTTTCCATTGCGCGACTCGAAGTAAGCATCCTTGGCATCATCTTCAACATCCTCATCTTCATCTTCATCGTCGTCCTCATCGTCACCATCATCGTCATCATCGTCATCATCATCATCATCATTATCCGCTTCCGCGTTATTCTTATGCGTTGTTGCCACTTGGTTGACGTGCTCAGCTTCCGCTGAGCTCTCGCCAAAGCAGCCAGTTATGACGCCCGTTGCGGTAACATTCGCTGGAGGTTCCATTCTGCTGCTGCTGCTGCTGCTACTCCCGCTTACCCCGCCCCAACTTCTGCTGCTCTACTTTTTTATAGATTTCTTGTTTCGCATAATATTGGCTGCTACTGTCGCTGGCTACGCTGCTGCTGCTGCGTCGTTGTGTTCTTGCTATCGATAATTTTGAATGCTAACAAACAGCTGTTCAATGGACCTTCATCTTAACCACCACTGTGCACAGTGTACGACAACATTGCGCTCATCTGTAAGGCCACTGTAAGAGAAAAAGAAAATCAAAACGTAAACAAAAGTATGACCAGCAAGCTAGAAATATTATCAGCAAGTTTTAGTATTTTAGCTGTATCAGCCAACTCTCAAATACGCTAAATTATGCCAAAAGGCTTTTTTTCAATTGTTGCCGCTCCATGCAGCTAGAATAACACGTAATTGAGACAATCAATATTTTCTAGTAGAACCAAACCCTAACGATAGGATAAATTCGCTTACAGAATGGAGACTGATGATAAAAACTGGGAGATTCATGCATTACATAGTTATTTAAACAATCTGCGCACTTTTTGTTTTTTATGTTTATACCTTTTTGTTGGTTGCTGATTGCTGTATGAAAATAATACATTTTAAACTTCATTTTAAGCTTCATATTTAACTTAATTTTAAAGAGCAACCCAACATAATATTATGTAATATACTTATCTAAATTGCACAATTTTTCAGACTATCAACTTTGCACGCAACTTAAATTTAAACAGTAAAACGCTGCAGTCGGGCGTTACCGACGGTAATATTCTCTTTAACGGTCTTAGACATTACTGTTATTTTAGTTCGGTTTTTTTTATAATTTATGTGGGCATGGCGGACATTGCACAAACCAAGTTATTGGGTGTCACTTCGTGAACGAGTATAAAAATATAATACCGAAAGCCTACTTAATTGTTAGTAAAGATACAACATAAACCCATCTAAACCCGCGCAACTTCTATTAAAAAAAATAAATTTAAAACCATAGATATACTGATGAATATATTAGATTTGATTATTAGATTTGATTACAGTTTTTGTTCACGATCAGCATACTTGTCGTAAAAGCTAAACAAACACTTGCGGTAAAAATTATTACCGACAACATTTCATTGCAGTTGTCCGAATCTTGCAATATATCCAAAAATAATTTTTGATACTATAGTTAAATTAAAGCATGTTTGTACGCGCCAAGAAGTACGAAATAGATGCTTGTGAGTCCATGCCCGATTCAGACGTGGAGAGCAACAACGTCGTCATCGACCTGACATCGAAAAAATCCCGCCAGCCGGCAGTCCGGAAAACGGTGTGCAAATGTTTCGTGAATACGTACCGGGACTATTGTCAACACACTTCCATACACGGTGTTCAGTACGTGGGCGAGGAAGGACGACCCCTAAAGGAGCGCCTTTTCTGGATATCTGTGTTCGTTGTTTCCATCTACTGTTGCTCCAAGTTGATCTGCAGCGCCTACGCCAAGTGGAACGAGACGCCGGTGATTGTGAGCTTTTCCGAGAGATCGACACCTGTATGGAATATACCCTTTCCGGCCGTTACCATCTGCTCGGAAACGAAGCGTGTGTTGAAGCCGAAGGGTAACAATTCATATGCGAATCTCTACAGCCAGTTCTCGAACGATATGCGTTCCACCCGCATCTTCAAACCGCACAACATTACGGCCAGCGAGATGGAGGAGTTTCGCACGCTGCTGCACGTGTGCAATGCGCAGATCATTGAGCAGGATATGCCGCTAATACCTGGCGAGGAAGTCGACTACTTTAAGGTGCTGGAGCGCATGCTGCCGCCTTTCGAACGGTACTTCTTCTACTGCCGCTGGCTGAGTCGCTTCAATGAGTGCGACAAGTACTTTCGCAAGACTCTGACGGAGGAGGGCATCTGCTATACATTTAATGGATTGCAACCTACCGATATTTACCGCGAGGATACGTATCAGTATCTTCACAGCGAACAGGAGAATGTCACAAATTCCACCTGGACTCTAGAATCTGGCTACGATCCGGCTAGCGATGTGGAAACGTATCCGGCCCGCGTGCTCAGCGCCGGCGCTCGTTCGGGTATCTTCACGACACTGCAGAGCTTTAAACAGGAGGTGGACTATGCATGCCGCGGACCTGTGCAGGGCTTTAAGGTACTGCTGCATGCGCCGGATGATGTGCCGCAGGTCTCCAAGCAGTTTGTCCGCATACCCATGGGCAGAGAGGTGCTGATTGCCGTCAAGCCGAATATGATAACCACGTCCGTAGGAATTGCCGAATATCATCCACAGCGGCGACAGTGCTTCCTAAGTCGCGAGCGTTCGTTACGCTTCTTCAAGGTATACTCGGAGTCCAACTGCCAACTGGAGTGCCTGGCCAACTTTACGCTGAACAAATGTGGCTGCGTCAAGTTCTCAATGCCGCGCAGCCTTGAGATGCCCGTCTGTAGTGAGGATAAAATCTATTGCTACAATCTGGCCGAGCGCGAGCTGCTAGTGCGCGAGTTCCATCGCGTGCGCAGCCTTAATGTGGTCGGCGAAGCGCCGCGCGGTGTGGAGAGTGCCTGCAATTGCATGCCTGCCTGCACCTCGCTGGTCTACAACACAGAAATCTCGCAGGCTAATTTCGATTTGGAAGAAATGCTGGCCGCCGAAAGCGATACGGAGTTCATGCGCGAGTATCCCGGCTCTCAGATGTCCAGGCTATCAATATACTTTAAGCAAAGCCAATTTATAACCTCGAAACGCTCCGAGCTGTATGGCATCACCGAGTTTCTGGCCAATTGTGGCGGCATCTTTGGCCTCTTCATCGGCTTCTCAATACTGAGCCTAGTTGAGATGTTGTACCACTTTACATTACGTTTCGCCGTTAACCTGAAACAGTTGTTTAAAACGGATTTCTAGGCAACATGGCGTAAAAGTCGAGCTGTTCATCCACATCTCGCATGTTGCGCATGGAAACAGATCATATGCCTTCAGTATTTAAGTTGTTTTTGATACTATTTTCTTAAACTATTTGGTGTGTAAATATGTGTATATATTGTTAGAATTATTTTTTTTTAAATTCAAATTTTTTTTCTTGGTATTGTATTCTTAAGTTTCAAACGTGCTACATATATCTAGCAACGCTGCGCGTCAACAAATAATCAATATGTGAAAGTGTTATCGGATTGTTGTTCGAACCTAGGTGGTGTCATTCCAACATAATGGCGTTATCCTTGATAAAACTTTTTAAATTTTCTTTGAGATAAATATTAAAATACAACAGCGCATCAGTTTTAATTTTTGTTATGTATTTAGAAACAATTGGATTTCCTTTGTTACAATGTGTAGACATACTCAATAAAATTTGATAAACATAAAAAGCATAAATTATTACAAAAAATAGAATCGATTTTATTTCTTTTAATCAGTTAACAGAATGTATCACTTAAGACCAATTCTTTTATACATTATTTTTGTCAAATTGCTCCTAAGCGAGTTATATTTTCTTGTTATATGGTTTATAGCAGCGCTTCAGGTTCATAGAGTAATGTGATAAGTATGTAAGTTTTGCCCGATTTTCGTAACATTCCGTTGAGTTTTTTTTTTTTTTTTTATATCTGGATACATATTAAGTAGCTCAAAATTTGCATGAGTATCTGTATTAATTTGTGTGCATTTATATAAATATTGAAATATATTTACATTTTAACATACTACTAAAAGAAATCGTAAGCGAAACGAAAGTACATTGAAATTTGCGTTTTTAGTAACTTAACCGCTGCACAAAAAAACAATAATAGTAAACATAATAAAATAAAATTAGAATTGAAATAATAATGTACAAAGCACAGCAAAAATAACTGAACGGAGTTCGTATATATATACATAAATATATATTATATATATTATATATTAGTTAATTAACCTAAATAAATGGTATATGCAAATCATCAAACAATAGAGCTACAATACATACAATATATGATTACATATGCATTTCCATGTATAAAGTCGGAAATTATAAACTGTGTGCTTCATTTTTATCTATGGCTTGCAAAACTCTTCGCCAGAGTCCGCAGTTCTGAGACCCAATTGGGTTTGTTTGGGATTCTGGTTGTTGTTGTTGTTGTTGTTTTTGTTGTGTGTGTGTGTGTGTGTGTGTGTGTGTGTGTGTGTGTGTGTGTGTGTGTGTGTGTGTGTGTGTGTGTGTGTGTGCGTGTGTGCGTGTGTGTGTGTGCGCGCGCGTGTGTGTGCGTGTGTGTGTATGTGTGTGTGTCTGATTTCTACATGCGTATGTTTATATATATGTATATATTTAAGATATTAGTTGCTAATACGCTGCATACAATAGTTTACTTAAAATCATCCGTTTCCAGTATCTCAAAGTCGCTTTCATCTGAAGAATCCAGGGCGGTCACTTGGCGTCGCTGTGCACTGTCCACATCGCTACCGCCCCACTTCACCAAATTGGTCATCAGGCTGGGCAGCAACGCCTGCGCTTGTGTCAATAGGGCAGTGCTGCTGGCAGCGGCATCGCTGGGCGCCGCCCCCGCAGTTAGCTGGCGGAGTGTGGGGCCGCCGGCGTCAACGCTAGTGTGATCGGGGAATTGCAGGCCCTTCGACAGGCTCTCTTCGGACGATGACGAGGTGGTGGACAGCGAAGAGTCGCGCTTAAAGTGCCCTCTGCGAAAGTCCATTGTCTTGTCTCCGGTTGACTGATGCGCCTCGGCTGGCGGGCTCTGTTCGAACTGCAGTGGAGCAGCGACCGCTTCAGCAGCACTTTGGGCTTTGGGCTGGGAAAGCGGGACCAGCTCGTCTTCCTCATCCGTTGAGTGCTCATCGATTTCGGGTATGGAATCAGGTATTAACAGCTCTGAGGGTATGTCATCGCTGCACTCATCGTCATCCCCATCGGCGACACCATCGGCATCGGTGGGGTAACTGATGGTGGCCACATCGCTGGCGCGCTCCAGAACAAACAGATTTGATTCGTTCACATCCGGCATAAACTCATCATCCAGCTCAGCCTCAACATTATTGTAGTTAATCTTCTCCGACCATTGAAAGTCTGCAAGGGGCAAAACATTTCGTTGAATTAAATGAATATACAAAACATATATCTTACCTTTGCGTTCAATTTGCAGTAGCTTGAAGTTGTATTTGGTGGAGACGAGTGCGGAGATCACCAATAAGGCCAGTACCAATGTCGAGCCCGATATCAAATGCCCCAAAACGGCCAGTGAGGCGAGGCATCCGCTGCTTACCAAACAGAACATGCTGGGCGAATTGTGACGCCAGGTGTCAGCACGCTGCAGCCAGGAATCGAGCTTGGCGCGCAGCTCTGGCGAAAGGACGACGCGAAAGCTGCACC
This sequence comes from Drosophila paramelanica, assembly GCA_035043915.1. Taxonomy (NCBI): domain Eukaryota; kingdom Metazoa; phylum Arthropoda; class Insecta; order Diptera; family Drosophilidae; genus Drosophila; species Drosophila paramelanica. Next base: position 766,338 of record JAWNMO010000640.1, on the reverse strand, counting down.
GTGTCCAATACAGCCAGTAACTGAACAGGCCCAGGAACAGCACACCCAGAGGACGTACACTGTAAAAAATATGGCAATAATTGCAGCCAGGGACAGAGCAAACAGTAAACGATTAGTTCTCAATCAAATAATAAAAGAAGCAAATGATGAACTGATTATGGCGACGGGCCCAGCACAAATGCGACTTGGTAACTTGGCTTATCTCATCAATTATCGCAACCAAATAGCAAACTTTTTATACAAGTTTTTAGCTGCCCAAAAATAAAAACATGTTCTAGCAGGAAACACTTGTTTTGCAGCTCACAGCTGCTCGTCTTGATCTTCCACGGAGCAGCGTCAAAGTTGCTTTTTATACTCGTCAACGAAGTAAAAGGAGCATATTGGGTTTGCTGTCCGTCCGTCTGAACGCAACTTAAGACATTTTAATCTATATATATATCCCCTGATTTGAAAGCTAGATACTTTAAATTTTTGCAGACAGAATATTGATAACCTCTGCTAAGATCGCACCAAAAATAGTCCACCAACGCCCACAACCTTTAAATAAATGCTACATGCTACGAATAATTTCTTTGCAACAAGGATTGCTTATAATTGTTGTTGGATAACCCAAGTTTCAGTTCGTAAATTTCTCAAACAATAAACAAAACAAAAAGCTTGTGTCTGTTTTCTTTTATGCTATGGTACCTGATTTGCTTATTTTTATACTTTAAACGTGTGATGCGCTGTCGGTGACACCCTACTGCAAGTTGCTTGTTTTCGTTTTGTTTCGTGCGTGCGAGCGAATTCAGCTAAAAGTTCCGCTTAAATTCCGCTCAGCTGATCTTTGTTTGTTTACTCTTCTTATTGTTATTCTTCTGTGTGGTTCCCTTAACGAAGAATCGTACCTTACTGATTTACAGGTTATGCTAACAAGATCTGCCGCGCTCTCTCCCTCCCTCTCTCGCTCAATAGTCACGTTTATACATTCCCAGCTAGCTGTGCGGAAACGACAAACTAGCTTAATATTTAATATTTTGCATTTTGGAAATTTTTCGAATAATATAAAATTCTTTAAAAATGAAATAATGATTTTATAAATCATGCATAGTGAAAGCATTATTAATGTCCCCTTAAGCGAACACATACTTAAGCAGGCCAATTTTTTAAACAACTATTCAATTCAATTTCAAAAGTATAAAGGATAATATCATTTTAAGGGAAACATGATAGTATGGCTTTGTGCAAATGTACGCAACACGACTAATCCGAAATACATTTAGAACCCAAAAAAACATTTAAGTTTTCGTTTAACATTTTATCAAAACCTACATCATTTTGTCAACTTTTTAAGAGCCAATTAAACGTTCTGAAACAGTTGAAACAATGCCCCTATTTTTGTTTATTTATTTATAAATATTGAATTTTTTAACAAAGCATATGTTTAGATCCTAGCTGTGTAGTTCCAAAGTCCCTAGCAAAATAATTTATAATAACAAAAAATAATTTATGTTCAATATGGCCTTTAAACTACATAAGCTACTTTTAAATAAATTAATACATATATTGTGTGAACACACATTGTATGCAAAGGGGCTTTGAAGGGGCGTATATGTTATATATAGCATAATAACGTATACAAATAGGGTTTATACCACATGCATCTTAATTCACTATAGAAACTAAACTCTTGATTTACGTCTAAGCTAACTGAATGACCGGTATGAAATTCTAAGAAATTAATAAGGCATTAAAGTCTAACCAAAGAACAAGTGTGTAGTTTATTTGTTTCGACATTTGGGGCGATTGGGGGGAGGTATCCAATATCCAAATATTCCAAATCTTGTCTATTACACGAACATAACACACACCATTTGGTGGCCTTAGTTCTTATAGTCTCCTAAATATAGTAAGAAAACCAAATAAAAAATAAAAATATATAAACTTATTCTGCCTATGGATTAGAAGAATCTATAGTCCAAAAGTGTAGGGCTCTATCTTTTGTAGTTTCCGCCATCGCTGCATTTATACAGACAGAGAGACGGGGTTTCAAGGGGTAAAAAAAGAAAAAAGCTAAAAAAAAAACAAATTAGATTGCTCTAGTCGGGACAGTCCGACTAGTAGATACCCTGAACCCAGAAATGATCACATACATACATACACACAAACTCTCTGCACTTGATGAGTATTGAGGCTGCTTAAAATTACAAAAAAAAAATGTACTCATAATTACCAACGAAAAAAGAAACACTCCACACCGGGAATCGAACCCGGGATGCGCAATGCTGACTAATCGCCTGACTTTTCGATTTCTATAAAGCAAAAGTTGTCTCTTTCTACAGGCTATTTACACGTACTGGCTGTTTTATGTTAAATTTGTTGCTCTTAATATGTATAAACTATATGCCTTTTTAGCTGATGCGACTTGTGATGTCTATCGTTATCATTATCATCATCTCTTTACAGCTTATTTATACTATTTTCCGTTTACAAAGTTAAAGACAACATTGTTGACAGGGTTCAAGGGACAGTCGGAGGAAACATCTGCCATCAGTGCCAAATCGAAATTATATATTTCTATTGCTACCATCTATATATTCTATCGCCTATTTAAAGTTTTACTCTGGCCACTACAGTGCTCGCTCGCTAATTAGAACGTTTCGGTTACAGAGATAATATTATCTAACAAAAATACATTTTTTCTCATATACATATTTACTATATATGTTTACTACTATCTTTAAATTTAAATATTTTTACTGCGAAATGTACTGATTTTTCGAAGAGTTCATATTTAAAAAGATTTTTAAATGGAAAAAAATATATAGTTTGCTATATATCTAGCAGAGAGCAATACATAAATTGCAACGATTTGTGTTCTTGTCTTATTTGTTTTCAAATGATATGAGCTTTGCTCCTATCTCAATGAATATTTGTCAGAAGACGGATCGTATTGCTGTACGTGTATGTGTATAAAAATCAGCTTGATCGGATCATACATGTATAACAGAGAAACAATCGGCTAAAAGTCATTAGGCAAACGCTATTTTGTCTTTCTATGGATTACTGCAAGCTACAATAAATTAATACATAACAATCATTTGAATTAAAATTCTCAACAATTTGAACTGTTTTTAAAACCAAAAAGTTATATTTAACAAGCGACCACCGAATATTATAGACATTAGAGAAAACAATTCTCGAAAATTGAGTTCTTTTATGCACTTTCATATGGCAAAGTTCGAATTCAATATCGTGCGTTTGCAAAATTTTAGAAATTTAGGGAAGTTGAACAAACTGAATTTACTACTGCCAAATGATGCTGTATTTGTTGCGAAATTGTTACTTTTAATTTTGACGACAAAAAATAACAAGAAACTAAATTTAATGATAGGTAAATTAACCATTGATCTGTTTTTTTTTAGCTATCGAGTTTGTGATTGGAAATTGTGTCGGATAAAAGTATTGGTTTTTTTTTTTTTTTGGTTTTTTTTATTGAAATTTGTTAGCGTCTGTTGCCTAACAAACAAACTTAAGCTGCCTAACAACTAAAATTATTGTTCTTGTTGTTTTTTGTTGCTCTTTCACTGATAGTTGAGTGATAAACAAACTAATACAACAAATAACAAGTGCATTTTGTGTACTCATTTTAGTCTTTAGAAAGAATCATGCAAATACACATTCATATGCCTGAATATATACATTACACTGTAATTGTAAGTGTGTGTTTTAGAAAGAAAGAGAGAGAGAGAGAGAGAGAGAGAGAGAGAGTGTGTCTGTGTGGGTATATATGCATTATCTGGCAAGCTTTGCCTAAGGCTGCGTGCGAATCATTTGTGCTGCATTTTTCTTTGGTTAATTGCGCCACACTGAGAATTGAGATTACACACACACTTGAGTTTATATACATAAATATATACATAAATATGTATAAATGTATATGTACGTATCCAATGTGGGAGCATCTCAGCTGTTGGGGGCCTGTTGGACATGACATTTTGAAACACACACATATATTCATACTTTCAAACCACATACATAGACGGATACACGCAACTTTGTGGGGAATGGTATAATGGGTGGGGGGATTAGCAGGGGGCACTGGGTACATTGAGCAGCCAGCCAAGACATAGGTGCAAGCACCTACATATAGATAAATATATATGCAGGCGCGTACATACATAAAAATACATACATATGTACACACGAGTTCCTAAAATAAAAAATTTCAACTTTCAACAACAAAGACGAGTTATTTTCGAGCTGCCGACATTTAAATACACTTGCAGACGCATGTTATATGCGTCATAAGAAAAAATCCTTAAGCTTTTGTTCCTTATGTTTTTGTTCCTTATGTATATATATAATTATATGATATAAAACAGCTCAATTTAAAAAAAAAATTACTATTCAATTGGATAGTACATTAATTGGGCAAATACAGAAAAAAATTAGTTATACATATGTATATAAAAACTTAATTGATTATTCCAATACTAAATACCGATACGCTCTAGTAACTTTTGATATAACAAGTGAGATTGCTCTAGTCGGGACCGCCCGACTATTAGACACCCTGAACCCAGAATTGATGAGTATTGAGCCTGTTAAAAATAATAAATAAAATGTATTAATAATTACCAACCAAAAAAAACATTCCCCGACCGGGAGTTGAACTCGGTACTCCCGTGATAAGATGCAAGACTCTTACCAACTGCACCACACTACCACATTTTTCGCGAATGATATAACATTACTTAACCATCGCAAAAAAGTCAAGGAAAACGAAAATTTTGCACTTGTCATTAAAACGGTACAAATAATTAATAATAAAAATAATAATTATGAATAACGAAAAAATAAAAGAATTCAACATTGCTCAACCGTCGCTGGATTCGAACCCGGACCTCCACGCTGTGCGGCACAACTCTTACCCACTGGACCACGCTTCTAATTGTTTTGGCTGTGGTAAAATTCAACTTAACCGTTGCAAAAAAATTCCTAGGAAAACGCAAGACTTTCTGGACGTGCATATGTATGCGTGCACATGTACACAGAAATTGCCAAGCAGCTGCGCTTTGCCCCCACTACTGAAAAATGATTCTTGATTTGCTCGTAAACTAAATGTACGATCGTTATGAAATTTTCAGGACTTATTCAGATCATCGAAATGTATCTACAAACCAATTTGCACGTATGTAGTATTTTATTTACTTTGTTTTTTTGGTTATATCAAAATTGTGGGCGATTGGTATGTTTTACGCGAACATAAAAAAATAATTTTGGTGGCTCTATAGTTTGGGAGTTATGCTTAAAAAACCGAGTCAAAAAAGCGATAAATATCGATAATAAGAAAACGGAAGGAGTTATCGATAATTTAAAATAAACTTGATCTGCGTATGGAATATACAAACCAAATGAGACCAAGATCAGCTTTCTAGCTTTTATAGTCTCTGAAATCGACGCGTTCATACAGACGGACGGACACACGGACAGACAGACGGACATGGCTAAATCGACTCGGCTAGTGATGCTGATCAAGAATATATATACTTTATGGGGTCGGAGATGCTTCCTTCTGCCTGTTACTACATTTGCACAAAACTATTATACCCTTTTTTACCCATTTTCAATGGGTTCAGGGTATAAAAATTCATTAGTGAATATAAGATCACTCTTGGAGAGACTGGTCAAGATAGTTTTCCATAGCTAAAATCCGTAAATATGGTGGTACAATCTCTTATATTAATGTACTGATTACTTTGTTACGTTTATGTTTCCTTTGGTTTTTTGAAGATGGAATTTTTAGTTTCTCTATAACTTGCGTAAAAATTAAACATATGGGCATTTCCACAGAAAGGTACACCATGACCAAAAAATTAAAAGTTAATGCATAAAACTTATTTTCAGATATTATCAAAGAAAAATGTTCAAATTTTAATAATTTAAACAGTTATTCCTTGATTTCATTTACCACGATGAGCAAACCGACTGCAAAGTTGCATAAATGAAAATTTTCGTGTTGGTCATTTTTAAACCATTTTCTCTTTAATATTTATTTCTCTTAGACAGATGATACATGACAAAACCTATTCCACAAATTCTCTCTTACATTAACAATTAACTAAAAAAATTCAAAGAAAGCAAACCAATCAGGATTAATTGTAAATTTTTAACTTCCTTTACTTCATATTGTAATGTCCCGTTCGTGTTCTAAAAACGTCATTTGTTCTCATTACGTGATAAATAAGTGCAGCAAGTGCGTCAAAATTTTTCTTCAAACAGAATTAACTGTTTAAAATATAAAACACACCCAACAAGTTTAATAAAATCAAATTAAAATTTTTTGAAAAGTGTCCCGTGCTAAGCGTAAGTGTATAACCTTTCAAATAAAAGTAGCCACAATTATTACTAATATGTGTATATATATACATAATATTTTTATATAGATGAGCGACAGATGCGCTGCAATATGGAGCAATAGAGCCAAGCAGTAGCGAGAATCTTTGAAAGAGGACTCTTTAAAGTTACAAAATCATCGTATGAAAAATAAGGTAGTGGGCGTTGCCAGGATGTCAAGTGAGCAATCTTTGGGGGAGGTCAGTAGCTATCTACATATTAAATTTTGTGCCTCTGGCTTTAAAACTGTACGAGATAAAGATTTTCGCGGTTTGTGAGGGCGGAAGGGGAGAGGGGGGTACTGGCCGAAAATATTTGTCTGTAACTTCTGGGGGAGCTTCCCAATAATATATATTCCGAATTAAGTGACTGTAGCTTAAAAACTCTGGGAGATATAGGCATTTTCGATTTTTTAGGGAGGGGTCGTTGGGCGTTCTAGTGGGCGTGGGCGGGATATCAAGGGCGCAATTTTTGGGGCAGGACACCAGCTATATATATATACTTCTATATCTCTCACAGTTTTAGAGCAACCAAAATTTTAAAGTAAATAACTGATCATCACTTTTAGAAATTTGTGAATTTTTAGAGCTACAGTAACCAAACTTAACAGATAATTTTAATATGACCTCCTCTTAAGATGAAGTCGAAAAACTTTCGCCATTCCGTAATAACAATAGTTTAAAGTATGAAGGAGTATAACACAGTAGGAAACACACGACTGCACTATTTTTGCATGTTTGTTTACCTAATGGTAATATTTTCGGTTTACCATAAGGTATTTTGTGAGGCCAAATTAAAACAATTATTGAACTTTATGATATATTAGTTTAGTGCTGATTAAGTTTCTTCAATATATTGACAGCATAGTGAAATAAGTCTTCTTTTGTATGTGTGGTTTCTATTTGAACACAATGCATGCATAATAAAATTACTCTCTGTAAGGGTATACATGTACACATATACACATAAGCCACGCAACGATCAAATATTCCTCTTTCAGTCACACTCTCTTATTCCCCCCCTGCGTAGCTCTTCCTGGCACAAGTTTTTGCGTTGCGTTGTCGCCGGCTACAAAGTGTATTTTTGTTTTGCTTCCTTTTGGAATATAAATCCGAACGAGAATGCAAATGCATTTACTTTGTGACCCAAATAAAGAGGCGTGAACGCATTTAAAAGTTTAACTAATTAATTAGATGCGTGCCACGTAGCCTACATTAAACTCCATACTAGCTGGCAGGTATTCTTTGCTGTTCTTTCATTTATAGCGACACGTATTTTTCACACATTTCCTCCATGAAGTAGTATTTCAAAAAAAAAACAAGTGAGATTGCTCTAGTCGGGACCGCCCGACTAGTAGATACCCTGAACCCAGAAATGAACACATACAGACAAACTCTCGGCAGTTGATGAGTATTGAGTCCGTTAAAAATAAAAAAAATGTACTAATAATTACCAACGGAAAAAGAAATATTCCACACCGGTCAACGAACCCGCACCCTTCGTCTTCAGATGCCCAACTTTTATCAACTGCACCACACTACCACATTATTCATGAGTGATTTAACATTACTTAACCATCGCAAAAAAAATCAAGGAAAACGAACATTTTGCACTTGTCATTAAAACGATACAAATTAATAATAATAATAATAATTATGAATAACGAAAAAAAAAACAATTCGACAGTGCTCAACCATCGCTAGATTTGAACACAGACCTCCACGTTATGCGGCACAACTCTTATCAACTGGACCACGCTCTTACTTGACTATGTTGTGCTAAAATTCAATTTAACCGTTGCAAAAAAAAAATTCATAGAAAAACGCAAAGCAACATTCTGCATATGCATATGTATGCATCCACATGAACACAGAAGTTTCCAAGCAGCTGCGCTTGGTCCGCCTACAGAAAATAAATTCTTGATTTTCTCGTAAACTAAATGTACGATCGGTTTAAATTTTTAATATTTATTCAGATCATCGAAATGTAAGTACAAACCAATTTGCACGTGTGTAGTATTTGTAGTATATATTTACTTTGTTTTTATGGTTTTATCGATATTGGGGGAGGTATCCAAAACCTGAAATATTTAAATTCTTCGTATGTTTTACGCGAACATAACAAAAAAAAATTGGTGGCTCTACCTTTTATAGTTTGGGAGTTTTGCTTAAAAAACCGAGTCAAAAAATCGATAAATATCGATAATAAAAAACGGAGAGTTATTGATGTTTTGAAATAAACTTGATCTGCGTATGGTATATACGAACCAAATTAGACCAAGATCAGCTTCTGTAGTCTCTAAAATCGACGCGTTCATACAGACAGACGGACATGGCTAAATCGACTCGGCTAGTAATGCTGATCAAAAATATATATACTTTATGGGGTCGGAGATGCTTCCTTCTGCCTGTTACATACATTTGCACAAAACCATTATACCCTTTTTTTCCATTTTCAATGGGTTCAGGGTATAACTAGTAAGAACGTTGCAGTCGGGCGTTACCGACTGCGGTATACTCGTTCACGTTCTTAAATATTGCTATTCTAAAAAATTTCGGTATTTTGCAATTTGTGTGGTGCAAATTTGGTGGCTCTATATTTAAAATTGTAGGAAATATATATATTTTATCGATTTGCGATTTGAGGTGTATCGACATGTTATCGTATTGCCAGCCTCCCAGTGGGCGTGGCAAAAAATCTTAAAACTTAGTCTGAAGAAGGTAACTACAAGTATATATCCAAAGTTTCAAGTCTCTATCTTCAATAGCGCTGAAAAAGTTGCGTTCATCCGGACGGACAAACGGACAGCATGACGGACATTGCACAAACCCAATATACTAGTTTCACTTCATGAACGAGTATTTAAAAAAAACTTCTTTATAACCCATTTTTAAGAAATAAAAATAAAAAAACAATAACAAATTTTACACTACTACAAGTAAAAGGATAGAGATTTAGAGATGGACAGCTAAGAAAGAAACGAAAGGCCGCCCGCCAGTGCAGTTTTCACTGCGCACAATGTACATATATATGTGGCGACAGGTGTACTTACCAGGACATTAGCATCACCATGCCCACCGCAACGGCAGCGCCTTGCAGCGTTAGCCTCGAGGGTCGTGGAATTTGAAACATGATTTGTTGGGTTTTGTTTTTTATCTTTTATTTGGTCTGTGTTTCGTTTTTATCGCAGCCTGCTGCTATTACGTTTGTGGTTTACAGCTGATAATGATAGTTTGATTTTGTGTTTTGATTTAACACTGAATTTCCGTTAGGTTAGGTTAGTTTCAATCGATGATTAGCGATCAGCTGTGCGCGCATAGGCACCGTTACAACCTGCCCACTTGCACTTCACCACTGAATGCGCCACAAAAGCGAAATATATGTCAATTCGTAACGGGGCACTGAGCCAACTTGATTTTCCGGCCGCGTCTGCTGCTGCGTAGAAATGAAATATTGCTGCATGAAAACAAAAATATGGCAATTTACCAAAAATAAATGCAAACGAAAAGTCCAAAAATTAAAAACAATCTTGTTGTTCATATTATTAAAATCATTATAATACTCTCGCGGGGAGTATTATAAACTTGCCAAGAAATCTGTTACGTATTACGCTAGACCCAAAAAAAAAAAAAAAAAACAATTTTTCCTTTCATGTTTTGTACCCATCAAATTTACTGGACATTACTGGTTTTACTAAGATTAAAACAGCAAAGCATTTACACTCTCCATATATTGTAATATATATTTGATGTGACACACATTTCTAAAACATAAATTTTAAGCCGTGGTTCTTGGAAAACTGCGAATATTATGAGAGCTACAAATATCTTAAGGCAACAATATACATACATCTTTACAAATAACAAAATTTTTTAAATAAAGATACCCATTTTCTTTGGTCTAGGTTTTTTTTGGGAAAATCTCGGAAATTATGACTTATAGAGACACAAAATTTAAAAGTTAATTTTAATCATTTTATCGATAACTTTCTCCACTTTGATATTAATTTATTTTTTTCAAATCGCAGGAGCTTTACAAAAATAACGAATATTTAACTGCCCGAGCAATAAAGGGAAAACCATGTTTAAGAGGCATAATTTTTCTTTTTGGTGCATTCAGACGCTTATTACAATCATTAAAACGACTGAAAATTTAAAAAAAAATGTGTGTTCTATGTTTACATATATTAATTATAACGATATTCTGTTAAGATGGATACAGGGTATCAGCTGATTGGACAAGGGAGGTCTCACTTCATTGTTATTATTATTGTGAATCAAAATGGGACAAAAACAATGTTTGTATTATATAGGGCACTTGCAGATGCTTTCAATGTTCGTCATCGCCTTGGCCATGGAAATAAATATCAGCAATTTCCATTAAAAGGCATAAACGTCGCTGTTTAAGTCACCGAAAGCGCAATACCCTCTTTTCAGAGTTATAAATGCCAAGGTTGGAATCTGAACCTTCTGGAATGGTCACCGACGAGAGGGTATAGCAATAATATAACAATAATAATAATATCCTAAAAGTCCATATTAAGGGTCATTAAATAAGTGGAAAATATCGATTTTTGGTACGTGAAAAAACCATTACTTTTCTAAGGAGATATCCCATTAAATAATACCAAATACTATAGGCCACAGGCTTTAAATACAATAAAACACGGAAGAAAAATAGAAAACAAAAAATCCAGAAACAAAAACCATTACAAAGAACTAAAATACTATTTTTGTTTTTGAGAAGAGTATAAAAAAACAACAAGCACAAAGAAACAGAAACTGCGTTTCAGCTGCTGCTGGTCAAAATACAGTCGCATATTATATATTGCGTCTTCCTTAAAGGACTCCAAAAAGTATTTAATATCGTAGATTAAAAACATTTCTGCGCTCTGTATTTTACGGTTGGAACGCGGAACGTGTAACATCGAGCACTGCTTAAGATCAGAATTTTTTGTTTTTTTTTCTCTCTTTTTCGATTTGCTGCGACGCCGGCAGCCTGTGAAAGAAATATAGAGATTGCCAAAATGAGCATAAGCGTTGCCAGTCAACAGCAAATAATTGGAGAGTATTGTGAGTGAAGTTGTGATAGTAATAATAACAAAAACAAAGCCAACTAACAGAAAAGCGTAAAAAGAGAGGGCGAAAACAAAAACGGCAAAGTTGTTTGGCCTTCGATGTCTTTTCAATTGCGTCGCAGAATATACATACATACATTTACATACACATGTACGTATTGAATGTGTGTATATTTAAAGCCAGTGTGCGTATATATAGTATTTATATTATATATATTTTTTAAGCGTATATAGTTGGTGCTTGTTGTTGTCGTCATTCTTCTAGTACTCTATTTTGTTTGTGTAATTAAATACAATTGTACGTACTTAAGTACATAAAGTAAGCAGCGCAAAAAAAGCAAATGGCCAAGTGACAAAGGCAAAGAGTGCAAAAATAAAAACCAAGACAAGAGAAAAAATTATGATGACACACTGAAAGACGCCTCCCTTTGGCAGAAACTGAAACGCAGTTAAAGCTCACTTCTAACCATAAAAAGGGCAGTTGCTCTGGATAACAACACCAAGCTAAACACAAATGTACACATTTATAAATATATAAATATATATATATATATATATATATATATATATATATATATATATATATATATATATACGGAAACATGCACAAGGCTATGTTTGGCTGTAGTTCTTGAATTATTTAATTTTATAATTTGCACATACACACATGGGCAAAAATTGCCTGGAGCAGACAGCGCGCAACAGCACAAACAAAAACAGCGAATAAAACGCGTAAATATAGGGACCGTGTGGAGGGGATAGTCGTGTCGATGGTGGTTGTCAGCGGAGAGGGGAGTGCGTCCTTCTGCGAGACAGTTGTTTTTTACTTTACTTTTGGCACCCACACGACCAATTAATATACGTTCGATTTCTTAATGAGGCTTGCTCGTCACTATTGTGTGCCTGCTTGGTTCGTTTTCTTAACGGCACAATAAACAAACAAAACAAAAATTGATAATAAACAACGCTGCTGCAACGAAACGCGCAAATGCTATGTTGCACTGATGTTAACCTGCTGTTCGACTGATTGATATATCGACATTTCGATAACTGCCTTTCGATAATCACCTTATCTCTGGTCGGCGCATATGTTGGTGAACTTGTGCCAGCACTAACTGAGCGCGCTGCTCGTCAGAGCTGTCCACTTGCTGAATTGCAAATTGAATTGAAAAACTCAAACAAGCTGGCAGGTTCACGCAACAAAGTGAAACCGAAAAGCAAACGCCAAACAAACTTTTAATTTTTTGTTATTTTCCATTTGTGTATATCTATTTTTTATTTACTGATTTGTTGTTCGGTCCGGCTGTGCCAGCAGAGGTCGTTCGTGGTTGGCAGTTGCCCTTGAAATTGTCATAGCAACGGAAACACAACAAATGAATTGTTAGGTTTTTTTTAACATTGCTTTTGGGTCGCGTTTCTCGCGCAAAAGGCAGGCTAGCAAAAATCGTTTGGTATTTGTTTTTTTTTTTTTTTTGGTTTTGTGTAACAGAACATTCCAAATTCCAAGTGCACACACACAGATATGGACACGGATAATGCGAGGTGGGTCATTCAATTAGCGCCTAAAATGGTTTCAAATTTTATTCTGCTTGGCTAAATGTACAGCTTGGCCATGGATATGCTGCGTGCCGCCACAGAACAGAATGAGGCTACATCAATGACAAACAGCAACACACCCAATGTCAATCCATATCAGCTGGCAGCGCCGACAGAGTACGTGTCCCAGTTCCGCATCGATGGCCGCGCTATATTGCCGCCCCTGGTGAGTAGCTAAAATGGGGTTTGATTACGGGCGTGCCGTCACTGAAGCATGAATCCCAACCAGATGACAGCGGAAAAGCGACGCCAGATGCAGCAACTGCGTCAGCGAGCTCAGCATCTGGAGGCCAAGTACAAGCGGGCTCATGCCGTCAAATCAACATCGACCCTACACAAACCAGAAGTTGCTACCTCCGACAGCAAAAGCAGCAGCAGCAACAGTAGCAACAATAGCAGCAGTAGTAGCTGTGAATTAAACGATAGTAACATGAAAAACACGCAGCGGTTGCCACAGCTGCAGCAAACAAAAACATTCATCTATGACAGCACACGCCAACAGCAACAAAGCCAGCTGGAGCTGGAGGATCAGCTAAACAATTTGCCGCGCAGTCGTCCCCTTACGCTGGACATCGAGCCAAAAAGTGGGTCGGATACTGGCATTATACCCACCATTTGCGTTAACCCACCCACGCCGCAGCATGACCAGCACCCAGTATACTTAACTGCAAGTCCATCGCCATCACCTTCTTCAACACCGGCCAGTTGCAGTCGCCCGCTGAGCACAAACCACCGCAAGCTGAACAACATTACCAACCGCATACTCCAGTTTGAACGAACTGGGCTGGGAAAAAGGACGTCGCTGCAGCCTCAGCCAGCCAAGTTCCTGTGGCAGAATGAGGCGCTCATTGCTGTGGCGGATAAGCGGATGCTGCGCTCGAGCACCAGTCCCGCGCTAAGCGCTGGCCAAGTGAATGCGACGCAATTGCATCGTTCCCACTCATTCACGCTGGATGAGCCGTCGCAGGCGCTTGTCGAACACATGCAACGGGAAGGCAAGCAACCGCCTCCATCAACGTTAAAGGCGAATGCTGACATTGGACAAACCTCGCCACGATGCCGCTTTGCGCTGCCAGCGAACGTTTCTTGCTGCTCGTCAGCGCAGAGCTTGGCGCATTTGCGGCGCGACACCATCGAGTCCAAGGCTAAGCAAGTTCAGCGAAGTGCCAGCACCAGCTGTGTCGATGCGATTACGTTGCCAGCGTCGCCAAGGCGGCAACAGCTACACCAACAGCAGCAGCAGCAGTTGGAGCAGCTATTACAACGTGCTCTGCACGAAACAAATGGCGTGCTGGCGAAGCATGGGCAGAAGGATCGCAAGCTGGCGTTAGCCAAGCGACAGATGTTCAAGGATATTAAGAGTGCACATCGCGATCGCTTTCAGCAGCTGGTGCAGTACCAGCACGAGGAGCAGCGTCGCATGCAGCTGGAATTCGATCGCCAGCAAAAATTTTTAATCGAACAGATTTGTGCTGAGATAAATGTGTCCGTCTATGCACATGAGCCGCTCATCAGTGCGGCTAGTCAAAGCGGAATCTCCGAGTACACAAGCACCGATGATTTGCCGACGCCGTCACTGTCCTCGCCAACAAATACGATGACGCTCAATTCATTGAACTCGACACCGCAACATTATGCGCAAACAGATGAGTGTGTGTTGGACAAGGATGCGACTGCACGCAAGCGGCTATTTGAACTAGACGACGATGCCGAGGAGCTATCTGAGCTGCTGCCCCTACAGAGTACCTCGAGCTCGCCAAGATCTGTGGCACTACCCAACAGGAATACGAACAGCAGCAAAATAAAAAAACCTGTGCAGCGAAGCCACGAAAAGTCGCCCATGTCCAAGAAGGCAATCAGTCCAGTGCCGGCGGGCAAGTCAGCGCCGGCCAGAAGAGTTACCAACAAGACGACTGCGACGCCGGCGACCAAAACAAATTCGCGCAACCAGCAACAGACGCAACAGCGCCGCAATGCCTCGCCCAGCCGCCAGACAGTAAGTAGTCTCTGCGCCCACAGTTGGGCAATCACAATGCTAACCCTGTTTCTCTTCCTTCTCCATCTGTCTTGCTTTCTTGCGATTAATCAGCAGCGCTTTGTTGCCAAGAAATAATTGATAAACAAATCGAAGCCAAGCAAGTGCCTTAACCCCCAACATTGGACAATCTCTGGGAACCAATATACATATATTTTCCAAGCATATCAAACGTTTCCCTTACGATTGTTTAATAAAGAAAAATACAAAAAAGGCAAATAACACAGCCAGAGCTAACTAACATTAACTAACAAACACCAGTCGCAATCTATTACGCTTCTAATAATATGTCTGCTCTATGCCAGCTGTCGGTGGTCGAGCTTGAGACGCAGCGACGTCACGTAGCCGCAACGGTGCTCAATGCCGCCACACGAGGTTTTCTGGTGCGGCGCCTATTTCGGACGGAGCAAGTGCAGCGTATTGTACAAACCATACGCGATACGCTCATCTTTGTGCTCAATCTGCATCTGGAGTCGTGCAGCAACAGCCTCGAGCATGAGGAGCCGGCCAATATACGCCTCAAGGCGCGTCTGTTGCAGCAGGTGATAGTTGTTTTATCAATTGCATTAACTTCTTTATAAACCCCCCTCAATTTTTTGCCACCTCCAGCTGTGCTCGGCCAGTCGCACTCTGCACCTGATCTTCTTCCAAACGAGTATCAAGGAGCGCATGGAGATTATTGCGCGGGATCGCAAACGCATCAAGACAAAACTTTTGGCCATGCATGTCAAGCATCGCCACTAGATTATCCTCGGATTTGGATTCCCGATCGCTACTCCGAATTGAAACACATCAACTTCGATCACATCACGTTCAATTAACTCGCTTAACGGCAAATGTGTTTAAACTCGAATACAATAAACTATATACTATTTCGCCTTGTAATTTAAGATATAGATTTCTGTACTTGGGATTTAAAAAAAAACAACAAAATATTTTAAAATGACACCAAATACTATTAAACTGAAAATGTTTTTGTTGTTCTGTCTCTAGACAGTTTGATTATTTTACATCCCTTAATTCTTTGTCTGTTCTATCTTTTTTAAAGAAAAACAAAATTATTCAATTGATTTCAAATTGTGTTATTAAAAAAACTTTTAATTTTGTTTGCAGTCTGGATGAAATAATAGGATAATCCCAAATATACCGTATACATAAGGATAATTCGAATAATTTATTTTTTTAAATAAAAAAAATGTTTTTTGAAAAATATTTGAAGTAATGATTTTAATTCAATAAAGGCTTTTAAAATAAATTTCAACTAAATGTGCCCTTTAAGTGGTACTTAAAATAATTGGAGGTTTTTTTTTAATAAACTGACACGAGCTTTGGTATGCTGTAATGTGAATATATATTATCCTCTCCCATTCCTAAAAATAATAGAAAACTTAAAATAAATAGAGTCCGACTGAAATGAATATATGTCATTACTGCATTATATGAACTGAGTATAAAAGAATATAGAACACTCAATCATATTTTGACATAATACTTTTTATTTGCAACCCACGGAAACTTGAAGAGGTCGTCCTTTGAGTATTCGGCAGTTCGTTTAAATCTTATTGCGATGCTAACACTTGTCAGTGTATACATAGCTACATACACATATTTAATCAGCATCGGATTAATCGGCAGGCACAAGACAGAAGCTTTTTAAAAAGTTGATAGCACATAACCGGAGGAGATACACATATATTCTTAAATTGCATACACAAATACAGACGCGTTTACAAAAAATACGCATATATATAAGTATATGATAATTGTATTGGTATAATTGCATATGTTTAACATTATTTCTGTACCACAACACTAGACATGCAAGCAACAAGATGCCAAGTAAATATGAGTTGTAGCACACGCGTGCCTAACATATACGTTCGTATAAGTACTTATGTATGTATATTTAGTATATGTGTGTACATACATATATTTATATTAAATATAAAATTAACTAATTATGTTATAAAAAGCATACAAATTCTAAGCGAATGCCGCGCCGTCGCAGTTTGCTCTTTTTCTTCTGTTTGTTGGTGTTTTCATTTCTTTGTGGTGTTCCTGTTCCCGTTTCCGTTCCCCAAACTAGCTTAGGCGAAGCTGCAACACGAATTGGTCTTTTTCGCTGTCTTGTAGAAGGCCTTGCTTTGCATGGACAGCTGCTCAGATTTGGTGACCATATCCTCAAGCTTCTCGCCACGCTCCAGCACAGATTCTATTGTGTTCTTTAGTATAATTTTGGTTTCATCCAAATCGGTTTGCATTTTCGTCAGGGGATCAGCTTCCTTGGGGTCCTGGTATCTGACCAAAAATGCCGGCAACGTATCAAACGTAATCGTTGCCTCCGTTCCGTTAACCCACTGATCGGCGGATACCTTGGCCGTGAAGTCATCGAGGATTTTTGTAATTAGCGTGTGCGCCACACGATGCGGGTATTCGTGATCGGCGATAAGAACGCCAGCCAAATTATCAGCACGCACATAAACATGGCACATGTACGCATCCTGTTTGACCGACTGTCGCAGCGCCGGCTGAGTGCGTTCCACAATTGTCTTCGAGGCGAAGCTGTGCGAGAGGGGGGCAAATCGAATATACAAACATATGTGGTAATTGGGGGCAAATTGCGCCGTCGCCATACTCACGTCATGAACTCATTGACCGTGCCACGTTGGAAAAATGAAAAGGACTGCAAGTCAGACGTTGTTTTCAATAAACGCGCTTCGCTGGCACCCTTGTAAAAGACACTCAGCGTGAAAAGCCTCACCATATTTTACGATTTCTGTGCGGTGCTTGAGAAGGAATGGGAGTTACACTATTGGATTGCGGTGCGAAGCTGCTAATATTATTTTCGGCTGCGTTCACTTGATATATTCCAGGTGGGTGTCGTTTAAGTCGCACACGTTTTAAATATTGGTATAAATAATATTTGTTGAACAATTTGATTTGTTTAATGCGCTTGTTAGTTTTGTGTGTGTGTGACAGCTAGTGCAATATATCGATAGCAATACGATAACGATATTTAACGATAGTGTATTGGCACTAATACCTTGATATCGATACTTTTTAACACTGCTGTGCTTGTTTCTCTCGATTTTTGTGTCCTTATCCCGCCATAATACAAAATCATAATTCTCTTTATCTAAAGCTGTACATTATTTGAAGTACATGTGCACATATTATATATGTATTCTTCTAAACTCACTAAAGATATATTAACAATGGTAACACGACTAATTTGGAGCACCGCCAATGGTAACAGGCGCATTGGGCGACTCCTTTTGCTTTAAACTTTTCTCAAAACGCTCGAATTCCTTGTTTGCCATTTTGTCCGCATCATCGAAGACCTGCTCAACGGACTCTACTTCCGGTATATAGAATTGAAGCATATTTTGCACTCCATTCTTCAACGTAACAATGGAACTGGGACACGATGAGCACGAGCCCTGCATTTTCAACTTAACAATGCCGTTCTCGTAGCCCATAAAAACAATATCGCCGCCGTCCTCTTGCACTGTTGGTCGTATGCGCGTATCCAACAGTTCTTTGATCATCATAACTGTCTCATCGTCGTCCTCTAGGATTTCGGTATCTGCATTGGGCCGTGCCTCGTGCAGAATGGGTAAGCCGCTGGCAAAAAAGTCCATGATGACGGCAAACACTTCTGGCTTTATCAGACCCCATTCGCTATTCTCCTCCTTAGAAATAGTAATGAAATCAGAGCCAAAGAACACAGCACGGACGCCTTCCACGCGAAACAATAACTTGGCTGCAACGAAATAAGCAATTAATCAGATGAAAACTAAAGCCAAAGAGCGCGACTTACCCAACGGACTACAATGAGCCGCCGTGCCACTGGGAAAGTCATACGTATTCCCTTTGCCCAGCACTTCGACGCCGGGCAAGAACTTCAAGCTGTCTGGATTCGGAGTGTCCTGTGT
Source organism: Drosophila paramelanica (assembly GCA_035043915.1). Taxonomy (NCBI): domain Eukaryota; kingdom Metazoa; phylum Arthropoda; class Insecta; order Diptera; family Drosophilidae; genus Drosophila; species Drosophila paramelanica. Next base: position 747,317 of record JAWNMO010000640.1, on the reverse strand, counting down.
CTGAATGAACATATTGCGCTTCGCCATGTGTCCCACAACTGGTACCCCGGCCAATTTCTGCCCGAACACAGGTTGCTTTGCTAACCCGCCAGCAAGCGTCGAATATGTGTTACGTGAAGACACAGCCGATGCCGACGCTGCGCTGTGCAAGGTGTAGTCTCTCCTTGCATGTTGAGAACTTGCGGCGTAATTACAGTAGAGGTTAATTTCAATTGTGGAGCAATTGTAAATAGCTACGTACATTATTTGTTTTGCACCAAGGCGTGTATTACGCAAAGTGTTTTTAGCTACGCATGAAATTAAGTTCGACATAGCGTATGTAACTTTAGTTGGAATCGATATATACTAACAATACATCAGCTGTTATGTACAAAGCTGCCACCCATTTTTAAAATAATGTCAATTGTCGTTAAAGCGATACTTTGAATAGTAACCTGTTCAATTGTCACATTTACGATGTAATTGTCGTATTTAACCCTATGCTTTAATCGATATATATGTATACTAATTCACTAACAGTGCATCAGCTGTTGTGCGTTGCCACCTTGCTCCAAAATATTTGTAAATACATTTTTTCTCATATTAACTTCTTGAAAATTGTAATTCTTTTGCCCTCCATATTTCAAAAATTATAATTAATCTTGGAAGATGCAAATATAAAACCGGATTTTAAATTTATATTTTAACTTTTATTTATTTTAATTTTTAGTAAATTAAGGGACAAATTTAATGGATACGAATTCATATGTTATTTAAGGTTTGTTGAACGTGTCAAGTTCTACATGAAAAAAGTAGGAACGTACTATTCGCATGTAACAGTCGAAAACTGTATTATTCTTGTGGAAAATACAGATACAAATAAAAAATACAAATACAAGGCTCAGCCTAAATTTGTTGGCTCGACCTTTGGAGAAGAAATCTGTTTACCAAATTTGGTGAACTTTACCTCTTAATTGTGAGATATGAATTCTTACGGTTTAACCGCCGCCAAGATATGTATATAGATTTGATGGAGTTGCCACGACCCCAGCAGGAGTATCTAACAACATTTTTGTGCTATCTTTGGAGCAGGTTTTCAGTAATGGATCTATACCCATATAGAAAAAATAAATGAATTAAATTATAGAAAACAATTATGATACGTCATGACATATTCTTAAGGATTAAGCTTAGATGCTGTTATGTCTAATACTCTTCATATATGAAATTTGTATTGAACAAAGTGTTGCAAACGTTAACAGCGACATTGCGGCGTGCTATCTTCTTGGAACGTCCATTGGCGGTAAACTCCTGATTGTCTACAATGACGCCCAAACGCTGCATCACATTGGGCTTGTCGCCGATTGAGCCATAATCGACATAAGAAAGTCCCGGACGCATCTGTTAATAAGTCAAACGAAAACAAAATATAGTAAGTTTTTACATTTGGCTACTTCAATCACTAGTCCACTCACAACGCATAACAATGTGGCTGGGTGCATTGTCTCCCAATTGATCGGGAGCTCAGTGCGTACGGGCGGCTTCTTTGGCTCTTTGGGTATGGCAGCAGCCGAAGACGGCGAATTCGGACCGCCTGACTGTGCGGCGTTTGCAGCGGCCGATGGATGCATTTCGGGCACAATATAGCCCTCGCGCTCCCATTCGGCAAACAGCTTGTAAATGGCAAATGAGGCCAAGTTCAACATCGGTACATCATCCTCCGGTGGATTTTCAGCAGTATCATCCTCGTTGGTTTCCATTGCCTCGGGCTCGCCATCGGCGGGCGCCTTGTACGCCTTCTTAGGCCTTGGCGCCATTTTCGAGATGATATAATCGCGCAATGCTTTCTCACAAGCCAAATTCTTAGCGGCCATCTTCGACTGTCCCTTGCCTTCGTACTGTCTGGTGTTTACGGTGACTATGGCGGTAAAGCCGCCATCCGGATTGCTGTTTATGGCAAAGTCGCTAATGTTAATGCCCTTCACCTCGTTTAGGGCCATTAAAGCATTCTTGGGCAGCATGGACTTGCGCAGCTGCCGATTCTGGCGCAATTTCTTATCGCGTGTACGTTCTACAGAAAGTAAATCAAAATTATTTATACTAGTTCACAAAGTGAACTGGGGGAGTGGCAAATTAATTTAATCTTGTAATCTTGTACCTCTCAATTTTAGAGGACAGATTTCTGATGAACATTTAGTTTTGGCTATGCCCCAATGTGAACGAGTATAGAGCAGTCGGTTACACCCGACTACAACGATTTTACTTGTTTTTTACAATTCTGTGAGTCTAGCACAATTTAAGTCCACAGGTTTTGTTTCTTTTCGTTACTTACATTCCTAGCCAACTTATGTATTTACGTACCCGATGACTTCTTGCGCTTTTGGAAAATTTTCTTAAATGGTATTTTTCCACCATTATCGCTTTCCGTTGCGTTCTTGAAGTCCATGCTGTGAATGTTGGGGACCGTATTAATAGCCTCCTCGCCTCCATCGCCTCCTGTTGAGATTGGCTCATTCTTAATCACAATGGGCATGGGCAATGCTTCGGAGATTTCCACCTTCTGTGGAAGCTGGGGTTTGGGCGGAAGTTGAAGCGACTGCGGTGCCGGCACGACCATCGGCGGTGATTGCTGCGACGTGGCTGCATTTGGATTCTAAATAAGAATATTTTTGTTATTAACGAATAACATGAAAAAGCAAATAATTTTTTTTTTTGTAAAAAAAAAAAAAACTACTTGCAACATCCATAGGTTTATTTGCAGTTTTTTTTTAATTATTCTTAACCGATGGACTGACGAAACTCGTTTTAATTTTAAGTTTAATTTCTTGTTTTCTTTTATACAACCGTGATTTGGATTTGAGTTTAGTTTATGTGTTTAGCGAAAAAGTGTACCTTACAAGCTGCAACTTTTTTAACTTTCGGCGTTCCACAAAACCGTTTACATGTTGAAAATAAAGAAATCAAACAAAAAAAATCATATTTTTAAATAAAACTAAATCATTTTTTGGATAGTTTTAGTTGACTTCATTTGAATTTACTATAAATAGCTTTCGTTTAAGCTTTTTCTAATAACAATAGGCAATCGTTATTTGCTTTAAATTTTTAAATGAATTTAATTAAATATATTTATTTATGTTAAGAACTAAATTGATAACATATGGTTTTGGGTATAAACTTAAAGAAGACGAGGGCAGAACTTAATCGTTTTGCCCGTTTAGAACAATACCAATCTCAAAGTGTCTTACATGCCATTCAAGGGATCTACTAACGGCGTGGGCGTAGGCTTTATACGCAGCAGCAAGTGTGCCGGCGGTTCTACTAAAAACCATAGTTCAGGAGTAGCCATGACCAATCCTACAACCCAAAGTGCCCAAACGAATCATGCAGACGCACTGCACCAACGCAACCATGAACGTAACAATTCGATGGTTAACGTCAATCACATCACATTAACCAAATGCTTGGCCACTTGGCCACCCACAGCAACTGCTGTCGGTGAGCCGAGCGGGTCATTTCGAATTGGCGTTCGGGTGTCTCGTTTGGGTACTCAAGTGAAGTAAATGAGCATTGCTATCTAACGCAAAACTAATAATTTTAGTTACAATTTTGAATGAATTGATTTCCAGTAGCCCTAAAAGTAACAAAAATAGCAAGTCCAACTGTTCATATATTGTCCAAGGCTTCAGCAACTTCGAGTGCATTTGTGTGTTTATTAGAGTGGTTTGCTTAAGTTCCATTTGCTGAATAAATTTAATCGGTAATTTTCGACCCATGAATTAAATCAGTAAATTTGCATTCACTTGTTTATTTGAGTTGATCATGAACGATACAGACTGCCAAACGAACTGAACGAAAACGTTCATGATCAACTAGACAACCGTATAACTAACTTTTCTGTTTTAACTCATATCAATGAACTAAACTAACAACTCTAATGTGGATTTGTGTGTGTATACGAATGAGAGGGGAAGCTGGACAACGCTTGGCACTTGCGATTAAAGAAACTTTTATTGGCTATTGCAAATGAATTCACAATTGGTTTGAGACACACATTTTCAATTTGTGCGCTGTAAATTATATAAATAAAAATAGAATTACTTTTATTGCAAAAATATTAGTTGTAATATGAAAGCAAAACAAAACAAAAACAAAAAATGAAGAATGAATGCATATATGAATACACATACATCTGCATGTACTTGAATGTCAAATTTTTGTAACTGCCATATGTATGTATGTATGCCATTATCGATTAACCACAAATGCATGTGTGCACTAGAATATAATATACAGGCAAACAGATGTACATGTGTGTGTGAAAGAGCAAAAACAACAAATAACGACAGTATACGCTGCTGTATATATAAACACATTTATATGTATACACACATATGTGTATACCAGTCGTATCTACCTTTCAGATGTACATTCATTTTTTTCAGATTTGCAAATATACACACATACATAGACATTTTCGGGCACCAATGGAAAAGTTATAGAAATAATGAATTGACGATAATAGGTTAATGAGAAATGCAATCATGAAATACAAATAGATATGTATGCCTACTTGGGTATATGTATTAATGCTAACATTATAAATAGGCAACTTACATAGACGCCTCCCGAAACAAATGGTTTGTTCATGACAGTCCTGCGGCTGCGATTCATTTTAAAGAATTTGTGTTTGAAAACTTACACTACTTTTTTTTGCAAACACCTCGACAGGCTTCGATCGCGTTTCAAGTGCAGAACAAATAGTACTCGTAATCGATTTTTCAATGACTGTGTTATCGATATACAGATAATGCCATTTACATAAAAAGCATATATGTATGTAAACATGTAATGATTTATAGTTTTTTTTAAATAAATTTTATGTTATTATTTTGTATCCTTATTTTTTTAATAAATTTGGAATTTAACAGCCAACCATTGCGTAAAAATATTTTTAAAACTGGACAAATGTCTTGTATTTGGTATTATTTGAATTTTACATCTTAGCTAACATTTAATAAATACCCTGAACTGGTTTTGATGATTAAAAAATCAAAATTAATAATGAATAGGAATTAAATACAAAAATTACATTTTCATGATAAGACTAATACCGGTTATTAAAATTAAGATAGCAAAGTGATTGTTTTTAAAATTCTACCGTTCGTATTTTTGCAAATCGCTGTTAATATATATGTACATTAGTCAATAAATAAATACAATAAAAATATCATCATATCATCTTTGAAACTACTAAATAGTACAGATTTTTTAAAATATACATACTTTATTTTGTTTGTTAATGTCTTTAAATTTAAGGTATTACGTAAATGCAAATAATTTAAATGTATGCTTTTCCGCGAATTTATTTATGAAATTGCTTACGCTGAATTTAGGTTCAGTTAATATGTGTGATATATATTATATTATATTATTAAACTGGGGTTGATTGGCAATTTGCTAATTTTCTCTAAAACTCTACCACCGATCTTCTTCAAATGAATACTCATTATTTATTCAATTGGTATAGCGTCCACTGTGCGTGTTTCCAACTGCAAATATTTTTATAATGTTAGTATGAAGCCGGCAGCGAGGTTGCTGCATATCGATGCAAATATCTCAGAAACTGTATGAACTATTTTGATAAATTCGGAATAATTTAGATGAAATAATAGGCTTTAATCGTGTATACCGGGTTATGTGGGGCAATTTCTCTAAATGTTGATATTTTTGGGAATTGTAAGAACCCAATTTTTTAACTCCCTATTTAGTTCATACTAAAAGCTTTATTGTAAAAAAAAATGCATTTATTTAATAGAGAATTTAATTCTTAACAATTTTGCATTTAAGTTTGTTCGATTTGGTGCTAAAATACATAATTAAACGCAAAACAAATTTCTGGTTCCGGCCCGTGAACCAAGTTCCAAAAATCGACGCTATTTGTCCGTTGCTAACTTGTCGCACATAACTTGTCGCACATGCACATTTAACGCAAAACAAAAGTTTGGTTCCGGCTCCGGAACTATTAACTCGTTCAAAATAATCGGTGCCATTCACTCGTATTTATTGCCGGCATTGGCGGAACAGTTCGTTCGGCTTTCAATGTAATATGGAAAATGTAATTCGTGTTAAAAACGAAATAGACAGGGAGGAAGCTGACGCAAACGTGAAATGCGAACAATCCGATTGCAATGACGACGATGACTACGCTTGGACACCGCTGCGAGACCTAAGGGACCAAGGGGACCTATTGCCCCATCAAACAGTTGGGGCTTGTGACGCCGGTTGGGATAGCGATGCTGAGGATCAGGTACATGTCCCGCCTCCGCCGCCGTCCTTTCATGTCCATATGAGCATGAAATGTAGCCCGACTAATGATCATGACCTAACACCACTAAGATTGTCGACGGATGCCACACGACCTAAGTCCGCAGAGCCTCAACATGAAGCTCGGTCTAATGGTAATTTTTTGGACGTTCCGGACAACTATTTCGATGATTTATTAACAGATTCGCTGGCGCCGCTACCCGAGGAGAAAGTCAAGAAGGAGGAACGCAGGGAGTTGCAGTTGGGTTTTCTTGACGTTCTCTCGGATGCGGATCTTGAGGGCTTTGTGAACGGCTGTAGCCAAGTGGATCAATGGGACAACATGGATCTAGAACCACCCGTAGAACAACAGCCAGACGCATCAGATGAAGAGAAGGAACTGCAGGCACGTATCGATAAGGGACGCAAGGAACTTGAAAAACTGGAACGCTCAACTTCAGAGAAAAAGCGAAAAAAACACAAAAAGGAAAAAAAGCACGATAGCCATAAGAAGCGACGTCGCAGTCGCAGTCATAGCCAGAGTCCACAGGCTAGTCGCAAAGAACGACGCATCCAGGAGTCGGACCGATCTAGTGTGTCCCTGCACAATTCAATGCGCAGTGTTAAAGTGGAACCCGTCGAACTCGATTACGTGCCCGTGCAAGATGATGAGAAGAGCGTCAGGGTCATAAATGTAAATAAGCTAATGCAAACCGGAACACTGGCATCGAGAGCACACACACCACCACAAACCTCAAGGGAAAAACGCCGACTTGCTGTGGAGCGTGTTAGGGCTACACTTGATTTGATGCGCTTAAAGGCATCCAAGGCGCCGGAGACCGAGTTCCTGGTGGTTGACACCATAAAAAAACTGCCCAGCCGTGGCTCGTATATGAGCAGCGACATTTTTGAGAATCCCTCACCGCTGTGCAATAATTTTAACGTTAGCTACAAGTTTAACTCGACGACTGCCTCGAATGTAATAAATATGGCCAAATGGGGCTTGGAGCGCCTGCCGGAGGCGACAGTTGCGCTGTTGCGCCTTACCGGCATCGATGCGGCTCGTTTAGCGGAGCTGCAAAGCAATCCAAAGATGTTGCTGCACAAGTTACGCTCAAATCAGGCGGTGGATACGGCCGAGGACGAATCTCTATCCACAGGACTATACAAGAGCATAGCGACACAAACAGATGCGCGCATTGTCAACCGCATTCGGGACATTGGCATTCAGGTAGTGACAGTGTCATCCAGTCCGGGTGTTTATTGGCTGAATAACGCGTTCGACGACACGGATTTGACGCAGCAGCAATCGAACGTCTTACTGGCATTGAAGGAGCTCTGCGCCACAGAACCTAGCTCTTCCGCATGGGCCGAAAAACTGTTTCGTGAGCTGCGTCATGCTTTAGCAATTAAGCGAGCCGAAAATAGGGAGTTGGGCCAGTAGCTCAGGGATTGCAATACGAAAAATTGAGATACAACTGTTTCTTGGAAATCAACACATCGAATTCGTAGCTGTTAAGGGTCTTGGAGATTTTTTTCGAAGATCATGTGTACCAAAAAGTTAGCTTTTATTAATAAAAACTTCATTTTCAAATCTTGGTAAACAGGGCCGTCTCAAAACGCACACGAGCATCTTTGGGTTTTGAAAAAACTTATCGATAGCGCAATGTTTTGGCATTTATCAACACTTGCCACATATTCGATAATGTTTGGCCACACAGTTGCGTCCACGTAGAAAACAAACGGACGACATTGTCGACGTGCATAGGCTTTATTTAAACACATTTAAACAGACAGCGCGATGCAATAAACAAAGTAAAGCAACGAGGACCCGACTGACTGGCAGGCGCACAGGAAGAGGCACTGGGGCGCTGATACCGACACCGACGGCATTTGAATTTAATTACTAATATTTAACCATGTTGGGCGGCAAGCGCACAAGTTCTCGTCATGTTGCAGTCGTGTTATTAATGTGCCTGTTCTGGTACGTGATTTCGTCCAGCAACAATGTCATTGGCAAAATGGTGCTCAATGAGTTCCCATTTCCCATGACAGTTACTCTCATTCAGTTGTGCAGCATCACGCTATACAGCGGGCCATTCTTCAATTTGTGGCGCATACGCAAATACCAAGACATACCGCGCGCCTATTACATGCGGCTCATTGTGCCGCTGGCCATTGGCAAGCTGCTTGCCTCGGTCACGTCGCACATATCGCTGTGGAAGGTGCCCGTCTCCTATGCGCACACAGGTGAGTAAACAGGCTGTGTAAATATCCAATGAACATAATTCTCACCTAACTCACACGTCATCAAATGTTGATCACGGTAAACATTCTCAGTTAAGGCGACTATGCCGCTGTTTACCGTTGTTCTGACGCGCCTCTTCTTTGGCGAGAAACAGCCCACACTCGTGTACCTGAGCCTCTTGCCCATCATAACTGGCGTGGCGATTGCGACAGTAACGGAAATCTCATTTGATATGCTCGGCCTGATAAGCGCACTCATCTCCACCATGGGCTTCTCCTTGCAAAACATCTTTTCCAAGAAGGTACATCCGTTCACAGTTTAGTTCCACTCGAGCTCAATCATACTCTCGTCTAATGCTTATATAGGTGCTCAAGGATACGGGCATACACCACTTGCGACTGTTGCATCTGCTTGGCAAGCTATCCTTATTAATCTTTCTACCATTATGGCTCTACATGGATAGCCTGGCTGTTTTCCGGCATTCGGCCATTGTAAGTTATTTCTATATATGCATATACAAATCTATTCTCACCAAAATAAGCTTGGCTTGCAGAAAAATATGGATTATCGGGTGATTGCGCTGCTCTTCACCGATGGGGTCCTGAATTGGATGCAAAACATTATTGCCTTTAGCGTGCTGTCGCTTGTTACGCCGCTCACCTATGCGGTGGCCAGCGCCTCCAAGCGCATATTTGTGATTGCCGTTTCGCTGTTGATATTGGGCAATCCGGTTACATGGGTTAACTGTCTTGGCATGACACTTGCCATTATCGGTGTGCTCTGCTACAATCGGGCCAAGCAGATCACAAGGGCCAGGGAGTTGCCGATGCACACGACGCACAGCAATTATATTAAGTACACGCCGCTCAATGATAATTACTATCGCAGCCCAACCAATAGCGATGTGGGAAATGGCCTACACAAGATGCAGACAACCGGATCTGCGAACGTAACGATGCCATTGACAATAAACAGCAACAGTTTGCTGGCAAACGGCAGCGGTATGCCAAGCGGAAGCACCACTCGCTTGCTCTTTGTTTAGTTTTGTAATTAGTGAAATTGTATTACAATAGCTACAACATTCTGATTTCTCCACGTTTTGTTTCGAACGGTTGCGTTGCGTATACGTGCGCACTGGTCGTGATAACAGCTCTTATCAGAGCTTGTATATACGGGCACTGTGAATTGAATAGTATTTCGCATTCAAAAGAGCAACCAACTTGTCCCTTTTACCCATTTGAGTGTATTCTTGTTATTCTGTATTCAACTCCAATCCAGACCTGTTCTAATTATAATGTAAATTATTGTATGATAAATGTATGTATGTATGCATGTAGAGCGGTATGTAAATAAGTATAAAATCGAGACCGGATTAGCTCCATTTGCCACTGGAAAGTGAATTTTGTTTCCTCAGTTTGAATTTGATTAAGTCTTAAAAGTGTATGTATTTACAAAATCAAAACGCATTGGAATGCGTAATAAAAATTGTTGACCGTGTACATAGGCAATATATACACACTTACGTTCTGATTTTAACATAGACACCCCGCTACCGTGTACCTTTCACCCAGATTAACCGGTTTTGCGCAAATTATGCGGGCAACAGTTTTATCCACTCGTTCACAACAGACTTCTGGTAGCCAATGCGGGTGAGCAGTGACTCCGAGCGCCAATTACTGGTCACAATCCATGCGGTGAGCGTCACCTGCTCCCTTCTGGCAATCATTTTGGTCATGGTGGCGGCCAATAAGCCGCCCAGGCCACGCCTTTCCGCCTTGGGCAGCACCTGCAGCATTCTGCAAGAAAAAAATTCATTTATTAATAGCCTTATATATAACAGGAAGCCATCGACATACCCCAAGCCTGAAAAATCGTTCTGAAATATCCAGGCGATAAGCTCGCCAGTGTCGCTGCGGCACGCGGCCAGTGTCCGGTTGTATCTGATCAGAGCGCGCAGGTATGCCAGGGAACCCTCGCCCTTGTTGGGCCAGACGGAATGTACCACGGCCGCATCCTCGTCGCTCAGTCGGCGCAGCTCAAAGTCCGACACCAATTCGGGCACTCGGACAAGCTTGGCATCGGCGGAGGGCAGCACCATTCCGTAGCACTGGCGTGGTTGCACTCCCTTTGCGCCCTTGACCATGGCAATCGCCTTTACTCGTGCGCAAAACTCCATATCAACATTGGTGAGCAGCGCACCGTTTGACCACTCAATGCGCTGCGTTTGCTCCAGGCTGGCAAATAGCTCCACCGGCTCATCCTTTTGCCAGCTAAAGAAGGACACGCTTTGCACAATGTCCCTGTGCAGACTCACGTAGGTGCCGTATTGCCGAAAATCGGTTCCACAATGCGTATAGAAACACTTGCGCATCGAAATGTAAGCCTCATCACTCTTGGAAATGCCCGCCTCGTCCAGCTGGCGATCCCACTTTCGCTGATTGTACAGCAGAAGGTAGTGGAAATTAAGCGGTCCATACTTCTCGTAATAAAGCTGCATCAACTCATCGACTTCGTTATCGCTAAGAGGACGCAAGATATCGACATCCTTATCGCTCATTTCGATGACAATCGCTTAACAGTGTCTAAATCTGTCTGGCTTCGGACCAGTGTTGGCAGGGTTTAATGAGCGCACCAAAATAAGCCCATCGCACACAGGAGCGGATTCGGTTCTGATATGTGTTCGGTTCTATATGTGTGCATAAAACGTGGGCTTTTTGCACTTGTTCACGAAGTAAAAATAATATATTGTTTGTAAAATATCCGTCTTGCTGACCGCTTAAAATTGTGTATAATTGAAATTGTATACCCGAGTCAGATAAAGTGTTGAAATGTTTTGGCTACACCCCTAGAGGGATCGCTACGCGAATCATATATGTATGTATGCACCTCTCTACGGGTGAAGGTAAGGTAAATCAAATTTTGCAGACAGATTACTGATGACGTCCTCTGGTTAATCTCCGCTAAAGATAAAGTAAAAAAAATATGGGCCAAACCCACTTCCGCCCCCAAAAAATACAAGATTCGATATTAAGCTGTTACGCTGTGTATGCTGTAAACAACTGCAACGTTCTTGTTCCAATACGCATATGGTAATTGTCTTTCAAAGGTCAGACAATAGAAATCCAATTCAAAAATCACTTTACGAGCTCATCTCGACACGCGTTTAATACAAAGAGATTAATTCAACTTTTTAATTAGCTTACTGTAAAATAAAAGTACTATTTGTTGGGTTTTTATTAGTCATTAAAACTGATAACTACTTAAAAAGTTAAAATTAATTTCGTAAATGACGAAATAAATAAGATTGATTGAAGGTTCCAATTGAAATAACAAGTGAATGCGGCCCTGCAATCGGACAGTTAACGTCAGCTAACTAATTCAACTGATTAGATTTCCCTTAATCTAAATACAGAGGTTGTCGATAATGACGTTGTCGTTATGCAAATCGATATTTTAATGACGATAAGTACAATCGCCCGCCGATGACAAAAGCTTTGAATTATATTTGGGTGCGAACAACAACATCAACAATGAAAACAGCAACATTCGATGAACCTAGCAACGCAGTCGCCTGGATTGATTTGTTTATTGTTTTGAGTGAAACCATATTTACATACATATAAGCCCAGCAGTCATGGTGCGCAGTAAGTTCAACATTTGATTTTCTGCTTATAGGTAAATGTTAATTGTAATGTGTTCGCAGTCACTGAAGAGCTGGTGCGTAAGAAGTCGGAGCACAACGAGCGCTTGATTAGCACGCTCGAGGAGCTATCGTTGCATCAGGAGGATGTGGAGCGCATTGAGCATATACAGAACTGGTGTCGCGACCTCAAGATACTGCTGCTCCAATCCAATCTGATTGGGCGCCTGGAGAACCTGCACAAGCTAAAGCGTCTCGAGTATCTCAATGTGGCGATCAACAATATTGAGCGCATTGAGAACTTAGAGGCCCTTGAGTCTCTCCACAAACTTGACCTGACGCTCAACTTTGTGGGCGAGCTGACCAGCGTTGAGTCCTTGCGGGGCAACTACAATCTGCGGGAGCTAATCCTCATTGGCAATCCCTGTGTCGATTATCCCCATTATCGTGAATATGTGCTGGGCACACTGCCGCAGTTGCAGAGCCTCGACTGCAAGGAAATTCTTAACTCGGAGCGTCTGCAGGCACAGTGCCTGCTGCACAAGCATCGCGCCATTGTAGTCCAATGCCAGGCGGCACAGGCCATTAAACGAGACGAGCAGCGTATCCGCGTGGCCGAGCAACAGGCTGAGTTAGCCAGACAGTGCGCCGGCATGGAGGACGCGGAGGAGCGTTCGCGTGCCTTCTGGAATGCCAAAAGCGAACATTGCCCGGAAATACGTACCGAGATTGCACGCCAGCATAAGCTGGGCAGGGAGAAGCATGAACCACAGCCAAACCCATTGACAACAAATTTTCAAAGGGCGCACAATCTATTTGCGCCTTGTGGACGACCCTACAACATGAATCAGGCCAAGTTGCCATTCAATTTCCAAGACGAGGCCACCTACTATAGTCTACTCTTGGAAGTATACAAGTTTGTATTCTACGCTTAAATGAACAAAAAATATATATATGTTTATCATTTTATCTGCTTGCTTCGAAACAGACATCTAGACACGTCCCTCATCGATGTGGATGTACAAACCAACTATGTGCGCGTCACGGTCAAGGGAAAGATCTTTCAAATAGCCTACCACGAAGAGGTCAAGCCGGATGAGTCCGTTGTGCAGCGCTCCCAAATCACCGGTCATCTGCAGATCATTCTCAAAAAGCTCAAACCCAGCGAGCTGCTCAGCGTTAAGACCACTCAGGGCCGGAAGATGAGGTAGGTCTGAAAAAGTTAACATCGAGAAAGTGTTTAATACTGATCCTTACAGCTTGGGGACACCTGATCCGAAGGAACGGCGCGGAAAAGTAGACATAAGCAACATTTGTGCACCGCCTGATTTGCCCGATTTGATTTAACTGGAGATATATAGGAAATGTTTATTAAAAAATCGTTTATTTAAATATTTTTTGTTTTTTTTTTGTTTGGGATTTTCTTTTTCGTTTCTACTCCTCTCACATTCCTGCTGCCTCCTAGTTTTATCATCACTCCACTCTGACCCATATGTCTACATATATATATACATATATATATATATATATACAGGCATTATATATATAGGCATTATATATAATGCCTAATTTTGTATATGTAGTTACATTTTATGATGTACATCTGTATGTGTGCTTTAAATAAAGTTTATCTTAAGAAGAAAAAAAAAAATACAAAAAATAGAGAAAAACAAGATAAATTGATGGTTTACATCATATGTGTATGTATGCATGTGGATGTGCAAGTATAAAGAATGTCGAGTCTTTTTAAGATGTTAATTGCTTCAAATGATTAATATATGCTAAAAGTTAAGGAAACCGTTTGCCAAATAATGCCTGCTCATGCCACGCAGTAAATATGTACGAATATATGCATATATAAGTGTTGGTATATACGTATTAGATGCATCTGCATATCTATACATGCGTTCCGGTGTATGTGTGGGTGTGAGAGTACAAGTACATACATATAAAAAAGGATTCGATGTTTTTCGGGGTTGGGTTCGATATTCGATCAATTTATTTTTAATTTGAAGTCTTGTCAAGTGTTGTAAATGAAGTATTCGAAATTCAAGAGTTGGCATATGCCAGTCTTCCGCATTTACACGGCTATAATCATGAACAGTATCAGTTTATATGCATTTGATGTTCCAACAGATAACTCTGAGCAAACGGCAAGGCATAATATCTTCTCTTCTATCTCAGTCTCAGAGCGGCACACTATAGTTTCGACCGTAGAAAATGTGTTTAATTTTATTTTGTTGGATTAGTATTCTTTTTTGTTTTTGCTCTCAGTGCTTACAGTTTATACTGCGGGAGTGAGGAGGATCGTTCAATCATTCGGTCTGGCTGTATGTTATGAAGTTTTATTTTTATGGTAATCATATGCAGTCAATATTTTTACGTGTTTCTTTGTTTTTGTTTTTTTTTTTAAATGGATAGCAACAATCTTGTATTCTCTCTCATCTCAATATATAATTTAGTTTTTTTTTTGTTTTAGTTGTATTTTAAATAGTAAGTATTGTATTTAGCTGTGGTTGTGCAGTTGTTTTAAATTTTGTTGTTTTGTTTAGTTTTTTTGCTTTCATATTATTAGTACAAGTATTTTTGTTTATTTATGTTTGCTTTGCGTTTTTCGTTAAGTCGCTTAAGTCCTTTTGTTGGTTTTTATTTTGGTTTTTGGTTCTTATAGAAAACGTATAATAAATTTGAAACAAAAAAATCGAAAAAACATTTCGAAAAAAGCGTTTTGCGTCATAATTTCTTCTGGTTTTTCTCTCTTTTTGTTGTGGTTTGTTTGTTGTTGTTTTTACTGCGGTTAGACACAAATATTAACAACATTTTACATGTTGGAAAACGAGGTAGGACATTGTTTTTGTTTGTTTTTGTTTTGTTTTGCTTTTTATGATGTTTTCTTGCCATCTTTTAAACAGAATGTTCGTAAGAAGACAATTCAATAAATAAAACTATGCGCCCTCAAGCGCCATTTCCTTCAGCGTGTGACGTGCGAAACGAGTCAAATAAATTACAAATACATATTTTGGTTATACCTTGAGACTTATATATCATAACTTTACGTTCAACTAAGCTAAGATGCTAAACGTGCCTGACCCGGCCAAAGAGAGCCTTGCGAACAAATAAACGCTAATAGAATCGCCCGACTGCTCCGTCTCATTGATTTTTGTTTCGTGTGTGTGTGATTTTTGAAGATCCACAGTGCACTGACGACCAAACCATTTGGAAAGGATACAGATGCGTTTCATCCGCAGCGCCTATAAAAACCTACAACTACATTGCGTTTGTTTCCGCGTGTGTGTGGGTGTGTGTGTGCCTTTGTGTGTATTAGTGTGCTGCTGCTGCTGTTGTTGTTTTTGTTGCTGCTGCTGGAGTGTGTCGACGACTGTGCGTATAATACGCAGCAACATCCTCAGACACAGTCGCAGGCAGAGCAGTGTGTGGCGGGAGGGGCTGGAGACGGGGGTGTGGCAGGTGGCATGGGTTTTAAGCAAAAAATTGACTCTTAGACCCGCAGGATCTCGCACGCTTTGTTATAGCAAATGGCTATCCAATCGGGTTGTGTGGCACCCCATTGTATTTGATTGACTTCGCCTTCAGCAGCTGTATAGGCTAAAATTGGATCCTCGATTGCGCGTGGCATTTGTTGTATATCCCAGATCAGTGCTTGGTGATCATCACCGGCAGTGCAAATGTGACAGGAACTGCAAGCCGCACAACATTATTATTATCCATTTAGTTTCGATATTTGGGGGCTGCTTACCTATGCGGCGCCCACGCAATACCGTTGACGCACGCTCTGTGATTGCTCAGTCTTGCAACAGGTGTACAAGGAACGCGAACATCTAAAATAATAACTTCACACGAATCCATGGCAACTGTGGCTAAGTAGTTTGGATCCTGTTTGTTCCAGGCCAAACGCAGCAGTGCGGTATGCGCAGGATCCTGATTCCGTAAGTGAAGAAATTTCAATAAATATTGATTAGATTAAAAGTGTGCTGCAAAAAACCCACCTCATAGATAATGGTCGAGTGCTCCAAATGACGCAAGTCGAACATGCGCACGGAGCCGTCAGCGCCAACGGAGGCAAACATATCCCGGCCGCCGCCGGCACGTGAAAATGCAATGTCATATACCTCCTTGTCGTGCGCTATCAGCTGCGTCTTTACATGCCCAGCGACATAGACGCGCGCGTGTGGCTGTCCTGTTTCCAGGCCCCATATTGTGCATGTGGTATCTATGGATGATGTGCCAACTAAATTCGGATCCACCTCGTTCCAGTCAAACGACGTTAGCGGCGCGCAAAAGTCACTGTTTTTATTATTATTCAGCACGCACTCCAGATGTGTATCTGGTTCACCGGCGCGCCAAACGCGCAGGTAATCACCACTGGTGGCCAACAGATCGGGATAGATGCCTTTGGAGTCTGGTATCCACATGATTTTTGTTGTTGGATATGGATGGTCAAAGGTGCTGCAGGTAAATAAGGGAGACAATATAAATGCAAATAATTAGCAACTTTGAAGATCTTCCAATACAAGTACGATAATCAAAAAGAGTTAAATAATATATATTGCAATGAAAATTTATTTTTAAATTTTTGTTTTTACATATACATATGTTATATGTGTTACAGGTGGACTTCATTAAACATAATATCTATCATTCCATATAAGTGTGTCCTTCCACGCCTGCAAGACCTTGGTTCGAACCAATGTCACGACCTTATGTTCGGTTCGTAAACCTGAATATCCACATTGATAAACCCAGGTTTTGTCTTGAACCTTGGTTTGTCACATAATTATAATTATTAAAAAGGAAAATTTTTTTAGTATTATATACACAAATAATTCGCGCTCTGCTATTGCTATAGAAGTTTCAGAAAACACATATAAACATAAACATTTTTAAATTAAATCAAACCAATTTAAAACAAGTAACATCGTTTTTGGTTCGGTTTCGGGTTTGACTGACTTTTTGAGGTAGCTGTTTCGATTTTTGGTTTTTAAAGCTTAGGCTTGATTCGGTTCAAAAGCTGTTTGCCGCTTTAGATAGCACACATTTGAGAAGATGCCATAAAAAAATCGATTGGGAATTGATTGTATTTGTTTTTAAAAACAAAAAAATATATAAATAAATGGCCTTCTTTGTCTTACATCTTAATTCTATCAATACATTTCGGCAAAATCATTGGCTAGCGGACTACTCTCACATATTGCTCGTAGAGTTGCGCGACTAGAAACACTAGTTCATATTGTTGCCATATGTTTGCATGTAGAGGAGAAATGAGATTTCCAGTTTTCTTATCTTTTTGCTCACCTTTTAGCACTAAATTCGCTGGTATCCTCGTCCAGGCTTATGATTTGAACTTTGTTGTTATATTCCTCGATAAAGCTGCCCAGAGCAAGGCGAAAGCGTTTGTCCGGCCGCACACTCCAATTCATTGAGTACAATGGCCATGGCGCCAGGTATTTGTAGATTTCTTTGCGTTTTCCTGCGGTCGATGACATAACTAAAACGGCAGACCCAAATGAATCACAATAGAGCAAAAAGCAGCACAGGCAACCAGGAAATGAATCTTACCTGATGTATGAACTTACCTCAATCTATGTGTATGTTTTCGTTGGGGGAATGAGAAGGCGTAAAAACGAAGCTTCTGGTTGCAATAAAAATATCTAGTAACTGAATATTTTTGTTATTAGGTTTCCCACAAACCTAAATGGGCAAGCGGGCGGGTGATGGATGGTGTATATAACAGATCTGCTAAATATTACAATGGTAACGCGGATGATGATGATGATGAGACGAATTGAAATTTCAGAAAATTAACAAAAAACCGCTGTGCCTTTTGGTTTACTGTACGCGAGAAGAAACAGAACAATATGAAAAGTTATTGAACCAAGTTCGATTGTTTGTTTGCTAAGGTCTTGTATTTCAACAGTATTTGTTTTCATTATTTTGTTGCTCACTTCATTTTGTATGTCGACGTTGGCGGCGGTGTAGGCTAAAGTGTTGCCCACTTAGCCTTTTCCGGTTAGATTTAGCTATTTAATGTCAGAGTCCTTTAAAATGTTTGTAGTTATTGGTGCGGCGATTATGCACAGCCCTGTTGAGAAATTTAAGGCAATCAGTTTTAATCGAAAGTTTGAGCTACATAAATACGCCGTGTTGCTCGCTAAGTTCAGTTTGCAACCAAAATACATATTTGATTAAATTTTGGCGAGTTAGCTTTTCTTACAAATGCAAAAGTTGGCAGCACTAAATTTAATGCGACGCGACAATTTGCGGTTGTTGGGTGCTGTATATAATAAAATAAATATGGCTTAACGCACTGCACGAGCAATGGCAGTTGCACCCGCAGTTGCTTTTTAAATCAAATAGCCATTCGTATTCTAATGAAGTTTTTTTATAAATGAGATATAAATCCAACAATTTTTCACACCTGAACAGAATTTTCTCTTAAAATGTATATACACGGCGGTGTTGCCACTTTTTCTAGTGTTAGTGATGGCCACTCTAAAGATGATAATAAATTTATTTCCTTATAGTGCGATAAGAAATAATACAAAATGTTTATATATCGATATTTGTATCGGTGCAACCCTAAATTTCGGTAGTTCGTTTGCAAAACTGACTCGCTCTTAAGTGAGTTCTGCGTGCTGTGGTCTGAAAAACTGCATATAAAAGCAGATAATATAAGTTATTACCATGTAAAGAGCTCAGTTAGTATAACAAATGTGTGCTTTAGTGTGTGCGTCCAAATCTTTGATACAATTAGGCGTATCTACATTTTTCTAGCGTCGTGAGTGGGCTGTTTTCAAAATTATGAATTTTATAAATAAATATACTGCCTTGAATGCGCTGCATTTCCCTTTAACACCTACATATATTTAAAAGTTCGCGTTCAACAGCAAAATTCACAATCGTAGTCGCCACTTTTCCACTTTCCATTTTTGAGAAAGATATTTCACTTTGCGTAATTCGTACGTTGCTTGCCTAGCCGCGTATACATATGTACACACGTATATAGCTATGTATGCATGTGTTTGTGTTCATCGCTGTTTGCTGTGTGTGTGTTTGTGTCGCCAGTATCAGTATTGCTATCTCATTTCCGCTTATAGGCCAGGCACAACAGCGCAGTTTTACTACAGCCGTCACCGCCACCGCACCAACGGGAACGTGGCGACCGCCAGCGCCAACCAGCTGTGTGTGTCTGTGTGTATGCTTTTAAGCGCTTTTAAAAATAGAATCGCCTTTTTTCTTTTTGTTTTTTTTTTGTTGCTTTAATTATAATTATTTGGATTTTGACGTGATTTTCGGCATCGTTGCTTCACATAGGCGCAGAGGAATGTGTAAATTTGAATAAGTTTTTTTTTGTGATGTACTGTTTATAATTTTAGTTGTAATTGTAGTCGCAGTGTTGTTTTTATGAACGAGATCGATATGATAGTGTGACCATGTGTCCGTTTGTTTGTTTACGTGTGCGTGTGAGAGAGTTTGTGGCGCCCACACAGACCAGCAAATACAAGCAACGGTTTCCTCGGTTACAATGTCATTGCGCGCCGTATAGGGCCGTAGACAGCCTGGCGGCGTCTTATAGACACATACGCACACACACAAGGAAATACAACTTCACTATTACCGCATATTTACCCCATTCACTCACACACACATAGACCGGCAGTTGCATTTTTAGTTGGTAAATTTTTTTTTTTTTTTGTTAACAAGTGAACAAGGCAAAGTGGGCGTAAATTGATAAAATTAGTAATCAAGTGGAACGGTTAACATATGTATTTTATAAATATATGTGCATTCATATTTATATGTATATGTTTGTATAGATAAATTCTCTATTATAATAAATTCTGTTTTATTGCAGTTTGCCTATTCTCCATTGCAACAATAACGGGTCTTAAATGTAGCATAAGCAACAAAAACAACATTAACTAAACACAATTATAAACCATGTAAATAAGCAGCTAAGAAACAGCACCAACAAATAGCAAAGGAAACAGTAACTGCAAACCAAGGTTAGTGAGCGCATCTCGCGAGGCCATTTTGAAAGCTACTCTCACTCACGGGTCTACTTTCACTCTCACTCTTACAGCAATTATACAACTGGAGCAACAATAATAACAACAACAAAACACACACACATACCCACAGTTCAAGCAAGGACCAGCAACAAATAGAACAAACGGTTAGCGGAGAACGAAGAATAGGACGCTACACCAATCGCTAACAACAAAATAAGCAACAACAACATTAACAACGTGTCAATTTACCAAGTTTAAGCAAAACGGCAAACTGTTCCGTTTGAAGCGGTAGAACGCTGCTGCCACTAATATGCGTGTGATTTCGCCGCGTAGATCGTCAACGTCAGCAGCGGGCAGTGGCAGTCTATACGGCACAACGTCGACCAGCGGCGCTGGCAGCTCGACCAGCACCAGCGGCATCAGCAGCAGCGTCGGCGCCACAGGCAACAGCTACTCGCGCTACTCGAGCACATATTACGATCGCGGCAGCAGCCTTTCCAAGTTGCTGCCCTCATCCGGCACCGGATCATCAGTGTCATCCACCTCCGCCTACAACCATCACATCAACAGCAGTAGCAGCAGCAGTTACTATCCCAGCTCCATTTCGGCGTACTCATATACGCCGCGCGTCGGCACACAGCGGAACAGCATTGGTTCTACAGCTCATCTGAGCGGCGGTTCAGGATCGGTTCTTAACAGTGGATATCGTGGCAGTTCATCGTATGCGAGCGGCTCCAACTATGATGCAATTTCGTTCGGCCGATGCGGAGTGAGTGTTAATAATAACAATCGCTTTAGCCACCCCACTACCTAAACCTTTAGTCCACCCTCTACCCTTCTTAATTGGCCACGATTTATTTTATTCAATGTACATGCATAATTACATATACATACATACATATGTAATGTTTAACTGGTGGCTCAACAAAGCTCGTATTATGCTGGGGAATATATTTACACATATATTCCTTTTCATCTTGAAACACTAAAATTTTACTCTCGAATTCGAATCTATTTGGGCTTGGAATAACACACACACGCACATATACATACACACACTTGAAGTCGACTAGTTAGCTCTACATATATCTTTTATAATGATAAAGGTTTCGTGTCTTCATTATTGCATATGCATTTTGTTTAGTAAGCTAACACGTATTACATAAATACATTGTGTATATACATTTATATTCAAACGTCAGGGCTGTTCCGAAATATGCTTCCTCTAATAATTAAGTTTTTTCTCTATATATCCGATGCAATTTGACTTAACAATTGCAAGATAGAGTGCCTTACTTGAGAGGGTTTGACTAGATGATATTCTCACACACAACCAAAAATTGTGTTATTTTACTGTTTTTGTTTGTTCTTGTTCGACACAAATATGGCATTCAAATAAAACCAAAAAACAAATCAAACAATATAAAAACGTTATAAAAGTTGATATAAATTAAGACAAAATTACAAAAAAAAAAAAAAATTAATTATGCTAGTGCACTACAAGAACGTAGATCTAGTCAAAAACTAAACAACATTAAAAAAAAAAACATTAATATTATTTTAATACAAATATACCTTCTTTATCTGGCGAATAATAATTTAAGATTAATACTTACAAATGAGAGCCTTTTAGGATAACAATTGTATTTCAGCGAATATGGAATTGCACTCGGTAGTATTCGTTGAAAGCAATATAAATAGGAATTATATCAAAACGAAGATTTCATCAAAACGGAACAGCCCTATATAGCTACTGTATATACTTATGTATGTGCTTGCTATCTGTTTGTACATACATATGTACATCTGTATGTATGCAAGTGCGTGTCTATCTCTTTCTGTATGTGTGTGTGTGTGTCTTTAGTATATAAAACTATTTTTAATCAGCTTTGGCTGCGCGTTTCATGTTATGCATTATCCAAAAGTCACAAGTAGCCAGCCCCATGACAAATACACTTACCTGGTCGTAAATCCCAATGTTCGCCCAACCCTTTTGCACTCTCGCATATGTACATGTGTACACTTGTATGTCTCTATGTATATGTGTGTGTGTGCATATATTTGATACCCACAACTTGCCAGGCACGCCCATGTTGGCTCTGCTTAAAAGCATGTGAGTACGCTACACCCCCTCGTCCCATCTTGCCCTAAACACCACTTACACTGACACCCTCTAGAGCCCTACTTATGTATTTAGCGTGCTATGTTCTCTTTTAGACACCTCGTTTGACAGTTAGCGGCATTTCGAAGTTGCATTTTCAGTTTGTTCACTTGCCATTTGTTTTCGTTCTGCTTTTGTTGTTGTTGTTGTGCTGTGTGTGTAAGTGTGTGTTCGTTGAAAGCTGCGATAACGCGGCGTATGCGTCATAACCACAAACATAGACCCACCCGCCGCGCCACGGCAATAGAATGTGTGCGCCAAGCCAAACCACTTGTTGGCACTGCTCCAATGGCACCAACAACAGCAAGTGCAGCAACAAATGTGGCTCATCGCCCTTGTGCTATCTACAAATGAAAACTTTTTTATTGGCATCGGCGGCATTAAAAATTCAAAATTCGCAGTATGTTTTATTTGTTGTTGCATTATTAGTGCGTCTGTGTGGGTGTGTAAGTGTGTGTTTCTCTCTGTGGCGATACATATGTACATATTAATATCAAATAAATACCATGTATGCGCGTGTGTACATTGCATGTATTTGTTACAAACATGCAAAAAAACATTTTTAAAAACCAATAGGCTGTTCCATCAACTGATTAATGTTAGTCATCACTTATCGATAACGGCAACAAATGGACTCTGTCGCATTCCGTTAATACAAATTCCATTTGTTCAACTTAACGCTTGTGATCGAGACTTCAATTAATCATTCTGGTATTGAATTGCTTTGTACATACTTATGTATGTGTATAAATTAATCAAAATAATAATAATAAGTAGTTTAATTTTAAAACAAAATCGTATCGTTTCTTAGCATTTTTGGAAATAGAGCAATTATTTTAGGACAAATCACTTTCTTACCAAATGGTATTAGCTATTAGCTATTTAATAAAAACAATAGAGGTTTTAAAAAATGTGATGTTTAGTAATATGAAGATAAAAAAAATATATATATTCCATGTGTCTAATAGATTGAGCATCACGATTCCAGTTTTTGAATAATTCTGAAGTCCGATCGACATTTTTTGTTTTAAACAAAATTTCATGATCAATTGCGGTGATCCTAGCTATTTAAGAATTAAATGTACATTCGCCTTGTTTAATATAGTATTCAGACTTGTTGTTTTTATTTTTATTATTATTATTTTAGATATTTTTTTTAAATACAATTTATCACACTTTCGATCCTAATCATAGCCGACATAGTATCAAAATCATTTGCTTTAAATTTCAATAAAAAATCAAGCTCAGTTATCGCTTGATTAAACTTGTTACATGAAAAGTTTAGAAAATTACCAGAACACGAAAGACGTCATCGATATTCTGAGTCAGTTAAAAGTGTTTGGCAAGTTCTTGGGAACAGTTCTTAGCAGTTGGCAGGAGCATAGTTTTACCAAAGACAATATAAATACTAAGATGAGTAACGCAGTACACCGAAATGCTACAAGGCAGCTTGATATTTTTCAAAATTGAGAACGAAAACAAAATCGGTGCACTTGCGCTCTCACAATTTACGAGCCGCGAGTACACCCTTTCCTGAATAGGGTATGTTTACTTTTTTAGTGCTTTTCACATTTTATTCCAAAAATACTACAAACAAATTGCTAAATCAGTTTGAAGCAAAATGTTTGCTGCATATATACTGATTTTCAATGAAGCCATTAGTTTAAATATGTTTTATATAAACATTTTATATATGAAGAGTATAAATAAGGGTATTTTTGCCTCGATGCACCAAAACAATACACAAATTGTCGTTCCAATGCATAAGTATGCGTGTCCGCAACCCATAATATGCATGAAAACCTAAAGGTTGCATATTTTTTCAATTCGCGACGTCACATCTTAGGTTTCTGTGCGAGTGTGCATTTTTGGCTTGCCGAACACAAGCTGATGTGACGTCACGTCGATGCGCCGAATTATGGACCATTTCCCTTTTTACTATGCTAGCTACCTGCGCATTGAATCGTGTGGCTATTCGCTCTCGGTGTGGCGTTTGAAGAGCGAAAAGCCACTTGAAAAGCCAGACCAAAAATTTTTGCTTACATTCAAATGTATACTCGTTACTCATCTAAGTATTTTCATTGTCTTTGGTTTTACCAATCTGGTGAATGTGCCATCGCTAAGTAACTGTAATATTCTTATTAAAAGCTTGTACAGCAATTCATGTAAAGTTTGAAGATGTTGCTAGGGACTTTAATCAGTTGATGGACTTCTATAAGTGAAGTATACTTTCGGGCGGGCATTGCAAGTCTCTATTTTGTCCTCATATCCAACTGATATTTTATGCGTTGATTTGATTGATTTATCACTTGCAATTCATTTTCTTGTTCATAAAATTTCTTTCAAATTTTTTTTTGTTTTTTGTTTTAATTCTGACTTTTGGCTTGTGTTGCTGCCCATCATTCAAATATTTATATATATATATATATATATAAGTAACTGTAATGGTTCAGCAGCCGGGGCATATATATATATATATATATATATATATATATATATATATATATAAGTAACTGTAATGGTTCAGCATATATTACCGTTACCGTTATATCACAATCAACAAAATTTGCATTCAATTGTCACACATCTGTATAAATGTTTCGACAACCATGACACGACAAAAATAAACACTCAGTTGCCGCGTCGAGCAAAGGGCACCATATCGAATGGCGAAGGGACAACAACCACAACGGCAAATGGTTCAGCAGCCGGGGCAAAGAAAGACGATTACGGCTTAACACATCGCCGAGATGCTGCTGCCAGGAAGCTGCCACCGAGCGGTTCGAGCGATGGCAATGAGGCCACAGCTAACGGAAGCAGCAGCAATGGCAGCAGCTCGAAACGTTTGTCCAGCTCACGCTCATCATCATCCCTCGAACATTTTGTTGCCACATCCGCCTTGGACATATACGAAAAGTACAGTCCGGCGAACTATAAACCCAACTGTGAACTGTCACGTTCCAGATCGGCGGTCAATGAAGCCGACAACAACAACAACAACGATAACAGCGCCACCTGCACCGTTACTTTGGACAGGCCGCGCAGCAGCCGCTACAGTCGCCTTTACAGCAGTGGCAACAGCGATGCCGGCGTCGATTCCGCCGCTAACGACACCTCCCATCTGCGGCAGCGCAGCGGGTCTGCCAGATTCACTCTGAGCGGCAGCAGCAGCAGCGGCGATGTACCAACGGCCACCTTTACGCTGCGCAGCAATCGAACGCGACGCGGCGCTGCACCGGATGTAACAGCACCGACACCCAATGCAACCATCAACGGTTATGCGCCGGAGGCGAGCAGCAGCAAAGGGCTGGACGCCAAGCTCAACGGACTCTCGCTGTTGTCGACGTCGCCCAAACGCAATGCCATCTACGAGAACTTGGATACCACAGACGATGCGACAACCGCTTTAAATAAACGGAACGCAATAGCCACCGTTGGCAAGGCCAAGGCCAACGGCGATGTTAATGGCCAAGACGCTGCTGGCGATGCCGATGATGACGGCGATGTTAGCGCAACGGCAACGCTGACGCTGGCAGAGAGCAAGGTAAACGAGCTGAAAATGCAATAAGCAAGGATATCATCTAAGTAATTGACAGCAAAAGAAACATAAATAATAATAATGCAATAAATAGTTAAAATCTTACTAATCGCATGCCAGGGCTGCCACCCGCGACGACCGCGAGCTGGTGCCAAGCGATAACTTTTAACCAATTATCGATAACTTTTCTGTGTGGTTGAGTTTTTACAATCAGTCAGTGTGTGTGAGTGAATAATACATTCTTGCTTTAGCCTTGACTCTAATAATCCAAACTCCTACCCGCATCCGCCTCCATTCATGGGCTGGGACATTTTAGCTTTACTTTGGTTACGATCGGCCCAGCATACATTGTAATATCAAATTGCATTTTTATTATTATTTCTGTATGTTCTTATTCTTTGTTGTACGTTTTGTGGCTAAACCGTTAGATGCATTGTGCAATTAATCGATTTACATATATATATGTGTGTATACATACGTATATGTATTTTTATATATTTTTTTGCTAAACTCTTCCAGATCGCGTCCCCTTTAAACTAACAAAACAAACAAAAAATAATTTACTAAATTATTAACTTGATTGATTGAACCAAGTAACTCTTGCAACATAACTAAGGCAAAAATCATTATTATTATACATCTATTATTCTCCCAAATGCAATTGAAACCAAAAACCAATATATTATTATTGATAACGCAACTGCAATCGTTATTTATAGAGATGAATGAATCGATAATGATTTAGGCAGGCGATTTAAACAAAGTTCAAAACATCCAAATTCGAAAATTTTTAGTTTAACGCAGTAGTTTGTATTTGCAAACAGTCCAAATGTGTGTATAAGGTAGTTTTGAGAATATGTATTTTTGGTAAGCACAACACATTCCTTTCAAATTCGATAAAAACAAAAATTGAACAAAACACAATAACAAGAAGAACATTCAACATCAAGAGCTATAATAATTTCAAAGAACTAATAATAATAATATCAAGGCAGAATATCAGTCCAAGAGTTACGGTAAATAAAAGCAACTTGAAAAGCAAAGTAACGAGAGGGAGAAGAAGAAGAATCGCAGCAGTAGCAGCAGCAGCCACCACTGGACAAGGAGCTGTTGAATGATGTTAGACATTAAGAAAACCAGAGGATTCCATAAGATTCCAGCGTCCAAACTGCAGCGCGAGGCAAACACTGCGACAGCGACAACAGACGAACAACACCAACAACAGCAGCAGCAGCAGCAAAGAAACAACAACAGTCAAATACAAAAACAACAGCAACAGCAGCATCAACATACGGCGTCACGACACGCCAAATCATTGAAAACTAGTGGCAGTAGCGGCATCGGCGGCCCGACTGGCCAAAGGCAGGCGAGTTCCCTTAAATACGGCGTCAACAACGGGGCCAACGGCAGCGTCGGGCGCACAGCTGCGCAGTCATCTACAATCGTTGGCGGCGTCAATCCAGTGCGTGTGGCCAATCAGCGGTACTTTCTGGTGTCCAGCTACAAGGATCCCAGCTTCCTCAAGGCCGAGTGCGAGCTGGCGCATGCCCAGGTGACTATCAAGCAGGCGCAGGCTGGCAAAACGCACAAACGCAGTAAAGCAGGCGACGATCACAAAAATAACAACAGCAACAGCAAACTAACTGCAGCTGCAGCTGCGGCTTCGACTCTGACAAACGGCGTCGGCGGCGGGGCCAGCGGCATTACGGTATTGAATGACATGCGTCGACCGACGACGCTTAATGGCAATCAAGCGGCCGGTACGAGCAGCATCACCACCACCACGACCACCACCAACACCAGAACAACAACAACAACACTAGCTGGCAACTCAACCGTCCACAGGATCGATATTAAGTATAGCCACAGCCAAAGTAAAGGGTCACAGCGGCAGTTAACATTGGGCCCAAAGGCAACAGTTGCAGCGGCGACATCAACAGTAGCAGCAGCAGCAACAGGAGCGGCAGCAACATCAACAACAGGGGGACGACTTGTAGCTGGTAAACTGAAGCCGCTGGTGCTGCAGTCCAACAACAACCAGAGCGGCATGAATAGTCACAGTAACTACAACAATAATAACAACAACAACAGCAGCAACAGCAGCAGCAATAACAACAGCATGCAACGCCAACAGCAACAACAACACGATGACATTAGCTACATCGATAGCGACGAGACTCCGACAAGCACAACAGCGGCAACAGTAGCAGCAGCAACAGCCACAACAGCATCTGGAGCAACAACCTCGGGCCAGAAGGTGGCCAATATTTGTTACTTTAAGCCCATAACACCGCCATTGCAGCTACGCAATCAGCAGCTGGCCAGCGGCGCTGACGGTGCCAGTGGCGGTGGCGACAAACCAATTGGGCAACGTTCGGCGCGGCCCAAGTCCACAATTATCTCCTTCTCCAATTCGAATTTTGCGGCCAGCTATGAAAAGTTCAACAACTACAAGCACACAAATGGTGAGCAGCGGCCCAAGGAGCGGGAGCGGGAACAACGCGCCGATCGCGGGGAACGGGAGAGCGGCGGTGCACGTCGCTATGGCATCGATTCACTGAGCATCAAGGCCTCTATTGAGAAATTTAATAATCTTAGCGAACAGAAACGACAGCCGGCGCCGCTGCGCAGCAGCGCGACAGCAACAACAGCAGCAATGGGAGCAACAGCAACTGGATCAGCAGCGACAGCAACTGGAGCAGCAGGAGCTGCAGCGGCTGCAACAAACGCTGGCAGCAGCAGTAATTTACAGCAGCGCTACAGCAGCGATATAGAAAACGCACGCATTGCGGCCGGTTACAGCAGCTCGTTGACGCGCGCCGCCTATCGCACCAGCGGCAATAACACCAACACCAATAGCATTAGCAACAATAGCAGCAGCAACAGCAACACTGCCAATGGGGGTGCAACGGCAACGACAACGGTGGCTTCCATGAGCAAATCTGCAAATCGCATTGCTCACGGCCTATTGGCCAAGGCGACCAGCTCAGAGGGTTCGAGCGCAGGGATTGCAGCGGCAGCGATGGCGAGTGCATCGCCCAGCAGCCATAAGGTAAATCATCATCAGCACAACGACACGGCTGTTGCCTCTGCCAGCGTAACGGGTGCCTACTCCATCTCCAATTCCACCTCTGCATCTGCAACTGCCTCTGCCACTGCCTCTGCCTGTGCCTCTGTCTCTGCCACAGGCAACAGCGTTGCAGCCAGCGATAGCGTAAGTGGCGCCCGATTCATTTGGCGGCGCTCTTTGCCCACTCTTCCCCTTTCTCTCTTTCTTTCTCGCGCTCTCTCTCTCTCTCTTTCTCTCTCTCTCTGTCTTTCATTGTGTGTTTTAGTTTATACTTTGTAAAGTTCTATGCAATAGCTTTAGGCAGCTGCTTCCTTAGGCGGCTCCATAGGCTCATTTTCCATCTTTGTCACCAACACAGACCACACAATGTAATCAGTTTTAGTTTTTTAGCATATCGTCATTTTGTATGTGCGTGTGTGAATTTTTAATTAATTTTTTTTTTAGTTTATTATTATATATATTCTTATTTAATTGTATGTAGGTATGCAAGAATAATGCATTTTGATTTCAATTTGGGTTTTGGTTTTGTTTTGCTCTTGTTATCGATAATTGGGAAATTTTATTACTGATTTTAACTTTGGCTTCCTCTCACTAATCCTCGCTCGCTCGCTCCATTCGCCAGCACTTGCAATGTTATGTTTTGCTCATGTTGTTGCGTTTTGTTAAGTTTGCATGTTTCGCTCTTCTACCTACCTCACACATTCACCTACACCAATACCAACGCCAGCCAATATCAACACATGCATCCTTTTCTAACGAACGATTGCTCGCTGCTTTTGAATACTAACTAATTTAGCCATTGCAATTTAATTCATTGTTTTTTGTTTTTTTTTTTGTTTTTTGTTGTGCGTATATCGATAAATCGAAATTCTGTTTGGTGCAGGTTGCACGCAACACCGCAAGCAACGTTCGATCGGTGTTGCCTCCCGTCTCGCCAACGTCCAGCCGCTACTGGGACCGGGACAGCGGCCGCAGCAGCGCAACGAACGCCACATCCTCTTCCATTGGCTCATCGTCGTTGAGCAACAAACATAGTAACCTCGATGATGGCTACAAAAGCACCCGTGACGAGAAATTCGAGGGTGAGTTTAGGTCGACATTTCTACCCAATATTTACATACAACATATATTATTATTGGTTTTTTAATTCGCAATTTAGCGAAAAATTAATAAAATTTAAAATAAAATGGTTATTTTGTTGGCGCCTGAAATCTTTAAGCCCAGATAGTTTTCTAATAATATTGTGCGTATGTTTCTGTATGATTGCAATATCATTGATATCACTAGCATTTTTTAATTCATAGGATATTTAAAATCGTGTAAAAAGAGTAATTTTTAAATAATAAATAATAGTCTAGGACTCGCACCCTGTTGTTCGTTCCGTTGCTTAAATGCCTAAACACAACTCATCTGTCAATTTGAAAAATAGTTAGTTTAGGACAGTAGGCTTCAACATATTTTGATGCTAGTGGAAAATACGATAAATTTTTATTTGTATTGAAACACACTATCCGTAACACATCGGTAAAATGAAAACAAAATAAACCGTATTCATTTTATATGATTTAATTTATATGTATTGACTATTAGGCATTTCGTTGATAAGTAGGCTGTGCTCCGGCTGTAGATAATAGTAGATGTCAGTAAGATTATTCCAGTATGCCAGTTGACACAGTGAGCCAGATATATATACGCAGAAACGCCCGCATAAACTAGATCTTCAAACCACTCAGAATGCCGGCTGTCAATCGAACACGAAGAAGGCAAATCCATAATACGCCATCCGAATTGGGGAGTGCCTTTTGGGCCACGCCCAGTTAGCTATAATTACTAAAATGGCTATTAATAATTAATACATTTTGATGATGTGCCCTCACCCACAGGTCTATGCGGTCTAAGAAACATTGGAAACACTTGCTTCATGAACTCGGTCATCCAATGCCTGAGTCACACGACTGAGCTGACGCGCTTCCTGCGTGCACATCATACCAACACGCGCACGGCTACATCCAAGGATCAGCAAATACTACATGGTGGGTGTGGTATCTATATTTTTCAAGTTTCAAGTTTTTTTTTTAAATGTATATATACTATGTTATCTTTTTTTTTCACAGAGTTCGCCAAGCTCATTCAGGAAATGTGGACAACAAATGTGCACAGTGTGACGCCGATGGAGCTAAAGCGCGCTTTTTCAACAAAGCATCG
Source organism: Drosophila paramelanica (assembly GCA_035043915.1). NCBI lineage: Eukaryota > Metazoa > Arthropoda > Insecta > Diptera > Drosophilidae > Drosophila > Drosophila paramelanica. The sequence continues at coordinate 716,143 of JAWNMO010000640.1, read as the reverse complement.
TATGTACAGCGATTACAATCAACAGGACGCGCAGGAGTTTCTACGCTTCTTTTTAGACTCGCTGCACTCGGCGCTGAATACTGGCGTCAAAGGAGAAACGCTTAACATTGATGATAATCTCAGGTACCTGTCTATCAATGACATACACATAAATAGCCTTTTATTCAAAATCATTATACTGTTTCATATAGCGACAATAAAAAGGCCGATCTGACTTGGGAATGGTATGCTAGGCATGAGAATTCCCTGATACGCGACCTGTTTGTTGGCCAATTGAAAAGCACACTTAAGTGCACAACGTGTGGCAATACGAGCGTTACCTTTGATCCATTTTGGGATTTAAGTGTGCCTCTACCATCGTCATCGCGCTGCAAACTGGAGGCCTGCCTAGATCTATTCATACGTGAGGAAGTGCTTGATGGTGACGAGATGCCCACATGCTCCAAATGCAAGACACGCCGAAAATGCACCAAAAGCTTTACCATACAGCGTTTCCCAAAATACTTGGTGATACGTACGTGCCACTAACTTTATGATTGTCAATATATATTTAAATTGTGTTTAATTTATCCTTGCTCAGATCTAAAACGCTTCTCAGAAACGCGCTGGAGCAAGCTCTCGAACATTGTGGAGTTTCCCACAGCCGATCGTGACCTCAACATGGCCTCATATGGCGCAAATGCAAATTCAAATGTGCATTATTCACTCTACGCGATATCTAATCATATGGGTAAGTCTAATTTTGATTTCACCAGCCCTTGATTTGCTCACGTCGAATTTTTATAGGCTCAACGGCTGGCGGTCATTATGTGGCAATCTGCAAGCATCCAGTGTCACATAAGTGGCATGAGTTCAATGATAATAGGTAAGCGACTGCAAATAATGTATTAATTTATTTGTTTATACCAATTCATATTATTTTTGGTCGCAGCGTCAGCGATTCTATGCCTGAAAACTGTCTCGTTTCATCCAGTGCCTATATTTTATTCTACGAACGAGCGTAAAGCTATCTTTCCCATAACTACCTGCAGCTGAACAACTCAATGAGAATTAACAACACCAAAAGTACTATTAAAAAAGGGAAAAACAGATGAAATAATGGAAAGCACTGTCGAAAGCAGAAGCAGTAACAATGAAATCAACAGCAGTAACAGCGACTGGATTAATGTGCAACAACAGAAAACTCGAACACCTTAGTAAACGTTTCGTAGAATTGTGCAATTATGCAAACGTGCAAACTTAACTATAAAGTAATTCTTAACTAAAATCCAAAAACCAAATAACAACAATGGTTAATTCGACGGCAATCATGTATGATGATGGTTGGAGGCTAATGATGTATATAAAAAATGGCTTACCTTTAACAGAAACCAACAGGAACATGAAACAACAAGAAAAAAGAACAAAACAAAAAAGCTAAATATAAAAGAATTGACAATTTGTGTAACACCGCTTTCGGCAAGCCAACAATCGATCAGTAGCAATAGCAGCGGCATCAGCAGGAACAGCAATCGCTCTACACTAAAAAATAACATTAATATCAACAACAAAATTGTTATTTTTACAAAATTTTGTCTTGCATTTCTCTGGCATATATTTAGTTTGTTCTCTTAGCGTCTTTCACGAAAATTTTGACCTGTCCTCATTGATTTTAACACAGCGAATCAGAAAACCCGTATAATAACACAATGTTTTGCATAGTATATATGTGCATGTTTAGTCGAGCGATTTGCCAACCCAAACGGAAACGAAACAAAGCAATAGTTGCAACAAACTTTTTGGTTTGCCGAAAGCCGTGTCAAGTGGTTGTGTAAAAAAAAATGAAAAAGAAACTAAATTAAAAACAAAAACACAAAACATGCTTAAAAAAGAAAAACGAACTCTCAACATAACGAATTGAACAAATACTAATTTGGAATTCGCCAGAACTTGTGCAATGTATATCAGTATATATTTCATAAAAAAGCAACAACTAATGGTGAACGATTAATCAATATAAAAAATCAGTTAATAAGGGGAAATTTAGGGGCGCTAAACAGCGCAGCTCTAAAAACTAAGACACACACACAACACACCTACTCAAATAAAAAAACAAAATATAAAGAAACGATAAAATAATTAGCAAAAGCTTTTAGCAAATGAATAATTATGTAAAAGAATGAAACCTGAGACAACAAAAACATTTTGGCGTAAAGTGCAAGAAACAAAAGAAACAAACTAAAGCTACATTGTGAAACGTACTTATGATAAATGCTAACAGCTAATTATAAATTATATAAATATAATTATAATGATGAGCATAGCGCGAAAACACCAAACAACAACAAAGAAAACCCTGCAAAAAACAAAACAAAAAACATTTACAAACCATTTTTAACCTTTTTTGTTCGATAACCGCCAAGCAATCCAATGCAATCCCTATCCCAATTAAATTAAATGCAATACAATTCAACTCAATTTAATCGTCCGCCGAGTGCAACGTTCGATTCGAACAACAAACTAGTCTCAAAAGTTATATGCATTGTGTCTTCATAAGATCTATTTCTTGACCACCATATTTGATAGATTCATATGGCGGTATGGAGAACCTTGTTTATTGTACACAATTATTTGTTTTATAAATACGTATGTATTTTAGTTAATGTTCCCGTGTAACCTACCCTCTTACAGCCTTATGCCCACATACATCATTGCTATTGCTACCTATTTTGTTGCCAATTTTATTTATATAATTTATTTATTTATTTATTGTATTATATTTATGTAAATTCTATATAAACGACACGATGTCACAGTAACACACACACATAAAGAGAAATGCCGATATATGTGTACATAATGTAACTTGTTTCCTTAAGCAAGCGGCAAATAATACACTTACCTACATATTAAATTCTACTATTGCTAAACAAACACAGAAAAATACACACACACACGTACACAGAGCATAACAGCTAAAAAACAAGACACATTATTTATTTATTTGTAAAAGAACAACAACTACTACTATATATATTTTTTCTGGCTTAACTATTAGTTACAATTATAATTGTTGGATATTTTACTAACGTTACAAACAACAAAAAAAAAAAAAAAGAAAATAAAAATAAAACAAAAAAAAATTGATAACGAAATATAAAATGCAAAAACAAATTGAAACAAATTGACTTTACATTAAAATTAATAAGCACGTTGCAGTTGGGGGTAATCGGCTCGTTTACCTTATAATTTTCTTAATTTTTGTGTGTTGTTAATTGGAAAAATTACCAACACTGACAGTCTAATATATACATACATAAATTTGATAGATTTGACATGCACCAACGCCTACTAGAGTCCAACATTTTTTTGTGCGATTATTAGATATCTTAAATTTAATGTTTCTAACTTTAAACGTAGAGGCGTGGAAATTAGATCAGTTTGCCACAACCCCAGTGGGGGCAGCCAAAGAATTTTCCGATCCTTAATGTGCCTGAAACTGAAGGAAATATATGTATTATACGAAATGTCTTAACACTAATTGATGCGGATATACAAAAGTATACATTCCAAAGTTTCCGTCCAACGCACTTCGTGACTTATTTGCTTATATGCAGTTTATTAAACTTGAAAGTAAAGTACGTGCGAATAATTGCTGTGCTTGCTAAATATTCCAAACGGAATATTACCGCTATTTTGGTAAGTTGAAGAAGCAGAAATGATTTATCGATTAAATGTTTTGATCAATATATATATATCGTTCATGTGCATAAAATTCTTAACAATTTCCTCTTATCTAGTTAATTCTATGCATAATTAATAAACGAGGAGGAAAAGATTCTGATTGAATTGAAGGTACTTGATCAGTAAATGGATTATTGACAAAAGTAAAAGACACGAATGCATTCATTTATACCATTGAGGTGTTTCTTTTTCGATAACTTTTTAATTACATTTACAAAATATTCTACATTTCTTGTCTGTATCGGAGGCTGCCTTACTCTGGCTATTTGTATGTGTCTGTATGTATGCGTATGTGTGTGTACTGTGTGTGGGTATTTGTGTGAGTTTGGTTCTCCTTTGCATGCGCAAATGGCAATGGTTTCGTAACTAACAAAAACTATGTAAAAATGTATTACAAAATATATATGAACTATCATCTCTCTAATACGAGACAGCGGCATTTAAGGTTAAGTAATCCGGTTGGTGTATGTATATGCAGATGCGTCTGGGCGAAAAATGAGCGACCATTGCCTCAATCAAAGTGCAACAGTTTAACACACAAAATAATAAAATACAACTAGCCAACTGAACGCCATATGGCAAACGACGAAAACGGCAACTGCAACAGGCGGGGTCGAAGACGTCCCGCCCCTTTGATCAGCAATCATTTATGATTCTCGTCCTTGTTTGCCTTGGCACTGGCGCGTGTGGCCTTCGTCTCCTCATACATTTTCATTAATTGGCTCTTGGTGGGCATGGGCTTTATATGGCCCCATTGCACTAGATATTTGATAGACACTGTGGTGCCGCCTGCAAGCATATTACGTACAACGTTATTATTTAAATTTATAAATATGCATCTAAGCTAATTTACCCAATGTTAAGGCATAGCGCACTGGCGTGGCCACTTTATAGCATAGATAGGCAATCGCATAATGACCCATATCGGAGCCTTGCACCTTCTCAATAATCGTCTCGCTGAGATGCAGGTGCTGCAGTAGGGCGGGCACATCTACGCCGCTATATACAAATATATATATGTATATATATATATATATATATATTGACAGATGTAATAGGAATCAGACAAATGCCGGCTAATGCCTACCTTTTTGATAAATAATAAAATCCGCCGAACCAGCCAATCGATGTCAAGACATGCACCGGTATAAGCACGTACCAATACTGCTTGTACATATGCTTAAACTTGGCGAACAATCCCATGTTCGCTGCCTCGCCAAACAGATCGTTGGTGGAGGATACGGTGGCCGTCGATGAGGACTTGACGTCCGTTTTGTTAGCGCTGGCACAGCACGTGGTCGATTTGGTGCTAAGGCGTGCATAGCTGCGATATTTGGATACATGCAGCGGCGACAGGATTGAACTAGTTGTTTTTGTTGTTAAAGGCAATATCGATGAGGATGTGGATTTCTCGGTACCCTTTTTATTGCTGCACAGAAAGCTGAGGCAACGTGAATTGACATTAAAGCCGCTTACTCTGGGGCTGGCGATGCGCGTCAGCAGTCGGATGCAGACAACACCATTACCAACTCCGCTGCCATTTATCAGGCGCGTTAGCAGTCCAACCGTTACCATGGCTAAATGAGCAGGATTTGTGCTTTGGCTTGTGCTCAGCCGCTAAAGGTTCTTTATTTATTTTTATTTTATATATTAATTTTTTTTTAGTTTTTTTTGTACCTAACGAATTGTATAATTCGTCGGATATATTTATTTGATAAGTTGAGAAAACGTTTGCTTGTGTTTTTCTTTTTGTTCAATTTGTTTTGTACTTTCACACTTAGTTTTAGGCCAACCGGCACAATTTCACCTGCTGATTAGATATGTGCGCGTGAAAAAATACGTGGTCACGACCGATGAAATTCATCACCAGCCGACAGGAGCTGTTTAATTTTGCATTAGCGGAACGAGCATTTGCAACACATAAACACTGAGAATTTGGGAGCTATCTCCAGCAGAGATTATTAAATTTAGAACATGTCGTATTACGGCGACATGAAATTTTCTATGTGACACTGAACTTGTTTCCAGCTCACGACTTTTATTCTCACGATACCAAAACTAATGTTAAAAGCACTGCCAGACTGTGCAAGAAAAGCTCAATGAAAACAGCTGATCTATTAGCAACACGTGTTTTAAGCTTGTTGGCAACGACGCAATTTGCTATTATTAAGGTATATACCTATCGATATATAGGGGTTTTGTATACTAGAGTTGTACATCATTTTTAAATTTTAAAAAGTTAGTTTAGTTATTTGCATCAAATTACGATTGCGTCATTTAGTTTATATTTTTGGAGCTTTGTTTCGAATCAAAATTTCTGTTTTTTGCCTTTGATAAAAATTATATTTAATATGAGCTTAAATGAGGTTAAAAATTGAACTATTATATTTTATCTTTCAGATTATGGAAACGAGAAAATCAGGGTAGTTTGACTTATTGAAATTGATTTTAAATCAAAGCCGGTTTATGACGCTGTAAACTTAATTATTATAGGAAAATCTATTTTTTAAAATGTTTGTTATTTTTGCGTGCACTTTTTCCGATGAAGGCTTTTATTAAAAGCAGTCTCACGAACTTCGTAGAAAAATTAATAAAAAAAAGATAACAAGATTATATAGTCTTTAAAAAAGGGGTTTCCAAGTTTAAAGAACCGCTTGAAAAAATTAAGAAAGCTTAGGTAGTTCATAGTTGTAAAGATATAAGCCATGTTACGGAAACAACGATTCAACAGGTTGAAGGTGAAAAATTATTAATCATAAAGCACACTAATTCCATTAAAACAATTTATCTGTAAAAAAATATTAACAATATTCCATACATTTTAATTTTAAAACAACATATTTGCTTTAATGATAAGAACAATGTTGCAACTGTGGGAGACTAAGTCGCAATATATTGAGATGAAAGTCTCAAAGAGATGTGGACTGTGAGAAAATTTGAACGCCCCGAGACATGTTTGTACACAAAATGCATTCTTGGAAAAAGCAACGACCACTCCAATAAGATCTAATTAAAATTATGAAAATGCTCTTAGATTTTATCAAACTGCTAAATCCCGGACGGGCGGCAAGACGGACATTACATAAACCGCATATACTCTTTTCACTTAGAGAAAAGGTAAAATAACACAAGTGACCAGTGTACACGTACCCAAATCAAACCTCTAATGCTTAAATTAAATTCATAAAAATATTTTAAAACGTTTTTGCTACTTTTAATCCAAACAACACGCACTAAGAATCAGGATTTCAACAAGTAATTCACAAATTCAAAAACACAAAAAGATATAAATATACACTCTCAACTATCAAAGCATTAAAAAAAACTCTTTCTATCAGAAAGGCTATTTAAATCTTTACATGAAACACTCAGTCTTGAAATATGATCAATGAATGAATTAGTACAAATTCAACGAAAACTTTAGCTCTATTATCCGAAGTTTTGCTTATACGACCTGAACTGGAGGTAAGTCTGTAGTATTTGATTTGCGGTTTTCATGGTTTTATCGATATTGGGCGCGATTGGGGGAGGTATTCAAAATCTAAAGGCATCAATATTTGCATCTGCTTTATAGTTAAAGTCTCCGAGGTATCGTAGAAAACTAAAATTTATATTAATTGAAAACTGAAATTGATATTAATGCAACGGGGCAAGATATTAAAAAAAAAATATTAAAAACTTGTTTTGCGTATGAATAAGGAAAATCTAAAATCAAAAAGTCAGCTTGTCGTCCTGATCAAGAATTTGGGGTCGGCTATGCCTCCTTCTACATGTTACATATATTTGCACAAAACCATTATGCATTTTGTTTTCCTATTTTTAATGGGGTATAAAAAGGAAGCCAGTTTGCGCTAGTCGGAATACTCGACGAAGAGACACCTTAGGGCTACTTAGGGACTGCGCTTCAAAATCTTTAAGAACTGCTAAAATCGGAATCTATGCAAAGAATTCTGCTTGCGCTTGCTTGTAAAATTTATTTAATTTCAACACACGTTTTCTTTAATAATTTCAGTGTTTCTCAGCCAACCTTGATTAAATTTTTTTCAATAAATTGTTGTAGTGCTATACTATATGAAAGCTTTTTTGAACCAAATTTAGTAACTCTATCTCTCAAAATCTACAAAATACTCATAAAAAATTTTGAGGCTGTTATGAATTTGTATCGATTTTAGCAAGAAGGTTAAAATTTCGATTCCTTTAAACAAACTTGATCTGCGTGTGCCATGAAAGAGTGGATAGATCGACTCGGTTGTTGGCCCTAATTTATAATAATTATGTTTTATGGGGTCAGTAATGACTCTTTCTAGCTGTTACATAAACTTTTATAACCGAATATTTGACGTGCACTGATATTTTGGAGGTAGTTACGGCAATGCACGGGAGACTACTTACATAAATTACTAAAGCAGCAAAGTCAACTTAGTTCTTGGAAAAAAGACTGTTCCATAACTTTTGAGATGCATAAATGATAAATGATTTTCAGAACGACTGACTTCTATTCTTAAGCTGTAAAATTTTAAACCAACCGGAATAAAGCTATGCGAAAGGCAAAAGCCTTGGAAGCCCAACATACACATATACATATATATGTATATACATTTCCGTAATTTTCCGGAGTGGGAGTGCTCAAAAAATTCTGGGGTGAGGTCCTACAAGGCGTGGGATATCAAGGTCGCAATTGTTTGAGGAGGTCAACACTAATCAACATTTTAATTTTGGCGAAAATATCTTAGAAATTGTGAGAAACTTGCACATTTGAGCGATTTTCGATAATATGTGTAGATTACTACAAGTATACATTCCAAGTTGCGACTCTCTAGTTTCTATATAGCTGGAATTGAGTTCATCCGAAAAGACGAGTATAAGAATTATAATATCACGCACATCACTTTCATAGTTCGTTCTTTTTCACTAAATAAGTTCAGTAGTTCATATTAACGAGCCGTTCATTCTGTTCTGAACCAAGCAACACAACACTACTAGGAAATAAACCTTCCCATACAAATACGTTGTATGTTTGTATTTTTGCTGTTGCAGAAACAGAAAATCGCAACTCTTGCCAAAAGATTTCATCATTCAACTAAGCGAGCAGCAGTTGGCACCATGGTTTTTAAATGTCAGGAAGACAGTTTCCTCAAGCAGGTAAATTTTGCACTTTCAATGAACATTATCAGTTGTCTTCCTTACTATTCTGACAGTTCCGGACGGCAGTCGTATCCTGCGAATACGCTCATTTGGAGTGGAGTGGCGAGGATAACAGCAACGAAGCGCGTCAGCTGCGCGGCTTCAACGTTGTGTGCGAGAATACGATTCTATTTCCCGAGGGCGGCGGCCAGCCTTGCGATTATGGCACCATCAACGGACAGCCGGTGCGCAGTGTTTTGCGCAAGGGCGACACAGCCGTACACTTCGTGGAGTCGCCCACCAACTTCGAAGAGGGTATCGAAGTGCAGCAGAACTTGGATTGGCCGCGCCGTCTAGACCACATGCAACAACATTCCGGACAGCATCTAATAACGGCTCTGTTCGATCGCGAGTTCAAGTACGACACCACGTCATGGTCGATGGGAGCCAGTGTCTCATATATTCAGCTGAGCACGCCGCATCTAATTAGTCGCGAGTCTCTTGATCTGATTGAGCGCCAAGCCAATGAGCTAATACGAGAGGGACGCGCTGTGAGCGTGGTGCTTGTGGATCCGGATTTGGCACAAGATTTCCAAGACGCGCGCGCTCCGCGTGGGTTGCCCAAGGACCATGAGGGATTGGTGCGTATCGTGCGCATCGAGGGCATCGAGTCCAACATGTGCTGCGGCACACATGTCACCAACTTGTCGCAGCTGCAGTGCATCAAGCTGCTGTACGCCGAGAAAGTCAAGTCAAATGTTCTGGTATATTTTGTGGTGGGCGAACGGGCCCTAAAAAAACTGGGCGAGGTCTTTAATCGCGAGCAACAGATCACGGTTGCACTCAAGTAAGCAGCTTAATTCTTTAAAATAATTAATTAACTGAATCTGTTTAGGGGCGGCCCACAGCAACATCTGGAGCTACTGCAGAAATTGCAGCAAAATTTAAAATCTACACGCAAGGCGTTCCTACAGCTTTTGAAAGATTTCGCCAACGCAGAGGCCGAACGCTTGGAGAATCTACCCAAAGATTGCCGTCCCAAATACTTTGTCCTGCATCGACGAGACGGTATTGAAGTGGACTTCATTAACACATTTTTGCGCAACGCTCCGGAGGGAATTGTTTACTTTTTGACCGTATCGGAGGGCGTCTCAAGTGGCAGTGGCGCCAAAGGGCACATGATGTTGCGCGGTGAACCAACGGTGGTGCAACAGCTGGGACCACAGTTCCTCGAGCTACTTGAGGGCAAAGGCAATGGCAAGGAAAATAACTACCAAGGCAAGATCAATAATTTAGCCAAGCTACAGGATTGCAATGCGCTGTTGGAGGCCCACTTTAAGCCAAAAAAACCAAACGCAGAACCGGCGAGCGCCTCTTGAAACTAAAAGTTCTAATTTGTGCTATTTGGTTTTTTTGTGTTGATTATCTTGGTTAAAGATGTACAATTTATAATATTAAACATAACTAAACAGAGGCAACAGACATGTTGGTAACACGATCATTAACGCAGACATCACAGATAGTTGATATCGTAGTTGCGCATCTTCCACTTGAGGCGCCAGAACTGGTTCCAGAATCCCACGTCGATGATGCGTTCGTGAAAATTTAAAAGGCCCACCGTTGTGTATTCGCAAATTGCCGGATATGTGCAGTCGTCCTCGTCATACATATCCACCCACAGAAGAGTAAAGAAACCAAGGGAGAGCAGACGCAATTTGTTCTGATTGATGGCGCGCTCCAACATAAGCAGGTAGTCGGCTGATTCGGGATTCTGTTGAGCCGGCGGCAGGGTGATCATGTGGTTGCTTTGTTTGCGCAATAGCGTCATAAAGGCAATGTGATCTGGATTATACTTGGCGGTTTGGTACAGAGCGAATATGCCGGCTCCGTAGGCCAGCGTTTTTTTTGGCTTGCTATACGATTCCTTTATAACGCCCGTGGCAACCTCTGAATAGTCACGCATTAGTCCTTTCCAGTAGTTTGCCCACTTCTCCACCATAGTGCCCTTAAAGCGCGCCGGCAACGTCAGTTTCTCCTCAAGACGCACTCGCATAGCGGCCAATCGGTTGCCTACTTTAAGCAAACGCATTGTATGGTGCTATAAAAACTAATTTCATTCACATTTATGCAACAAAAAACAAAGATTCCAAAATTTACGTACGTTCGGAGCTCTAGAATAACTATCGAAACTACTGTGTTACGTTGCGATAGTTTGACAATTCACATTTTCAAGGATTTTGCGATTGAAAACTATCGATAGCCTAACAGCTGTAGCCTTAGCTCGATACGTTTTATAAACGTAGCGCAATTTTGGTTATTGTTATAAAAGATAAAATAAAATGAAAAAAAAAAACAACTAGTAGCCGTGATGGCTATTAATTTTTATACAAATCCTTAATAGGTATTTAAATGAGGGATTACGCCCACACATTTCACTGATTGACTCTCTGCTATAAATTTCTTAATAGTGCTGACATTAATATCAATACTGCAATGTAATGTGTAATGATCTTGTCTATCTTATCGTTAAAGACAGTTACACATTAATGTATCGATATCAATAACAATTACAGAGTTGCATTGATGACGGTGCTGCCCGCGCATAGCAAAATAATTGCATAAAAAGCGCAAAACAAATGTTATTTCCCGAGTTTTTATTACAATAGTGCTGAAATCAATGGCGCGTGTAGACGTCGCATCAATAGTCTGATTCATGCCAACGTCACACATACGAAGCACATACGCTTCTCGTCTGCGCTGCGCTACGCGGTTGGACAACAATAACAATAACAACAACAACGACCACCAACCACAAATCGTATTTATCAAAAACGTCATTCGCTGAGCACTCGCATTTCATAGTCTTGCCGACGGGGTAATAGCCGTGCAAGCGGAGACGTTTGTTTTAATATTGTCGTAGCTGTTGTTGCAACCAGCTAACAACTGTGTCAAGCTCCAGTGAAACGCCAGAAAAGCCTTAAATTGCAAAATAAAAGTAGCCAATTGAAAAATATAAACTTGTTGCTCACTGCTGCGGCCGAGCGTCGACAGCACAGCATTGTGAAATTCAATTCGAACCGAACCAAACCAAACCAACTAGGAAAAACATCTCCGCCAAGCTGGAGAAGTGGAAGAGAACCCGCAACTCAACTAAAAAGATGGACCAACGCCAGCGTAGTCCAGCGGGCGCTCCATTAACTACAGCTGCAGCTGCAACGCCGAATGCCGATAAACCCACAATTCTGGAAGGTACAATAAAAATAACTACACATGTATATTTATTTAAACCATCTACATAAACATATATACACACACTATTTGCATGACACAGCACTCGACGTGCATGCTTAAATGTACATAAGTATAGTATAATATATACATATGTATGTGCTTGTTTTTTACTAACGGTGACTTTGTCAGGGCGTTTTTTTGAACGGCGCTGATAAAAGTAGCCAGAGCCCGCACACAAAGAGACCATAGGCGCTAATAGTCTACCCCTACCACCAAGCCTAGCTATAAATATCACTACGCAGTAGCTGCTTAAGTATAAGGCTACGCACGCTTACAGGGCGTATGTGTGACCTGTTGATTGAGCTATTTTTATCTACCATGGCCATTTGCAATTGTGAGCTGACTTTCAGCTGAGGCCACATCAAAGGCAGCCCTTCAGCTCAGTTCCATCAGCCAATGTCAATGTTAATGTTAGTTGCAAACTCCCACCCACTGCACAGAGATTTGGTTTTTCGTTAACTGCACGCCCCGCCCGGGGCGAACCCAGCAGTATCTTTGTCATTAAATCATATATATATATTTATTGTGATATATTTATTTAAGTTTGTAGATAGCACTTATCGAAGGCGCTACAAACCATTTATTTATTTCGTTATAATAATAAAAACAAAAATTGTAAGTAATTAGCATGTCTGCAAACCCAAAGAAATTCACCAAACATATGTCTTAGAAAAATATGTGTTGGTTGTGGCTTACGTTCGACTTAAACCGGTTTGTTGCTTTGGTTATTGTGTGCATTATGTACATACATATTTTTTAAAATTTATTTTTATTATATTTAATAAAAATTGTACTCAAATATCTATTAATTCTCAAAACAGCTCAAAATTGTATATCTATTCTCATATCCCTGCAGATATAGACATATATTTGTATGTATACATGGATCATATATAATGTAAACTCACCGCACAAAACGATGTTCTTTTATCAATTTTTGTCTGATTCTTATTGTATTCATGTTAAAGTCCAATAACGATACAATTTTCCGAAGCACGTAAAGAGTAAAAAAACCACAAATCCAAACAAAATATTTGTATTCTTAATTATTTGTTTTTCGATCTTTGTGATTTCTACGAAGACTTTATGATATAGTGATCGGTCTTGAATGAACAAGATCAACTATTTATATCATATTTTCAGCTGTTTTCATTAAAGTGCTGATTAGAAATTCCAACACCCATAAGAACCCTAATAAGCTATTGACTTTACAGCATAATCCTATTGGGTCAGTGTTGAAATCACTTGAGCATTTAACTAATCTAAACAGCATTCTATGTTAGCTCGAGCCGCAATCTCTTTATGAAACGCCCCCGTTAACGTATTGTGTTTGATTATGGTGTATTCTACAGGCGTGATGTCTTACTTATTCGATGGCCTGGCGGATAAGGATGAGCAAGTGCGTCAGGCAATGCAGCAGGCGATTATTAAGATTATGGAGACGCATCCACTACGAGCCACGCTCATACTGACTGATTATCGCGCCAAAAATGCTAAGCTTAGCGACCAAACTGTGTCCATGCTGTTGGAGTAAGTAGTATTCATGCAAATTACCATTCATCTTAACTAATTGTGTGCCTCTTTCAGTTGTATTCATCGGGTGGTTGGCGCGGACAAGCCGTTGCCAACGGCAGCCAATGAGAAACTGATTGCCCTAGCCCTAGAGGAGCTAACACGCAGCGTGGAACAGCATGTGTCGTTGATTCAAAGTCCCGCATTGCATATCCTCGTGTCAATAGGACGTGGGGATGACTGTAATCTGGTCGTTGAGGCGCTTCAAGCTCACAGCGGCTCTGCGGGCACCGTGCCACACTTTATGCTGATGCAGTGCCTCGGCCAAATGGCCATGGCCAATACAGCTGGGCTAGTGCCGCACATTAAAAGCATACTGTCGCGCTGCTTGCCACACTTGGGCGGCATCAAGCAGGATCACGTCAAGCGGACTTATGCCTATGCAATCGGACGCCTCAGCGAAGCGCTACTTGAGCATGGCACCAACACGCCCACGGGTGAAACCAAAGCGGCTGAAAACTGCGCCACCGAAATCAGCGTTGCCTATGACGTGCTCTTCAATCAGTGGCTGCAGTCACGCGAGCCCAAGGTGTGCATGGAGATACTACAGGCGCTGTCCAGCATGTATCCACTGCTGCCCAGAGATCGGATATTGGATCAAGCGCCGCGTCTAGTACCGCAAATTTTGACGCTGTATCGGCGCAGCGTCGATCGCAACGCAGTCACGCAGTTCTTGTGCTCGGTACTGAAAACGAATCTCTTGCTGCACGCCCAAGTGCTTGATGGTGTGATTGATTCGCTTATAACGCATTTGTTCGACTTGGTCTGCGTCTATCCGGACTACGAAAAGCCGCAAACGGTCAAGGGGCATTACGAAGTCCTGCGCTGTTTCCATCAGCTGGCGAGCAACTACGCGCCCAAGATAATGGACACATTGCTTATCCATCTGCGTAACAATAGCGAACGGGAGCGCATCAAGTCGCTGCTCATACTGACGCACCTGCTCAACAGCTGTGCGGTGCACATCGAGAGCCGCCTGCAGGCGCTCATCGAGTGCCTCAAGCAGCTAATACTTGCCGAGCGCAGCATCAAGATGAAGCTGACGCTGCTCAAGACCATTGTGGCACTGGCCCAAAAGTCGCTTATACGGGACAAGGAGTTTGTGTGGTTTGTGGTGCGTCACAGCTGCAAGTACAGCAAAGTAAGCCAGGAGTATGGCACGTTGGAGGAGCATGCCACCCTGGTATTGAGCTGCGAGAATGCCCTCTTTATGCTCGCCTCAACGGTTGGCACCCTAGACGAGCTGTTAAAGCGCGAGCTGCTTAACTACTTTCTGCTTTTGGACTTTACGGATATTTGCGGCAACCTAGCCAAATGCCTGGCAAGCTTATTTGCCAAATCGCCGCATATCGAATACGACATTGCTGGCGATGACGAGCAACAGCCCTCGTTAGCGGCTGGTGGCGAACCCGACGATCGTGGTGCGGTGGGGAAGCGTGGCAAGGTGATCGTGCCCAGTGCCGAAAGCATCTATGCGCGCTGCCTGGCCCTGCTGGGAAATCAGCAGTGCATTAAGCGTGCCTCGAATATACTTAGCTTCCTCAAGTACTATCATCCGCAGCTGAATCCAGCGTTGGAGCAGCTCTGGGACCGGCGCATCTCTGACATGCTGCTGCACATCACTCAGCCGCAGGCGTATCTGCAGCAGCTGCAGGACTTTCTGCTCGAAACGAACGAGTTTCTGTGCGCTCGCGATGAACACGTTGCACAGCGTCTGGCCGTTAAGCTGAGTGATCAAATGTATTTGTATCCAATGCAACTGCCACACTCGGAGTGGCAACTGCCGGACCTGAGCGCAGAGCGGGGCATGCTTCTGCAGTCGGTAGCTCTGACCCTCTGCCAGGTTACAGATGTGGCATGCATTCACACCAAGATCGATCTGATTGTGACAACAGCGCGACAGGAGCGTCTGGACAAGCATGTCAAGCACGCCGAATACGAGCAACGCATTGAGCCGTGTGCTCGGGCACTCGGCTACATAGCACGTCAGCATCTGGCCCATGTGATCAAAAAGCTGTCAGAACTGGCGCAAATGGGCGGGCGCAAACATTCAACGGGTTTCTTTAGCAATCTACACACTTTTATCAAGGATTCGCATAAAGAGCTCGAGAACTATAAGACCAATCTGTTGGTGGTGAAAGCATTTGGTCGCATCATGGACGAGGCAGATCCACTGCAATCGCTGCAGCATCTGGACGATGCCTTGCTCAATTTCCTAATGATACAGCTGGCCAATCACAAGGATCAGACTATTATGTCGGCCATACTACAAACGCTGCTCAGCATTTGCAATCAATTACTTATTACTAAAGAGCAACTACCAGCGCCGCTCAAGCATCGCAAGCAAATCATGGAAACCGTCTTCAGTATACCCATCGAGTCACCCTTCGACGACTTGCCGCTGCTGCCCACAATCTTAAAGCTGGGCACCGATTTCATTCGCATTGGTGAGTGAGCCAAAGGCCAAAGTCAAAGATTTTAGAAATTAGCGTATAAAGCATTCGCCCTTTGCCATATTACTGTCAACGAATGATTTCATTTGAACCAGGTCTGCAGGCTAATTTTGTGTCCTGACGAATGCTTTTTTCATTGGTGTTTATCTCAAAGACGACGTAAAACATTCTGCATTATTTTGGCATATTGCTCTTTAGGCTATCGCTGTATGAATCCTTTTAAAATTCTGCAAAATATAATTTAAATTTTCATGAACCTCGCTTTACACCACACAATTCCAATTCGTTTCGATCCTTTTCAGTTTTTCATGAAAAAAGTCCAATACGGTCATAATTATTATTATTATTTTGGAACAATAACGAATAACTTTAACGAACTAAAATAAAATATTTGGGTTTGTGCAATGTCTGTCTTGCTGTCCGTTCGTTTGAACGCATTTTTTCGTCGCTTTAAAATAATGTTGTATCCTTGTCTTCGTTCTGACTTTTGCAGGCGGCAGCGATAGCTCCGAGTGTGTGGACGGCAGCGTCATCTTTGAGATTGCCTGCAAGAACTTTTTTGGGTGCGCAAGGCAACTGAAAATGAAATTTGAATCGCAGGAGGAGGACGAACACAACAGCTTTTTGGCCAAGCATCTGAATGAATCGCTACCGCAGTTAAATGCCTTAGTGCGTGCCATTGTCGAACTGGATCCGTCACCCTTGACGCTGGACCTCATAATTGGTATACTGGAGTGCTGGATGCGTGACAAGAACTCAGAGGTGCGCATCTGTGCGAGTCATGTGCTGGATAACACCCTCGAGGTTTACATTAAGTCAATGAAAATTGGAGGCTGCGAAGCACCCTCCAAGTTCAACCAGACAGGCCAAATGCTCGGCAAAATCGTGCCGCGCTGCATCGACTCCAATGGCACCGTGCGCCAGGTCTCGGTGGATATACTTCAGAAAACTCTGGAAATTGCGTGCATCTATGAGACATTGACCATAGCGAGTATTGACAGCAGCGCCGAGTGGCTAAAAGAGATTGAAATGATCAAGGAGCACATAATTACGGATGAGCCCAAACAAATCTATAATCTAGCTGGCGATATTGCTAAGATTATAGCGCAACGCATTTCCAGTTTTCAGTATCTGCAATTCTGGTCAGTATTTACTTTAATATGCAATACGGTATATGCATATTTATATATATATATTTATAATTTTCTACGTTGATGCGATAATCGCTTTTATTTTCTATGATTACACCGGGCATTGAAAATATACAATTGTTACGAACGTCCTTGTATGGATTCGCAAAATTCGTTCGATCTCGTGTCACTATCACACGGAATTTCGAAAAGAAAAGTATTAACATGAATCGAGATTTGGAACAGGAATACAGAATAAATAACTAACAATAAATCTAAGAAACCCATTCCATATGCGTATCTTCTATACACCTTATGCTATTTGTCAAGCTGACCGGCCGTTGCATTTCATTTGCCATCCTTCGACGGGCTACCTCGCGACGCATCGCCTGTTCCATATCGGCAGAAGGACTGACGACGTAGTACGGCAATTCATATAGTTTTTCAAATCTGCCATTTATCTCGACACAAACGCAATGAACTTCCTTTTTCTCCCTACGACGAGCTCTCTGACGCAGCCTAGGCGGTGAGCCATCGGGTGACAGTTTCATTAAATCAGATATTTTCCCATCCGTTTTTTTTACTTGGGCGCGCCTAAAGATTCTTTTTGGAACTAAGGTAACCTACAAAACAAAGATATTTAGTCAATTACGTTCCTGTTAAATATACTGACATTTTTTACAGCTTTTTTTTTTTGTAAACACCTTACCAGGTGGAAAATCACGCCGTAAAGTTGTTTGATTATTCCGCTCATGCTGTACTAGTTATTAATGTTGGTGCTGAAGGCTCAAATCTCGACTGAGAATTTGAGTCGAAGCTGTACTAGGATATTGACCTGGATGACAATTACTTCAGGTCCTACCTCGTCAGAAAATTTAAACTACATTTAAAGTCGGAAACACAGACTCCCAAAATATAGTCCGTTCATTATTTGGCAGCTAAACAGTCACACAACTAAAAAAAAAAATAAATAATTTGCACACGTCAAATCAGGTGTTACAATTATAATATTAACGTTAATTTGCAACAAAAATGAAACAACGACTTAATTTTGTTTTCGGTCTTCTTTTTTGTATTTTAGTAAAACTTTGTTGCAGTCGCTGCGTGATCCGGAACAAAGCTCTACCATTGGAGCAAGTGTTGTGCTCAAGTTCTTTATACAGCAGAAGGGCTCGGAGCTGTTTCATGCCATACCAGATCTGGTCAAGGACAGTCTGCTGGCGCTGCAGCTGTGCGATGTGCCGCGTGCAAAGTCTGGCGTACTTAAGGCCCTGGTGGCCTTAACCAAGCACCATCCGAAGCTCGTGTGCGCGGAGATGCTGCAACAGCCACTGCCCTACGATGAACATCTCGTCGAGTATTGGCATCTCGTTTGCAACGATGCACAACTCACCGGTCTCATGCTGGACAACTTTCTGCAGCTGCTGAGCGGCGCATGTCTGCACGAGCCGCAGGATATGTTAGGCGCGTCGAGCGATCGCCAAAGATTGGCTAGCGTTCAGCCGTTTGCCATATTTTGTGCGCTGCATGAGATGCTGCCCTGCAAGGACATACATGATGTGAGTAGCTGAGTGCAGTGGCTGAGATTTTTGAAATAGAATTATTTTGGATTTGATTGCAGCAATTGAAGGAGCGATTTGCGGATATGTTCAGCATGCTGTTGACCTCCCTGTCTAGCTATACAAATCTGGCCGCACCCATGCCTGCAGCACCGCCGGCAAGTCCCAACCAGCCGAATAAGTCATCCAGCAAGTTTGGCTTTGTGCCCAACAAAGAGCTTATCAAGCTGAATCCATGCCAAATAGCACTCGAGAGCTTTCAGGCGTTCCTCAACAATCTGGAAATGGAGCAAATTGCCACAGTATTGACGGTTAACACACAACTAGCCGTCAGCACAGATTGGCACAACTACATTGAGCTGTTGTCCCCAATGGCCATGGGTCTGGTCAATCAGCTGCAGTTGACCAGTCCGGCAATGCGTCAGCTGATCACCGCTCTTAGTAAATATGTTGCCTCGCCGCACGATGGGCAGCGCGTTGCAGCCGTTGGACTCTACTCACGTCTGGTGCCGCTTAAACCGAGCGGCGATCTGGCCAGCACCTTAATGCTACACCTAGGCGCCGCTTTAAGCGATCCCAATGCGGTGGTGCGTGGTCTCAGCCTGCAGGGTATGGGCTATGTGGGTCAGCTGGGCGAGCACGAGTCGCCCCGCTATTCGGAACTGGCTATACAAGCTTTGCTCAAGGGTGTCGACGACACGGTCGGCGATTGTCTCATTAATATACCGCTGGAGAGCATGCGTGGCCTCTCGCGCATACTCCAGGCGCTGCCCAGCGATCGAGTCGAACCTTTTCACGTCTCGCTGGCCATACGTATACGGCCCTTTTTTGGCAGTTATTCGACGGAGATGCGCGAAGCGGCCTTCATTCTGTTTGGCGATCTGTGTGAATCAAAGCATGACGACGGCAGTAGTTCGCCCACATCGTCGATGGAGGCACTGCGCGAACAGCTCTTCGCCAACCTCTTTCCGCTGTTGCTGCACTTGAGCGAAAGCGAACCAACCATTGTCAGCGCCTGCAAAGGCACACTTCGCCGCGTCTGCCAGCTACTGCGTGCGGTGCGAGTGAATGAGCTTGCCCAACAGCAGCTAAAAAGTGATGCGGATCCGCAACATCAGCTACACTACAGCAGCTTTATCGTGGATTTTGTTAAGGTCGTTGTAAGTAGAAGGACACTTTCTTGTGTATCCTTGAATTCAAATCACACTATTCGCAGGCACTGGAACTGACAGAGCACATCCAAGACTTTATAGACTCGTGCATGCCCAAGCTGCGTAGCCAGTGGCCGGAGGTACGCGGCAGTGCCGCAATTGTGATCGGTACGTACCCAATTATTGGTGACAGCTGGCCAAGTCAAATAAGATGTTTATTTTTAGGCATACTGCACAACTTCCTTAACGAGAGGAATACACAAACCGAATCGATAGCCAGCAAGATCGCAGTGCTTCTTAAGGATGAGCAGGTGGAGGTACGCGTGCTTGCTGCCCAGGCGCTGGGCTTTTTCTATGGGAACATTTAAATGACGTGCCCTTAGTGCACTGGGACCAACCGAAACGGAACTCTGATCTTTCCCAAGTATAAAGCAACACACACACACACACACACCAGCAGTCGTATTTTAAAATACAGATTAAATTTAGTATTTCTCGCAAGTGTGATCCCGCATGGGCATGTAACCATTTATGTATCCTTATTATGTTTGATAACCGTTTAACTGTTTTTTATTTTCTGTTATTCGTATATATGTATATGTAAGCATATATACAAGCCGTTATTTTTTTTGTATGGAAAATTATATATATATATATATATATATATATATATATATATATATATGTATTGCATATGTCACGCGACATATTTGGTTTTGTGTCAAAGATAATGCCGCCCTACATGTCGTAGTAAACCCGTTTCTAAACACCTCATTAGATATTAGTTTATTCCCGAGCCTAAGCTTCAGCTTCGTAAATTAATTTCCAGTCCCAAAAGTAATTAGTAGGATAGTCTAACCTTAGCACAAGATCAAATACTTTATTGTCAGCGGCTTGTTATTTAAATCCAACATGTTATTTGTGTACCTTTTATTAACGCTTATAAAAACCAAATAAATACAAATAAACGAATTCAATTTGAATAAATCCAATCAGTCTAAGCCATAAAACTGTATGCGACCACTTGACCACCCAATAGTCAACACCGACTTATTGTTGTCGTTGTTTAGGGGCTGAAAGCAAATGAAACTGGGATACTCGGCCGCCGATTGGCCATTTAGATAGTAGCCACCGGATATTTGCAAGTCGAACTTTTGTATGTATGTGCGAAAGATGGTAATGGAATTGGTTAACTTGAAAGTTATGACCAGATATTTGCCATGCGGATCCCATGCCAGCTGCTGGACTGTGCCACCAACAAGTGTTTGTTTGCTGCCACCCAGATTGCACGCATTCAGGTCGACAACAGGCAGTACTTCTTTGTCATCGGCTTTCGCTGTGAAATACCATAATAAAACCAGCAATCAGTATTTTAGGAGTTACTTCTCAAATATATAATATGAGCTTAGACAATTATAAACAGCGCGTCGTCAGATAAGCGCACACCCCAGCATGGGGATGGCTGGTGTACGACTTGAAATAACATTTTGAAGCAAAAGTATGCGAAAAGAAGCAAGTAAGAAACTGAAACAAGTTTGAACGTTGCAGTCGGGCGTTACCGACTACGTACTACTCGGGATTCTAGTGGGCATGGCCGGAATATCAAGGATGCAATCTGTGGAGGAAGTCACCAGCTATATACATACTAATTTGGTAGCTCCATCTCTAAAATTGTGGGAAACTTTCACATTTTATCGGTTTTTGATTTAAGGTGTATCGACATGTTATCGAATTGCCAGTGGGCGTGGTACAAAAATCTTAACACTGTCTGAAGAGGATAATTACAAGTATATATCCAAAATATTCAAGTAATCTCTTAAGCAGACATAATAAGATGAGCATTAGTTAAATTTTTTGCATATCCGGATCAGGGTCTCTAGTTGGAGTTTTTGACATTAAAAATAAATTTGTGCAACTGCAACAACGTATAGTTTCACTACTTTAAAAATATTTTTGGAAATCTGAAATGGCATTTCCAGCATGATAATAATTCACACTACTCGGCCGAGAAACACAAAATCAATGATTTTCTGAAGTGGCCACCATACTGGCCTGAGCTTATTATAATCGAAAACGTTTGGCTAAAATGTGTACGACGCTACAAACCAAAATAGCGCAAATACGAAGATAATCGAGCGCATTGAATGCTTGCTCTACTATTTCATTAAATTACATTAAAATAGTTTATGATTTAATTGCAAATCGAAAATATAAAAATTTTGCTTGAATATACTTACATTTCAAATCAAAAATGTTAAGAACTCTAAATTTCGTTAATTAAGCATGGGGTGTGCTATCCTGATCATAAAAATTGTACTTATTTCTTTTTTTATACCTTTGCTTAAAAATGTATTTAAATATTTTTTGGTCGTACACAAGCCATCATGATAATTTAAATGGATTTGAATAGGGCGTAATTTTTAAAAATTTGATGGCTCTAGTTCAAGTAGTCTGTGCGCTAAGCTGAGGAAGCGCAGTGTATATCAAATGTAGGCAGCATTATACAGACGATCTGAATGCTTGAGCAGTCGCCTACCTGTAGCATGCCATCTTAACTGGATTGGGTTCAATATTGGGCAGCTCCCAGGCGTGTGGTTGCATTAACTTGACAAGCACTGTGCCAGGAGTGCCCGCAGTTGGTAAGTTATTTGGTGTGGCACTTACATGGCTGGAGGTGCAGCTGGACGAATTGAAGGCGAAATAAAATTTGTTCGGTGGTGCTCGCAAATAGCAGAAAGCGGCCGCAGGGCGACCAGCATGCGGCTTGCACGTTGCCGCTGTCACATACCCAGCGATCTGAGGTCCAGCGATCGTCGCATTTCCACACGCGAAACACGCGATCCACTGTACCAGCAAATAGCCACACATTACCTGGCGACCAGCTGAGGAGCGAACCAGGAGGTCCTAAGCGTTTTAGTGGCATCATCCTCTTACTGTCTGGATGCCAAATAAGTATAGCACGATCCCCAATGGAAGCGGTGGCCAGAAGTGTGCCATCCTTGTTCCACTGCATCGAGGTAATGGGTAGATTGGCAGGACTAAAAGTAAATACAAAGAAAATGAGCAAGCGCACGACATCGTTAACCAGTGATATACGCACTGTTTTAATGTGTGGCTGGGATTGATGTTGCGGCCCAGATGCAGATTGTTGTCAATTATCCAAAAGAACAAACCCTGACGGCAACCAACAACAAGTTCAAAAGAACACAGCGGCCGCCATGCCATGCACGCAATCTGGGTTTGTGTTGGGCTCTTTAGCACTGGGCCCGTGCCGCCATTATTGTCTGTAATCCTATTGTAGATGTGCACAACGTCGTCCACGCCAGCTATGGCCACTTTAAACAGATGAGCGTGCCAGGCGATGTAGCGCACGGAGCTGTTTATCCAATCCCTAAAAAAATTGGGATCAAGTCAGCTATTATATATACATATATTATAAACATAACGTGCACCTGGTCTCAGTATATTGTGAAATGCGCTCGGTGCTAAGCTGCTGTGTGTGAGGGAATACTTTTAATTTGAATTTGCTATACAACTCTAGCAGATTTGCAATGAAATCGGCCGTATCGCTAATTAGAGGTGCTTGTTCGCGCGTTTTTTCATTACGCGCTTCCGCTAGCGACTCCCAAAAGCCGCCTTCGAAGAAGGTGCGCGAAATGCGCTTCGGCACGCTTTCGCTCGCGACCGGTATAAAGCTATGGCCAACCGAAATGCGATTAACTGATGTGTTGGGCAATTCATTCCGTAGATTAATTGATGGATAATACTCCAATTCAGGTGTAAAGTTATAGCCGTGTCTCTCGCCTGTTGGTGAGGACAACAGCGAAATTTGCTTTAGGTTGCTTATAGATGCCATTTAAATTTATTGTGCTTCTTCAATTTAGAGATGTGGCACATCTACGTACTGGTTACTTGTCACGAATTAAGTCAATCGCAGCCCTGTTAACTTATCGAAAACAGTAATACATTTTTAACTTTATACATATGATGACAGATTTTGCGACCAGGAAATGATTAAAATATCCTAGTAAAGCAGAAAAAAGTAAATTGTCTTTGCGTTTTAATTGGTTGTACGTAAAACATTAATTTATATAAAGAAATCTGTTATATATTATAAATTAATTAAGACCCAAGTATTGATGTAATATATGTAGAAATTACTGTCATAATATCTGTCTATTAAGTCTATCAAAATTATTAAATGAAAAACAATATAAATTTGTTTTACAAAATTAAGAAGAAAACTAAAACAGCATTTACGGAACCATTACATACAGTTCAGTTCAGCTCACAGCAGTTCAGAATCTGCTAGCATCCCTCGTCTTTTTTTTTTGCTTGGTAGCAAAGAAATTCAAATCGCGGACTAAGCCTTTTATTATTAAAGAATATCGACTTACAGGCAGTTTCACCTTTTTAGTTTTGTGTTTAAGGCATCATTTTTAGACTGTGAATTGCGGCGTTTGATGTAAGAGCGCATATAAAGCCCTTACAGCTGTGTTGTCTACTCATTCGTCCAGCAGTTGTTTTAATTTAACACAAACGCGCGCGTCATCTTTGGTTTTTGACAAAAGTTTTTAATTTAATATATATGCTACTTACTAGTTGGCGAATAAGAGAAAATGTCGAACTCAAATAACAACACCAACATACCAAATATTGGGTTGGAATTCAAGACCCTAATCACAAAGCTGAAGCTAGGCGTGCACCCAAGGGACTCGCAGGAATTATTAGGTGAATACACAACTGTCGCATATCACCCTATTTACCTAAATATTGCCTTTGTTGGTGCATTTTTATTGAATAGATCGAATAGTGCCTCTTGCCATGGATTATATTAATAAGTGCCCTGATGCCTTTGAGAATTCATCGCTACCGTCCGAGGAAAATGCGTTGGACCACATTATGAATATATTGGAGGCGAACCCAATTTGGGGTGAAGATGATAAGCCCGGATCGGTGTTCCACGAGCATTACGCTGTTGCTTCCTGTGAGGTGAGTGCGTGAGAATCGATGACGCATAAAAACTTCTACTCATGCGGTTGCAGATTGACGACCAGCGTACGCGCGACCTTCTAGCGAACCTCATATTATTCAGCCTGGAGACTGAGGCTCAGTACGGAAACATGACCGAAATTTCACAGGTGCCAGTCGAACGTGCCAATTCGTCGAACAAAGGCGACAGCTCAAACAGGAGCTCGAGCAGCAGCAGTACCAATGGGAAGAGGTCAAATGGGAAAAAGAAAGTAATGTCGGCTAAGCACTGCAGCTATGATGCAACACAGAGGGGCATGGGGCTGGGCAGCCAGCCAATGCCTAACTACATCAAAGAAATAACAAAGCAGAAGAACCCTGATGCCGTACATGATATTGTGCAGAATGCTGTTTATTCATTCATAGGCGTACAGGGAAAGTATCTCAAGAAGGATGTAATTACGGGTCGCTTTAAACTCGATCCGCTCAACATGAAGAGTCTGTCAGCGGTTCAGTCTGGCATGCTTTTGCGGCTGTCGGAGCTGGGCTATTATCATGATCGGGTGGCAAAATTCTCAAATACTACAACCGGCTACAATGCGATGGGCAGCATGGGCCAGGCGTTCATGGCAAAGCTTAAACAGGAGCTGAGCGAATTTCATGGACAGGTGGCTCTCTTGCAGGATCAGCTAAATGAGCATCGGCAGGCGCAGCTGCGTGACTTTGTTGATCGCGAACAAAACTGGCTGGACATACAGCGGGAGCAGTTGACACTGATGAAGCTGCTCTGCTGGTACCTAGAGCCACTGCGTCGCATGCAGTGGCTAACAAAAATCGCAGATGCTTGTCAGCTGAAAAAAGGCGGTGAGCTGGCGTCCGTGTTATATACGTTTTTGAATAATGGCGATCCCATGATTAATAAATTGGCCACTGACCTATTGACCGTCAGCTGCGGACCGTTGGTGCGCATGATCTCAAAGTGGATGCTCGAGGGCGGCATCGAGGATGGCCACGGTGAGTTCTTTGTTGAGTCGCTTGCCGAGGTTGGGGCCGATCGGCTATGGCATGACAAGTTCCGCTTGCGGCACGGCATGCTGCCCAAATTTATCTCACTCGAGCTGGCCGACAAAATACTTAAAACTGGCAAGAGCATTAACTTTTTGCGCGAAATATGCAAAGTGGAGGAGGCGGTCAAGGGCCGTAAGGAGCTTAAGTATGTCATTGATAATCATGGTAAGCCCACGTAAAGTTTAACTGACAGCATTCTAATGCAACTATGTTATGTTATGTTTCTCCTTTTCGTTCCCTTTCAGTTTCTCACATCTTTTCGTATGTGCCGGACACCACCTGGCATGCTGCCATCGAGACTTGCTATTCGCAAACGTCCAAGCATGTGCTTGACATAATGGTTGGGCCGCACAAGCTGCTGGATCATCTGCAGGGCATGCGTCGGTACCTCCTGCTTGGCCAAGGCGATTTTGTCAGCATATTCATCGAGAACATGAAGTGCGTTCAAGAATGTTTCAAATATGTCCAGATTTACAGTTTGCTTGTTTTGTGGCTTTCGCAGGGATGAGCTAGAGAAAATTGGCAGCGACATTTACTCTCACGATCTGTCCGCCATGCTGGACGCCGCTCTGCGTTGCACCAATGCCCAGTATGACGATCCCGATATACTAAATCATTTGGACGTGGTGGTCAAGACGCCCTATCCCGGTGATTGCGGCTGGGATGTCATTTCATTGCAATACACGGTCCGTGGACCCTTGGCTACCATGCTGGAGCCCGCAATGCCCACATACAAGGCGCTATTCAAACCCCTTTGGCGCATTAAGCACATGGAATTTGTGTTGTCCACGAAAATTTGGAAAGTGCAAATGGGTAATGCAAAGGTGAGTAAATATATTTTTGATCTAAACAGTTACGCATGGCCATACATACATATATGAATAGTAGCGCAATGATTGAACTCCCTGAAATTTTAAATATTCGTTTGTATACACATTCTCTTCGACCATACAGATAACAAGAATCATTTTGATTATCGATTTTTACTGGTTTACGTAAAACATTCAAGTCTATCTTGGAAATTTTATAAGTCTAGTGTAGTCTAGCTCCTTGTATGGTCTACGAAAATATATACATCAAATTTCCAGTCCACAGTTTTTATTGTCGTATTGATACACATACTCTCTATAGCGTCATTAATTAATACTCGCAAACCGACTTTGCATTTAAACCTTTTGGAGCTAGAGGATACTTAAAGCGATTGAAAATTAATATAATGGTGAAACTGTCTCTGTCCATTCATTTTCCTATCTCTGAAAACGATTTGCTTTTATTGGGCAAATAAAATATTATTTTTCTTGGCGAGTTCTCTTTTGTCATTTAAGCTTCAACTCTAATTTTTGTACGAAATGCATTTATTGAATAAACGGAAGGTCGTAAAATATGATTTAAACAATAAAGTTTCTATATTTGCAATAAAAAAAAAAAATAAAATAAAGCGATTAAAAATATAATTTTGCCAAACATTGTGTACTGAAAAAGTCGCTATATCAATTTCATATTTAAATAAAATAAAATGACGCTAATTTTAAAAATGTGTTCACAGAATTTTGAAGTGAAATAGTTATGGTACATACGAGAAATGTATTAGACAAAGATATAATCAAAATTTTGTCGCAAAATATCAGCAAAGTCAAAAATGAACGCTCAGTACATTGATTATTGTCGGAGCTGACTGTTACATACATTTGAAGAAAAGCATTATGTGTCATTTAAACGAAGTATTGTATTGGGCACATGAAAGGGAAATATTCGAATTAATAAATCCATGTGCCGAATAGCAGCTACGTGTTGACTTTGTACCCACGTTGCAATTTAGAGTTCAATTGCTGAACCTTAACTGGATAAGATTAGCGCGTACGCTGAGTACGTAATCTAATCCATGGCACTGAAAATAAAAAAAACTGAACAATTTTCCACTTGCCGTTGCACATTTACTATTGCTGTCCAACGATAAGGCACGCGGCCAACCTATCTGAGGTATATCAGGGCATACGTCTAAAGTACACGTGCTCTCTTCAGCCACTTTCCACAACTTGCTGGGCAAGCAATTAAATTTTCACTAAAAATAAATCAGGTACAGACTCCTTTAAGGCTTATGTATTATTTTCTAATTACACATAGTATAAACATACAAAAAAAAAACCCCACACACACATACATTGGGTGCAAATACGGCTGAAACAACGTAATAATGATGAACCAAAGCAAAACTTAAATATGAAATTACGTACAAACTGTGTGATTGTACGTGGTGTGCGGAAAGTTGTGAAAGCGCATTAAGCCAATTTACAACTTGGCGTCAGTTTTAAGCAGAGGCGCCAGCTTCTGCGTTAGCATTATGTTGCCTGCAATCTTCAACTTGCCCTTCATGAAGGCAGCCTGGGGATTCAGTTTGCCTAAGGCGATGTCAACCATGTCCTCATCGGCAACGGTCAGAGTGGTGTCCACCTTGACTCCCTGGGCAGGTCCTTCATAAGCCTTGGCGCTCTTGCAGTCCAGAGCTATAAATTAATGCAGTTGAGCAATTAATGTTCGTTTGGCTATTGCCTAGCCAGCCAGCAGCTGGTGCTGAAGTACACAAACACCAGGTGCACTTTGAACTTTACACAACGCAACATTAAATGTGGGACGCATGTGTAATTTGAAGTATACACTTACTCCATTCTTTGGCCACTTTGCCGTCCTTGGTGATTTTATAAAGAAAGACGCCGTTGATGGCCTTGGCCTTGGCGGCATTATCCTTCAAACCATCGATAATTTTCTGGAACACGGCGTCTGACTGCAGCGACATTATGATTGTTGTTGTTTCGCTTAGTGTCCGGAACTGTGATTTTTTTAATTAAAAGAATCGATTAGTAACTCTGTAGTTATGCATTTTAATTGCGAAATTTGTAATTGACAACACTCGCCACATGCTCACACCTGAAATGTAAAACGGTAAATGATGAACAAACAGCGGCAATCGTTGATATTTATGTGCTTTTTCTTTTCTTATTCTGCTTTGCTCACGCGCTCTTGCACTCAATGAAATACACGCCAGCAATAAAAAAAAATCGATAGTCGGTTGGAGTTTGCACTCTCTTTCTCACGCTCGCTTTGAACGCTGCTGTTCTGTTAACTAACATGGGCAGCTGTTAGTGTACTTGTATTGTGCCCTGTGTACTGTGCAAAGTGCGCCAACGCTTTGAAGACAATAATTATTGAATGGGAATAACAATAAGTGTTAGATTATGGATTACGCTTTAATCAATCTGGATTTCCTCATAATGCAAAAGCATTCCTGTGTACTTATAGAAACAGCAGCAGGCTGTCAATACAATTGTATAAACATATACATATATATTTTCATACATATTCACATCCTTATCAGTACGTACTTTATGGGAAACACATTATCTTTATTATGTACAGATATAAATGTTAAATTTAGCCAAATGCCTGCGCCTGCGACGCGTTCTCAAACTTTTCCGGGTCGAGTCCGGCCTGCTTCATCTGGACGGCAATGGAGAATAAGTAGTCATAGCATTCCGACCTGTAAATCATTCAAACAGTTGCCTATCACATTAACACATATGTTTATATCGCAACTGGCTCTTGCTCACATAGTTTTGGCCTTTTCCCAAGTCTGACCCCATACATAGACGCCATGGCGGCGTACTAGAACTGCCGAGCAGCCTGGATACTCCGACATGGCCGCGTACATGCTGTCGGCCAGGTCCCGTTCGAATGGCGTGTTTTCAATAATGGGCACCACCAACTGCTCATCGTAGCGGAGATAGCGTTTATCCGCCTCATCGTAAACACCCTGCAAGCGATATGTTATGTCAGAATATGTTGTGCGCACTGGACTCGTACCTTAATCATTTCCAGATGTGTGCAACGAAAGGTTTTTCCCGGCCAGAGCAGCGTGGCCATGACGGCATGCTGGGAATGCGTGTGAATAACAGCGCCGGCATTGCGGTGTCTGTAGGCTAGCATGAACAGAGGCGTGCACTGGCTCTTGCTGAAGCCCCTTATCTCTGGTGGCAACTGTAAATCCTTGCCATCGATATCTTGCACAAAGAGATCCTCCGGCTGCATGCGCTCCTTTTGCACACCCGAAGGTGCTATATAGATTTCATTGCTGTTGTAAAAATCAGTCAAATTTACAACCCATGTTTTTCAAGACATTTGCGATGCACTTGCTTGTATTTTATGCTCATGCCGCCTCCAGTGCCAGTTACCCAGCCTAAGTGGTAGAACTGCTTGCATAGCGCTGGTATCAAGTTGCGCGGATGCTCTCCAGGTAAATCCTTGAAAGTAGACAATGCCATCGTGGGCTTGGATGACAGATAAGGCAACAGTTGCTCTGTCACGCAGCCACATATGTAAACAATGATAACACATACGATTACTTTTTGAACTGCCCTGCCTGCTATTATTGATATCGATAGTTATGTCAATAGTGATTGTTGAATTTAAATGCGTTCTCTTATTGGTTATATTTGCATTATTCTTTCCAGGCACTGCGCTTATTGGGCAGCGAGATCGCCAAAGCCACCTACCGATTGCATCTGTTTACATCGGAAATTATTCACTTTGTTCACCAGATGCAGTACTATGTGCTCTTCGAGGTCATCGAATGCAACTGGGTAGAGCTGCAAAAGCGAATGCAACAGGCCAAGGCGCTGGACGATATTCTCGATGCACACTCAAAGTTCTTGCACGCGATTAGCATTGGCTGTTTTGTGAACACATCCACGAACATGGAGGGACATCTTGAAGTAGTTTATGAGAATATAATTTCCTTAGAAAACTGGCAGTCTAATTTCTACCAAGACTGTTTCGCTGAACTGGATGCCCGCCAGCAAATGGCCAAAACAATTGCTGCCTCCGAACAGAGTGGAAGCTTCGGTTTAACTACTGAGCAGAAAATGGAACGCGACCAAGAGCGCAAGATGTTCGAACAGAAGCTTTTAACCTCCTGCCGAACTCTTGAAGGGTTTGCCCTGTCCTACGGCAAAGCAGTGGGC
This sequence comes from Drosophila paramelanica, assembly GCA_035043915.1. Taxonomy (NCBI): domain Eukaryota; kingdom Metazoa; phylum Arthropoda; class Insecta; order Diptera; family Drosophilidae; genus Drosophila; species Drosophila paramelanica. The sequence goes on along the minus strand of JAWNMO010000640.1, from coordinate 685,086 downwards.
GGCTTTTTGCTGGCGCTCAACTCCAGCGACGATCCCAATCTGCAGCTGTTCGGCACCCGTCTGGACTTTAACGAGTATTACAAGAAGCGGGACACAAACTTAAGCAAGCCGCTAACATTTGAGCACTGGCGCTTGAGTAATGTATTTGGCGCTGCAAAGAGCCATATGGGAGGTCGGTACAGCATGCATCCGCAGTTAACAGCTCAATTTAATCACCAAGATCGGAATAAGTCGGTATCCTGGGACTAACGCTTAAACTAGGTGCAAGACTATGATAAGCACATTCACCAAACGATTGATCCAAATAACAACGATGAAAACGGCAACATCATTAGGCAAAATAGAAGATGTGGGGTAACTGTGGCTCCACGTGTATAAGTTAAGCACATAGCTGCGCATTGTTGCGATGAACTATAAATTGGGTGTATTGCATTATGATTTAGGATAGGAAAACGAAAGTATTTAGCTTAGAATGCGACTGCACACAAGCTGCCAGCATATTTAATTATTGTATCAGACACAAGCGTTTTTTAAAGTATCATATTTGTCAATCGAACTCTAAAAGAATTCATCCACACATATTTCTGTCCAAAACAGGGAAAGGCTCATGAAAAATACGCACAGTTGATAAGTTTTAATATTTTGTTTTTTGTTTCTTCACAATCACACATTGTATAAAAAGACACTTAAACACTGTTATGTATGCACTGCACTTCACATTGCAGATAGTGTCTCAAGTATTAAGCAAAATTCTAAACTCACTTGTGTTAATTTTACACATTCTTCTGCCACCTCAATCTTGGCATCCAAGAAATTCCTGCATTGATAAAATTAATCAAGAAATTTGCATTTTTGTGTTATATATATATATATCTGATATAAATTGTTAATGCTAACAACACTGTTAATTAACTATAGTGAATACATTTTAAAATGATTTTATGGCAAGCTGCCAATTTTAGAAAAATGCCATATATATTGTTGCTATTTGTAATTGGAATTGGATATTAAGCAATTTTAAATGTTAATAAAGTAAGAAAAACTCAAAAATTTCTAAATAACTGGTTATGTATTTTCGAATAAAATCTGTATGACTTATTTTTGTTCTAACGGAATTTTCTAATTCACTTGATTTTAATCTTAGTCGAGCCCAGTATGCCCGTACTCTAGCACAAATATCGTTTATTTCTATCGATAGGTTTTGTGATATTTGCTGCATTTTTTTGTAAGACGATAAATAAATAGCACAACAAACTTGTAAAACGAAAAAAAAAATCAATTGCAAAAAATAACACAGTTGGATTCTAAGCTGAAAATCATCGCTTGTAAAAAAAAAAACAAGTGAAGAGCGAACAAAAGTTCAGCAGCTTATCAGAGGCAAAAGACGACAACAGTTTGGACTCGAAGCAAATTTGTGTGCATTTCGCGTTGGCAGTGTTTTTGCAAGTGCAAAAGCAAGACGAAGAGCAAAAGAACGAACGAAAAAAGAAAAGCGGACGCTGACACAGCCGGTGCTGGCGATATATAGTAAAATAAGTTATCTCTTTTTGTTGTTGTTGTACAGTTATTCTGTTCGATTTAAAGCAACCATATTGCTGCTCTGGAGCCGAAAACATCAGCAGCAATAAAAGCAAGAAAAGCAGCGCACACAGCCACTGTGACGTCGACGAAATGGCGTTAAAAAAAGTGAAGGGAAATTTCGAGCGCATGTTTGATAAAAACTTGACAGACCTGGTGCGCGGCATAAGGAATAACAAGGATAATGAGGCAAGTGACGAAACACCCAATAGTCGTTGTCGGTGTCCCCACAACTTGTTAATTAACCGTCAAATTCCATTTGCATTAGTGTACGTAGCCGTTTTTCTGTGTGTGTGTTTGTATCGCTGTCAGCATCTGCCAGCTACGGAAGGCTTATAAGCTTGTCTCAATTAGCGGCAATTCTATGCGTCGTCCACTCCCTCTTTATTCTTCTCTTAATGTCTTTCAGTTCATTTCCCTGATGTGGCAGCCAAAATACACACACACACGCACACCCCCTCAGCAAATGAAAACGCGCTGTCACGCCATGCCCAACTTCCCTTCTGCCTTTCAACTTAATTTTCCTTATAAAACCAAACAAACACAGCTTGTCATCTAGTCACCATCTGAGCAGATTTAGAAGTGAAGAAAAGCATAGAATTAATAACACATATTCATGTTGCAACCCAAATCCTGCTACTTCTTATGTTTATTTAGGCTACATAAGTTTAAGCTTTTTTGCTGTTGCCAAAAAAAAAAAATGCTGCCGTATACACAATTTACCTGCCAATTGCAATTTTATTCAGTTAAACTGATAGCCTCCGCTTTCGGTACCCGCACTTGACCACGCCCGCAAATTTGATGACCCAACTGAAACACATTTACATTTATTATGTATATACCAAGTGTTGGTATTATGTATTTGTGTACATAACATTGCCTTCGGCCCGCCCATCACTCGGGCCATGAAATCTCTACATGATTAGACACGCTTTGCGCTTTTCTTGCAGTCGCCAAACACACACTCACACACAAATGTACACATGACATGTTCAGAGGCGTTTTAATTTCTAATTTTTGCTTCTTTTTTTCGCACTCCACAGGCCAAATACATATCGCAGTGCATCGAGGAGATCAAACAGGAGCTGCGGCAAGACAACATCAGCGTCAAGTGCAATGCAGTGGCCAAGCTGACCTATGTAAGTCCGCCCCTTAAGGCGGAATGCGATAAGCGAGCAGCATCTAATGTGACATCACAGACTTCGTCTTGAATGTGGGGAGATAAGAAACACAAGCAATTTAAATAAAAAAGAGGAAACTGCCTAGTCTCAATTGAAAGTTTAGACAACCTCTTCTATTTCACTTAAACGTATACCACTATTTGCGTGCCGTACGGAATAAGCTTTAGGCAAAACAGTAACTAACTGACTAATACACAAAGTTAAGTCCCATTTTGATCCGTTGCACAATGAGCACCCACTTTCATTCTCACAAAAACGTTACCATTCCTCAATTCCATTTTAAAAACATATCCCAAACATACGACCATACACATAAGCATCCCTTATAGATAAAAAAGAAGTCGATCTATTTTTAATTTTTTTTATTAAGCTTTTGCATTCCATTTATGCAGATCAAGTTTATTTCAAATTGTCTATAAACTACCTTGTTATCTCAAAATCGATAATTATCTTCTTATTGACCCATATCTCAGAGACTATACGAGCTAAAGATAAGTTTGGTATGTGGGCGTGTCACGTATAGTATATACCGATAAAGAATAATTTAACCTTTCTTGGATTAACTTTGAACAAGGGCCTAGGACACTTCTGTTTTGTGTAAGATGTTACCATTTAAATTCTAAATCCAAAAAAAAAGGTGTATATAGGAGTTTCACATGAATCATGAATAAAGTAATATTTAAATATTTTTGTATATATCTGATAAAGATAATTTTAAGTACAAAACTATAGCTTAACATATTTTTATACATATAAATTACTCATCATTATAGATACAAATGCTCGGCTATGACATCTCGTGGGCAGGCTTTAATATTATTGAGGTAATGAGCTCCTCGCGCTTTACATGTAAGCGTATCGGTTACCTGGCGGCCAGTCAATGCTTTCATCCGGATAGCGAAGTAAGCACCTTATCAGGTCACAAACTATTTTGTACTAATGCTATGCATTTGCAGCTACTTATGCTAACCACGAATATGATACGCAAGGACCTCAATTCACAGAACCAATACGATGCCGGAGTAGCGCTAAGCGGCCTCAGCTGTTTTATATCGCCAGACTTGTCGCGTGATCTGGCCAACGATATCATGACACTGGTGTGTGGCGTTGTGTTTATATGTTAAAGTGAGCCGACTTAATTCTTGTTGCTTGTTTCGTCGCATAGATGAGCTCGACAAAACCGTATCTGCGCATGAAGGCTGTGCTAATGATGTATAAGGTATTTTTACGCTATCCCGAGGCGTTGAGACCCGCATTTCCTAAACTCAAGGAGAAACTCGAAGATCCAGATCCAGGTGCGTATTTGGCAAATACATATGCAGATATACTAATAGTGACCGAAAATAATAATGGCAAGAAACTTGAACTGAACAAGCAACAGTGCTCATCTTCGGTCTATCATCCTTCATTGAACATACACAAGAGAATCAGAATAAAATTAACTTCCGTGTTTATTATCCGAACTTTATAAAGCATTGAGAGTGTAATTTATTATCCACATGTGTACCAACACAAGTTAAAAATGAATGTAACCAATATTTAAGCAGGTCCTTCTGAAAACTTAACAAACTGGATTTAACGGTTAAAATAATGGCCAAATAATTTTACCTTTTTTTTTAAATAAATAAAAGTTAAATTCAAATATCTTCGATAATGGTACAAGAATATTCAAATTTACATTTTATTTTTTGCTTTTAAAGTTAAAGCTTAGATTTTATTTCAATTAAGCGTTATTTCATTACCTTATTGCATATTTACATATGTATATTTATTATGTTGTAACTTTTAGGCCTTCACAAATTTTTATTTTATAACATTATAATTAAGGTCCTGCTATCTAATTTGACAAACACACACTTGTTTTCTAGGAGTACAATCGGCTGCTGTTAATGTCATTTGCGAGTTAGCACGTAAGAATCCAAAAAACTATCTGCCCTTAGCGCCTGTATTTTTCAAACTTATGACCACATCGACCAACAATTGGATGCTTATCAAAATAATCAAACTGGTGAGTGTTTGAAGTTCCGCATTTTTTAAAAAGTTTTTTTTTTCATTTTTCTTTTTTATTCTGAAAAAAATTCATTTTTTGCTGTACAATATGTATACGAACTGAATATTGTCTATCAACAAGTTAATTAACACAAATCCTACTCCTCCACTTCCCTTACCTGCCCAATCAAAAAACCAAAATATAAATGCAAAAAAAAAAAAACGCAAAAAAAAAACAGTTCGCGAGCCTCACAACAATTGAACCGGCGTTGGGACGCAAATTGACTCAGCCCCTAATCGAAATTATTTCCAGGTTTTTATCGGCGCGCTTTTGTTTATTGAAGCAAGAAGCCATATCAAGAAAAACAGCACGCGCTTTAATTATAATTTGTTTAAAATGCATTTTCTAACCAATTTAGTTTCGTTTTGTTTAATTTTTTTTTGTTTTGACTTTTGTTAAGATTTTCCATCATTCATATTTACGCTCACAACACCAATTCCTCACCATTTAAGCCTATTGATTAGACAATTTGCTGTATTTAAATGCAAAAAATTCACATGAAATTCAATATCAACTGTAAATGTTGTTATTGCACATGATTTTTGTACCTGTGCTTACACACACATATGTATGTATGTGTTTATCCTGCTGCTTTCCGATCTCGGGGTTACTACTTAAATATAGATATTAAAGAAATAGTTCACAAAGTATCTAAAATTGTTTTCTGATTGAATAATAATAATAAAAAAATCTGTTTTGTAACTGATTGATTTCTAAATCTTTTTTCATGTTTTACAAAAAAAAACAAATAAAATGTATACATTCAACATTTATAACGATTACAATTTTATAAAAAAAGGGAAATCAATTGAAAAAAATTAAAAAATAAAAAATAGTTTAGTTTAAAAATCAAATGCAGCACTTAGACATATTGAAATATATATATGTATGTACGTACAGACATGCAGCCATGAGCTCTGAATAATCCACAGAGGGATTACACAAACACACACCTACACCATATACATGCGAGAAAATAAATATGGTTATTTTAATTCTTTTGTTTTTTCTTAATTTTACTTTGCCTGTTCGAAAATAGTTAATAGATTCCGCAAAAAGTCAAAGTAACCAAACCTAGGCTAGTTTCATATATGTATCATTTGTATAGATATACATGTACAAGGATGTATATGTATGTGCGCTGCAGTTAGCGGTTAAATATATACTTTCTATTAAACATTAAACATTGCGTTTAGCCATTATCTGACATATTTTTATTTACTATTTATTTAACGTGTCTGTTATTTAATTTGTTAATATATTTTATGTATTTAAAAAGAAAATTATTTTAAAAAATATGTATGTATTGAGTATGGTATAATTTGTTGCTTGTTTCTTTTTCTCTTTGCATATTTGCAGTTTGGCGCTTTAACTCCCTTAGAACCCCGGCTAGGAAAGAAATTAATAGAGCCACTCACAAATCTAATTCATAGGCAAGTTTTTTATCATTTATTTAAACAATCAAAAAAAAAAAAGAACAAAATAATTGAAAACGATGAATGTTCTGCCAAAATTGGAAAACAAATACAAAGAACTGCGAATCTCAGCTGTTTCATGATTAAAGACTGATTTATTATTACGTATAACCATTGTTTTAAAAAACAAGTGAGATTGCTCTAGTCGGGACCGCCCGACTAGAAGATACCCTGAACCCAGAAATGAACACATACACACAAACTTTCGGCAGTTGATGAGTATTGAGCCTGTTAAAAATAAAAAATAAAATTTACTAATAATTACCAACAAAAAAATAAATACTCCACAAGCGGGAGTTGAACTCGGTACCTCCGTGATAAGATGCACAAATCTTACCAACTGCACCACAATACCGCATTTTTCGCGAATGATATAACACTACTTAAAGTCGCAAAAAGTCAAGGAGAACGAAAATTTTGCACTTGTCATTAAAACGATACAAATTAATAATAATTATATTTATGAATAACGAAAAAAAAAAGAATTCAACATTACTCTACCATACCAGCGCTGAATTCGAACCCAGTCCTCCGCGTTATGAGGCACAACTCTTACCCACTGGACCACGCTCTTACTTCACTTCGTTGTGCTAAAACTCAATTTAACCGTTGCAAAAAAAAATTCCTAGAAAAACGCAAGACAAATTTTGCATATGCATATGTATGCGTGCACATGTACACAGAAATTGCCAAGCAGCTGCGCTTTGCCCCCACTACTGAAAATAGATTCTTGATTTGCTCGTAAACTAAATGTACGATCGTTATGAAATTTTCAGGACTTATTCAGATCATCGAAATGTATCTACAAACCAATTTGCACGTGTGTAGTATTTGATTTACTTTGTTTTTTTGGTTTTATCAATATTGTGGGCGATTGGGGGGAGGTATCCAAAATCGGAAACATTCAAATTCTTCGTATGTTATACGCGAGCATAAAATAAATAAAATAAATTTGGTGGCTCTAGCTTTTATAGTTTGGAAGTTATGCTTAAAAAACCGAGTCAAAAAAGCGATAAATATCGATAATAAGAAAACGGAAGGAGTTATCGATGTTTTGAAATAAACTTGATCTGCGTATGGAATATACGAACCGAATGAGACCAAGATCAGCTTTCTAGCTTTTGTAGTCTCTGAAATCGACGCGTTCATACAGACGGACGGACAGACGGACAGACAGACGGACATGGCTAAATCGACTCGGCTAGTGATGCTGATCAAGAATATATATACTTTATGGGGTCGGAGATGCTTCCTTCTGCCTGTTACATACATTTGCACAAAACCATTATACCCTTTTTTACCCATTTTCAATGGGTTCAGGGTATAAAAAGAAGCCAAATGACACGCTTCTTCAATCATTTAAGTTAAGTTAAGTTTCATTTGTGCTCTTCCTCCCGCTCTCTTTCTCTCTTGCGCTTCTCTCTTCCATTGAATGCTTCTCTCCAAGCACCAACATTAAATTTTAAGTATTCATTTTTTCATTTAGTTTTTGGCTTGCGCTTCTGTCTTCTCTCCAAGCAGCAACATTAAATTTTTTGTGTTTATATTTTCATTAATTATTTATCTTAAATTCTTTGCATTTTACTGTTACATATTAATTCTTAGCTGTTGTATACATGTATATAAATATATTCCTACTGTTTTAATAGAGTTTATATCCTTTTATTATATTACTGCTGTTGTTGCAATTCGTGTTGTTGTTGCTGCATATTTTATTTATTTGATTAAATGATTTAATTGCTTTTGGGCCGCTTTAATCGAACTGAACTCTTTGATATACCACTGCCCTAACCCGCCGATCCGTGTCCAACCGTCCAACCCAAACAGCACATCGGCAATGAGCCTCCTCTACGAATGCATCAACACGGTCATCGCGGTGCTCATCAGCATCAGCAGCGGCATGCCCAACCACAGTGCCTCAATACAGCTGTGCGTACAAAAGCTGCGCATCTTGATAGTCGACTCCGACCAGAATCGTAAGTAGTTTACACCTATCGTAATCACTTGAAACCGAAATTCATACACATTAATACATACGTACATATAATCGATGCTATCATTACTATTATTTAGTACATATAAAAACAGAGTATGTTTATTTTATTAATAATTAAAATATTTGCTATATGTTAAACAAGATCAACACCAACCGTTTAGGTTGAAAAAAACAAATATTGATTAAATCGGATTGCCACTTCAGCAGTGGGCGCACTTCAAACCCCTTGATAAGGTCAAACCCCTTGATAGTTTATCTGACGCGGGTATATACAAATATATATTCCAGGTTTCAAATCTCGAACTTCCATAGGGGCGAAAAACTTGCGTTTATACGGACAGCAAGTCGGATATTCACTTCGTGAACGAGTGGAAAAAGATTTTAGGATATTCGAGAATTAATATTTCAAGACACATTCGACTGAGCTCGTTATCCTGATCAAACATATGCATATATACCTGTTGCCGGAGATGCCTTTTCTTGTCTGCGTATTTAATGCTACTTGAAATGGGTGGTAACGATTCATTAGGGCGCCAAAATAAACCTACTTCTGATCTTTCGTACATGTATCACATGGTCAGACTGACATATTTCTGTCCTTTTTAATTAATAGTGAAATATTTGGGACTGCTGGCTATGTCAAAGATACTGAAAACGCATCCGAAGAGTGTGCAGACGCACAAGGATCTGATACTGGCTTGCCTGGACGATAAGGACGAGTCAATTAGACTGCGCGCCTTGGATTTGCTTTATGGCATGGTGTCTAAAAAGAATCTCATGGAGATTGTGAAACGCTTGCTCGGCCACATGGAGCGCGCCGAAGGCTCCGCGTATCGGGATGAGCTGCTTTACAAGGTGATTGAGATATGTGCCCAGAGTTCCTATTTGTATGTGACCAACTTTGAGTGGTACATGACCGTGCTCGTCGAGCTCATCCAGCTAGAGGCCGGCTCCAAGCACGGCCGCTTGATTGCCGAGCAGCTGCTAGACGTGGCCATTCGGGTGCCCGTTGTGCGTCAGTTTGCCGTCAATGAGATGACCAATCTGCTAGACACGTTCGCCGTCTCTACGCAAAGCAACTCCATGTACGAAGTGCTCTACGCAGCCGCCTGGATTGTCGGCGAATTTTCTGCTGAGCTGACGGATGCCGAGAAAACCCTTAACATACTGCTGCGACCGCGACAACTGCCCGGCCACATCCAGGGTGTCTATGTACAGAATGTCATCAAGCTCTTTGCCAGGCTGGCCACCACCTGTCTTGAGCTACAGGATATGTCCGGCATTGTGCGGGTAAGTCAAGCCAATAAACCACACCATTTTTAATATGAGGTGACTTGGTCAATAGATCAATGGATCAGTTATAAAACGCTTCAGATTGTGTTTTTTGTTATAACAATTAAATTTTACTTCAAATGATCAGATTTGATTGCTCATATTTGTAATCAATTGCCTGTTGTCTGTTGTCTAGAAATTTTGTATTGTGCCAAAGCCTGCAATCCGTTCATTACATAATTTAAGCGTGATGCGAAACAAATTTATTAAGTCTGAATTGCATTAAGTGTAAATTAGTGTCTTTTTATATTTCGAACTGAAATCTAAACACAAGCACGACATTTTGCCTTGATAGTCTTCTATAAATAAACTTAAGTATGGGAAAATAAACTTTTCCGAATTAATCAGTCAAATTGGTTAGTTCCGAACAGAAGTACAAGGAATTTCTCTTTGCTCGTTTTCTTTTCAAAGCTGTACTACTAACTATGCTTTTCAATTATAACTACAATTTTTCTGTTTCTCTGTCGGTTGGGCGAAAAGTGCGTGGCAAGTTGCCTAGATCCTTGCTAAGTATCGTAGGACCTCGTTTAATTAAAGTTTCAGTATGGTTAATAAACCAATGTCCAATATAAATTAGTTCCAAAATCGTCAGACGAGTTTTAGCTGCCTTTTATCTGCAGGACAGATTCTATCCATGTTATGGTATATCCCTTTTGCTTTGTTCTTGGCTTAACACACAGCTGTGCGATCATGTGCTGGATAAGCTGCAACACTTTAATGGCTCCAACGACATTGAGGTGCAAGAGCGCGCTAACTCCGCCAGCATGTTAATCGAAATGCTGCGCAAGCAGTTAACTGTGTCTGTGGACGATGAGACAACGGGATCGATACCAACACTAGCCATTGAGATTGTGCAGGAGATGGCTCTGCTGTTTGCCGGCGATCTAATTCCTGTAGCGCCCAAAGCACAGCGTAAGGTACCGCTGCCGGATGGGCTCGACTTGGATGAGTGGATCAATGCGCCACCACCAGAGGATGCCAGTAGCTCCTCCTCAGAACCTGATAAGGATGAGTTGTTTGTCAGCTCTGCTCCTGATGGCGGCGATGTTGTCAGCGATGCTAATACGGGCGGCAAGCGCCGTAAAAGCCTGGAGCTGACCCCGGAACAACTAGAGCGTCAGCGCATGGCGCGTCTAATCGAACAATCGAACAATCCCCACTATCTGAAGTCAGCGCCAATCTCTTCATCAACGGCCATCGGCAGCAGCAGTAATAACTCCAATGCGGATCAGTACGATAACATCGATGATATACCCATTACAGAGCTGCCACTTGACATCGAGGGCGTATCCGCATTGCGGGTGGGCAGTAAGTACATCCTCCATTTGTAACACATATTTTATACTTTGCTTATCACTAAACCGTTGCAGTAACGAAGCGGTCAGATAAGTATCTGAAAGAGCAGGAGGCGGCGCACACCAGCAAAGATGCCAAGAAGAAGCATAAAAAGAGCAAGAAGAGCAAAAAATCAAAACACAAAGTGGCCTACAACAGCAGCTCCGAATCGGAGGCGGGTAAGCAATAAGTTCTAAATGCCCAGATGAAAATAAGTCAAAATGAAATATTTGATCCCATATAGATCCAAAGCCGCTGCACATTGTAAATACAACGCTGGATATGCCCGAGGGCGTTACGCTGTCCGACAGCGAGGATAAGGATGGTAAATACGATCCAAATGACCCACACAGGGCGCTCGACATTGAACTTGACATGTAAGTTTTTATGTTAGGCTTTACTTAATTCGTTTCCATAATGCTCAAGTTTTAATACAACAACAGCGCAGTATTTGAAGCGCCCGCAAAGTCATCCAAGGGTGCTTCAACTAGCATCCACAACAAAGAAAATCCCAAGACGACCACGCAAGCAGTCGCAGCTGGTTCAACAGACGCGAGCGGAGGCGTCGTGGCTGTCAAAAAAGAAAGGAAATCAAAGGACAAGACACGTAGCGAACATAAAACGCGTAAGTCGGCAGCAGTGCCCGATTTGATCGGTACGGAGAGTAGTCCATGCCGGACAGCTACAGCTACGGCCACGGACAACGGCAGCAGCAGCAACAACAATAACATCGCTGCTGCTGCACACAGTCAGCACAAACAGAAAAAGCGGGAGAAGCGCGAGAGAAGCGAGAAGAGAGATGTCTCATCAAGCGCAGTAACAACAACTTTGGCAAACATAATCGATGTAGGCGTCGATGCCGATACGCAATTGCCAGCTGAACCTGCCGTCATAAAGACGCATAAGAAGAAGCATAAAAAAGACAAGTCGCAACACAAGGATAAGCGTACGCACAAGTCGGCCGAATCGGAATATGAACAGCCTCTGGGCATCTCGACGCCGAGCAAAGAGATTTTCTAGGTACTAAACACTAAAATAGAACACGCATATTCATCAATGATCCAATTCACAATTCCCATGCAACATGCATAGTTAATAACTTTCTCATTAAGTTTAAATAATGCCTATTCCTAATCCTACGTCTAAATTATCGCTGCGATATAAAAACTAATTGAACAAATGCTATTAATATTTGTAATTTTAATGCCCACGCAATTGCCATTGTGGTTTGAAAAATGATAGTAAACATGATCAACAAAGAAACAAACGAATTGATGAAAACTATTTATATTTTTTAAATGAATTTGCAGCCCGAACCAAGCGAGGGATTTCATTATATATATTTTAATTCAACCCCAACTATTGATAGTTGAACAGAACTAATCGAAATTATACATGCTATAGATGTATATAGGTTCATACCATACATAAATATATAAACGTTAAATATATAGATTGCATTTTGTATATAATATAAAAAATAACTGAGCCGGAGAAAATGTAATACTTAGATATAATCAGTGTGCAAATGTTGCGTCCAATTATTCCAAAAGTTGTGTAACTCAAAAATCAAATATTTTTAAAGATCTGGCAACAAGATCTGATACTTGTTATACCGTTGCAAGGGTATTGTAATTTGTAGACAGATAAAAATTATCGAACTAAATCTATTTGTCCGTATGTCTGTGAAACTAGTCTCAATTGTGAAGCTCCTTTTTTTAAACATGATGTAGATGTTTCCCTATGCTGCAGGAAAATAATAATACTACCTAAAAGCCGTTCGTGTAACAACTGAACTACCAAATATATTCGACTGTATACTTATATTCTGATTACATGAAAATCTGACCAATATGTATATTATTGAGTGAAAAATTTGTCAAAAAATATGTTATGTTTACTACTTTTGTCTGCGAGGGTATAAATTCTTCGGTTTCCCGAATACATTTTTTTTTGTCTTTTTGCGTGGTGCAGTTAAAAAGTTGTGAACAAAGACGAATAACTCGGCAACAGGAAGCAAAATCAAGAGTAATCTTAGATATTGAGAGTATATATTCACACACACAAACAGAGAAACAAACAATAAATATAACAATCAAAACAAAAATTAAAATACGCATTTGTCATTTTATCCATGGATTTTCTTTAAATGTACATTGCAGGCGTATAAGCAATTGGTAAGATTATACTCGTCATTTATCAGTTACAAAAAGTATACAGGCAGAAAGAAAGGGTTTTTTAGACAATTAAAAAAATTGTTTCTTCTAAACCTAAAATATAATAGTGTTCAAAATGTATTAATCTTTTTCGCATTGCAAAAATACAAAACTACAAACATTAAAAACGCCGTAATATTCAAGAATTTTGAATGTTTATTAACGTCTTTGACACAGGAACTGAAGTTAGTGAAAGACGAAATAGAACTATAATATATAAGGATAATAACGTAGGACAGATGCAGGAAATAAGAGAAACTACGAGTTTTGGAGCACATCCGTAACACATTAGCAGCTGCCCTACACTAAAGATGGATCGTAAGCATTATTTTAAATAATGAGATATTTGTTACTTAAAGCATTGTTAGCAAGTTAAATATATGGGATTTTAATTAATATCTTATTACATTTTGTATATAAATAACTCGAATGTTAAAACCATTTTTTTGCGTGCATTCAATTTTGTATGGAAGAGTATTCTGTGGTTGTCAACCAATTTCTATATATTTCTCCTCGATAGAGTGATCGTAGTCGTGGAGATAGTAAATCGAATACCAGTGCAACATCGTCTCAGTGGCTAGTCCAAATAAAGCACAGTAAAGCAGAAAGGCTTTCGCAAAGCAATTCCAGGAGTTGTGGATCATAGTTTTTTCGGTGATCTTTATCAACAGCACCGAGTTGCTCAGGAACATCAGGCAGCAGGTGCACACCCACGGCATTACGAGGAGCACAAACAGCTTCTTACTGGGCTTGATAGCGCCACTGAACTCTTGAGTCGGCAGCACAGCCATTAGGGTGAGCATTAATGCAAGTAAAACACTCTTTCGAAAGCCTTTAAACGCAGCATGAAAATGATGTGTGCGATTTGGGTCCAACGTTATCAGTACGGAATACTTGGGAGTGTGCATAATCACCGCCAACAGCAACGTGCCATAGATAACCTTTCCAAACATGTCCGACATTCTTTCATTCGTTTTGAGCCTTTCACACCGCTCGCTTGATTTACTCTTTTAAATTTTGGGTTACTTCAGAAGTAAAATAATATGTGTACTAGATTCGTTTGCCGTTATGTGCAAAGCGTCGACAACCCAACTGCATGTTAGCGTGCATGTCAAATTTGACAATATATCCGATGCTCGCCTCTCACAGCCAACCCGATTCTGATTTAGTAAATTTACCAAGTTGAAGCAATCAAACCACTTACACGCAATTTTTTTGTATACATAAAAATACTAATAAACAAGTAAAATAGAGCCTTTTCTCGGGAGCGCCCGACTAGTAGATACACTGAACCACACATTTTCACATACAACACACAACAATTCGGAGAAAATTAATTTAATTATGATCAACCAAAAATAAATTTACGCGTCGACCGGACCGATTTGAACCGACTTCAGATTCAGATGCGCAACTCTGACTTGCAGCGCCTCACTTGTTGTCCTGTTTCGTTGTGAAAAAACTCAATGTAACGAACGGAAAGAAAAATATCTAAAAAAAGTGAGATTGCTCAAATCGGGACCGCCCGACTAGTAGATACCCCGAACCAAGAAATTAACACATACACACAAACTCTCGGCACTTGAGGCTGTTAAAAATTAAAGAAAAAATATATACATACAATATATATGTACATGTACAGTGAAGGAAAAAAGTGAACATACACCCCCATTTTTCTGAGTTTTCGGGAAACCGCAAGGAAAGTTGAAAAACTGAGTATGCCATAATTTCAAAAACTCGCAATTAACATAATATCAGAAAAAAAATTTATATTAAAATATAAGTTGTGAAAGTTATGAGGAAAAAACATAAAAAAGAGGGGGAAAAAAGTCTACATACAGCGTGGAGCATCGTTAAATTAAATAAAAAATGGATGTCCAAAAACAATTTGCTTTGTTATACTTCTTGCTAAGTTAATAGACGTAATATTTGTGCAATTATTTTTGTTAAAAATGGATTAACGTAAGGAAACACAAATTTCTGTGCGCAGTTTGATTATATGCCTCCGTAAGGATAAAAAATAATGTGGCGAAATCGCACAGATAGTTAAATTAAGTCGATCTACTGTTCAGAGCATCATACGATACTATAAGGATACAAATAGTGCTGAAAATAAGCCCAGAAAGGGAAAGCCAAAGTCACTTTCGAAACGAGATGAACGGAGTATCCTTAAAGAAGTCCACCAAAACGCCAAATTATGCGGTCCAAAAATGGCGGAACACTTTGAAAATATTCCGGCGTTATTGTTTGAAATCGAGTATTATTTATCGACGAGAGCAAGTTTAATCTTTTTGGTAGTGATGTCCGATCCTAGGCTTGGAGGAAGCAAAACACAGCACTTGACCTTAAGAATACCATACCCACAATCAAGCATGGAGGTGGTAATGTGATGGTTTGGGGAGCTATAGCGTCGCCTGGAGTCGGCCAATTAGTGTTTATTGAAGGTAACATGGATCGTTTTCAATATAAGAACATATTGGAACAAAATCTGAAACCATCGGTAGATGGCTTGGCATTACGAAACTCCTGGATCTTCTAGCAGGACAATAACCAAAAGCATACCGACTATGTTGTGCGGGACTGGCTGCTCCATTATGCTCCAAGGCAGCTAAATTCGTCACTATAAATGCGGAACTTAAGCCCAATAAAGCATCTTTGGGAAAATTTGAAAATGTTAGGTTCGAAAATATGACATTAGTGGCTGGGAAACGATGAAAATCGCTCTAAAACGAGCATGGGCTGAAATTCCATCCCCAACACATTAAAACCTGGTTTAATCTATGTCTCCCCGAATGCAGACTGTAATAGATGCCAATATTGGACCAACCAAAAAATTATGATTTTTCTATCAATTTCGTACCATAATATAAAGGCTTGAAGCCTGTATGTAGACTTTTTCCCCTTCCTTTTTATGTTTTTTTCTAATTACTTTCTTACCTTATATTTTACAATATATTTTTTTCCTGATATTATGCAAACTGTGAGTCCTTTAAATTATGGCATACTCAGTTTTTTAATTTTCCTTGCGGTTTCCCGAAAATTCGGAAAAATGGGGGTGTATGTTCACTTTTTTCCTACACTGTACATGTACATATATATTGTATGTATATATTTTTGGTATTTTGGTTAACAAACTTAAAACAATTTAAACCTTTTTAAAAATGAGCTAATTTCGTGAAACAAAAGTCTTTGCGCAGTTTCCTTACTTTTGGGTATTATTTATATCTTAAGCGTACACTGCCTTATGAAATTCCTAGAAGGATTTCCCGTTAACCTTGTACGCCAAAAATCGTATCAAAATATTTTAGTTTGTTGAAGCTATTTTGAATTTTTGCCGGAATTCGACCAAAATGGAGGATAAGCGGAAAGAATCAAACGTAGCACAGCGAAAAATTGTCCTTCACCTGCACAATGAAGGCAAATTATATGGGGAAATATCCAAAATTATGGAGTTGAGCTGATTTTCTATTAGAAGCATTATTAAGCGCTTTAAAGGCGAGAAAAGTTTGGAAAATGCACCCAGATCAGGACGTCCAAGGGCTTTAACTGACAGAGAACGCAACCAGGTGATCCAAAAAGTTAAGGTGGACCCAAAAATATAATTTTCCCAGATTGCTGCTGAGGTCAAGACCGAGTTTGGGAAGGAAATCCACCCAACGACTGTAAGAAGGGCCCTGCACGAAGCCAACTATCATTGTCGTGCTGCTAGACGAAAGCCTTTGATCTCAGAAGTCAATCAGAAGAAGCATTTAGCCTATGCTAAAGAGTACTTGGGCAAGCAAATTGGATTCTGCGATACGGTGCTCTTTTCTGATGAAAGCAAGTTCAATATTTTTCGATCCGATGGCCGTCAACACGTATGGAGAAAGCCAAACAAAGAATTTAAAAAAAGAACTTGGCGCCCACGGTGAAACACGGCGGCGGGGGAGTCATGGTGTGGGGATGCATGTCATCTGCGGGTGTTGGAGAACTCGTATTCATCGAGGGAATAATGGACAAAGTCTGTTACCTTCTTTTAAAGGAAAACTTAAAAAAAAGTGTCTTAAAGCTTGTGATGCCGAGTTCATTCACATTTATGCAGGACAATGATCCCAAGCATTCTGCCACAGATGTGCGTATGTGGCTCACCTATAATACCGCACATGTGCTACCACATCCACCACAGTCCTCTGACCTTAATCCGATAGAGCACCTGTGGGATGAATTGGATCGAAGGATGATAAAACATCAAATTTCGTCCAAAAATGACCTTAAAAAGGCATTATTGTAGGAATGGGCCAATATATCGGCGGAAACAACAAAAAAGTTGGTTCATTCCATGCCTAGGCGTTTGCACGATGTAGTTAAGCAAAAAGGACTACCCACTAAATATTAATTAACAAAAATACCAAAAAGAAAGTGCCTTTCAATAAAAAAAATGTTTACTCTAAATATATACAAAAAAAAATTTTTCATTAAAATGCGACATGAACCTGGAAAAAGCATTTAAAGTTGATATTTGCAACTGTGCCATCACTTAAGTGCGCCACTGTACTTAAAATTACCAACGAAAAAAGAAATACTCCACCACCGGGGATCGACCCCGCTGACTTTTCGCCTTAAGTTGCTCAACCTTATCAACTGCACCAAACCACCATATAATTTAAATATGACTTAACATTAATTAACCATCACCAGACCTTCCACGCAATGCGGCACAACTCTTACCAACTACACCACACTTTTATTTAAAATTCAACTTAATCGTTGCAAAAAAAAATTCCTAGAAAAACGCAATACAAAATTCAGCATTTGTATGTGTGAATTTGTATGCGTGCACATGAACACAGAAGTTGCTTACGCTTCAGCTAAGCAGCTGCGTTTGCCCCCACTACTGAAAATAGATTCTTGATTTGCTCGTAAAATAAATGTACGATCGTTATGAAATTTTCAGGACTTATTCAGATCATCGAAATGTATGTACAAGCCAATTTGCACGTGTAGTATTTGATTTGCGTTGTTTTTACGGTTTTTTTTTCGATATTGGGGGCGATTGGGGGGCGATATCGAAAACCTAAAATATTTAAATTTTTCGAACGCGAACAAAATAAAACAAATTTGGTGGCTCTAGCTTATATACAGTGTGTCAAGAATGACTTTACACATTGAGAAAAAATTCATTTTTTCAACTTCTCGATAACAAAAAACAACTTTTAAATGAAAAATTTAACTAAATCCTTATAATTTATTGTAGCTTATGCAATTTTAAAGGGTATACTATAAAAAACGACAATTCAATTGCACTTTAAACAAAAAAAAACAACAAAAATTATTAATACTCCATTTTGCAAGTGTCAAGAAACTCTTTACACAAATTATTAAATGGCCATTAAAACTAATCTTAAACATAAAAACTTGTTTAATATTAAGATTTAGTATTTAGTGTGACCTCCTTTAGCATCTATGACACATTGTAGTCGGTTTTTCATTGATTGAACTAACTTTTCATAGGTAAAAGTTGCCACTCTTCCAATATTGCAGCTTTAAGTGCTGCTTTTGTTTTTGGTTGCCTCTTAGCCACTTTTTTCTTCAAAAACGACCACAAATTTTCAATTGGGTTAAGATCGGGACTCTGGGCGGGGGTATCTAGCACTTTTCCACAGTTATAAAGCAGCCACATTCGCACCATATTCGCTTTAAGCTTTGGGTCGTTGTCTTGATAAAACTTAAAATTTGGCTTATTGTCTCTTACAAGCCCCATTTTATTGGCACTGCTCGTCAAATTGCTTTTTAAAATGTTGAGGTACTGCAGGGCGTCCATCGTTGTGTCAATAAATGCAAGGTCTCCGACCCCTTTGCTTGAGATGCACCCCCACACCATAACCGACAATTTATCAAACTTCACTGTTGGAATGATGTTGCGACTCTCAAGCGAAGTAAGCGGTTTTCGCCACACTCTAGCTGGTCCGTCATTGTAATAAAGCATTATTTTTGTTTCATCACAAAATATGACGTCGTCCTAATAATCAGCAGGCCGAGAAATATTTAAAATAGCGAAGGACAGCCGCTTTTCAATGTTTACTTTAGACAGCAGTGGTTTCTTGCGCGCAGCTCTCGATATGTATTTGTTGCGCAGAATGGCTTGACGAACTGTTTCATGTGAAACATTAACCCCACACTCTTCCTCCCTAGCAAGCATTCTGGTTGAGATCTGAGGGTTTTGGGATACTTTTCTCATCATAAGGCGCTCTGCACGTGGAGTTATTTTGGGTTTAGGGCCACCGCCACTTTTTGGCTCCAAAGTACCTTTGTTTTCGACACGTTTTAGTGTATTATAAATTGTCTTCCGTGTAACAGAAAACATCTCTGCCAGCTCCTGCACGCTTTTGCCCATCTGGTGATTAAAGTACACCAGCTGGATCACTTCAAACGACATTCTCTTGCCTGGCATCTTTATTTATCAGTTTTAAACTAAATAACGTCTACAAATCACAAAATTTTCACCAAACAACTAAGAATATCATAGAAAACAAAGAATGCAAACCGTATGTATCGGTAAATGTACCGTTTTTCGCCGAATTGGTGCAGCAAGGAAAAAAATTGTTTGTGTAAAGAGTTTCTTGACACTTGCAAAATTAAGTCTTAGCAGTTTTTGTTGTTTATTTTTGTTTTAAGTGCAATTGAATTGTCGTTTTTTATAGTATACCCTTTAAAATTGCATAAGCTACAATAAATTATAAGGTTTTACTTAAATTTTTCATTTAAAAGTTGTTTTTTGTTATCGAGAAGTTGAAAAAATGAATTTTTTCTCAATGTGTAAAGTCATTCTTGACACACTGGTAGTTTGAGAGTTATGCTTAAAAAAATGAGATAAAAGCTTTCTAGCTTTTGTAGTCTCTGAAATCGCGTTTATACGGACAGACGGACAGGCAGACAGACAGACAGACAGACAGACAGACAGACAGACAGACAGACAGACAGACAGACAGACAGACAGACAGGCAGACAGTCGGACATGGCTAAATCGACTCGGCTAGAGATGCTGATCAATATCTATATACATACGTTATGGGGTCAGGAGATGCTTCTTTTTGCCTGTTACATACATTTGCACAATACCATTATACCCTTTTTTACCCATTTTCAATGGGTTCAGTGTATAAAAATACTAGAAAAAAATTCTGCATTTGTCAAAAAACTATAAATATTCATAATAATAATCAACAAAATAAGAAAAAATAAAAGCTCCGCACCCCTACACGGGCTCGAACCACAAATAAATCAAATTTAGTTGCTTTTTATGGCTAATGGGACATTTAAATCTCTTTGATGTAGAAGTTTGTTTTATCCTAAAAACCATCAATATTTTTTATGTTTTGATTTCATGTACACTGGCTGGGTTTGGTTCAAGACTCTATTTCGGATTTTAAGATATTTGAATTAAAACCGGTTTTCAACCACGGTTGAAAAAGTATGCATGAAATATTAATTTGTGTCACAAATCAAAGAAGTTTGTACAGTTTAAAAAAGTTGTTTGGAATCAACAAATACTTTCTCGAATTTATAATGTGTTTCATGGTCCAATCCGCTTTAGTAGAATTCTTCTCTGTGCTTAATCAGCATTGATCTTTTAAGTGTTGAAAAGCTTGCAATTAGGAAGGAAGGACCGTTTGAGCTTGCCGTTATAGACCACCAGCCTGCTGACAAACCATAAAAAATTAAAAATCCTTTATGTAGATAGATTTGTATTAAAACAATTGGCGTTCATTTGGTTGTTTTGTTGTATTTATTTTGAGTTGACTGCAACTAAAGCAGTTGTACTGTATTTCAACGGTACGGTACTGTACTTTTGTTGTTTGTGTTTCTCTTTAAGTTTTCATTTACTTTCTGTTGAAGTCAATCTTGAAACTAATTGCTAACGCTAACTTATTTGTTTAAATATATATTAAATATATATATATATATATATATATATATATATATTATATATATATATATTTATATTTATATATATAATATAAATCTTATTTTTATTTTTTGGAGAAAGAGACATGCCAAAACTGATACTTGGGTCGTGAATAAATAACTTTCATGCTTATCATTTGTATATCAACTTTAATTATAATCGATTTATGGTTTGTAACTTATTGTAGGGGGTTTCCTTTTATATTTATATATGTATATAATAATTATGTTGTTGGTTTTTAGTTTTTAGCTTTTAGTTTTCCAATGGCTCCCTTGGGTAGCGCATTTTGGTAAGGTATTTTCATCTTGCTTTTCGTAATTATTGCAGGCCTTTTTTAGGTTGACTTTGTTAAAGTTGTTGTTTCGTTTTGTTTATAATTTAGCTTTAATTAAAACACTTAACTCTGCTCTTGGTATTTATGTTTCTACAATTGTACAGCTTAAGTGCTAATAAATAAAAACTTTTTTGTTTATTTTTTCAAATATTTTTTAGATGTTAATTTTGAAGTAACGCCTACTTTTAATGTTTTTTTTTTTTACAAATTTTGTAGTTCTGTGTTTTCCATACATTTTATATATGTATGAATTTTTATATAAATTTAAATGTATATATATATATATATATATATATATATATATATATATATATATATATCATTTTTTTTTTTTATACTATGTTTTTTTTATGTATATAATTAATTGTTGGTATAATGCAGTCTTTACGGCAAAACAAAAACATAATTATGCTATTTGATTTTTCACTTGTGTGTAAATTTTACGCTTTTTTAAATTACTTGCTTTAAATACGTAATAATAAAAAATATATGTATATATTATATAAATATTTAGGTTTTTGCTTTTAAAGTTTATGAAACCAAATACACTTATTTAGGCGTTTGCTTGTTGTTGTTGTTCTGGTTGTTGTCGGATAAAATAAAGGATATCAACTATTTGCCAAATAAATTACCAATTAGTTGAGAATAATTTGTGTTAGTTTAGTTATTAGTATTCATCTTTAGTTTTAGAATCGGTTTTGCCTTAGCAATTGTTGCTGACATTTTAAAATTTAGGCTTGTATATAGATTTATGTATATCATCTTGTATTTCTTCTTCTCTTGTCATTTTCGTTTTATTTAATTTATATTTTAATTAATCTTTGAAGGCAGTTAGAAGTGAACTTCACTTTAAGAAGAATCTTAACTTATTTATTTTAATGTTTTTTTTCCTTGTTCTGCTTCCCTTTCGTAACACACAAGTTATAACTATTTGTTGCTGTTGTTATTGTTTTATTTGTTGTTGTTGTTCAAGTGTGTCATTGTATTATTAACTATGTAAATGTGATTTGTGTTGTGTTTTTCATTTACTTAAAGATAGTATTGGCTCACGTTTAATGTTCAATTTAATTTAGCCTTAGCTTAAAAGCTTACAATTCGTATCTTTCTCCTCTTCTCTGGTTAGCATTTACACAAAAAATACATTTTGGTTTGCTGCTTGGTTTCACACTTTTGTTTGTTCCCTAAAGGCAATTTGTATCTGTTTTTTTATTTTTCTTTCAAAATTAATTATTTATATATATATATATATAATATATATATATATATATATATATATATATATATATATATATATATATTCTTACATTACATATTATTATGTATGTGTGTATAGGTATTTGCATTAAATTAGGCATTCATTGATGTATGTACATGACGGTTACACTAGCAAAATCAAAATGTATTCAAATGAACATGCAATAAAAATCTATATAATATCGCCAAGTTGACATAATATATATGTATGTACGTAGTATGTATGTATATGTATGTGCAATTATTTTTAGTTCTTGCTTCTGCTAATGATTTGTTTTTGATTATGCATAATTGAACGATATGAACGAATTTCTGATTCTTAAGGACGCACAGGGTGGTTTCTGACACAAGAAGAAAAGAGGACAAACTCAGTTAAATGTCGGAATGCAGACATTTAAATACCTGAATAGTTCGAAAACTGAACATTGCCTTACAAATTCATGACGAATAGAGGAAAATATAAAAATCGATGGAGACTAACGGCAATTCAAACTTTATCAGATAAATGTGGATTATGTTATTGTTGCTTACGCTTTTTTTACCTGTGTAACAACACATACGAGTTTTATTCATCTGTATGTATATTTTGCAATATTTATTTCTTAATAGTTATGTACATATGTACAAAAAGTAAGTTAATTGAACATTTTGGGCTGGCGTGTGTGTGTGTATGTGTAGGAGTAAAGGATATCTCCCAAGCCCCCTATTTTATTACTTGTGGGTCTGATTGTACAATTTGATATTTCGCCCCAATTAAAGAAAAGCACGCCAAATACAAACATACATAATTAAAATTTGCAATCCGGATATGAACGCATGTATGTATGTATGTAGGTACATACAAGTGTAGAGGCACACTATTTCTACTTCTACTACTCCCACTCATCTATCATTCGCTCCTTTTACTCTCACTTTTTATGTAGCGCATGCATGTGTGCGTGAGTATCTTGGGCGGCAAAGAATTAGAGTATTGCCATTTTCTGTTGTTAATATAACCTAAAATTGTACATACATGCATTGTAGGATGTATGTATTTATATACATTTATTTACGTATTTGACTCTTTTAGTCATATTTTCATTTTGTTTATGCTCTAAATATCAGTTTAATTTTTTTTGTTTTTATGTTTAATGAACAAATTGTTTATTGCTTATGATTTTGTGGATGTTGCTAACGTTCGAATGCAGGTATTCATGTATTTTAATTGTGTTAAAGTGTGGTTGTGTGATTGCGTGTGTGTACGCATGTGTTAAATACACATAATTTATAAGCTAATTTTGTTTTTGTTTTCACTTTGTTTTCTTCATTTTAACAACACAGGAACAAGTTTTAATGCTTACAAATTAAAAAAAAAAAATTTATTATTATAAATATCCTTAGAAGTTATCATCTGCCTTTTCCATATGCAATGTATAAAGTATAAAGTATAATTTTAATGAATTATATGTAATTTGTTTAAGCATATTTTGCGTTTTTCTTTTTGTTATTGGTTTTAATGTGACCAGATATAAGTGTAGTATGTATATATTTATGTAAATATACTTGCTTAATTCTGAATGTTTAAAGAAGCGCTTAAAATAGTTATAAACAAAAAAAAATTAAAATAAATCCCTTATAATAATAATGCACTACATAAAAGTTCTGTCTAGAACACGAATATTGTATGTATTTAAATTAACTGTTGACATCATGTCAATACAGAAATTCAAGTCAAAAAAAGAACTAAATAAATGTGCTAAACGTAGATTTATTCTTGTTGGGATTCGCTTTACGTAATGGCGGCTTTTGATTTGTGACATCAGAGCCGCATTACATTTGCTAAATATACTAAGTGTAACATCGGTTGTACAGCAAATGTTAAAAAGCTCTGTTCAACATTGAACCAAAAGTAAATAAAACATAGGACTAAAGTTATGCAAGTTTCTTTGTTTTTTTTTGTTTCTTTTTTTGTTTTTTTTTTTTTTTTGTTAGTGTTACGAGTAACAGTATTTATTAGGCGGTGGTTTCCTCACATACGCAGTCACATATGCACATACGATACAAATTGATCAGAAATATCGAGAGTGTATGTAGGTGTGTATGTGTGTGTTTATAATAGTTTCTAGGGTTCCAGTTTCCACATGTTCCATTGAGTTTGGGTCGCTGTCGCAGATTGTTGTTACTGCAGTTTTTGAGGGTTTCAATACGTATACGTAAATGATATATATATTTATTTATACGTATGCTTTGTTGCGCACATATTTGCTGATATTTGTTGCGTGTAGTCTATATGTGAATATGCATATGATAAATTACATTTATACCATTTCATAGAGGCTGATCAATTTTATTTATTATTGTTAGTAGCGCGCTGTGCTTTCAACCACGTTTAAATTGCTCTGTTTAAACATAATCTGCAAAAGAACAAACGAAAACAATATGGTGAATTGTAAGTTAATAAAATAAAATTATTAAATTATGTTTCTAGCATTCACGGAACAGGAAACTTTACTTTGGTTTTTAATAATTATTATGAAAGATTATTTTTTATTTATTTAATTAAAAGTTCAAATTAAAATTATTATTAAAGTAAGATAAAAAAAATGGTTTAAAAATATATTTATAATAATGAGCAATAAAATGAAAACTACAGGGTTATTTCAAGTGGATACGCTAGATAATAGCATTAAATAATTTCAAAATATACGTTTCAACACAATACTAAATTGTAACCTTTGTCTTTATTTTTTAAAATAATATTTTAAGTATGACTATTTTTAAATGTAACAATTGGGGAGGTACGTATTAAACCAATAATTGTATAATTGTTGGGTATAAACAATGTCCGTCTTAGGACGTTCCTCGTCTAAATAAAGCACACAATTGTTTTGGGGAACTGAGACAAGCCGAAAAATATACAAAAACATATTTTTCCAAAATAATAATAGCTCGATACATAAATCTAAACGAAACTTTATTTTAATTGTAAAAACATTATTTTGAGATCAATAGGTTCAATATTTTATTTAAAAGCGGTGTAAGGATGACGTTATTATTTATATAACCACTATTAAATATTTAAATCATTACAAAAATTAATTAAGTTGGAGCATTTGTCTCATATTGGAAACGAAAGCAGCTGTCATTTGGGGAATAAATACAAATAAATAAATATGTTGAATGATTTTTTACTCACCTTATATATAAATATTTGGCTCTTGTCTTGTTTTTTACAGAAAATATTTGGATTTGGATTTTGAATTCGCCGTTCTCGGTTGATACTGCTGCTAATGCTGCTGCTAATGTTGCCTTTTACATTGCAGTTTGCGCGTGCATGTGTGTGTGTGTGTGGTGTGTGTGTGTGTGTGTGTGTGTGTGTGTGTGTGTGTGTGTGTGTGTGTGTGGGTGTGTGTGTGTGCGGTGTGTGTGTGTGTGCGGTGTGTGTGTGCGGTGTGTGTGTGTGTGTTCGTGTGTGTGTGTGTGTGTGTGTGTGTGTTCGTGTGTTCGTGTGTGTGTGTGTGTGTGTGTGTGTGTGTGTGTGTGTGTGTGTGTGTGTGTGTGTGTGTGTGTGTGTGTGTGTGTGTGTGTGTGTGTGTGTGTGTGTGTGTGTGCTATATATATGTGTGTCTGCTATATATATGTGTGTCTGCTATATATATGTGTGTCTGCTATATATATGTGTGTCTGCTATATATATGTGTGTGTGCTATATAGATGTGTGTGTTTTTGTGTGTTTTCTGTCTTGCTGCGGGGTGTTTTTGTTATGTTAAGACTTGTGTTAAATGCGTTAAAGAGCACATAAGAATAGTATGTTTGATATAAAATATATATATATAGTTATATATATACCTATATATTTATATATATATATATATCTGGATATATACTATATGGTATATATCATACTTATTTCATTTGTTTGCATGTCTCTGTGTGTGTCTTTCTCTTCATTAATAATAAATTTGGCATAGGCAACTTTTGTTTCATCAAATTCAACTCGATCAATTTGATCTTCAATCAATGCTGCGCCGGCGCTGATGCACTTAATAATGCATGTCGTCGTCGTCGTCGTCGTCCTCCTCGATCAAATCGTCGACATGGAAGTCCGTTGGGGAAGATGTTTCGCACCTTGTGTAGATGCCACCAGAACTTGTTGTCGTTTTTATTGTGCCGGCAACGGAAGCAGCATTTCGAAATCGCGAGCTGCTCTGCTTAAGCACCACATCGACAGGAACGAGAGGCTTGCTACGCAAGTTGTTACTACCTGGGACAGCCCCAGCGGCGACGTTGATGTTGGTGGTGGTATTGGCAGTGCGTGCGATGGCGCCGGCAGTCACTGTTGCCGTCGAGCCGGGATCATTGTAGCGCGGACGTTTGTTCTGCAGCTTGGTCGCCCAGCATTCGGTGGCACGGCGACGGGCATTGGCGCAAATGTTGTCGCTGGTGCTGCTGCTAGTGGTGCTGGTGTTGGTGGTGGTGCTGCCTTTGGTGCTTTGGCCTGCAGCGTAGCCGGTGAAGGGTACGTGACGGCGCTCGGCTTGTGTCTGCTCCTGCATTTGTTGGTAGTTTTTATACTGCTCGAGGCGGCGCATTGTGTAAACGGATGCAGGCGTGAGGCTGTTCCCGCCAGCACCTGGCGGGCGGATGGCATTTGTATGGGCGGCGGTGGTATTGATGAACATATCATCCCTGGCAGCGGACTTGGCCTCCGTTGCAAGCTGTTCCTCCAGGTGGCTGGGATCCTCGACGCCCTGGTTGCGATGCTTTTGACGCAGATGCTGCAGCTCTTCCGCGGAACGCTGCTTACGGAACTCGTGCACCAGGGGATAAATGTGCTGTATGGCGGATTCCACGTCATTCACGCTGGCGGCTAAAATACAACAACTCATTAATGTGGGAACTTGAAAAAATAGATTTCTTAGTTCTATGTAAAAGTTAATGTTCGCATTTATACTATAGAACACAACAGATTGTAAATGAATATATTACCCGGAAATTTGGTATTGAGCTTATATTACTATTTTTGCATTAGTGCTGGTCGAAACATTTGGCTAGATATTTAGAAAACATCAGAAAGTTGTCTTTCAAATTTTCTGACTAGTTCTTAAATTCTGTAAAGTAAAGGTTTTGATATTTTAGCCAATATACTCTATTCGCTACGGGAACGAGTGTAAAAGTGCTTTTTAGAGGATACAAATGCAACGAGGAAATTCGGGATTGGAAGATTTAACTAGGCCATCATAGTGAAATGAGTACATAGAGATTTCAGATAGAATTCCCAGTTGCTCGCTCACCTGTTACCGTTATGCTGCCCGTAGAGAAGATCTTGAGCGTGGCCTTCGGCTCACGCATCTTATACGTAACGCCCGGATGCAGTTCGGGCTCGTAGCTGGCGTTGTCGCGATGGCGCTCCGAGAAGTTGACTATTTTGATTGCCCAGGGCATGCTGCAGGTGCCTAACACATTGACGATGCGAAAGTTCTGGAAGTGCGTCGGGAAACCCAATTTGCTCAGGCAGCGGGCGTAGCGACGAGCGGCGATTTTTGCCTGGAATCGATCAACACACGTTGCGCACAGGTGAGTTAAGTATAGATAAGGGGGTCGGTGCTCGTCCGATTGACTTACCTGCGCCTCGGAAGTGGCGCCCGTGCACGTTATCCGACCCGATGACCAAATGGAGGCGGTCGTATAGGGACGACGAAGCTTCATTGTGACCATGCCGTTCTCACGCCGATACTCCACATTGGATCCGTTGAGCGCGATCTCGCGCAGCTTGAGGTGACACCGCACGCTGAACGAGCAGACCACATTGTTGATCACAATATCCAGCTCGGGCTCGGCATCCTGATCAGTTGTAGGTGATTTGAAGTCGTTTAGCAGAGCCAGCGGCTCATGTTGCCCGTCCTCCTGCTTAATCTCGAGCAGTTCGTTATCGTTCTCATTTAGCTCGATTTCATCAATCACATTTGCAGGCTGTTGTTGTTTTTGTGGTTGCTGTTGCTGTAGTTGTAGTTGTTGCTGCTGTTTACTGATTAACACCCTGTTACCGTTAGGAACTGTGGTTGTAGTTGTGGTTGCTGCGGCCGCTGCTGCTGCTGTTGTTGCTGCTGTTGTGCTTGTTAGCAACTTGTTGTTGCTGTTGACTGGTGTTGCAAAGATCAGCGGCTTGTTGCCGTTTACCAGCACCATTGTGTCGCCGTTGAGCAGCTTGCGTTGCCCAACACTGGTGTTCTGCTGCTGCTGCACCTGCTGCTGTTGCTGCACCGGCTGCAGCTTGCTAAACTGTGAAAAATAGCGCACAGTTCCAGCGGTACTGGTGGATGCAACTGCACTTGGATTTCCGCCGATGCCGGCGCCCACTTTGGCTGTAGCTACGACGCCAACGCCTGCGGCTGCTGCGCCGCCGACTGAGGTTTGCCGTGCGGCGAGATGGTAACTGGAGGCGGGCGTCAAATAGACGCGCTGTGCATTTGCCAGCACTGTGCCGGCAACGCCGACGCCGACGCCGACTCCGACGACAGTGCCGCTGCTGTTAGCTGCCTTGAGACCGCCGTTCATATTGGCCGATGGTATGCTAACCATATTGTTTTGCATCAGGCTGCTAGCCCCCACCTCCTTTGTTCCTTCCTGCGCTGGCGGCACTTGTTTAGTTTGTGAAAATATAACCGTTGTTTGTTTAAGTTGCTTGCTCTTGCTCTCTTTCTCTTTCGTTATTTTCTGTGTGTGTATGTACAAGTGGGTGCTGCAGCTATTCCGTATGTAACTACTGCTGTTCCTGCTGGGTTTTCATTGCTGCCCACTGCTGCGCTGCTGCTGCTGCTTCGTCTGGCAGCGGCTGCGTCTGCGGCGACAGCGTTTCAGACTAGCAAAAGTCGCACTTGATGTTACTTAGTATTGTTGTTTTTTTCTTTGCTGCAGCTGTTGTCAGTGTTGCCTTGTTTGTTTATCGAATTTTCCGCTTGCTATTACTGCTGCCTGTTGCCGTGTGTTCTGGTTTTTATCAATTGATTTGTGATTTTCTTTGTTTTTCTGTTGGGAGTTCTGAGTAATTTATTAGTTGTTATTATCTTGTTTAAGCGAACCCTTCTTTCGTGCTTGCAACTTCTTAGGCTAATATACTAGTGTTTAGTTGTTGTTTTATTGTTGTTGCAGCTGTGTTGTTGTATATAAGGCTAAAAGTGATTACTCTTCTGTTCGCTGTTTGGTTGACCAAAAGCAAATACTTTGCTATTTAGATTTAAATAGGGTTTTGATTTGTGACTGTTATTATTATTTTTTAATTATTATTGCTAGTCTTCGGCTCTTTCTCCTTTTTTATAAATTTAGCTTGTTTTAGTTGTTTTTTTTTTAATTTTTTGTTGTTCCTTTTAACAGTCTGAAACCGGGAAGAAAATACAGAAAATGAATTAATTTCAAAATCAACAATATTTGTCAAGAAAACAGCCTACTTTAATTTTTGTTCAATTTTAACACCGTCCCCTTACGCAGGCTACAAGTAAAAGATGTCAAATGTCAGCTTGATAATTTCTGCAAACAGACAACAGGTAGCCTACGCTGACGTTAGCGCAGCTCTGCTGACAGCGCTGCTTGCAGTTACTGCATGGAAAGTCAAATACCAATGAATCGATGATCCACATCGCACATGGTTATCGATATGCGTGTACAGTATATGAATGTATTTATGTATGTACAAACATACAGTACACACCCACCCACAAAAGTGAGCTGCCAACAGCTGAGCCGACCTAACATCTGTTGCTAACAGTTGTCTGTGCGTTAACAGCTCATAGGATCGCCGCATAGCGGCAACAGCGACAAATTCAACCTTAACCCAGTTTCGCAGCCCGGCGTAGCTGGGCATATGCAAAATACATGTATGTGTGCATATATACATATGTATATGACAACTGTTAGGCGAAGCGCAGATTTGTTGTTTGCCGGTGCGACTTTTGGGTCAAGGACGGCAAGTGAAAAGTGGCACACATGGCATCAAAATGTGGCGCGACGTTACCAGCAAGAGCGACGGTTGCAAGTGTGCAAGTTTGTTTCATTTAGCAACATAAAATCAAATGCACTTGTTCGCGCATACAAACACACCTACACATTACACACGCACACATGATGATGGCAGCGCAAAAGCGACAACGTGCTTGACAAATGTGCGCGACTGCGACGGCAAACGTGAAGCTGCAACTGCTGAGCTATTTTTGAAGCGGGTGCAAATCAAAAATTGTTATTGTAAATTAGCGCAAATTGTAATATTCAAATGTCTGTCGAGTTGCGGCAACAGCAATAACTGCAGCTTTAATTTTGCATTTGTGAGATTTTGAAGAATATGAACAAATAATATACATACGTAGATATGCCCTACATAAATACATATTTATGTATACATGTGTATCTATGTATATGTGTGTATCTATTTTACTGAACAGCAAATATTATCGTTTTTTTTTGTATTATTCTTCCTAATTTAAAAAATATTGAATAAATGAAAAGAGAAATATTGTTAAGTTAAATAAAAATACCTATATTTCACACTTTAAAAAAATTTTGTTCCATAATGGTCATTATATAAGGATTTATCAATCTTTAAAGTGCAGGTCATCTGCACTGCTATCTTAATGAACACAGCTGTATATACGTAGGACAAATGCCTGTCTCACACGCAAATGTTGTTAAACTCTTATTTGTATTGAATTATGTTTCTCCGCCCACAAACAATTTCGTTATGACTCAGAAATTAGCAGTGCAGCAGTAAATACATACAGTGATGTAAAAAATAAAATAAAAATAAAACGACTGGTTGACCCACAATATTAGTAGTTTGACCAAGTTTGAAGAATGAAACCAACTAAAACGGTTCGTTAATTTTATTTATTTGTTTTCTTTTCTCTTAAGTTGAAACTGATTAATATCACAGGATCCAAGCACACACAAGCACAAAATAACAAGTAAGAACTGTGCAGTCGGACAACTGCGTTATACTCGTTTACGGTTTTAAGTATTATTGCTATTTTGGAAAACTTCGGTTTTTTCATACTGTGTGAGTCCGGGGGTATAGGTGTGAGCGTGACTTTTTTGCCAATTTGGCTACTCTAAAAGCAAGGGGGTTTGGGCGTGGCCGGGAAAATTTTTCACAAACTTTGAGGAACGTGACACATTTTACCATCCAAATTTGTTGATAACTTTATAATTGTGCGAGGTATTTTTTCGCAGTTTGTGGGGGGTGAGGGGGAAATTTTCTACCGATCTGTAAGAGAGGTCATGCGTTATCTACTTTTAAAATTATTTTAGCTCTAAAACTGTACGAGAGATGTAGATATTTCCGAGATTTTAGAGCGACGGCGCTGAGGGTGTTCTAGTATGCGTGGATGGGAGGATATCCATTTATCAATTTTCGATTTGAGGTGTATCGACATATTATCGAATTGCCAGCCTCTCAGTGGGCGTGCCACAAAAATCTTAACATTTTGTTTGACGCAAGTCCAAGTATATATCAAAAGTTTTAAGTCCGGCAACCTCATGGACATTTCACAAACCCAATATACTAGTTTCACTTCGTAAACGAGAATAAAATAAAATGGGTTTAGTCGTGACAAAATATTGGCATGGGTATGTTTCCCGTTTTGGGTGTTGGTCGAATAGAGTAAAATACGCAACAGAGGACTACGCCAATATACATCTAGTCGCCACCGCCCGACTAGGAGATACCCTGAACCTTGCGATCTGTCTTCATAAGCATTTAAACCCGTTTGCACTTATACATACATACACATATTCATACATACACATATTCACACATACACACACACAAATGCACGCCATACTGACTTCACTGGGTTGCAGCGTGTGCCCCACTATAAAAGCGAAATATTTTTTTTCTGCTAAAATAAAAGTATGATCTGAATGAAGCGTTAAGCATTTCTCAAGACCATTGAAATGTATATGCAAACCAATTTTCAGGTCTGTAGTATTTTATTTGCGCATTTTATGGTTTACTGGGGGCCATTGGGGGAGGTAACCAAAATGCGGAGGTATCAAAATCTGCTTCTAGTCAAAGTCTAGATATGTTGGTTTCCGAGATATTGTAAAAAAGGAAAATGTTATTATTGATTTTTATCGATATTAATGAAACGAAGCAAGTTATCGAGAAAAAAACAGACGGACATGGCTAAGCCGACTTGGCTAGTGATGCTGATCGAGAATATATGTACTTTATGGGGTTGGAGATGATTCCTTCTGCCTATTACATACATCTGCACAAAACCATTATACCCTTTTTTAACCATTTTCAATGGGTTCAGGGTATACAAATAATTCTACCATACTCCGAAGAAGAAATATGGCTAAATAAGGAGTTTATGGCTAATGATTCTTGCCTAAAAAATCTTTTAGGACGCTAATCTTTCCCTTCGCTAAATAAGAACGATATGTGAAATACACTGAGTGGTAAGCTATGACTGTATCCAATGGAGTGTCTTACGATAAAGTTTTTTAAAACCCTGTACGTACACCCAAATATTAAATTAAACTTAGAAATTGATGGCTTTTTCTTGTTTTAATTTTTAGGGCCACGAATAAGATTTTCTCGGCTACATCAATTTTTTGAAAACTTAAATTTGTATTTTCTGATTTGCTTTAAACACAATTCAATAAACATTGATTTCAAATTATAACATTTGAATACACAGTGTATATACATTTTTTTTTCAATCACTGTATGTACATAAAGGGCCACGCAACTGATAGTAAGAAGTACATACATACATATAAAAAAAGTGTATGTATTCTTGTATGTTTGTGTATGTCAAGACAGAATTAACAGAATTCTCTCTCTCTCTCTCTCTCTCTCTGTGCGTGTGACCCAGTAACAGTCCAATCAAACGCACTATGTATATGTATTCTCAAGAAAATCAGCTGAGTCTGTTTTAAATTCATAAGAATCCCTTTTTATTGATAAATTGAAAGATCAATTCATTTGTTTAATATTTTGTATGCTTGTAGTTACCTAATTAGCGTAGTAATCCATAACAGGAATACATATTTATGCATACATAGAAACACATACACAATGTAAATATATCCACTCGCCACACAATGACGCGTTATGCGTGCGCCGCATTCTGTTGCTTCAGCCACTTTTGTCTGACTATTTTTAACAGCAGCAAAACAGTAGCCGACTTTGGGATACCCTATAGCACATTTTAAAATATATGAAGAATAAACATAAATATGAACTTCAATAAAGTTGGGATAATTTTAAATAAATACATTTGTATGAAATACAAGCAAACAAGTAGAAACATTTTGTGCAACATTGTTATACCAATTGAATGAGTATGGATATAACAACAGCTAAAAATAAACGCGGAGATAGACACGCGAACAAAAATAGGAAGCAGTTAAATTTAAAAAAAAAAATAAATGCACAATAAAATGCAAATCAAATGACAAGTGTGTGTGCTCATTGCTTGAATTTCAATACGATGTATGTATATACATGGCAGAAAGTTACAAATATTTGTTTGCCCAGCAGGCAATTTAAACTATGCAAAGCAAAAACAGACATCTGCGCAGTTCACTTACACTTATATAACCAAACGAATTCGAAACTATGTGTGTATTTATTTGCTTTCATTGGTAAAATGCATTCTATTGAAATCGAAATTTCAATTATTTTACAACACTGTAACGAAAAGAAAAATAGCAGCGCTGTACGTGGCTTCCATTTTGGCAATTGTCCATTGCAGTGTAATACCCTTTCACCGAGTATTTGAACCGTGTCACGAAATATATGAGGCATAGTGCATATATACAATACTTATATAATAATATTATCGGACAACATAGGATTTGTTGTTATTTCTCTAAATGATTTTCTACACAGTATAAAGGATATTTTCGATTTAAATGTCCTTTACAGTATTTGATCTTCCATAATCCACAAGTCAAAAACATTGCATTAATGTTGCTTTTGGTTAAATAATTGGGTGTCCGAAACAGAAACAAAATTAAAAATGTAAAATTAGGCATAAGGTGTAAAAACGAATGCTCACGAAAACGATGTACACATATGTACATACATACATATAAGCACATACCTATAAAATGCGTCAGTTCATTAACCTAGAACGCGAACAAGTAAAAGCGCAAAAGTCCACGCGTTCGACTATGACACACCTCATCTACATTGTACAATTGTACATGCAGTCATACATACATATGTATGCGCGTACGTACATATATATATATATATATATATATATATATATATATATATATATATATATATCGGGAGCGCTTATCAATGTGAGAGCAAGTTTAAACCGTCATTAATAGGTTGCAGGTCTTATTGAATTTGAATTACAGACTATAATGTAAACTTAATTTTATATAAAAACACAAACACACACGCACACACACACATCCCCAACCAACCACCCACCCAAAAAGGGTATAATGGTTTTGTTGAAATCTCTGTAACAGGGAGAACGAGGCATCTAAAGCCCCATAATGTACATATTTTCTTGATCAGGATCAATACGCGTCCAACGCGTCGATCTCCGAAACTATAAAAGCTCGAGGCATAAATTAAAACAATAACT
The DNA here is from genome assembly GCA_035043915.1 of Drosophila paramelanica. NCBI lineage: Eukaryota > Metazoa > Arthropoda > Insecta > Diptera > Drosophilidae > Drosophila > Drosophila paramelanica. Next base: position 649,803 of record JAWNMO010000640.1, on the reverse strand, counting down.
AGACTTGTCCAGTGCCCGCGCAAATCAAGTTTGTTTTAAAAGGTTGATAGCTCTTGCCTTTTTTATAAACCCGATAAAAATCTAGAACCTCAATAAGGTATCAGGTATTTTTAAAGAATATAAAAAATTCGAATATAATACACAGAAATTATTGAAGAAAGCGTGCGATAAAGTTTAGCAAATTTCACAAGCCAAACAACAAGCACAAACATGAGTTTAAACTGTGTAACGACAGCTTACAGCCGGGCTCAGCGTATCTCCGAGTCGGGTGCTCTCAACTTGACAACTGTTTTTAAAAGAGCGCAAGACAATCGTTTAGCACAACCTTTAAATCTTTGTTTCATACAGAGTTTAAAATGTGCAAAACTATTTACACACAATACTACATACATACATCATATTGATAATGCGAAAATAACAGTAAATGCGCTTAATGCAACATGCCAGTCAACGCACCGCACAATACCGCAAACAATGTACATATATTTGTGTGTTGGCACATACATATGTATGTACATACATACATAGATACTACAAAAGGCAAAGCAAATCGCGCACAAAAAAACGTAGCTGAACTTCGAAATTCAGGTTCAAGGCCAAATGACAACTGTTTTCTACCAATAACAACAGCCAAACATACGTTCATATGTACATACATACATGTATGTATGTAGGTATCGGCGCACATGCATAAATAAATATAAAAATTGTCGCTTGCCAAACATAAGAAATAGCGCAAAGTCAATCAATTTGTGCATAAAAACTTTAAGCAAAACGAAAACAAAAAGGCTTTTAAGGGCCATTTAAATACAGTTTGCGAATAGATTTTAATTCGAATAAAAGGAAAAGTAAGTATCGAAAGTTTATTGAGCAAGTTTTTTTTAAAGCAATTTCCTAATCAACACGTTTTTATAAATAAACAAGAATGTTAGAAGGGGCATACACCATTTAGTGGTTTTCGGTAGTGTGAGCACAGCACAACTTTTTTATTTTTCGTTTATTTTGCAAAGAACGCAACGATTATTATGTTTACAGTTTTACGAAATATATAAATTCTTTGTTTTGCTTTTATTATTAAACGTACACAGACACATACACACATCATAATGAGTATGCATGTGTTTGTGTGCATGAACATGTAAGCTTCCGTTCTATATTTCTAGAAATTTGAACGTACGGCCCATTATCCAGAACAACAATAATAATTGAAAACAACAGAAACTTTAAAAGCAACCATTCCGAGACATGAGCAGCAGAAGCCACTCTTGTTGAAAAAAAAGTAACATGTTACTCTCTGTAACTGCCTCTGCTAATGTTGATTTTGATGATCCCACCACTCACTGAGAGTGCACTATGGCCTTACTTTGTCACTCTTTCACTCTCTTTTACTCTTTACGCTCACATGTCCGTTATTTTCTTGACCTGCCTGAGACTAATGAATACAATTTTAAAATAATCAACAATAATCGCAATACATTATTGGCGACGCCGCGTCACAAACAAACACAAGCACACAAAACTACATAAATGTCCACGCTCTTTATCGGTTGCTGCCCACTCTCACGTACGCACACGAGCACATAGTTCCATGCTTTTGCTGCTGCTATTGTTGTTATCAATGCTAGCTTAAACACGCTGCTAAAACCAAAATTTAATTTCACACATACGCGCGAATGTACATATGTATGCACTTACATACATATGTATATGTATGTTTAAATTGTAGAAAAGCTTGCGATTACTAAATAATGGCATCACAATTATCGTTGGCCGGAAATAATATCGTACATATGTATATATGAAAACACATGCATAACGGTGCATATGCATACATAGACACATTTGTGTGTGTAGTTTGATGTACATATTTACCATTTAACTGCATGATTAAACGAGCGAAAACGCGCAGCGTGTGGCGAACAGAATCTCGCGTGAGCTGCCGCATGTTGTTCTTTTCACGGCTTATGAACACAAAAGAGTGGAATTCGTTTTTGTTGCTGTTGACAAATGTAAGTCGCCACAGCCTGCTCTCTAACGGAACAATTCATAGACATTTCATCATCAGTCGCTAGGTAATATTTGTGTATTAAGTGCGTCATCAATGCTCATTGCCCACAAATATTTCATACAACTTTATAAATGCTAATATAACTGCAATATAGCAACGTAATGGAATGAAAATAGACATGGTGAAACAGAGCAGGTGACTTGGTGAAAAGCTTGCTAATCAAAAGCATACGTACAGATATATTAGTGTACATAAATATAAAACTACATAATGTACACGTTAATGAGTAAATAGCGTAATAGTGGCCTAAATGTTGTGCGATTACAGTACTATGTTAACATTTAACAGAGGCTGTTAAGCCCAGAAGAACGACCCAAATTTGTATGTATATGTACATACTTATATACATACGTTTGCACATATTTATGGGTGTATGCATGTAAGTGTGTATGTTTGTATATAAATAAGCAGCTGACCGAAATAACAGCCATAATACAGCATGTAATGACTCTTAGCAAAGCAGCAAAGAGCATGATACATCATACATACATATGCAAAAGTATGCATGTTTGTATTTTATTGATTTAATGCAGTTGACGCATCCCGCTATTACACCACACACACACATAATCAAAAACACACACATGTATACTAAGTGCCAACAGTTTGTGAGCAATTGCACTGCACGTTTTACAAAACTAGCTCTGCTTATTTACATTGATGTATGTACATATATCTACGTATATGTATATTTACATGCATGAGTTCACTGTGCACATGTACGGGTGATAAACGTGCGCTAAAGCAACATAGAAAACAAACACACGGATACGTAAGTACATATGTATGAATAAACATAGTACATGGTTTAAACTAAGATCTCAATCTTAGTCTTGTACTCCGGCATGCTGTTTTCTTCTAAATCCCTTGTCGCCCATAGAACAATCCTTGATATCACTTTTTACGAATATTATGTTTACCATTTAGATAAAATTTACATAAAGAAATATTTTTAGGCTTTGAGCTTTTAATATTTATATATAAATATACATTAGGTTTGTACTTTTTAGCTTCGTTGACACTCGCAGTGTTAATTGTTTATTATAAGTAAATGCACTTATCCAATAAAGGACACACCGCTCAGCCCAACTCAAACAACCAGCTATAAACAATCACATGTGTGTGAACTGACATTAGCTGTATTTGCGGGTGTTAACCATCGATAACGCTCCACTTCGTCCAGCAGACCAATCTTTTGCCAGCTGACTGTTGCCAAGCGATGATGTCCATTTACTACATTCATACAAATGTATGTATTTATATGTACATATGTCTGTTTACGATTTTACAAAGTAGCTTAAAGCTTAAGTTTGCTTATATTTTGCTATAAAAGACCCGTTTAGAGTTGCTCCTTGAATTTTGGAATGGAATTCATATGAGCGATAAATCAATATTAGAAACATACGTATTAACTTGATAAAAAGTGACACAACCAAGATTAATATTAACTTTGTATTTAATAATCGATTATGTACACTACTCTACAGTCGCAACGTTCAGGTCTCTAGCATTTATAGTTTCAAAGATCGCTACGTTCATAGATAGACAGACGGACGGGCAGAGCTCAATCAACTAAGCTTGTCGTCCTGATCACAAATATATATACTTTATGGGGTCGAAGATGCTTCCTTCTGCCTTTTACAAACATTTGCACAAAACCAATATTCCCTTTTTACCCATTTTTAATTTCACCTTACATAGTTACCATTAATAAAAAAAAAATAAAATAAAAAAAAAAGATGACAGCATCTGCATCCCCAGCAGAGTAGTCGTTTGTAACCGAATTGCAAGCTAAAATTGAGGCACAACCGGTTAAATGTATAGACCCTATACTAATATACATATACATATGTATCAATAGATGTGCATGTGTCTGCTGAATAGATATGCGAGAGAGTAGCCTGAGAAGAGAGATTGAGACCGGCGTCTTGTTGCCGGCTATTTGGATTATACCAAAGACAATATAAATACTAAGATGAGTAACGCAGTATACCGAAATGCTACAAGGCAGCTTGATATTTTGCAAAATTGAGAACGAAAACGAAATCGGTGCACTTGCGCTCTCACAATTTTCTCACAAGTACACTCTTTCCCTGAATAGGGTATGTTTACTTTTTTAGTGCTTTACCATTTTATTCCAAAACAAGTGAGATTGCTCTAGTCGGGACCGCCCGACTAGTAGATACCCTGAACCCAGAAATGAACACATACACACAAACTCTCGGCAGTTAATGATTATTGAGCCTGTTAAAAATAAAAAAAAATGTACTAATAATTACCAACGGAAAAAGTAATACTCCACAACCGGGAATCGAACTCGGTCCCCCCGTGTTAAGATGCGCAACTCTAACCAACTGCACCACACTACCACACTACTGCCACACTACATTATTCATATATGATATAACATTATTTAACCATCGCAAAAAATCAAGAAAAACGAAACTTTGGCACTTGTCATTAAAACGATACAAATTAATAATAATAATAATTATGAATAACGAAAAAATTAAAGAATTCAACATAGCTCTACCATCGCTGTATTTGAACCCAGGCCTCCACGCTATGCGCCACAACTCTTACCAACTGGACCACGTTTTTACTTCGTTTCGTTGTGTTAAAATTCAATTTAACCGTTGCAAAAAGAAATTCATAGAAAAACGCAAGCCAAATTTTACATATGCATATGTATGCGTGCACATGAACACAGAAATTGCCAAGCAGCTGTGCTTTGCTACTGAAAATAGATTCTTGATTTGCTCGTAAACTAAATGTTTCAGGACTTTTTCAGATCATCGAAATGTATGTACAAACCAATTTGCACTTGTGTAGTATTTGATTTGCTTTGTTTATATGGTTTTTTTTTAATGTCAGATCAGCTTTCTAGCTTTTGTAGTCTCTGAAATCGACGCGTTTATACAGGCAGACGAACTAAATCGACTCGGCTAGTGATGCTGATCAAGAATATATATACTTTATGAGGTCGGAGATGCTCCCTTCTGCCAGTTACATACTTTTGCACAAAACCATTATATCCTTTTTTACACATTTTCAATAGGTTCAGGGTATAACTACTACAAAAAAAAATTGCTAAATCAGTATGAAGCAAAATGTTTGCTGCATATATACTGAATTTCAATTAAACCATTAGTTTAAATATGTTTTATATAAACATTTTATATATGAGGTGTATAAATAAGGGCATAAATATGCGTGTCCGCAACCCATAATATGCATGAAAATCTAAAGGTTGCATATTTTTTCAATTCGCGACGTCACATGTTAGGTTTCTGTGCGAGTGTGCAATTTTGGTCTGCCGAACAGAAGCTGATGTGACGTCACGTCGATGCGCTGAATTATGGACCATTTCCCTTTTTACTATGCTACTCCGGCAGGTAAAATTTCTAGCTACCTGCGCCTCGCTATGTGTATGTGCATGTGTTACTCAGCTTAGTATTTATATTGTCTTTGATTATACTATCTATCGCCCCAGTGCGATTTTATTTTATTTTTTATTTTATTACTCAGTGTCCAAATCATAGAATCGATACGAGATGCTCGACTTGCATAGTCCACTTCCTTTCTCGTTCTCGACCATGAGTCAACGTTTTATTATCGATAATGTGTTATTGACATACAATTCGTCTCACTTACCTCTTAATAGTCCTTAATTAGTTTTGTTGGAAATCTCGACCAAGGAGCCTGTGAACAACATGAGAAACACAACAAAATTTTTTACCATCTTTTTTTTAAATTCCCTCATTTTAACGTTAGTTAAAATTAGCAATTATTTATACAATAAAGAGCTTTCAATGTAGTTGGGCTTGCAGGTGTTAATATAAATATATTTCTGTTACTATTTTGGATTCAGGTTTCCAGAATTTGAGAGAATATAACAGAATAAAACATAAATAAATATAGAAACACACAAAAATGTCATGTTAGAAATACTTTATATACTATATATGTATGTATATGCTGAGTCTACAAAAGATTGAACTTACAATAACTTCTTGGGCATTCTTTATGAGCACGCACACACAGACACACTCATGGTATTCACATATGCATATGCACACGTACATACGTATTTTGAACAGCTGTTTATGCCAGTGTTAAAAATCATTTGCAGACATGCGCCATATTTAAACGGATCCCCCAAATACAGAAAGGGCACAGAACACTTGGTAACCCCAAGGCAAGGCAAAACGCAACCCTAAAAGTCAGCATCGCCCTTAATTTAGTTCGAATGTCAATGAACCACACAAAAACCGAAGCTGGGACAATGGGATGGGGAACGGCAACAAACTCAAAGTCGTTGACATTTTTGAGTGTATACAACAACACAGCTGTCGATTTGTTACAATTAACCGTTATGCGTAAGACCGACCAAAGCCGCCAGACATTAGGGCTTAGCTGTTTTTTTTTTTTGACAGGATAATGAAATCAATATACAAACCCACACGGCTAAAGCAGAGAAAAGTTCAAGCAAAAATGTGCTGAAAAAAGTTCAAAGGCGATGGCTACACACACACACACACGCACACTCACACGCACACACACAAATACATACATACATGCATACATACATACGCATTGTGTTTTACGGCGAAAGCGAAGTGCGCGAGTGCAACAGAACAGACGATTTAAAAAGGCAGAAATTGTATTAGACGGTGAACACGCCAATTTAAAAGAGGACTGACCTTGGCCGCAGTCACTCTTTGTTTGCCAAGACAATATTGTTTTATTTTATTTACGTTACAATAACAGCCATGTGTAATTAAAGTTTATACGTAAACTTACATATGTATGTACATATTTGTAGGTATGTACATATTTTTGACCATGACCATACACAACATATGTACATATATGTATATACATACACACATACATATGTATACACATACAGCTGTGTTCATTAATATAGCAGTGCAGATGACCTGCACTTTAAAGACTGATGAATCCTAATATAAAGACCATTATGGAAGAAAATAAAAGTTTGGTTATGCCCTAATATTTAATTGGGCTATTACAGCCTCGCACCTACGTGGGATGCAGTCGGCCAAGTCCTGACAAGACTGAAGAAGAATTTGCGCCCATGCCTCCTGAAAAACCTTCGAAAGATGCGGCTTAGAGGTCAGGGATCATTTTGAAACAAACCGTTGACGTCTCCCCATAAGTTTTCTATGGGGTTAAGGCTTGGGGACTGAGTATAATTTGGAAGAAACTACTCCATCACACAAGACCAGTTTTGACTTATCTGTCCAAAGGATATTACGCCATTTTTCCTTTGGCCAGTTCAAATGGCTTTTGGCACACTCCAGCCGGGCCTTGATGTGTCTTTTATTTAGACGTGGCACCTTTCGTGGGCTTCGCGCATGCAAATTGTGATTTTGTAGTCGACGTCGAATGGTTACGTCGCTGATTCCCAACTTCAGCTCCGCTCTTATATCCTTGGAGGATGCACAAGGATTAGCTTTGCTGAAGCGCACTATGCGTCGGTCTTCTAAATTTGAAGTTTTGCGTATGGCACCACGTTTTTGGGCTTCTGTTTATGATTTATGGCATTGCATATCATCTTGGCGGAACATTTTAAAAGACTTTCTATTACTTTTCCCTTCCTTTCTCCTTTTTCCCCTCCTTTCTGAGCTCAACGATCACTTGCCTTTTTCCTTGGAGCAGTGAGTTCTTTTACCCACAAAAATTAAAATTTTTCCATTGTTATAGTGTACTGTCACTTAAATTATAATAATCAACTTAATTACACTCACTTTTTATAAATTTACAAATTTTTTCGGGACTTTTTGTCGAAGATCAAAAACTGCTATTTTAATGAACAGCCAAAAACTGGCAGAAATACGCAAAAATATCAACAAAGCACAAAAACATTGCAAATCTAACGAGACTTTTGCGTTTTTTTCTTCTTTATATTCCATTTTACAAATACAGTGTACAATAGATATCATACGAAAAGGATTATCCAAAAAAAAACAGCTTTATATGTGACCTTCTGTTGCACTGCTATTTTAATGAACACAGCTGTATGTACATATGTTTGCTTGTATTGACAGGAAGCAAAAGGGATTCAAAGAAAAGATTTTGATGTTTTGTAATGTTGATGTATCTGTAATGTTGACACATAAATATGCTAATGCGACTATCTAGACTCCAATATCACGTGTGATTTGCAAATCATCGTGTGTACACACTGGTTGGACACACGAACAGCTGATAGCTATGGGCGTGCCAATTTCGATCGGTTTGATGCGTGTCTGTATGTATGTCCATAATACATTTTTAAGAGCAGCCACTGCACTTTTCTACTTCATGCATGCATACATACATATATGTTTATTGATTCAATGTGCATGACATATTTCCGTGATAGAAACGCTAATCAAAAACATTAAAAAATACTGTAATGTGAGCAAACATATATTGTGCTAAAATTAAGGTAGACTAATGGGCAAGAGTGCGCATTAAAAGTATACATACATACATATGTACATTCTAATACGCACACCCACACACTTTTAAAGGACAGAAAACAGCATAACAAAGAAAGTGGCAACAATGACGGCAGCACCAGCAGCAGTAAAATAAAATTAAAAACGAAGATGAGCTTAACAGAAAGTAAAAGTAAAAATCAATGAATTTGTATTTTTCGCTCTTTTAGTTATACGTCGTTATTTATGTATGTATACGTATATATGAATGAATACACGCATGCCTGCAAATATACACGCACACATATATACACATATGTATGTATGCATAATTTATTTACTTTTATTAAGAGCTTAAATTACTCCGCTGCGCACTTCTTAGTAAGCTGTCAACGCACGCGTAGACTACGTTAAACTGCCACTGTTGACGGCGAAAATCTTTTAACATTGACATTCGTCTCTTTTTGCTTGTCAAAATCTCTCCTCTCTCTTGCATTAACTTCTCTCTCACGCTCTTGTTGCCTTTCACACACAAAAACCGTTAATTTTTGATGGGCACAGTAACCAAAAGATGCATGTATAAGCATACATGTGTGTAATCATACGCCTATGCCAATACACACATACATTTGCAAATTTTCATTTTCTTTATAATTTTAATTACCTTGCTTTGTATTACCAGAGCTACACACACAAACAAAGCTGTGCTTAATTGCTCACTACAGAAAAGTAATAGCTTTTTTTCACACAACTTGCGAGACCAATCCTGTAAAAAACTACAGCCAAATTAGACGAAAGATACTCTAAAGTTGTAGCAAATTGACAGCATGCGAAAATTGGAAGTTGACAGCTAAAACATAAAAACCGATTAAAACTTTAATCGAGTGGGCAACGAAGACGATCACAAATGCGCCAATGACTAACGAAAGAAATGACAAACATCAAAACTCTCACGGTCACACGGACACACATGCACATATAATATTTAAACTCCATTCAAGTCAGAAATTGTTCATTTCTGTTTCTGATTAGTAGCAGTTACCCCACAGAAAAAGGACAAATTGAAGCTCTAACGACGACGCTGGCTTATAAACTTAAAAATCAATGCAATATGCGGACATAGACACAAATATGAGCGCAGCTATCTTCAGCGTTACGTTTAGTTGTTTTTGTCATTCTCACTCTTGTTGACAGGTAGACAACTGAGCGGCTCTCACAAATTTATTCCGCTCTCATATACGCTTCTTCCTTATGATTAAACATGTATGTGCATGTGTTACTGTGACGTCGCCGCCCACATTTGATCTAGTTAAAATGTTTCAAATGTGCCAGTGGAAGTATGTAGTATGTAGATATGTATATCTATATGTATGTCAGTCACACTTTAACGCTATTTTCAGTACACATATGTATGTACGATCACACACATATGATTTTGCATAACTTGAACTACGACATTTATCATTTAAGCAGGTCATTCTTAAGAGTAACTTAATGGGCCAAATTCATAAAAATCATTAAGTAAACACACATAACCATGTTTAAATGCAAAGAATGATAAAGCAACAAACAAAGCAGAACAGTCGATTATATGTTTATAAATGTGTGTATGTGTATGTATGGACATGTGTATTGAAAAAAGCGATAAGTGCGACTGTGACAAACCCGCACAGACAGGCATACACATACACAAACGATGTGCGGGCATCACCATTTTTTATTTATGCAAATTTTTCAACCGGAAGCTACGTTTGTACGTATGTATGTATATCTACATACGTACACTCCTATGGGAAGAAAAACCAAAAAGATCTAGAGCTGGAATACTGACAGGTGAAAGGATCTGTTTAACAGAAATTAAACAGACAACAATCGACGCTAGGATTTATTAAATGTACATACATACATATGTATATTTTAATATGAACTTCTATATACACATACATATATAACCTCTTTTCACAAAGTTGTCAATTAGAGAACAGCATGATAATCTGAAAAAGCAATCGCAGCCGCACCTAAAAATCTATTACATCACTATGAAAATTGACACACATGTACATACATACACTCGAGCAACATATGCATGGATAACGGAAGCAAAAGCAACTCAACACACATAGAGATGCGTCTGTGTGCAAATTGAGCGTGGATGAACATACATACATATGTATGTATGTATAATCACATGTTAATTTTCAGCTAAAGCTTCAGTTTGTTATATATATTTATAATTATGTAAGTATATGTGTTTGTGTAAGCTACAGTATTTAGCATAATTACATTAAACATAATAAAATTGAAAACAGAATAGATACAAAAGCAGCCGACGACTTAATTTGTAATGAGCAACAACAATGGCAACGATATAGAAATAAACAGGAGAGGAAACAGTGAAATGAATAAATTGCGGCGAAAACTAGTTAGCCTGCGTGGTGTCTCTACATTCGCGAGCTACAAAGCTACAAGAGAGCTGCGGCGAATTCATATGAACGCCAACGACGACAGCGGCAGCGGTGGTTGACGGCCACAAACCGAAGTTCGTTGAAATTTCGAATGTATGAAAACGTTCAGTCTGCCGCCAGCGCGGGCCCGAGCGTTTAGCTCGAAAACGCGGCAGAGGGCCCAGCGAAAAATTAGCTGGGTCAACAAGGTGGCGGCAGAGCAAGAGCAGAGCATTGTCATACCAGTGCCTGTTTGTTCGCCTCTGACTATGCGAGCATGTGTGTGTGTGCGCGCGCGCGACAATGCGATGTGCTCTGCTGGTATATAGCGTTTGGCTATTTTTTCCCCCATTATAAAATACGAAATTATTTGAGGAATGCGAATGCGGCGATGGCAACAGCACACATACCTACGTAAGCAGATACAAATGCTTAACGCACTGTAGCTGGGGCTTTTTTAAAAATAAGCAACATGCTCTTGACTGGACAGCAAACGGGCGAACGGTCGGTCGGTCGTTCTTACGTCATCTAGCGAACGCAAGGATGCAACGGCAATCATGGCCAAATTGTATATAAACGCTCCACAGCTATGGAAGGTTGAATGCGCTTGACAAAACCTAAATAAAAAAGAACATATCCCTCTTCCAACCCAATAAAAAGAAACCCACAAACACATGCAGCTCCAAGGGGAAACTGCATTGATTGGCCAACTGCCCATCACTCTCTCGTTTTCATTCTTTCCATAGCCATCGCAAGGGCTTGAATAATTTATATTACTCACTGTTAATTTGCCGTTTAAAAATCCAAAAAGAAATAACATTTTGCAGCCTACTTAAGAACAGACTGACAGGAAATGACATATTCAAACAAGCATACATACATACGTACATATGTGCTTGCATTTCTCAATATATATGCGTTGACAGCAAATAAAAGCAGGGTGGCGCACGTGTGGCAACACTGGCAGTGAGAGCGCTCGTTAATATTTTGTGATTGAACGAACGAAAGTGAGTGCTGCTGTGCACGCGCTACAAAGCGACAAATGAGTTTAAAATGAAGCGCTCACATTACAGCGTTGGAAAGCGCAATGGCGCATTTCAATTTTAATGCATTTTATTTGGTCCTGTATGCTATTTGTGGGCTGAGCTACATTTATTTCAAACAAGCACATAATGCTCCGCCCGGACAAGGCCAATTGGCCAAAATCTATTTACACATGTGATGATTGTCAGCCACAAACTAGTTATGAAATAAAGAGCCAGCGACGCGTTGGTGACTAGCTGCTAGCGAGAGGAAGTAGAGAGAGAAAGAGCAAAAAAGCGAAGAAAAAGTGTAACTTGTTGTTGTTTTTCGGTTGTTTAAGGCAATGAAAATTACATTTATTTAACATGAGTATCTCATTCTTTTTTCATGTTAGTGTTGGTTTCGTTGTTTTCTTTTGTGTTGATGATTTTCAGTTACGCAGAAATGTTTTTTGTTTTTAAGCTACAAATTTTTTTTTGTTTATTGTATTGTATGTGTTTTTACTATTTTTCTTATGGTTATGTTTTTTTTTTTTGTCAATGCACTTTTTTTTGCTGTTTGTGCTTTTGACATTTCAATTACTAAACTTACAATCTAATTTACAAGTTTGTTAGCCTACAGAGGAATTACAACTATAAGAAAACTAAAACGAAAATTTAAAATAGAAATAATACAAATGAACAAAAAATCACCTTTTTCGAGTAGGTCGCGTCGATTGTAATGTGCTTGCTACTCTCTCTTGTTTGAGCGCTGCTCTGAAAAGCTCATGGCTACTGCTGCTCAGCATTTAGCTTTGCTGCCGTTGGCTTGCCTTCTCGCTTGCTCCACTGCGATTGCTGGGCCGACAATGCCGACCACAAAAGCAAGCAAAGAATGCCGTTTATGAACTTTCCGTTACTTTTGCTTGCTTTGTAAATTTGTACACTTTTCTTTTGGTTTATGTGTATTTGTAGACATCGATTTGTACATACATTTGCTTTTTTATAATTGTGTTTTAGCTTGTACAAACAACGGTGACTAAGTTTTTTTGCAAATGGGTTTTTTTCTGAATGAATATGCAAATGTATGTATGTATATCTTGCTAGAACTTTTTCTCTTGCTAAATTGGTATAATAGAATACATCAAAATGATTGCGGTAGTTGGTAATTAACAGTAGTGTGCTAGTTAAAATACTTTAGTCTTCTGGCAAAACAGCAAGCAAACTATACGAAGCCGAGAACCACAAAGCAGCAACTGTAGCGGCGATTGGCTGAGAACACAACAATGGCAAATGGCAAAATCAATGTGTGAGTTTACGGCGACGACGAGAAACGAAATACGCGCACAGCAAGCAGCGCGTTGCTCGGCGAAGGCGAAAATGACGCGACACAAATGTACACAATACAACGACAAGGGCAACATTTGAGCAAATATCGCGCATGCTCAAGTTTTACGCTTGTTCTCTATCTCTCTCAGCACTTTGCACTCTTACACTCTTTTTGTTTCGTTGTATTTTTCTTTCGTTCGCAGCGATTTGTTGTTGTTGGCCGCTGCGCAGCGACTTTTGTAGTTGGCGCTCTTGCTCAGCAGCAACGCAATAAAAGTTGAAAAACAGTTGAAGTATACCGCGACGCGAGTAAAAATCTTTCTTCACCGTCGTCGTGTTGTCTTCCGCGAATTTCTATTTCTTTTTCCATTGAATGAAAGAAATGCTTACGTTTTTTCTCTTTGGTAATGCGTGTTAATTTTATAGACAAAATAGTGCATTTTTGATATAAAATATTGTAATTGTTTATATATATATATATAATAATATATATATATATATATATATATATATATTTATTTTAATGTATGTAATGTATGTAAAACACTCATAAATGTGTATCGCTTCAGAATGTTACTCGTTTTAAGTTCATAGCGTGTCATGCATTTCAAGTTGCATTAACAACAAAACAAGCATTTCATTGTTGTTTAGCTGTTGTAGTGTGCGCGCGGCAATGTGTAATTTCTTTTTGTTTTTTTTTGTTATATATTTGCTTGCTGCTCTGCCAGTAGGGGAAAAACTGCCTGAAATTTTCATAAATTGTTTCCTTTAACAGTGTACTTTAAACAACTTGTTTGTTTATTAATAATTATTGCGGCGTTAATTTATTTTATTATCTTGATTTTGATTAAAATACTTATTAATTTAAACCAGAAGCAAAAAAATTACCAAAAATAAATTCTGAGAGCACTGTTTGAGCACACACGTACGTCTTCACAGTCGCTCGGCTCTCTAACAACTGACAGCCCTGAGTAAGCAGTGTGCCCTAACGTAAGACACGATACATGTTGCGGGCGGTCACACTGCCTGCCACTGATTCGATGTGACCAAGGCATTTACGCACGAAAACCAAATTTTTAATTGCAAATAAACTCTGTTAATATTATTCTTAGCAATTAGCAAAAACAACTACTTAAAAACTGAAATACTAGCTTAATTAAAGCACTTGGCCACACTGTATCTGAAAATAAATTTAAATTGACAATTCAGAAATAATGTATGTTACTGCCTGGCCACGTGCCATTCATTAAATGAAATACAAATATTACATACAAATTTATAGCATTAGTCAATTGCATGAAATATAATCCAATTAAGTGAAATACAAAAATTTAATAAACAGAAAATTTTAAAACCTCCAAATGTATTTTTTTACAATACAATAGGGGCAAATGGGTTTACATTTTCCAACACACGCAATAACGATAGTATATTTGGCTAATAATATCAGAGTGCCCGTATAATAAATGCAACCGTGTAATCAGCTGTCGTTCTGCAGTTGATAGATAAATATCGATATACTTTTCAAAAATGGAACTTCAAGTTACAAATCATAAAAATTTTGTATTGGATCTTAATTAATAGATGACACTTATAACTTATAAAGAGTCGAACGAACTTCTAATCACACAAAACTATTTATAATCTGTGGTTATAATATTATTATTATTCGAGAAATCAATTCACTTTCAAATCGATATGGTATATACTGGGTATGTTCATATGCAAAAAATACTACATGTATTTAAAACATGTTATAGACTTAATAACGACAAATCCAAGCGAACTGACGACAAAGAAAATATCGATAACACATGAATATTCCACTTTAATTTTTATCGTATTTTTATAGTAAAATTAATGAGCATTTATTGCTGTTTCATCTAAATGACCACCACATTGGCATTATTTTTGCTGCTGCTACTCACGCCGCTTGCGCCTCTGGCCCTGGCCCAGATCCACCAATCCCAATACCAAACTGATGAGCAATTCCATGAGGAGCTTGTGGTGCGACCGCTTGCCGGCGACCAAGTAAACACATACTTTCAGTTCACCACACGCTGGCATTATGGCAGCCGCAACAATCGTGAGTAACCCGGCTTTGTTGCCGCGCCCGTAGATGCACACACAAACATTTAACACACCTGTCGCCCTTAAGTTTATCACACACAGCTGACACCGCGCGTCATCGCCGAAATTCTTCAAACGTACGATGTGAAGGAGCTGCACATTAGCCTGACACAGGGACTGTGGCGCTACGAGACGTGGGGCTATCCCATTGTAGAAGCAACGGGCGGCGCCGAGCTTTGGGCCTGGTTCAGTGCACAAAACCTAACTGGCGAATATGTCAACAAGCAATGGATGCGATTGGCGAATGTCTTCTCCGGCGTTCTTTGCTCCTCGCTTAATTTTGTCGATAACACCAATAGCATAGCACCAAAGCATTTATTCCGTCCACAGTTCATGGAGTCGGGCAATCAAAGTCAACAATTTGTCCGTTATGCGACGCTGCCACGGGAAATTGTCTGCACCGAGAACCTGACGCCATGGAAAAAATTGTTGCCCTGCGGCAGCGCCTCTGGGCTGGCGACATTGCTGAACTCAGGCTACGTCCATAATACCAAATACCATTCATTGGGCGTTAAAGTACGGACGCTGTGCGACAGCGATGACCCCAACAATTGCATTGTGGAGCTAACGCAAACTGCTAATTTGGTCTACGATTTGAAGTTGCTGGAGCAGAGCAGCACAGACTTTTCGCTGCGTCGCCTTTTTGGCATGGGCCTCAATGGTTACTGTGAGCTGGCCACGAGTAGCAAGATTTATGTACAGCGCAACGAGCAGGGCGAACGATTTCAATTGGTGCCGCCACCACAGAACGAGCTGACAAGTACACGCGGTGGCTACACTGTTCTCTACAGCGTCTACGACATGCAGCAGCAGTTTGAGGGCCCAGGCGCGCCACTGTTCAATATTGCCTGGGTGGGATCGAAGGGCAAAAACAACAGGGAGCTAACGTTGCCGCCGCCGCTCTATGCACATCGCTATCTACTGGGCAATGGCCAGAAGCGCGGACGCATTGCCACCGAGGTGACCAATACGCATTACGAGCCACTTCCCGTTGTGCTCATGGAACTAGTGCCCTGGTACGTGCACGCTTATCTTAACACGCTACGCATACGCAGCAAGCCACAGCGTCTGCACGAGTACGGTGCCAACGAGCTGAACTTTAATCTGCTCCACTATGCTCCCGGCAAGCAGCGCGAGCTGCCCACCCATCTGGAAGTTAGCTTTATTCTGCCCGCGCAGAGCAGCGCCCTGATTACAATTGAGGTTGACTATCTGCTGCTTAAGTGGCTTGAGTATCCGCCGGATGCAAATCATGGGCATTACGTTGGCGCTGCAGTCATAAGCAGCCAGCTGCCCCTGGGACGCAATTATACGGCTCTGCCGCTTGAGGGGCATCTCTTCAGGGACTCGTTTAATGCATCACGTGCCACATACACACTAACACTGCGCACCGAGGCGCTTATCGTGTCGCTCCCCACGCCCGATTTCAGCATGCCGTACAATGTCATCTGTCTGGCATGCACCGTGGTTGCTCTGGCCTTTGGGCCCATTCACAGTGTCGCCACCAAGCTGATCATTGTGGAGCGTCAAACAACAATGCCGCGCAATCTGCTGCGCAAGCTCTTTTATAAGCTGACTAATCGTGATGGCAAGCAATCAGTGGCTTCTGCCGATGTCAATCAACAACATGAAGAGCGACCGGAGAAGAAGTATGTAGTGCAGCAAGAGGAGGGGGAGCACCAGCAGCAGCGATTTCAGGAGGAAAGTAATCCATTTTGTGATACGCAGAAGCACATGTGATTAAAACCAGACAGCATGTAAGAGAGTTGCAAAATTAGAGAGAGGTAAAGAGAGCTAGAGAGAGAGATAGAGAGAAAGAGAGAAGGGACATTTTATACTCGTAAGCAGCACTCGTTCGGCAGCTGTAATAAACATATTCCACAGTACGCCAGTTATTTCGATACACATGTTCGTTCAAGAACATTCTTTGGCATGTCCCAATTATCCGTTTAACCAATAAAACGCTCATTTTCATGTCTATATATTATAAGTGTATTCTCTATCATAAAAATGTGGACAATGTGATATAGCCACAAGTTATGCAAGAAACTCTGCGCACTTTACATTGTGACGTCACAATTTTGCTTTTAAAACACTACACAGACTCGAACAGGTAGGCAAGCTATCTTATTGAAACTGGAAACACAGCAAAATCTTACCACCTAATTTACGGTGGTCCGATATGGTGCTATAAAAGTAATAGGATAGAACTGTTTTGGATTCTTCACAAGACAGTAATCTAACCGGTTTCAATAAAAACGCAATGTGATTAATACTGAAACGTTCGTTTCAAGAAACTACCATAGGAATGAATCTCCAGTCAAATGCGTATGATTAAGAAACAAAGTATTTTGAAAAAACTGCTTTGTAACAAGAGAAACACCAAAAAGGTTCCATTTAAACTAATACTACGTAATGAAGTTACTTTAATTGATTCAAATCATATTACCTATGTATATGAATGAAGCAGTTTAATTGTTTTTAATGTCAAGGCAATTTAATTTAACACCAGTTTAAATATATATACAGTGGTGCTCATAGACTTAAGCTACAAGACTTCAACCAAGAATTTAAACGAAAATTAAGAAAAGTTTTTATTTTACAGCTCCAATTTTTTGTGTCACATTAGTTCTATATATCAGTGTTCTAATGGAAGAATAACCAAGTTATAAAAATCGAAAAACTTTAAAAATCTGAGACCATCTCCAAAATATCCTGCTCACATAATATAAGTGGGATGACCTTTCTGCTTAAGAACACTTTGGCATGAAATCCACAAGACGTGCGCTCTGTTGAGGGGTGATTTTCTTCCACTCTTCTTGCAAAATTCGCCACAAATCGTTTTTATTTGCTGGTTTTTTTTTGTCCAACGACTTGTTTAAAAATTCCCCACAAGTTCTCTATAGTGTTCAGTTCGAGGCTCTGCGGTGGCCATTGCAAAACATTGATTGCCGCTTGGTTAAGCCACGACTTGACTATCTTGCTGAAGTGTTTCGGGTCGTTGTCCTGTTGAAATATCCAGGCAAGTGGCAAATTATCGGCATTTTCTCCAGATAAATTGTTAATAAAGATGTCCCTGTACAAAAATAAGACCATAATCAAAGCGCCACCATGTTTAACGGTCTTCTTCGTGTATTTGGGGTCCCATTGTTTGTTGGGAGGACGTCGTACATATGGTTTACCATCACTCCCAAAGACATTAAGCTTGGATTCGTCGCTCCAAACAATCCTGTTCCAAAAATTGGGAACTTTTTGAATATGCTTTGTGGGGAATTGAAGGCCCTTTTTAACATTTTTAATGGACAGCAATGGTTTTTTTTAGCCGTGTTCTTATGGTCTGAGCTGACACATTCACGCCATAATCTTTTTTCGTAATATTCCCATATTAGCTTTCTTTCGGCCGGATTTGTATTTTTATTTTTAGCAATAGCGGTCAAATTGTTTTGAGAAACGTATTTAGTATTCAATATTTTAGTTTAGAAAATAACTAGCACAATTTTCCCCGAAAAAAACATAAGTTTGACGATTTTAGCTCAAGGTGGCTTCAGTATATGAGCAGAGCGCAACACAATTTTTTGGGAACCCCCGAATTCCTACTTGCCATTTTTTACTGTGATCAGCTACTTAAATAATAGTGTTGCAAAATGTAAAAACTTCAGGGCGAAATAAATATGTTCAAAAAAGTTATTAGGAAAACAGTTTATGGTAGTGGCAGTGGCTTAAGTCTATGAGCACTACTGTATATTATTATTATTATTATTCATTCGCCCCACATTGAGAAAATACGACAAAAAATAAGATAGCTCGTTGCTTTTATTGAATGCATTTTGCTTTTGTTTTGTTCTTCATTTATATGTAAGTAATTTAAATAATAATTTTGTCTGCTTTTGTTTTTCCTTTCATTTTCTGTTAGCATAGTATTTGCCGTTTCTAAAATACAGTTTCAATTTATGTAAATGCTATCGGTGACGATACACAGGTTGGCATGCATATCGATCACCGTTTAACCCTTGCGGCTTACAATTACAACTATAGTCCGCGCGCCAAAATACGTTTGAGCAGGACAGCAGCAGCAACAGTTTAACTGGCAATCGCCTTCACCCATACACACATAAATCTGTTGCTGTCTAGTCCGTTTTGTATTTGTCTGTTGTTTGTTGGAATATTTTATCATTAAATACTACTTAAATCTTGTTTATTCCCATACATCTGCTTCTGTCATTTAATAAATGTTAGTGGTATATATTGTAAATTGTATTAAAAAACTACACTTAAAATCGGATAAAGACGAAATGTTAACACACACTAAAAAAAAGATAGTATTAAAAAAAATTTAAAAAAAAAAAATGCAAGCACACACATTAAAAACGAGCACAGTAATTAAATCGTACATATGTATGTATATAGGTAGTTGAAAATCGTATTAATAAAATGTATGTAAGCGTAGGTTAGAAATATGCCTAACAGACGCGTCTCAATTAAAGTTGCTACAGATACAAACTAATGCTAGTATTTTTATGCTTTCGAATTTCTGCTGCAAGAACGCGCAGAATTCAAGTAAATATTGAAAGAACTAATGCATAAATCATGAACGAGAAAGAGACGGGGAGAGATAGAGCGAGGAATATAAAGAGAGGTTGTGAAAAAGCGAGAAGGAACATTGCGTAGCGAGTGTGTGTGCTGCTCGCGCCATCCTTATCTATTCAACGCAAATCGGAAATCGTTACCATCGATTGCTCACTGTGGTGGCTGATTACCGTAATAGCCATATGCACCCGCCGGTGGCGGTCCTTGGGGTGCACCCGGTGGCGGCATTTGTGCACCGGCCGGCGCTGGTCTGTAGCCTTGATAGCCCTGGGAAGGTGGATACTGCGCATAGCCACCAGCTTGTGGCGGCTGATGGTAGCCGTGGCCCGGATACGCGCTACCGGGCGGCGGCGGTCCATATCCCTGCGGCGGCGGCGGTGGTGCTCCATACGGCTGTGCACCAGGCGCCGGCTGATATTGATTTGGTGCCATTGGCGGTGTTGCGCCATTCGGCTGTGGGAGTGCACCTGAATTCGGTGGTCCGCCGGGCGGTGGACCACCCTGTTGTGGCGTTGGACCACCCTGTGGCTGTTGTTGTTGCTGCTGCTGTTGCTGCTGTGGTGCACCATAGCCAGCCACGCTGGTGGGTGGCGTCGAATATGTCGGCTGCTGCTGCTGCTGCGTGGGCAGTGGTGACACGCCGGACACAACGGCGCTCAGCTGCTGACCAGGCTGTCCTTGTTGCTGTTGCTGCTGCAGCGGCTGCAAAGTGAGAGCGAGAAATTAGATATTGGTAAAGGGCTATCTCCGACCCCATAAGGTGTATATATTCTTGGTCGGGATCAATACCTGAGTCGAGGTGACCAGTTATCTACCCACCAAATGTGGTAACTCTTAAGAGATAGGCATTTACGGCGAGGCGGGGGCATTTGGGGCGTTATAGTAGGAGTGGCCGATATGTCAAGTGTGCAATCTTTGGGGGAGGGCAGCAGGTATCTTCATATCAAATTTGGTGCCTCTGGCTTAAAAACTGTACGAGATATACATTTTCACAGTTTGCGGGGGCAGAAGGGGGCGTGGCTGGGTCTTTTTTTTTACCGAAAAGGAGTTTACCTTCTAAATTTGGTGACTATAGCTTTAAAACTGTTTGGGACATAGATATTCGCGCTTTGCGGGGGCGTGTGGGGGAGTGGGGCGTACTGGCCGCAAATATTTTCTTTTAACTTCTGGGGGAGCTTCGCACTAATCTATATTCCCATTTTGGTGACTTAAGCTTAAAATTTGTTGGGGATATAGGCATTTCCGATTTTTTAGGGCGGGGCGCTGGAGGGCGTTCTAGTGAGCGTGGCCGGGATATCAAGGGTGCAATCTGTTGAGGAGGTCACCAGCTATATACATACCAAATTTGGTGACACTAGTTTTTAAATTATGCAAATATGCAACACATCGATTTGATCTTTCAGGTATATCGGTTTTCACGATTATGGGGGCGGGAGGGGGTGTGGCCAACAATGTTTGTAATGTAATATAATGTTTTTTGTAATGTTTGGGGGACATTCCTGCAATAAATATGCATCATTTGGTGACTCTAGCTTAAAAACTGTGGGAGATATATGCATACCCGATTTCTTAGAGTGGGGCGCTGGGGGCATGGCCGGGATATCAAGGTCGCAATCCTTTGGGAACGTCACCAGTTATATACATACCAAGTTTGGTGACTCTATCTTTAAAATTGAGGACTTTATCGATATGGGTACACATGAGTATATATCCAAAATTTCAAGTCTCTAGCTTCAATAGCGGCGAAAATAATTGCGTTCATACGGACGGACGGATGGACAGCAAGACGAACATTGCACAAAACCATTATACTCTTTTCACTTCGTGAACGAGTATAAAAACGTGTGGTGCAATTTAATAAATTTCACAAGCCAAATAGCAAGTGAAAGAATTACTTCAAAATGCGTGCACACGTACATATGTGTGAATGGGTTTAAGTATTTTTAATGAAAGCCCGCAGCTCTGTTCAAGGTATCTCATAGTCGTGAGGTCCCTACTAGAGCTTCTTACTTATTCTATTTTGATTTTCAACGTACCTGCTGTTGCTGCTGTTGTTGTTGCTGCTGCTGCTGTGGCGCATATTGCGGTTGCTGCTGAGCAGCGCCCGCGACTGGCGCCTGCTGGTTTGGGGGCACCCCCGCCACGGATGTGGTCGGCGGTGGCGTTGATTGTGGCGTATTTGGGCCATTTGGATTGCCCGCCTGCTGCTGCTGCTGATTGGGCGTTGACTGCTGCTGTTGCTGTGGCGGCGGAGGTGTCTGGCTGGGCGCTGTGCTGTAACTGGCTGACGGTGGCGGCGGTCCGGCATTTGTGCCCGCAACGCTGACCTGTTGGGCGTTTGGCGGGCCGGGCACAGGTTGGCCGGGGTAGCTGCCAGGTGGCGCGCCAGCAGCCTGCTGGTACGCCTGGTACGGTGACTGTGCCTGGCTATTGGGTGGCGGTGGTCCATAGTTACTTGGTGGTGCCCCGGGCGCGCCTGTCTGCCCGTACTGATTCGGTGGATAGCCTGCATAGCCCATTGGTGGCGGTCCGGGCGCCACGGCGCCAGCATTCTGCGGCGGCGGCGGCCCATACTGGTTGGCCAGCACACTCTGAGGGGGTCCAGGCGGCGGCGGCGGTCCCGCCTGTCCACCAGCTGTCGGCGGTGGACCGTACATCTGCGCTGGTGGAGGTGGCTGCCCAGGCGCCACCTGTTGACCAGGTGGTGGTGGCGGATATGCGCCCGGAGGCGGCGCCTGCTGCTGCTGACCTCCGGCAGCCACGCCTCCAGCATTCGGGTTGGGCTGATAGGCATGTACCACACCCTGTGCGCCTGCTGCCGTCGATGTGGGCGGCATGCCGGCATGATGGTAAGCGGCCTGAGCATTTGGTGGCGGCGGTGGCGGTCCATAGCCCTGACCGGGTGGCCCATACGGATACGCATTCTGGGGCTGGTACTGCGGCTGCGATTGCGGCGGATAGCCTGGATAATGACCGTGCTGCTGTTGCTGTTGTTGTTGCTGTTGCTGCTGATAGCTGACCCGGTATTGTGCCTGGGGTGGTCCTGGCACTGGCCCCGGACCCTGCTGCGGCTGTTGTTGTTGGTTAGGCGGCTGCTGCTGCTGTTGCGGCGGTGGTGCTTGACTCTGACCGGGCGGAAGGGGTCCGTTGTTAGGCCGCTGCTGCTGATCTGGGTTAAAATTAGTGCAAGTAGCAAGAAATTAGTACAATTGCCTGCGAAATTCTTAATGTATTAGTTCTCAACTCATTTCAATAATCCCAATGTACATTTAATGCAATTAAATTTTGAAACGGTTATGATTTCATGATTAATTATAAGATTTTAATATTCATGGGAAAAATAATAAACAGTTAGGGATTCAAGTGAAAACTTTAAACATACACGAATCTTATAAATTGCTTAATAAGATAATGATACAATTGTTTTTAAAAACCGGATGATACATAGATATATGATGATACATTGAATTGACTGTTTTTTACTTTTCATTAAGCACGATGAAAAATAAATTCTCTTGCAGACAAATATTTTCTTTAAGAGTTGTGATAAAGTTTAAAACAATTGTTTACAGTAACACTGTTAATTGCCAGTCTTATTTTGGACATATTAAAAAACAAAAGAGGGTTTGCAAGTAAGTAATTTTTTGGGCCATTGTTTCTATGAATACAAAAACAGGTAAGAACGTTGCCTTCGAGCGTTACCGACTGCGTTATACTCGTTCACGTTCTTAAATATTGCTATTTTAAACAATTTCAGTATTATGCAATTTGTGTGTTGCTGGGGGTGGGGGAGAGTGGGGGTGGTCGTCGGCAAAATTTTGTTCCGCTCTTTAAAGGAAGTGACCAGTTATTAGTTACGCACCAAATGTGGTAACTCTAGCTTAAAAACTGTGGGAGCGGGGGCGTTATAGTGGGCGTGGCGGAGATGTCAAGTGTGTAATCTTTGGGGGAGGTCAGCAGCTATCTACATATTAAATTTGGTGCCTCTGGCTTTAAAACTGTACAAGATATACAGCTGTGTTCATTAAAATAGCAGTGCAACAGAAGGTCACATATATAGCTGTTTTTTTTGCATAATCCTTTTCGTAGGATATTTAATGCACATTGTTTTTGTAAAATGGAATGTTAAGAATAGAAAAACGCAAAAGTCCCGTTAGGTTTGAAATGTTTTTATGCTTTGTTGATATTTTTGCGTATTTCTGCAAGTTTTTGGCTGTTCATTAAAATAGCAGTTTTTGATCTTCTTCGACAAAAAGTCCCGAAAAAATTTGTAAATTTATAAAAAGTGAGTGTAATTAAGTTGATTGTTATAATTTAAGTGACAATACACTATAACAGTGGAAAAATTTTAATTTTTGTGGGTAAAAGAACTCACTGCTCCAAGGAAAAAGGCAATTGATCGTTGAGCTCAGAAAGGAGGGGAAAAAGGAGAATGGAAGGGAAAAGTAATAGAAAGTCTTTTAAAATGTTCCGCCAAGATGATATGCAATGCCATAAATCATAAACAGAAGCCCAAAAAACGTGGTGCCATACGCAAAACTTCAAATTTAGAAGACCGACGCATAGTGCGCTTCAGCAAAGCTAATCCTTGTGCATCCTCCAGGGATATAAGAGCGGAGCTGAAGTTGGGAATCAGCGACGTAACCATTCGATGTCGACTACAAAATCACAATTTGCATGCGCGAAGCCCCAAAAGGTGCCACGTCTAAATAAAAGACACATCAAGGCCCGGCTGGAGTGTGCCAAAAGCCATTTGAACTGGCCAAAGGAAAAATGGCGTAATATCCTTTAAACAGATGAGTACGGTTTGTTTCAAAACGATCCCTGACCTCTTAGCCGCATCTTTGGAAAGTTGTTTAGGTGCCATTGGCGCAAATTCCTTGGTCGACGCCACGTAAAAAAAGGATATACAACTCAATATTAGGGCATAACCAAACTATTATTTATGAGTTTTGAGTTTGCAAATGTGTTATAATGAATTCTCTGAATTTTTTTTGTTAAAACTGCTATTTTACTGAACAGCACATTTTATCGCCTTTTTTTGTATTATTTATCCTAATTTAAAAAATATTGAATAAATGAAAAAAGAAATATTGTTAAGTTAAGGGAAAATAACTATATTTCACACTTTTAACAAAATTTTGTTCCATAACGGTCTTTATATTAGGGTTTATCAATCTTTAAAGTGCAGGTAATTTGCACTGCTACTTTAATGAACACAGCTATAGATTTTCGCGGTTTTTGGGGGCGGGTGGGGGAGTAGGGGGTACTGGCCGCAAATATTTTTCTGTAACTTCTGGGGGAACTTCCCACTAATATATATCCCGAATTTAGTGACTGTAGCTTAAAAACTGTGGGAGATGTAAGCATTTTCGAATTTAGGGAGGGGGCGTTGGAGGGCGTTCTAGTGGGCGTGGCCGGGATATCAAGGTCTCAATCTTTTTGGGAGGTCACCAGCTATATACATACTAAGTTTGGTGACTTTAGTTTAAAAATTCTGGACTTTAGCCATATGCGATTTTAGGTGTTATCGGTTTCCCACGCCCCCAGTAGGCGCAGCCCAAAATCCTTTACACTTTATCTGACGCCGGTACACACGAGTATATATCCGAAATTTCAGTCTCTAGCTCCAATAGCGGCGAAAATAATTGCGTTCATACGGACAGGCGGACGGATGGACAGCAAGACGGACATTGCACAAAACCAATATACTCTTTTCACTTCGCGAAGGAGTATAAAAGTTATAAATTTTGCAGGATTTCATGACGGGATGAGACTGTTTCAATAAAAACGGATAGACAGATCAAGGAACAGCTAATCATAGCCAAGTCCGTCTGTCCATCTGTTTCTGTTCTAACTAATCTCACCTCGTCATGAAATCCTGCATAGTTTCTTAATATATATTTACATAAACTTAGGGTCGGAGACGCCTACATGCATTGAGCATATAATAAATCAAAACTATCGTAAACTAAAAAGGCTGGGCACGCGGAATTTTAATGACAAAATTATCTTTGCTCTACTTTATACTTACTGGGCGCTGTGTTAGCCACAACCTGAGCCTGGCCAGCGCCGGCTTGTACGTTGCGGTAAGCGGCCTGTGGCTGGGGACCAGCCTGGCTAACTTGTGGTGGCTGCTGCTGCTGCACTTGGCCGGCTTGTTGTTGCTGTTGCTGCTGCTGCTGCTGAGATTGCTGTTGAGCGCTGGGCGGCATGCCCGGATGTGTTGGCTGTTGTTGTTGGCCGGGATAAGGTGGCATTTGTACGCCGCCTTCTCCGACATGTTGCATCATCTGTGACTGAATGACGCTGCCCGGCGGCGGCGGCGGACCCGGTGCTCCTTGTTGCCCCGGTACCTGTTGCTGCCCAGGCGGTGGCACACCCACACCCGTCATCCCATGCGGCGCCGGCGGTTGATTGCCCTGCTGCATTGTCTGCAATAGGTGGGGTGGCTGTGAAAACAATGGTTAAAAATTAACATCGAATAGCAGTTTGTTAGCTGTGTGTGGAACACTTACGGGTAAAATTTGGGCAATGTTCATTTGGGGATCGGCCAGTTGGGCCAAATAGACCAGATTTCTGTGCAATGCTACGTGGTAGCTCATGCACTCCTGCGATTTGCCCATGTTCTGAAAGTCCTGTATGGCCTGGATAAGTCCACAATTTTCGTCCAGCATTTTTTGTATCTGCGCCGAGTTCACCTGCTGCGCGGGCACACCGCCACGTTGTGCATTCGGATTGGGTGGTGTACCCATCATGACGCCGACACCACTAACGGGATTCCCAACTGGGCCGGGACCAACACGTTGTTGCATTGGACCCATGGGTCCCATGGGCCCCACACCGACGCCACCTGGCGGTCCTTGACCACTGCCAGGTGGCGGTTGTTGTTGTTGCTGCTGTGGTTGTTGTTGTTGTTGCTGCTGCGGCGCCTGCGGCGGCGGCAACTGCACGGATCCCGGCGGATGCTGCACCGGCGGCTGCTGCTGCTGCGGCGGCGGTTGCGGAGAATAAACTGCAGACATTTTACTGGCTGCAGCCTTCTTCTTCCGCTTGGGAGTTTTCTCCTGTTTTTCCACAATTTTAGCGGTTATTATAAGACGGTCGGTGAAAGAAAGTCCAATGCACGGCCACCGTTACCTCTGCCCGCGCTCTCACCCTCTCTCTCTCTCACTAACAGACACACACACACATGCACTCACACTAGCGCTGATGTGGAGTATGCGGAATTGTCTTTGACAACAAAAAAGTCTACGCCGTGGGTTAGTGATTTGCGGCTTTTTCACATTCGCGTTCGCCGCACTTAAGCACATTCACACACACGCACACGTATACATACATACATAAAGGTACATATATAAATATATATATATATATATTTATTTATATATATATTTATATTTATGTAAAATGGAAATTTAAACCAATTTTATCGCTTTGCATGACTCGCGCAATAATGTATTCAAATTATATGGCGTACACATTTAGGTTTGCAAAACTTTTACAGCGAATCTACTTTTGCAAAAAGTCTACATAATTTTTTTTTTCTTTTCACTTTTGCAAATTGTAAAGAACGTCAACGACGCTTTAAACGATTACAGCGGCCGGGCGATGCAAAAATTATCGAAGCATCAAAATGCGCTTACACGCTCAAGCCGTGCATGAAGCATCATGGTCAAAAGCTTACGTGCTCTTTTTTATGATAATATCAAATTGTGTCGATATTTACAATAACTGCAACAATGTTTGTTAATCACATGACAGCGACACATAACAAATTTATTAAATAATTCACCATCATTCAATGTCTTGCATGATGGTCTGTCGTATGCCAACATGGCGTACTCTCACTGTGGTATTATAATATAAACTAGTTGCTTTATATTGGTTGTAACAACAGTATTTGTTTTTTTTATTAAATAATTCACCATCATTCAATGTCTTGCATGATGGTCTGTCGTATGCCAACATGGCGTACTCTCACTACGGTATTATAATATAAAGTAGTTGCTTTATATTGGATGTAACAACAGTATTTGCTTTATATTGGATGTAACAACAGTATTTGTTTTTTTTTTTAATTTGTTTTCAATACAGGTAGAAAGATGAATATATTCAATCTTAGTTTAATACTACGAATTTGTCGCCGATAATACAACTAACCGGTAAAAAAAAAATAAAAATAAGTCAGGGCAACATCTCGCAAATCGATAAGAAAAAAGAAACGATTACAATACCACGCTCACGGCGACAATCTCTTTTATTTTTCACAATTTATTTTTTGGACTGGCTTTTAGCCAAATTGATTAAAGGAGTGTGTGTGTACATATGCATGTATGAGTGTGCGATTCATTAAACAAAAACTAGATTACTCAATATCAAAGTGCAAATATTCATTTGCCGCGCTACATTATTCAATAAACATCAAGGCAGAAACGTAATTATGTTGTCTACAAATTGTTAGTTCAATCTACTGACACTAGGCCCTGGATAATTATAACAAAACAAACGCGAACGAAATTCTAAAGTTGCCAACGGCGCCAGACTCAGTGACAATCAAAAACGACGAAAAGTAACGAACGGTGACAGCGACAGCACAGACAGCAGTGAAAATGAGAGAAGTGATAAAACAGTAGGGCAACTCAAAAGTGTAAATAGTAAAATAGTACGTACGTGCACATGTACATGCACATGTGCATATGGACAAACATAAACGAAAGCAGGAAGGATCGTATCCTTTTGAAGGACCCCGGCAGCACGCTTGTGTTAAATATTGATTTTGTTCCCTGCGCGCCTCTTGGCAATTGAAAGCGTGTGTGTGTGTGCGTGTAAGGTATCCAAACGAGCAATATTTGTGGTACCGATACCGATAACGATACCGCCAAGTACAACACGAAACACAAATGCAAACAGAACAACAATTTAAGCGCGTTATCAAAAGCACAAGAGCAACAACAACAACTTGGTAGTCAGACAGCCGGCGCATTGTTTTTGGTTTTTGCGAAACTGTCGGAAGCTTTTTTGTTTTTTTTTTCCCCTTTTTTTGTATGCTAACTCAAGCTTAACGACAAGAACAAGTGAAGAAGTACGTTGACAACATAAAAGCAGCCGCAACTTAACCGAAATCTATTAGCTGGTTGGTAAGAAGAGAACTTCTTACCAATGATTTCGTTGGTGCAAATGAAATTCCATGCGCTGCTGCTGCTCCTATCAAAGGTTTGGACATGCATTTGTTTCATGTTCAATCGCCAAGTGCGCGCTGTAAGTACCACAAAAAAGAATTCAAATAAAAAAATAATAATTGCATAGTGATCTGTTTATAGCACACTCTCTCATGCACAACACACACCACACCCTACCAAAAGCTAAACATCACTTTTTGGTGTTGTGTTATCACATTTAAGCACCGATTAAATAACATAAATGCGGCACCCACTGGTCAAGGCTGCGATAAGCAATAGCTGCCCCCTCACGTTCCTGCCCCCTATTCTTGCTGCCTTGACCATTGTAGGGTCTCAATATCTCATATAATCCGTTATCATCTTTTAATTGGTTGGCACCCTCCTTTCTTATGTACATTGTGCTAAGTGCAGTAAGACACTGCAGTAGGAGATTTACGTAGTACTCAAATTTCGAATACTCCACACTTATAACATGCTCGTACTTCTACATGTACTAGTTGACTAATCAGGTTGAATTTCCTTTTATTAGCTGTGCAAAAAACAATTCTAAATATATACAATATATACAACATTTGAATGTCTAAATTAACTCTCTTAGTTTATCCAGTATCAACCGGTTAAATATGAACAGTTCCCGCTGTCGCCGGTATCGCGCCATCGCCTTAGCCTGGTGCAGCGCAAGACATTGGTGCTGGATCTGGACGAGACGCTGATTCACTCGCATCACAATGCCATGCCCAGAAACACGGTGAAGCCTGGCACGCCGCATGACTTCACCGTCAAGGTGACCATTGACAGGCATCCGGTGCGGTTCTTTGTGCACAAGCGGCCGCACGTTGACTACTTTTTGGATGTGGTAAGTTCTGTAAAAATGTGTTTGTGTATATGTTTCAGTTTGTGCATTTACACAGAATGTTCGGTTCGTAAGATGGTTCAAGATGGTCCCTCACTCCTGATAAGATCATTTTTGTTTGAAATTCTTGATTGCGCATCATTCTTAAACGTTGTACAAGCAACGTTCCTTTGTTACAAAGGAATAAATATTAATTAGTATATGCATAAACATTTCTGATTATATATTCTCACCAATCGCCACATAACGTTGCAGAAAACGTGAAAGAAATTGCAGTCCCTTTCATTTAGCATTGGTCGTAAGGTCATTATGACTAATTTTATTCTTTATTTTTTATATTAAATTTTTAATGTCTATTTCTTATGTCGTAATTCGAATACATTTCAGAAAAATTTTATAAAGAAGTCAATTGTAACCGACTGTCCAATACACATTACCAGTAAAAAAATTAACGTTTAAAATAGTCGAAAACAGTTGATATTTTTGATATATTTCGCCGTTTACTCTCCTCCTACAGAGGAGGTAGTTTAAAAACAAATTTAATTAAAACTCAGAGACGTAAATAGTTTTTATCGAATGACTACGCCCCAATGGGCTTAGCCAAGAAGTGTTAAATCGTAACCTGATGCCGGTACACATATTTTAAAGTATCATCTAACTTTAATAGCGGCGAAGAAATTCCGTTGTATGGATAGAGTGATGGACAGCAAGTCGGATATTTAACATTAATATACTATTCATTTGCAATTTGATTGTTAATATACATATATTTGTAGGTTTCGCAGTGGTATGATCTGGTTGTATTTACGGCCAGCATGGAAATCTATGGCGCTGCTGTCGCCGACAAGTTAGACAATGGCCGTAACATACTGCGACGTCGCTACTACAGACAACACTGCACGCCCGATTATGGCTCCTACACCAAAGATTTGTCAGCCATATGCAGTGATTTGAATAGGGTCAGTTTGCAATTATCAAATTGTCAACTATCTTCAAATAAACATATTCAATTTCTTACAGATATTTATTATTGACAATTCGCCGGGAGCATATCGTTGTTTTCCAAACAATGCAATACCCATCAAAAGTTGGTTCTCCGATCCAATGGATACTGCACTCTTATCATTGCTTCCCATGCTGGACGCGTTGCGATTCACCAACGATGTGCGTTCGGTATTATCAAGAAACCTTCACCTGCATCGCCTTTGGTAGCAGGTGTGCCGCCACCAATCGTAGCTTTTGCAATAAATAAATGCGTTATATATTAACAATTGCATCTACAATTGAGGTTTACAACAATTATTTAATAACAAATACAAAATTATTGGTGGTGCTGTGACACATAAACGAATTTTTTTCAGTACGATTATTCATAATAATTATCAGAAAATGTTTGTAATGGCGGGATTTTTCTATAACGTACTATTATTATGTGAGCAAGTTTTTACACTAATATAATATTTTTTTTATCAATACAATTATTATTTAATTGTTTTCGTACGTGTGCTAAAAAACTAAACAAACTGTTGCGTTATTTGTACTATACAACAGAGGCCAGTCTGTAACACATAGTATGTTAATAAAAAGGAAAAACGAAACAAGTAAAAACTAGCAAATAAAATATCATATATATATATATATATATCAAACATGTAAGCTAAGGCAACTCTAATACCTACACATATATACTTTTTATGCATAATATATAAAGCTTATATATATTTATGTTAGACATAGTTTGTTGTAATTATATTATAAAAATGAGTATAAAAACAAAACAAAAAACTAAAATTGTTTTCTATATTAACGAAATTTACTATTTAATTTTACAATTAGTTTTAAAGTTAAATTAACTGGAAATCAGAGCAAAATGCATATAATATATAAATTAACATGCATACTTACCTTCACAAATACAAATAGTTCACAATTTTTTTATGTTTTGTAAAAATCAGACGAATAATTTCTAAACATATATAGTTTCTGATTTGTGAACTTGTGAAAAAAACAAACTAATTTTGAATGAACTAAGTATGTATTGTATATGTTGAAAAAGAGGATTATTTTAGCTCTTAGGATATGCCTGCATGCAGTTCTATATTTGTATTTACATAAATAAGACAAAACATAAACAAAATCGTTAAACGTGTTTTTTAAGGGCAAGTCAGGTCGCCAGAAAACGCTACGGTTGAGCCGTAGCATAAATACATGATTTGGTTTTATAGATTCCCGAAAACACCGATACCACATAACAGAAAAATGTATGGGAGAATAGATCACCAAAATATTTAATATACATTGTAACACATATTTTTATTACAAGTAACATTAACAATAGAAATTACTTGACAAATCGTAGAAAATTGTATCGCAAACATTTAAGGTAATCACTGTTCGCAATGCATTCTTCATTGGCAAACATCTATTGAAAAGAAAAAACGAAAATAATAGATAAGAAATAAATCGCTTCCATAGTATTTATTACCACACACACTGTTTTCAAATGCTTACCAACAATCGGAAACACAACATCCCTAGCTTATGCTAACTGAATTTTGTTTTGTTTTGTATTGTAGATGTAAGAAAAATGATTTGTTTGTTTAGAAATATGTATGCGATGTTGTTAGTTATAAGTAGTTTGTATCTTAAAATAAATTTGTTAAACAAAAGAAAGCAAATATATATAAAATCGGAAATTAAATAAAAAGAAAAGGGAACCATAAAAAATGGTACAACAATATATGTACATACCAAACATTTTTTTTACTTTTAAATTTCGCGCTCAACATTGTTCATTTTCTGGTTCGATTAGAATTTAGAGAACTTTTTAAATATATATCGATGAACTTGCTATACCACTACATCCTTTCACAAATATATTGTCATTATTAAATTTCAAAAAAAATATAATGAGGCGGCTTCTAATATAATCGCTTTGAAATCGATAGGAAATCGAAATATAGAATACAACATTAAGGTTCCAAGGTTTTATTGCTTTGAGGTTAAGTTCAGTGATATTTCACATACTGGTCACGCATACTACGTACATAAACATTTACGCAACGTTTGTGCCAAAACAGGTGAGGCAAAGTGGTGAATTCCAATTATTAACTAACTATAGTACGAAAATTGCAGACGTGAAAATCAGAGAGTGAGAGAGACGATAGTGAGAAAGGCAAGCATCCGAAAAACTGGTCGTACACATGGCAACTGCAGTGGCAAAAGTTGGAAAATCAGTTCACCGCATTTTTGTGGGTAATTTACCTTGGACGGTGGGTCATCAAGAGTTGCGAAGCTATTTTAAAGAATTTGGCCGCGTATTGAACGCCAACGTCATATTTGACAAGAAAACCGGCTGCTCCAAGGGCTACGGCTTTGTGAGCTTCAACAGTTTGCAGGCGCTCGAGAAGATTGAAAACGAGCAGAAGCACATACTAGAGGGCAATTATTTGAATATACAAAAGTCATAGATGCAATACAAATTGACATAAACACACATTTACACATAGTCACACACATACACACACATCCATACACAAGAGTAAAACAGTTTTTAATACTAGTTTATTTGATTAGTTATTGCAGTTGCATTTAGTTAAGTATGTTTGTTAATGATCCTGAATTTGTTGACGATGAGGAGCTTGAGAGTCAGTTCTCAAAGGCAACTGCACACGTGATGCGCAATGCGAACATCTACGATGCCAGAGATTTGCTCCAGCTTTACGGTTTGTACAAGCAGGCAACCGAGGGCGTCTGTCAAACGAAGTGCCCCTCGGTCCTAAAAATGAAGGCGCGCAGTAAGTGGAATGCTTGGCACGAACTGGGTGAAATGAGCACATTGGACGCCCAGCGAGCCTACATTGATAAAGTATACACACTTGATCCGAACTGGTTAAAGACAGGCCGCGGCAGTGACGCTCTGACCGGTTGGGTGGTGCATTCGATTGAATCGGTGCCCGTGGAAGAGACAAATAAGCCGGATCACCAGAAAACGCTATTCGATCACGTTAAGGAGAACAATTTGCAGCGTGTACGCGAGCAATTGACGCCCGACGATTTGACGCAATTGGATGACCAAGGCATGTCACTACTGCACTGGGCAACCGATCGCAATGCCTTGGCGATTATTGAGTATTTGGTCAAGTGCGGTGCTAATGTAAACCAGCGTGATGGGGAGCAGCAGACGCCATTGCATTATGCTGCCAGTTGTGGCCATGTGGAGGCGGTGCGCTGCTTGGTATCGTTGAATGCGCAACTAGAGCTGTGCGATGCGGATGGTCAGACGTGCATTGATGTGGCTGAGGATGAGCAGATTTCTGCCATGCTACAAGCAGAGCTGCAGCTGCGAAAAGGCTCTACAGCGAATTGAGAGTGTATAAAAACGAGTTTCCCTATTTTTTTTTTAAATTATATTGTGTGAAATAAATGTGAATCATAGTTGTTTAATGGTAACGGATATGAGGTGGCTTATTTCCACAGCTTTTTAATGGACATGTTCTTCTCAGAATCCTTCTGCATCACCTTGGCCACGGCCATTTCAAAGTCCTCCTGGGTAACGTGGACCCGACGCTCGCGCAATGCATACATGCCAGCCTCGGTGCAGACACCCTTGACCTCGGCACCAGATGCACCTGGCATCAGTTCGGCAATTTTTCGTAGATTAATGCCGCGTGTTAGATTCATTTTGCGCGAGTGAATCTTCAGAATGTCAAGACGTGCCTCCTCATTCGGTGGCGGAAACTCAATTTTGCGATCAATGCGACCGGGTCGAAGCAAAGCTGGATCGAGTATATCAATGCGATTTGTGGCCATGATAACCTTAATGTTCTTGGTGGCCTCAAATCCATCTAGCTGATTTAGCAGCTCCAACATGGTGCGCTGCACTTCAGAGTCACCGCCAGAGCCGGATTCAATGCGTGAAGAGCCAATCGAGTCAATTTCATCCATGAATATAATCGAAGGGGCATGCTCACGCGCCATTACGAAGAGTTCGCGTACCATGCGCGAGCCCTCGCCAATGAATTTCTGGACCAGCTCGGAACCAGAGACTCGTATGAATGTACATTCGGTGTGATGGGCTACAGCACGGGCGAGCAATGTTTTACCAGTACCGGGCGGGCCATAAAGCAGCACGCCCTTTGGTTGAGCAATGCCCAAGGCGTCGAAAAGTTCCGGATGCTTAACGGGCAGCTCGATTACCTCCTTGATTTCCTTGATTTGTTTATCCAATCCGCCAACCATTTCGTACGTTGAATCGGGCACCTTCTCGACCATCATTAGTGAAACCAGCGGATCCACCTTGTTCGGCAATATCTTGTGCAGCGTGTAGCTTTCGTTGCGCAATGCGACACGGCAATTCGGCGTTACATCGTTAATATCGATGTTCTTATCAAGATCGACAACAAATTTTCCCTCTGGATGCACCTTAACCAGCACCTTCTTTTTGTCCATCGGCTTCACAACCTCACCGACATAGCTGCCTTGCTCCTGCAACAGCTGCAACTCCTCCCGTAACATGCGAACTTAAAACAAGAATGCGACAATATTATTTGGGAGTTTCCTTTATTTGTGGAGCTCTTACCTTTGGCATTGAGCTCGTTGCGCTGTGCCTGTAATCGACGCAGATTTTGGCTTTTCTCGGCCACAATCAACTGCAGTTCCTCAATTTTTTGTATATAATAAGAACGGAAGCCCTCGCCCTTCTGGTACGCTGCCTCCGTATCCATCTGTAATTATTCATTGTTTGCTGTTTTTTTTTTTCTTTAAATTTTGGTTCAGTTTTTTTACCCGATTTGTGAGCGTCATTTTGCTCTTGCTTTTTTAATGTATTTCTTTCCTGTTATAAACGACCGTCACTTGGATCTTAGTTAAATCAATAATCATGGGAATTTAAAGCCAATGCCTCTTATTACTTTGATTATGACTCGGCAAGTCTAACATTTGATATATGTATATTGCAATGCAGGGATGCTTCTGTTACATCGATAGGTCGATAATAACATTCTGAGTATTTTGTTAACATAACATTATTTAATCAAAAATTGTATGGCAGCAATTTTCTGTTAATTGCAGAAGTTTTTAATTTTCATTTATTGTTTGTACATTTACTCACAAGACATCCTTACTTTACTCTCGAACAGATTTTAATTGATAACATTCTTATTCAGTATAATAATTCTATGTATAAGACGACAATGGCCACTAGATGACGGTACTTATTTGTAACGGTCGCATTCAAAAAAAATAATCGCGATTCAGAAATGACGTCAAAAAAAAATTATAATAATTTAATGCCCAAAAAAAAACTTTAAGGTGTTTGCAGAGACACCACACGCCACCTCTCGTGTGACCACGCTCCCTATTCTACCCTAGCAGAGCTCTAACAAAGGTATGAAAAATAGAGGGGAGACAGTTGGGATTGTGAGGGTATTTCTGCCATGCAGAAACAGATTTAAAAAACAGCAGTTAACTTGGCAAAAATCCGACGTCCGGGCGTGTGACCACGCTCTCTATCCTACCCTAGCAGAGCTCTAACAAAGGTATGAAAAATAGAGGGGAGACAGTTGGGATTGTGAGGGTATTTCTGCCATGCACTTGGGCCAGAAACAGATTTAAAAAACAGCAGTAAACTTGGCAAAAATCCGACGTCCGGATTTAAATCGTAAGCGTAAATTAAATTCTAAATATAAACAAAAATTAATCGACTAAATATACAAAAAAACAAGTGAGATTGCTCTAGTCGGGACCGCCCGACTAGTAGATACCCTGAACCCAGAAATGAACACATACACACAAACTCTCGGCAGTTGATGAGTATTGAGCCTTTTAAAAATTAAAAAAAAAACAATTACCAACGGAAAAAGAAATGTTCCACAACCGGGGCTCGAACTCGCTCTTTCCGTCTTACGATAGACGACTCTTACCAACTGCACCACACTACCACGGTATTCGTATATGATATAACATTACTTAACCATCGCAAAAAGTCAAGGAAAACGAAAATTTTGCACTTGTCATTAAAACGGTACAAATTAATAATAATAAAAATAATAATTGTGAATAACGAAAAATTATAAGAATTCAACATTGCTCAATCATCGCTGAATTCGAACCCGGACCTCCACGCTGTGCGCAACAACTCTTACCCACTGGACCACGCTCCTAATTGTTTTGGCTGTGCTAAAATTGGGGGGGATTGGGGGGAGGTATCCAAAACCTAAAATATTTTAAATCTTCGTATGTTTTACGCGAACATAAAAAAACGAATTGGTGGCTCTAGCTTTTATAGTTTGGGAGTTGTGCTTAAAAAACCGAGTCAAAAAAGCGATATTTATTTGAAAACATCGATAACTCCCTCCGTTTTCTTATTATCGATATTTATCGCTTTTTTGACTCGGTTTTTTAAGCATAACTCCCAAACTATAAAAGCTAGAGCCACCAAATTTATTTTTTATGTTCGCGTAAAACATACGAAGAATTTAAGCCCTTCCGTTTTGGATACCTCCCCCCAATCGCCCCCAATATCGATAAAAACCAAAAAAACACAAATCAAATACTACACACGTGCAAATTGGTTTGTACATACATATCGATGATCTGAATAAGTCCTGAAAATTTCAAAACGATCGTACATTTAGTTTACGAGCAAATCAAGAATATATTTTCAGTAGTGGGGGCAAAGCGCAGCTGCTTGCCAATTTCTGTGTACATGTGCACGCATACATATGCACGTCCAGAAAGTCTTGCGTTTTCCTAGGAATTTTTTTAGGCAACGGTTAAGTTGATTTTTAACACAAGGAAGTGAAGTAAGAGCGTGGTCCAGTGGGTAAGAGTTGTGCCGCGTAACGCGGAGGTCCGGGTTCGAATTCAGCGATGGTATGGTAGAGCAATGTTGAATTGTTTTATTTTTTTATTTATTTATAATTATTATTTTTGTCAATTTGTATCGTTTTAATGACAACTGCAAAATTTTCGTTTTCCTCGACTTTTTGCGATGGTTAAGTAATGTTATATCATTCGCGAAAAATGTGGTAGTGTGGTGCAGTTGGTAAGAGTCGTGCATGTTAAGACGGGGAGACCGAGTTCAAGCCCCGGCTGCGGAACATTTCTTTTTTCGTTGGTAATTGTTTTTTTTTTTATTATTATTTTTAATAGGATCCATACTCATCAACTGCCGAGTGTGTGTGTATGTGTTCATTTCTGGGTTCAGGGTATCTACTAGTCGGGCGGTCCCGACTAGAGCAATCTCACTTGTTATTATTATTAATTTGTACCGTTTTAATGACAAGTGCAAAATTTTCGTTTTCCTTGACTTTTTGCGATGGTTAAGTAATGTTATATCATATACGAATAGCGTGGTAGTGTGGTGCAGTTGGTAAGAGTCGTCCATCATAAGACGGAAAGAGCGAGTTCTCGAGCCCCGGTTGTGGAACATTTCTTTTTCCGTTGGTAATTGTTTTTTTTTTTAATTTTTAAAAGGCTCAATACTCATCAACTGCCGAGAGTTTGTGTGCATGTGTTCATTTCTGGGTTCAGGGAATCTACTAGTCGGGCGGTCCCGACTAGAGCAATCTCACTTTAAAATTTATTTTAGTTTTGTAAACTCTTCAACCTAATGAAGGGTTATAATGCTTTTGTGCAAATCTGCAGACAAACGGGCGGACAAACGGACGGACGGGGTATATAAAAAAAAACACAAACAAGTAAAGAGCAAGTCATAATTAACAGTGTTTTGAAGCACATTCAATAAAGAAAGTAAAATTCTAGTACAAATCAATGTGTTTCTTGTCAAGCAAGAGAAACATTAATAACACAATTTTGTCTCGTTATATATGCACTTACAAAATTTACAGGTGAGTGGCTTGCAGATGTATTAATTAACTAATAGGATTGTTATTGAACAGGATTAATTGGTATCAAGATGCCGGCATCATTTGGCTTGCTATTTAAGCATAATGTACAAATCGAAGTGGCGCTATGGAAGCGAACTCTATTTGAATGCCTCACCATATTTATAATGCTGATTGTAATCTTAGTAAATCCCATTTCACATTCAAAAAGATTACTCTATAGTCGCACTGATTTCGAAGGAGACAAGACCATTGTGTCCCACAAGTTGGATGATATTAATATACTCACGTAAGCTAAATCCAAATGCTGCATGTGCGCATTCAATCGAAACTCAAATGTGTGAACTGGCAGGAGCCTGGTCGACTCAAAGCGCGAACAAACCAAGTACAAACTAGTCTTCTCACCTACCACGAAGTTTACAACGGAAGTGACCACTGCCGTGGCCAGCACTCTGGAATTGAACGATACCGTTGGCTTCGAAAACCCAGAGGATTTGGAGAACCAATTTGACGAGCGCACTACACTGGCCGGTATTATTTTTGAGAAAATCGATAAGAACGAAGATGTGCCAAAGGTACTTTCCGTCGTCATACGGTTTCCCAGCGAATTCCGTACGATCACCCCGTTTCTAACTGAAGATCGTCTATGGCTTACACGGTGCTCTGGCACTGTGCATAGCAAGCGTGATAATGTCAAGGACTCGGATATAAATCAGGACATTTACATACGCGAAGGTTTTCTTCAGTTGCAGCATCAAATATTTATAGAATGGCTACGCATGCTACGAAAACGATATACCCCCATTTCCGCTACTGAACCCCAAACAGAAGTTTTTAATGTACGTCTCCGTGCGGCCGAAGATCGCTGCTCTTCGGTAGACGAATACACCATTCCAGCATTTCTATTCAATTTTCTCTATCTGCTGCCGTTCATAAATATAGTACGGGTAAGTGAGACCGCACTAAAATACGGCTTAAAGTGGTACCGTTTAAATATAAGAAATTATAAATTTTTGTATGTACACAGTAAAAACTAATCTCTACAGCTGTAACAGAAGTCGTTGTTTTAGGCTTTGAACCTCATTACGAGTATCTCGACTAACCGGTGGCCTATTAATGCTCGGTTGTCGTCCAATACGACAATGTGGCTTGTGTGGTTGTGCCATTGCTTGTTTGCTATGAATAGAAATGCATATGCATAGAAATGTTCTCGAATGTGAAGCTTACACAAAAAGCCTTGGGCATAAAAATATCCCTTCTTTGAGATGGAGGTATCCGTTGTGCGTAGTCTGGTTAACTTGCCCGCTAAACAGTTGCCTAAGATATTCTTACGCTTTGAAACCAGATTAGGCTGATGACGAACTGCTCTGGCTGTCGCTGTAGATAACTCTGCTGTCCGACTTTCTGATAATTGATTTGTTGCTTGCCAGCACTTCGGAAGGCGGCTTGGAAGATGCTGCAGTGATCATCTACCACCCGACTATCTAGCTGAGAGCCGTCGGTGTAGAAGGTTAGTTCTCTGCGAGGAATAAGTATTCATAGACTATTCTATTGTACATACAGTACTTTCCAGTACTTTGAGTCTCTCAGACTGCCAGTATGGCGAGTTGGCAAACGAGTCCCAAAGGATGTTTAGAGTCTGGGCATCAGCTGGTGTGATACAGAGTTCTGTCATTTTTTTCTATTTTATTTAACTGCTTGGATATGGTCCACTTTGACATACAGACTACCAAACTAAAATACCATAAAGTATAATAAGTCTGACTATTGGTGTGTATAGGCAGAGGACGATCTTTGGGGACATACCTCATTTTAGCCGGATGGCTTTTCAACATGTGTAAGGAGTAATTGTTGATTTTTTGCTCCTGTCTACAGTGTTATAGTTTTGGTTTAATTTCATGTTCAATATCAGTCCCAGATACTTTGCACTTTCGTTAAAGGAAAAGACTATTGCCGTTTTAGCAGGATTGACCCTTATTCTTTCCAATTTCTTCAGGTCGATACATCTCACAAGACGGTTGTCAACCCCCAACTCCATTAGTGCCGTCAATCGAAAGCTCTCTCTATATCAAGAACGGCTATTAGAGTATACTCTTTCCTATTTAGTGATTTGCACGGGATGTAGAGCCGTTTCTGTAGATCTTCCTTATCGATATGCATGTTCATGAGACGCTCAAATGTCTTCAGCATGCAGGACGACAGACTAATTGGCTTGAAATCTTTTGGTAAAATCTGTGAGGCTTTGTCAGCCTTATGTATGATCAGCCAGACAATTGATATCGGGCCTGTCTGTGTACTAATTTGAATATAGTTAAGAACTAGTTTATGGAAACTATACCTGCTTTTTTCAGTTCTGCACGAATGATATTGTTGGGTCTGGGTGGCTTATAATGCCACAAGCTGCTTTAAACCCAGTTGATGTTTTGTTTGATGAGAAGGAAGTGATTTATGATCACCTCTTTAGGGGGCAACTATTTTTATCCCAGTTTCGCATTGAGCAGAAATTATGCCAGGCCTGAGTTTATATGTTGACCATATCGGGTTCAAATTGCTCTTTTGGCTTAGTTAAAGAGGGCTCTGCATTTTTTGCGAAGGTCATTAAGCTTTTGGGGACCACCATGATGGTCTCTTCTTCCTTTTGGTTTTGTTGAGTGGATATGCAGCCTCAGTAAATGTTTTGACTAAATAAAGGATGAGGGCTTAAAAACTCAATTGGGATGCGGTGTTTGATTCTATGTATCTGTTATTAGAAAAGGAGTGTTCATTAAATTTCGTTCGAGAAATTATTGAGTGTGATGCGAGTGTGATGACCTCTTTTCTACCTGAGCTGATTTTAGTATTATTGATTTTAGTCTTATTGATGACGGACTAGGTACTTCTTATGAGCGCTGTTCTTTTTGGCTGTGTCTGCGCTTTCGGCTTCATACTTAATTCCAGAGCATACTTTTGGCTTATTTTACCTCATTTGCGCTGGCTGTAGAAGGTTTTCTTACCGCCCGAGAGTGAGAGGGAACGACAGATTAGCTCCTTAAATCCGGAGGCCAGGATGGAATGCGAGTTTACTTGGACTTGGCTTGTCTGACTGGCATGGTGACCATCTTCATTGCCTTTAAAGAGCATTTGCCTGGCATTGGCTGCTGCCTTCGCTAAGGGCGGGATCTGAGATACTAGTTGGCTTTATGGAGTGCCATTCTCCTTTTTATACCCTGAACCCATTGAAAATGGGTAAAAAAGGGTATAATGGTTTTGTGCAAATGCAAATATGCGACCCCATAAAGTATAAATATTCTTGATCAGCATCACTAGCCGAGTAGATTTAGCCATGTCCGTCTGTCTATCCGTCTGTCCATCTGTCTGTATGAACGCGTCGATTTCAGAGACTACAAAAGCTAGAAAGCTGATTTTAGTCTTATTCGGTTCGTATATATCATACGCAGATCAAGTTTATTTCAAATTTAAGTATTTCAGGATTTGGATACCTCCCCCCAATCGCCCCCAATATCGAAAAAACCATAAAAACAAAGCAAATCAAATACTACACACGTGCAAATTGGTTTGTACATACATTTCGATGACCTGAATAAGTCCTGAAAATTTCATAACGATCGTACATTTAGCTTACGAGCAAATCAAGAATCTATTTTCAGTAGTGGGGGCAAAGCGCAGCTGCTTGGCAACTTCTGTGTTCATGTGCACGCATACATATGCATATGCAGAAATTGTCTTGCGTTATTCTAGGAATTTTTTTTGCAACGGTTAAGTTGAATTTTAACACAATACAGCCAAGTAAAAGCGTGGTCCAGTTGGTAAGAGTTGTGGCGCATAAAATGGAGGCCTGGGTTCGAACACAGCGATAGTATTTTTATACTCGTTCACGAAGTGAAAAGAGTATATTGGTTTTGGTCAAATTTATTTGTCACTTTCCTAACGGATTCGCCTCCTATCAATAATTGGATTATTTTCTTTTTCTTTTCACTATCCATCATAATTGTTTTACAAATTGACTTAAAATGATCGAAGCTTAGCGATTTAAACGAAAACAAATGAGCTTTAACGGTAAAAGAAGCTTTAAAACAAAAATAAATTGGTTTTGAATTGCGAGTGCAAATTAGTTAAAATTTGTAAATTTGTAAAGAGAGCCAAATAGTTGAGTAACAAAACAAGACTATAATCTTAAGCAAGTATAAAGTAGAAGAGAAAATACAGACCGCTGAAGTGAGAACATTGAACATGTTACAGTTTTGCTCGTCAGTGTATATAGATAACTGGTCATCTCCTTTAAAGAGCGGAACAAGATTTTGCCGACGAACACCAGTCGCAAATCAAATGCTACAGACCTGAAAATTGGTTTGTACATACATTTCAACAGTCCCTATAAATCCTAATAGTCCTTACAAATCCCAAATAAATTCATAACAATCATACTTTTAGTTTAGCAGAAAATAAAGACTTCGTTTTTATAATGGGGCACGCGCAGTAACCGACTAAAATGCGTGCGGCGTGCATTTGTGTGTGTGTATGTGCGAATATGTGTATGTATGTATAAGTGAAAACGGGTTGAAACGCTTAAGAAGACAGATCGCAGGG
This sequence comes from Drosophila paramelanica, assembly GCA_035043915.1. NCBI lineage: Eukaryota > Metazoa > Arthropoda > Insecta > Diptera > Drosophilidae > Drosophila > Drosophila paramelanica. The sequence goes on along the minus strand of JAWNMO010000640.1, from coordinate 606,324 downwards.
TTCAGGGTATCTCATAGTCGAGCGGACCCGACAAGAGCCGTCTCACTTGTTTCATATATCCACTTATGAGTTGCAAACCAATTTGCACGTGCGTAGTATTTGATTTACTTTGTTTTTATGGTTTTATATATAGATATTGTGGGCGATTGGGCGGAGATATCCAAAACCTAATATATTTAAATTCTTTGTATGTTTTACGCGAACATAATAAAATTAATTTCGTGGCTCTATATTTAATAGTCATAGAATCATAGTTTGGGAGTTATGCTTAAACAACCGAGTCAAAAAACCAATAAATATCGATCTGATCTTGATCTTGATCTGCGTATGATATATACGAACCGAATGAGACCAATATTAGCTTTCTAGCTTTTGTAGTCTCTGAAATCGACGCGTTCATACAGACGGACGGACAGACAGACAGACAGACAGACAGAAAGACAGACAGACAGACAGACGGACATGGCTAAATCGACTCGGCTAGTGATGCTGATCAGGAATGGGGTCGGAGATGCTTCCTTCTGCCTGTTACATACATACATTTGCACAAAGAAGTAGTGTTAGCACCCACAGCTGAGCATCCGTACCAGACCTTTTGGCACGGTTGCTGCATGAAACACAGCAAGGGGTCTAGGCTACACCCTATATAAGTCTAGGATTTTAAGAAACAAAGTCAGTTGAAATTATTCCCTCAAACAAGCCAGCCGTGGGTTTTTTATTTTGATGCACTCCGACTTACCAGTTCCGATACTGCCAGCTAACACGGTCCTACAAACCTGATCTGCGGTTCAGAACAACTATAGATCCCGAAAGTACAAGTAAAAGTACATACACATACACTTCATTAGGACGTACTCATGACGATGTACCGATTTATTGCAATTTCATTATTTATTCAATCAAGCAAAAGATAATTATATGTATGTATGTAGAATTAACATCGAATTTGTCGTTAACGGAACCAATATTTAGAAAGAGGGCATAATTCTTAAATCAAGATAACACATTGTTCTGAAAATCATTCATATAGATAAATTTATTGTTAATAATAACAATAAACAAATATTATTTGCAATCGCTTTAATATACTGGCCGCTGTAAAATTTACACCTAACCAATCGACACCAATCGTTTACCTTTTTATGTGACACTATTTTCGCTAAGTTATAATATTCTTATCTATGTGTGTGTATAATATAACAAGGGTTGTGACTTGGGAAAAACAAATTTGACTGTTACGTGTGTCTGCTGCCCGCTAGGTGCCGGCTGCAGACCCTGATCAAGTTTATATATACGTTATAGGGTAGCATATGCATCTTTCTCCCTAACATACATTAGTATAAAACCATTTTGCCCCTTTGTACCTTTTGTTTTAGGTTTTAAAAACGTGTATTAATTTTACAAAACTGGAGAGTTAAGGTTTGGTTTTTAACTTTGTTTGTACCATACACAGATCTAGCTTATTTCATATACATACATACTTATATACACTACTCAGTGTGTAGAAGAGTTAGAGCCACCAATTTTGGTTTCCTAGGTTCTTGTAAAGCAAACGCAGATTAAGAATATTTCGCCCTAAAAATGAAAAACGCATTCAAGCAGTAAAGCATGCCCTTTAGTTTGTACACGGCTTTGAAATCTCTTTGCCAGCATTGAAAATCTCATAATGATCTTACTTGAGGTTCAGAAATGAATTTCCATAGTGGGGGACGAACGCAGCTCCTAAACAAAGTGCTGCGTGCGTTTGTATGCGTGTGTGAATTTTATAATCGTTCACAAGGTGAAAGAGTATATTGGTTTAGTGCTTGCTGTCCGTCTGTTCGTATGAACGCAATTATTTTCGCCACTATTTTGGATATACAGTGTGCCACTAAAGTCATCATACCCCTTATGCATTTTCATGAAAAAGACTTTAATTTTGTCAAACTTGTATAAAAAAAAAGGTTTTGATGCAGGCTTATAAAAAAATTCATGATCTACAAAACAGCATCAAAAATATATTAACATTTTATTTTAATTTTTTATAACAAATAACTGCGTCAAAAAAAATTTACGTGCACGAACTTTTCCGCTATGTCTGGCGCCAGCGTTAACGGGGATTTTCGAAGCATGTGGGAAAGAACGTCGGAATTCATCACCATTGGTGTGAATTTCTCAAGCAGGTCGAAATTGACAAATTTCATAGTAATAACGAGTAATAACGTTGCAGTGGGGCGTTACAGACTGCGTAATACTCGTTCACGTTCTTAAATATTGTTATTTTGGAAAAATTTCGGTAGTTTGCAATTTGTGTGGTACTGGGGGTGGGGGATAGTGGAGAGTGCGGGTGGGGGGTAGCCGCCGGCGAAATTTTGTACCGCTCTTTATAGGAGGTGCCCAGTTATCTACGCAGCAAATGTGGGAGCTCTAGCTTAAAAACTGTGGGAGATATAGGCATTTCTGGCGGAGCGGGGGCGTTATAGTGAGTGTGGCCGGGATGTCAAGTGTGCAATTCTTGGGGGAGGTCAGTAGCTATCTACATATTAGATTTGGTGACTATAGCTTTAAAACTGTTTGAGATATAGATATTCGCGGTTTGTGGGGGCGAGTGGCGGAGTGGGGCTACTGGCCGCAAATATTTTTCTGTGAATTCTGTGGAGCTCCCAGTAATATATATCCCAAATTTGGTGACTAGCTTATAAACTGTGGGAGATATAGCCATTTCCAATTTTTTAGGGCAAGGACGCTAGGGGCGTGGCCAGGATATCAAGGGTGCTATCTTTGGGGAAGGTCACCAGCTATCTATGTACATACCAAACTTGGTGGCTCCACCTTTAAAATTGTGGGAAATATTCAGTTTTTATCGATTTGCGATTTGAGGTGTATCGACATCTTATCGTATTGCCAGCCTCCCAGTGGGCGTGGCACAAAAATCTTAATACTTTGTCTGAAGAGGATAACTACAAGTTATATCCAAAGTTTCAAGTCTCTATCTTCAATAGCGCCGAAAAAAGTTGCGTTAATCCGGACGGACAGACGGACAGCATGACGGACATTGCACAAACCCAATATACTAGTTGCACTTCGTGAACGAGTATAATGACGCGCAAGGAGCTAACACTAGAAGAACGCGGGCGGATCTTGCAGCTCTATACAACGGAGCAAAAGTCATATGCAGAAATAGCCGAAATAATGTCTAGAAGCAAGTAAACTATACAAACAATCATTGGCCGCTTTAAACACGAAGGGCGCATCAAAAATGATAGCAGATCTGGTCGGCCATCTGCACTTTCAGATCGCGACATGCGCCAAATAAAGCATTTGGTGGACAAAGATCCGTTTAGTAAGCAGCATACGTGGACAAGCCAGTTGACTTCTGGCGTGAGGTGATCTTCTCAGATGAGTCAAAATACAATATTTTTGGCTCAAACGGGCGCTTGTGCAGAAGACCTAGAGAGGCGCTTAACACAATAAAAACTGATAAACACGGCGGCGGTGGTTTTATGGTTTGCGGTTGTATAGCTGCATCGGGCGTTGAAAGCATAGAATTTATTGATGCCGTTATGGGCCAATATAAGTTTATTGATATGCTTAAAAGAAATTTAAATAATAGCGCTGGGAAATTGGGAATAGGGTCAGATTTCTACTTCCAACAAGAAAACGACCCTAAACAAAAGGCTATCAACACCCGACTCAATCTCACTGAAAACACGCCTTATTTATTGGAGACCCCACCACAGAGTCCCGACTTAACCGCGATAGAGCATGTGTGAAATATGCTTGAACAAAAATTCGTAAACAACACAAAGGCAATAAAAACCAGCTACGAGAGGCATTGCATAAAGAGTGGGCCGGACTTGCCACAGATTTTATTAAAAAATTAGTGATGTCAATGCCAAATCGTCTCAGAGAGGTTTTTAAAATGAAGGGATATCCTACTGGATACTAAGTTTTTTGTTTTAATTTTTCATATTAAGTTTAAACGTCAATTAGTTTTTATAAGTAGTAAGTGTATGTAGACTTTTGTTGAACGATATTTATGCATATTTTCAGTTTTTTATTAATAATTAAAGACTACATATTAAATGTTCCTGTTCTTATTTTGTGATATTAAAGAGAAGAGATTATTTTATGAACCTGCATCAAAAGTTTTTCAAATTATACATATTATAGCCTGTTCCGTGCAAATGCTTGAGGGGTACGGTGACTTTAGTGGCACACTGTATACTTGTGTGTACCCGCGTCTGATAAAGTGTTAAGGATTTTGTGCTGTGTCCAATAAGGCGTCTTAAACCGATAACATCTAAAATCGCATATCGATAAAGTCCACAATTTTAAAGCTAGAGCTACCAAACTTGGTATGTCGCTTGCTCACGACTTCCGAAAAAGATAGGTACCCCTGCCACGCCCACTGTAACGCCCCCAGCGCCCCCACAGATTTTGAGCTAGAGTCACCAATATTTGCATATATGTAAATTGCAGGAAAGCTCCCCCAAACATCTAAAAAAAAACAATTTCTTAGTCAATTACTTAATTACTTGAATGTGTTTGCACCCGCTCTTGACTTGTATGGTAAACCAATTGAAAAGAGTACAATTTTTACGGCTTAAGATCAGCTTTCTTGTGCCGATTTGCTGGGCCCACACCAACACACAACAATATCGTGTGTTAAGCTCTTGGGAATTGTGTACCTAGATCTTGATTATATATGTATGTATGTACTCATTTTTTTTACAGAACATTGCCGGACAAATCAACGACAATGTAATGACGCATCAATGGCATTATGGCTATTCATTTGTAATGCAATATATGTGTATTGTTCTTGTGCTGATGATACGTATGTCATTGGTGGGGCTTGTTTTGTTGTTTGTCATATGTGTAAGTAGTCGAAGAATAAGCTCAATAAATATATATGTATGTATATACATGATCAATATAATATTGCAGTTGTATTGGTCGCTCGAGGACGGCATCTTTTCTGGATTGGGATTGGTTTTAATGATAATATTTATAGTGCTTCTATCATTCGAGTTGGTTATCACTGCGATCGTGTTTGCCAAGATTTTTAAAAACGTTATCAATGCAGTACTCTTTGCAATCGTTATCTGGCTACTAAACTATGCTGTTTTTGGGGTAATCCTTAAGCGATATTGGGACGTACATGGTCACTATGTGTACTTTATATTGACGATATTCTTTAGCAATCAGATACCATATAGCATGCAAATGTTTCATCGGATCATTGATGAGCCCCTCACGATTAGAACTATGGATGTGGCTGCACTTTTCATATCCACCATTCTCTGTTCACTTGTCTATACAGTTTTGCTAACCCTCTTACAGTGGCGAGTGCCTGGACGCCTGATAAGCAGGCGTTTGCTCTATAAAAAGCGAAGCAAGAATCCTGAAGGCGATGCGGGATTAATTTTTCTCGGACGCTCGCCAAGCTGGCACAATTTCGAGTTCGGCGATGTGGGCAGCAAGGAGTTGGTCCGACTGCGACACGTATACACAGTGCATCGGAGTTCGGAGCGTAAAATATTAAAAAATATTTCCATGCGCATCTACATGGGCGAGGTCTATGTGGTACTGGGCCATATTGGATCCGGCAAGCTGACGCTGCTGCGCGTCATCTGTGCACTCAAGTATGCGTTAAGAGGTTCTTTGCTTTATATGGGAGAGGATGTTTATAAGAATTTTTATGCCCATCGGCATCATGTGGATTTTCGCAGCTTTGAGAATGGATTCTCGCCAAATTTGACCATCGAGCAGACGATTGACTATCATGTGCGATTGAAGCTCAAGACTGACAACTACGATCGTTTCAACGCTGAGCGGAACAAGTGGATTAATTACCTCGAGACATATATCAACAATCGGCGTACACGAATTGGCAAGCTTACCTATGGTGAGCGACGCGTGGTTGCCCTTTGCTGCGCATTCGCGGGTGAAACAAAGGTTATTGTATTTGAGGAGCCCACACAGGCAATGACAGCGCGCGAGGCGCAGATATTTTGGGGCATTGTAGCAATTGAAAAGGACGAACGCGCCATTGTAATTTTTACGTATAGTATTGATGAGACCGAGGCCGTTGCCGACCGCATCGGTATCCTTAGCATGGGTGTTTTAGAAGCTAGCGGCACCCCCTTCTTTCTCCGAGCCAAATTTAGCCGTTCCGTTGAGTTGGTAAGTTATGAACAATGTTAGCATTTAGGACTTACGGTTTTTAATTATTTCTAACTGTATCAGTCTTAAACAAGTTAATTAAGAAACATTTTTGGTTGCTGATTTCAATTTTTAAAAATACAAAAGTATTTGTAGCTGGGTTGCATTTTGGCAAAACAATAAAAGTATAGTGAAATCGGAATTAGAGTAGAAGCTAATGACCATTTCGGTCTTAGTATTTTTTATACATTTGTACATATGCATACGCATAAAGTTCATAAAACGCATAAATGTTTTTCTCATTATACTCGCTTACATAGTGTCTAGTCTATCTGTCCAAGTGTCCGTCAGCTGCTTCGTATTTGCATTAAGAGAATTTTTGACTTTTTTTTTTTAGTTATTTACAAAGTTATTTAAATAGTCGGCTATACCCGATTACGTTCTTACTTATTGTTGTTGGTATTTTGGCTAGGTGCTAATCAAGAAACCACATGTGCCAGATTCACCAATCACAGAATTTATTGGCCAGTATATACCGAATGTTGAGCCTGAGAACGAAATTGGCGATACCTTGACCTACAAAATAAAGTCTGAGCATAGAACGCGATTGCAGAAGATGCTGATACATTTGGAGAACGATCGCAAAAAGCTGGGAATTGAGAATATACGCGTTGTAGGCTCTGAAATGTCGGACATTTACATGAAGCTGGTCACATCGTTTCGCATGCAACAGCAGTTTATTCCCGATGTCAGTAAGTAAATCGATTGTATGTATTGATTGTATCGAATTCGTGTCGTCGATTGTTATCGTATTAAACAGCGCAAACCTTCAAATACTCTGTGGTATCGAAGAAGCAGCTGCGAAGGCAACAAACACGCGCCATGTTTTACAAGAAAATGATACATTCGGCGCCCAATGTGTGGCCTGTTGTAATGATATTTGCCTGTATTATATTAATTGTGATTATAACGCGTCTAGCTGTTGTATTGGATGTGCCCGATGTACGCCGAAATACGATATCGATTGGATTTAAGGGCTCAGAGCATTACTTGCATAATATACCAAATATTCTGAAATGCGGCTATATAGATGTCAGTTCTTTGGCTAAGATACCCTCTTATAACAAGGCTAATGCGATATCACGCACATTTGAGGCGAACTCGTTTTCGTGCGAAAAGGGTAGTTATAAGGATAATCTTAAAAATATGGAAGAATTGACCAGCTTGGGCTCTGTTGAGCGAAATGGTGAACAGGATATTTATGGCTATATTAGTCAAGACACGTTTCATTCGGCGCCAATGTTGCTTAACTTGATACACAACATAATACTACAGTAAGCAGCGATCTTATTAGCTGATCTGATTTTATCAACTTATTTCTACTCAGTTTGACGTATACGAATCAAACCGAGTTTAAGGCTCTGGTGGAGAGTCATCCAATGCCCACGCCGTTGTCCATGAAGATCAATTTGCTGGATAATGAGATAGCCCATATCAATGCTCCATTAGCAATTGGATGCATTTTACCGTTGGTCGTATCAGTATTCATCATACCTTTGGTCGAGGAACAAATGTGTCAGTTTCGCGTACTTCAAATAATCGCGGGCCTCGGATTGCAGGTCTATTGGTGTGTGAGCCTCTTTTGGGACTTCTTCACATACTTCATCTACTCGGCTATAATTATCGTTATTGCTGCCTGTACTAACATTGGTGACTTTGGTATTTATGAGAATATGCTTCTCTTGCTGCTCATCACAGTCTACGGTCTGGCAGCCCTGCCCATCACGTATGTGATATCCATGTACGTTAATAAGTCAATTGTGCGTGCCTTTCTTGCCTCTGTCGTGTTTCAGAGCATCACGGGTCTTGTGCTTTACATCGTCTACTGGGACGTGGCCAATAGCAATGTTATATTTTTCTACGGGGCCTGCATGTCACCTGGTTTTTCTCTGCTAGATGGAATTAGCAACATTTACATAAGATGCCTCGAAGAACATTTGTGCCAGACTAAGTGCGCTGCCCTCGAGAACTGCACACCCCAGAATATGCACGAGCTGGTGCCCCATTGTGAGTGTAAGTTGTTTTTCCCAATTGTCTACGCAGATACTTGCACTTGCCGTCGCTCAACAGTTGACACTTACTTTAAATGGGCGGATCCTGGTATATTGCCGGCTTTAACTTTCATGATGTTAGCGTCGATTATTGCACTTCTATTAATATTCTGGATCGAATTGCATCGCAAAGAAAAGAAGTTCCATTCGTCTAAAAAGTAAGTTCGCTATTTTTAACACATTAACTAGTCGAGAGTGCAAAGAAAATACCCTGTAAATATGTTACTTAGTAAAAACATTATAGCAAGTGCGAGGTTTATTTGACTAACATAGAGGTATCCAAACCGATAAATAGTATAGTATAGTATAGTATAGTATAGTATAGTATAGTATAGTATAGTATAGTATAGTATAGTATAGTATAGTATAGTATAGTATAGTATAGTATAGTATAGTATAGTATAGTATAGTATAGTATAGTATAGTATAGTATAGTATAGTATAGTATAGTATAGTATAGTATAGTATAGTATAGTATAGTATAGTATAGTATAGTATAGTATAGTATAGTATAGTATAGTATAGTATAGTATAGTATAGTATAGTATAGTATAGTATAGTATAGTATAGTATAGTATAGTATAGTATAGTATAGTATAGTATAGTATAGTATAGTATAGTATAGTATAGTATAGTATAGTATAGTATAGTATAGTATAGTATAGTATAGTATAGTATAGTATAGTATAGTATAGTATAGTATAGTATAGTATAGTATAGTATAGTATAGTATAGTATAGTATAGTATAGTATAGTATAGTATAGTATAGTATAGTATAGTATAGTATAGTATAGTATAGTATAGTATAGTATAGTATAGTATAGTATAGTATAGTATAGTATAGTATAGTATAGTATAGTATAGTATAGTATAGTATAGTATAGTATAGTATAGTATAGTATAGTATAGTATAGTATAGTATAGTCCAAGATCAGCTTTCTAGATTTTGTAGACCCTGAAATCGACGCGTCCATACAGTCAGAAACGCTAAGCACTGCTTAATAGCTCATGTTGAGCTCATGCGCGCAGCGATGTTACTCTCTCCGGTCGTAAAAAATGAGTGCAGACGCATAGTGGGGTCCACAGCTTATACATTTTTGCAATAATTTTTTTTTTTTTTGGCGATTTGTACACTTAGTGGTGTAACAACAGGGTATTTCCTAATCAGGCGTTGCCAATTTGAGCCGTCTTGTTTTTTGTTTTATTGGTTTGCAAAAAGTATCCGTTAGTTGATTGAAATGCTGTCAATATTCATAGTAAGGCTTATATTTAAATATATTTTTTGGTCCTATAGTCTACTTAAGATGCGCACTGCTACGTATAATTTTGACGATAGCGACGTGGCTGACGTAAAGCAAAAGATCGCCGAGGCGGACATGAGTAAATGCAAGCAGTCAGTGTTTTTGGTTGATCAGGTTGAAGCCAAAATACCAAAGAGAGGCAACAAGGTCAATACGGTATCATTTGCTCTAAATAAGTAAGTGTTACAGTTTAACTTCGTCTAACTCGAATAGATTTTCCAATTGCGCTTGGCAGATATATGAGCATGGGTATCTTTGGGCCCCGTAATTCGGGCAAGAGTCATCTAATCCGACAGCTGGTGGGCGTGGATGGCTTTGCCTTTGGCGAGATCTATGTGAGGGGGCTGGACTTTAAGTACGATTTGGACACTATACTGGGCTATGTAGGCTACTGTCCACAGTATACTGGTCTACTTGAAGAGCTGACGCCCCGCGAGCATATACGCTTATTGTGTATGATACGGGGTGTGACGGAGAACAAGATTAGCGAAAAGATGCGTGACCTCTGCCTGATGCTCAACATGACCGGCTGGATGCATCGCAAATGCAGCTTGCTGACGCCGGAGAAACGCCGCAAATTAAATGTTGCACTGTCGCTAGTTGCCTACAATAAGATTTTCATTCTGGATGAGCCCACATGCGGTATGCCAGCGACGACGCGTCGCGAGATCTGGAACATATTGCGCTATTTACGCTACTGTGGCAAGACCATTATTTTTGCCACCAACGATGAGCTGGAGTGCAAGGTGCTGGCCGACTTCATAATACTCTTTCAAGATAGCGAAATGCTCGCAATTGGCAGCATGCAATACCTGCGCTATAAGTACAGCCATGGGTTTTATCTGGAGGTACGTCTTGTACGTGATGGTGCCACCATACAGGAAACGGAAGCCAAGTATGTTTTTTTTTAACACAGTCTCACAATTGATCCAACTGAAATTCTTTCTCCATAGCCTACGCAAGGATGTTGACAATTTGACGCGATTTGTTAATTTTCTCCATGACAAATCAGAGTTGGTGTAAGTAAAGCAGTAGTTAAATCTACCTGCTTTCAATGTTATGAAAACATGTTTTCAATTTCTACTTTTTATACTCGTTCACAAAGTGAAAAGAGTATGTTGGTTTTGTGCAATGTCCGTCTTGCTGTCCGTCTGTCCGTCTGTCCGTATGAACGCAATTATTTTCGCCGCTATTGAAGCTAGAGACTTGAAATTTTGGATATATACTCGTGTGTACCCGCGTCAGATAAAGTGTTAAGGATTTTGAGCTCCGCCCACTGGGGGCGTGGCAAACCGATAACACCTAAAATCGCATATTGCTAAAGTCCACAATTTTAAAGCTAGAGTCACCAAACTTGGTATGTATATAGCTGGTGACCTCCCAAAAAGATTGCGACCTTGATATCCCGGCTACGCCCACTATAACGCCCTCCAGCGCCCCCGCTCTCAAAAATCGGATATGCATATATCTCCCACAGTTTTTGAGCTAGATTCACCAAATTTTACATATACATTGCAGGAATGCTCCCTCAAATATTAAAAAAAAGTTTTTTGGCCACACCCTCTCCCGCCCCCATAATCGCGAAAACCGATAAACCTAGAAGGTCAAATCGATAAGTGTTGCATATTTGCACAATTTTAAAGCTAGAGTCACCAAACTTGGTATGTATATAGCTGGTGACCTCCCCCACAGATTGACCCTTTGATATCCCGGCCACGCCCACTAGAACGCCCTCCAGCGCCCCGGCCCTGAAAAATCGGAAATGGCTATATCCCCAACAATTTTTAAGCTAGAGTCACCAAATTTGGGAGATATATTACCAGAATGCTCCTCCATACATCACAGGAAAAAATTTTTGGCCACGCGCCCTCCCGCCCCCGTAATCGCAAAACACGTTATATATGGCAGTTCCAATCGATAACACGTGTATATATCCCACAATTTAAGCGATAGACCCACCAACTTTTGTATGTAGATAGCTGGTGACCTGCCCCACAAATTGCGCCCTTGATATCCCGCCCACGCCCACTAGAACGCCCAACGCCCCCTCCCTAAAAAATCGAAAATGCCTATATCTCTCAGAGTTTTTAAACTACAGTCACTTAATTCGGGATATATATTAGTGGGAAGCTCCCCCAGAAGTTACAGAAAAATATTTGCGGGCAGTACCCCCTCCCCTCCCCCTCCCCCTTCCGCCCCCACAACCCGCGAAAATCTATATCTCGTACAGTTTTAAAGCCAGAGGCACCAAATTTAATATGTAGATAGCTGCTGACCTCCCCCAAAGATTGCACACTTGACATCCCGGCCATGCCCACTATAACGCCCCAAACGCCCCCGCTCCGCCGGAAATGCCTATATCTCCCACAGTTTTTAAGCTAGAGTTACCACATTTGGTGGGTAGATAGCTGGTCACCTCCTTTAAAGAGAGGCACAAAATGTTGCCAACGACCACCCCCACCCGCACTCCCCACTCTCCCCCACCCCCAGCAACACACAAATTGCAAAATACCGAAATTTTTTAAAATAGCAATATTTACGAACGTGAACGAGTATAACGCAGTCGGTAACGCCCGACTGCAACGTTCTTACTTGTTTGTATTATAAAACCATTATGTTGTAGGGCCTAAAAGTATTCCAGTACAGTCGCAAACCTATGCCACGCTCATGAAACGAGGGTGTGTATTGCCCCTCTTGCTTTCCGCTGTTTTCCATATAAACAAATTTTAAAACATATTCAGTGATGATATTGTTAACAAGTATGGCGCAATCGGTTAAACCCGACTGCAAGGTTTTAACTTGCCCTTTTAGACAGATTAGGGAGTTTCAGAGATTATTTACAATTATAATTATTGTTTTACTTAAAGATGTTTGCTTATAAAATGTTGTCTTCTGCAGGGGTCGTTTGCATAACTGGTTTAAGTATTATATACCTGTAGGCCACATAGTATATTCATTCCTTTATGGCGCCATGGAGAAAAACAAGGTACGCCTAAATGTCATCGATTACTGCATCTACCAGGCGAGCATGAATGTTGTCATTGCCCAGGTGCAGGAAACGCGCGCCGAGCTGAAACGTGGCGTGACTACAGAGGATCTTGATGATGATCAGGAAGATACAAATCAAGATTTCAAATTTCAGTCTGGCCCACTTCATTATACACGCTAATATAATATCATATGCAGACATATATTGTGTTCATTTTGTGCATACAATTTGTTACGCATGAGTGCCACCTGAGAGTTTATAAAAATATAAGTGTTATGGGATTGCGCTATATTTAATGACATTAAACATTCAAAAAAATGTAGACCAAATATGTATGCATTACCTACTGAATTTTATAATTAATGTGGGGTCATATAGATAAACTGAATTACAGCCAGTATTTTATTAAATTAGCTTGAATAAAAAATCATTTGTAATTGGTTATTTTAGAATGCCTTCTATCTAATGTGCAAATAAATGGTCTGTAACGATCAGACAAAAAATGTGGGTGTATAATAGAAAGAAACTACGAGTGTACATGACGTTCGTATACCTACGTAATTAAATAGATACAATCACCGATGCCATAAAGTACATATGTTATCCTAGTTTTTTCCTAGATAAGTCATTTAAAATCTTAACTTGAGTGGGTTCTTATGTATTAGTTTAATACAAATATTTTTGAGTGTAAGCTCAAATATGCAGCATATGTAATTAAAATTCGTATATATAATAAATACCCCACGACCATGACCATGACGAATTGAACAATGAATTGGTTGACCTTCCCTTATAAATATTCAATATTTAATAACATTTAATTTGTCTTTTATCTTTAGTTGATTATTGTTGAAACATGTGCGAGTGCATATTTTATGAATACGCTTTGACCTATTTTAATAAGTTATGCGAGTTTCACTGGGAAAATTAGGACTGTCCACATATGTTAACGCTAACGTGCGGCAAATAATCATTAAAAATTTAACACCCAGTAGCTGTAACTTGAGCTTGTAACTGAGAATTTGTTTACTACTTCTAATTGCTTATAAAACTGTGCTCGAGTGATGTGTTTAAAATGACTGGGTTTATTGGAAGTCATTAAAGAACAAAACCAAGTATTCAAAAATGTCCGTGCCGCTGTATTTAACTTTTCGTATTTATAATATATGGTCACACTGCGTGCTAAAGTCTGACGATAAACGATAACACTGTCAGCTCTTAGCTGACATATGGACTTTGACATACATCTGTTTTTCGGTTTCGTGTTTCGTCTCTTGCTTTTATTTTGCGTTGTGCTTTGTGTATTTGTTAGTTATTGCGGATACCTAGTGTTATATCGTTCTCGCGCGACAACATTCCTAGTATCTGTTTTTATTTTGGGTGCTTTGTTGTTGTGTGTAAATTTTATGTGTGTACTCGCGCAGCTGTTTTATATGTGTACTCGCGCAGCTGTATGGTCTGGTACGTCCAATACGATACAAATTCATAATAAATTACGGTATTTCAGTGAATTATGTTAAGATTTATATTTTAAGAGCTAAAATTAAAAAGAAAACATATTTCACCTAAAATGAGAGATGTTGGATAAATGAAATAACGTATACAGTGAGTTAAAAAAGTACTGGTACACCCATTATTTGTAAAGAAATTTTCTAATAACAGCTATATGAAAATAATTAGACCGCTTTTTTATTATTTTATTTATTCTATTCTGGAAGTCCTTTAAATGATGGCGCACTAAGTTTTTTAATTTTTCTTGCGGTTTTCCGAAAACTCGGAAAAATGGGGGTGTATGTTCACTTTTTTCCTTCACTGTACACACACACAAATGCATGCCATACTCACTTTAAAATAACTAATTAAGAGCCTTAAAATGTATGTACAAACTATCATACCATTTTTACTCATTTTTAATGGGTTCAGGTAAAAAGTATTGGCACATATTATGTATATTTGTCCTTATTCGTATTCCAACCGTAAATGTCCAGTTTTCTTTAAAGGATTTTGTATGTCATTGTCATTCTGCAAGCACTTCATTTTGTTAGTGATTAAATACAAAAGTAACATGGGACGCGGTACAGAAATAACATTGGAAGTACGAACAATGATTGATGATTCACATACAGCGACAATTATACCGCGAAATTGGACTTATTGTACAGAGGTCGTATAGTAGTGTACGAAATGTGATAAAACATATATTAACTTATGCATTTAACTATCGCGCTCAAACGATTATCGACCCTGGGGGAAATTAATCGAAGGAAGCAGACCTGTTCATCGTATAAAAATGAGCAAAGCAGTTTGGCCTTTCTAAGGGTGATATAGTCCTCGAAACACCGGAGAGAGAAAGAGGCACACCACGTTTTTCGGCGGAAAGGCCAATGACCGCCAATCAACCGCGGTGACTGGATAAAAAGTAGACAGCTGAACAACAAGTGCACAAACGCGCAAGTGCATAGGTTAATTCTAACATTGTTGGAAAGGCACGGCACCCGAAGGCGAAAAAAAACGCATCTCAGATCGAAAACAACTGAGTGAGTGTGTTTCAGTTGAATCTGGCTTTGCCGCCGCCTGTCGCCACTTTTTTGTTCATTTGTACATCATTTGTATGTTAATTTACTTAATTCGTCATTTATATTCATAAGTCATATCTGGAATTTGTATTTTTGCTAAATTTATCTTTTTTAAAGTTTATTTCGTGTAAAACTTAATTAATTATGTCGTAGGAACAAGCCATGAAATAGGTCAGCCGCCGTTGCCAATTTATGGGTAATGGGCAACTAACCAAATAACATAAAGATTAGACACCGATCACAAAAAATGTGACACACATTTAAAGAACCAAACACACCCCTCATCTCGCTTACAAGCTCAGAGAGCAAGAGCGTAAGCGCGCCGTGTGATTTGTGTGCTTTAAGGGAGATAGCGCTTTTTTGTGCATACCTTGCTCCCTTACACTATAAAGCATCGCTCTCTTGCTTGGCTCTCTCTTAAGCGCTAGCAGCAATGCGCCAAAAATTGATATTTTCAAATTGATATCTTATATAACAAAGGTTTGTGTATTGGGCGAAATCTTTCAGTTAAATTATCACGCCCCCAGGGGGCACAGCTAACACTGCCCGCAAATATTTTTCTGTAACTTCTGGGGGAGCTTCCCACTAATATATATCTCGAATTACTGACTGTAGTGACTGTGACTGTGACTGTAGTTTAAAAACTCTGAGAGATATAGGCATTTTCGATTTTTTAGGGAGGGGGCGTTGGGCGTTCTAGTGGGCGTGGGCGGGATATCAAGGGCGCATTTTGTGGGGCAGGACACCAGCTATCTACATACCAAATTTGGTGGCTCTATCGCTTAAATTGTGGGATATATACACGTGCTATCGATTGGAACTGCCATATATAACGTGTTTTGCGATTACGGGGGCGGGAGGGCGCGTGGCCAAAAATTTTTTCCTGTGATGTATGGAGGAGCATTCTGGTAATTTATCTCCCAAATTTGGTGACTCTAGCTTAAAAATTGTTGGGGATATAGCCATTTCCGATTTTTCAGGGCGGGGGCGCTGGAGGGCGTTCTAGTGGGCGTGGCCGGGATATCAAAGGGTCAATCTGTGGGGGAGGTCACCAGCTATATACATGCCAAGTTTGGTGACTCTAGCGTTAAAATTGTGCAAATATGCAACACTTATCGATTTGACCTTTCAGGTTTATCGGTTTTCGCGATTATGGGGGCGGGAGAGGGTGTGGCCAAAAAACTTTTTTAATATTTGGGGGAGCATTCCTGCAATGTATATGCAAAATTTGGTGACTCTAGCTCAAAAACTGTGGGAGATATATGCATACCCGATTTTTGAGAGCGGGGGCGCTGGGGGCGTTATAGTGGGCGTGGCCGGGTTATCAAGGTCGCAATCTTTTTGGGAGGTTACCAGCTATATACATACCAAGTTTGGTGACTCTAGCTTTAAAATTGTGGACTTTAGCGATATGCGATTTAAGGTGTTATCGGTTTGCCACGCCCCCAGTGGGCGCAGCCCAAAATCCTTAACACTTCATCTGACGCGGGTACACACGAGTATATATTCAAAATTTCTCTAGCTTCAATAGCGGCGAAAATAATTGCGTTCATATGGACAGACGGACGGACGGACAGCAAGACGGACGGACAGCAAGACGGACATTGCACAAAACCAATATACTCTTTTCACTTCGTGAACGAGTATAAATATCTATTTTATCTAAAGAAAAACATCAATCTAATATTTTGTATGATACTAATTATTTAATATGGTATCATCCAAACGTTTTGGCACATTTCGTATAATTTTTCTGGTGTACTCGTGTCCAATTTTAGCCCATTCTTCCTGAAGCCGTTTTTTAAACTCCGTAATGGACGATATTGGCGTTTTGTGCACACGGTCCAACTCACTCCACAAACTTTCAATGGGATTGAGATCAGGTGATTGAGGCGGCGTTTTCAATACTTTTGGGCAGTTATAAAGCAACCAGGACTTGACTTTATATGCCTTATGCTTCGGGTCATTGTCCTGGCAATACCCATTTTGTCGGCGGACTGCTCCAAGTTCTCCTTTAAAATTTTCAGAAACTGATCTTGGTTCATTATGCCATCAACAAACACAAGATTTCCCACTCCTTTTGTTGAAATACAGCCCCAAACCATAACACTACCCCTGCCGTGTTTCACAGTTGCACTCAAGTTTGTGTGTGTGTGTGTGTGTGTACTGGGCCTTGTTTAGATAGAATTTTATGATCGTCTGCACTAATGTTACATATAGACTGCATAAACCGTGTGAGCAAATGGATGTCTGAGCAAACCATTTGTGTAGCGTACAAACTGTAGGTAGGGTTGCATATGCAGCCTGTGCTAAAAATAAAAATATTTTAATGCTGCACATCAACTTGAGTCATATTATATTTATTTTATTGCTAAAATGTTGATAACTTCCATCGGTAAAATAAAATTTTTTAAATGTAATTGGCTCCTTTAAAATATTGTTTAAACCCTGATTTTTTAACTATAAGTGCCAGAAACATAATTTAAAATTTAATTAAATTTTAAGTTTAACTTGAACTTAGAACAAACTCAAATGTTTCAAATTATTTCGTATTATTTCGAGAGCTAAATACCCCAAATTTTGTTCACATATTTATAGAAACTATAGCACTCAAACATTGGTTTGCAGACATTGAAAATCTCAAAAAAATCGTACTTTTAGCTCAGAAGTTATTTAAGAATTTAGTTTCCACTGTGGGGAATAAGCGCAGCTGCTGAGCAGAGTGCGTCACTTGCTGCGTTTGGTTGTGATTTTGTGTGTGTCGGATCGGACGCTTTCGACTAGAGCCTTCTTACTGTTGCATTTTTATACTCATTCACCAGGTGAATCTAGTATATTGCGTTTGAGCAATATCTAGCATGCAGTCTGTCTGTCCGGATAAACGCTTTTTATACTCGTTCACGAAGTAAAAGTTATTTTCGCCGCTATTGAAGCTAGAGAAATTGAGCTTTTGGATATATACTCAGTATTTGGCTTCCGCCAAACCATAGTACTCCAAAAAGGATCAAAACTTGTGATTTTTTTGGAAGACAGCAAGTTAAACTTTTTTGGCAGTGACGGAAGGGTGGAACCCAAATACTGAGTTGTTTATGTGCGTGTGTGTGCGTGTGCGTATGTGTTTGTGTTTGCTTGTGTGTGCGTGTGTGTATGTGTTTGTGTGTGCTTGTGTGTGCGTGTGTGTATGTGTTTGTGTGTGCTTGTGTGTGCGTGTGTGTATGTGTTTGTGTGTGCTTGTGTGTGCGTGTGTGTATGTGTTTGTGTGTGCTTGTGTGTGCGTGTGTGTATGTGTTTGTGTGTGCTTGTGTGTGCGTGTGTGTATGTGTTTGTGTGTGCTTGTGTGTGCGTGTGTGTATGTGTTTGTGTGTGCTTGTGTGTGCGTGTGTGTATGTGTTTGTGTGTGCTTGTGTGTGCGTGTGTGTATGTGTTTGTGTGTGCTTGTGTGTGCGTGTGTGTATGTGTTTGTGTGTGCTTGTGTGTGCGTGTGTGTATGTGTTTGTGTGTGCTTGTGTGTGCGTGTGTGTATGTGTTTGTGTGTGCTTGTGTGTGCGTGTGTGTATGTGTTTGTGTGTGCTTGTGTGTGCGTGTGTGTATGTGTTTGTGTGTGCTTGTGTGTGCGTGTGTGTATGTGTTTGTGTGTGCTTGTGTGTGCGTGTGTGTATGTGTTTGTGTGTGCTTGTGTGTGCGTGTGTGTATGTGTTG